>AP025048.1:9895005-10042112 GCA_036186865.1 Eustoma russellianum | reverse complement strand
CCCCGGGGGGGGGGGGGGTTGGCATGGAAGAAGAACCTGCAAGTTTTGTAATTGAAGCGGAAAGTGAAGAGGGCCAAGAAAACATGATATAGCCTGCAACATCTCCATTAACCTGAGAATAAAGCAGCCCACAATTCCTTTTTCTGAGCTCTTCGGAGAATGATCGAGCGAGAGATTCGTGTTTTGGGAAATTCTTTTTCTCAATTTTGACGAGTTCTTCAACTATCTTCTCCCAGTTACTGGAGCTTCTTTGGAGCTCCACTATGACCCAATTCTCCATTTTGCCGTTTGGATTCAATTTCAATTCGCCTTAATCCTTAGTGTCAAACCTCGGTCCTGACGCAGAAAAAAGCTGCTACCTTTATTCATTTTGTTTCGTCTTTGAAAAACTCTGGTAACTTTACCTTCGAATGTCTTTCAGGATGTCCTCATTTCTGAATATAATTACGATTTGTGTATTATTATTCATATCCCCTCAAAAAAGTTATAATCCATATAATAGTCTATATGATTGAAATTAAGGTCAGAAATGAACCAATATTTGGATTATACTCTGTCAAAGTTTTATCTGATAAATTTGATATCGTACAAGTTATTAATATGTTAATATAAAGTATTTACGAATTTTCATTAAGTTTAACTTATTTTTTTTCTTTTATGTATTTTAACATATAAATAAATATATTTTGCGTTACTATTTGTAAAAATTAATTAGAGAACTTGAAGGATTAAAATAATATTATATTACATATATGTTATTCATATTTAATTTACTTTTTTTCAATTTATTTAATAACATAATTTAAGTTTCAGAAATCTGAAAACCATTTAAGTTGAACTGTTCAAATCATAACTATAATATGGTTAAAAATGATAGTTTTTTTTTTTCTTTTTTTGAAAGGTGGTTAAAAATGATAGCTTAATCCTTTATTACATGATTATAGTAAGATTCATTCACTTCTCCAGCCTTTATAGACTGCGTCTGTGATAAGGGCGAAGAGAAACAGGCGAAAGATGTGATAAGTCTAGGGGAAACCAGAAGTTTGTAGAAAGAGACCAGAACATTGGGTGTAAGATGAATGCATATTCAAGCAGGATTATGGCATATGGGTCTTCCCTTGCTCCCATCACACAGAAATTTGCAAAAGATTTTCGCCGGTCCTTTCTCAAGCACAAGTCGCTCTTAAGCAATAGAACCCCAATTTATTGCTTTTCCTTGAAAGATGAAGAACCCCATAAAACCCATCAGGTTTGACATTTAGCTAGCTGGTTTTGTTGCTCGTTCTCAGGAAAAAGAAAGGTCTTTTTTTAGTTTTCTTTATGCAACCTTATGTGAACCTATGCTATAGTCAGACAGGGATAAGATTGTTGAAATTTCATAGTCTTTTGGCTGTCTGTTTTTTAAAATTGATTGAATTTACGAAGCTAAGAGATTTTAAATGAAATATTTTGAGTTCGACGTAGTTGTTTAATTGTTCAAGTTTGATAAGGGTGCAATATATCATACTATTCATGTGAATTTGTTTATCTAAAAATCATTTATATAGAGAGTTGAGCAATTGCCATTTCTCCAAATGCTGGAGGAAATCTTGGGTGTTGTGCTCTATGCTTCTATCAATGGTTAAGTTAATCTTGTTTCCACAAACTTTGATTGGATTTATCTCCATAGCTGTAATGGCCTTCATTCACAATTTTCATGAATTATCGGCCCATTGAAGATTAATTTTTAACTATTGCTAGAAGTCCTCCTTGGATTGTCCCTGCATTTGCACAGACTGGACAGTAGACGAAATTTAGTTGCTGGATAACTTCGGATGGCTGAACAGCTGAAAGTACATGAGATCAGAACAATTGAGAGTGTATAGTTGTTTAATTTAAGTACTTACTGTTCTATCATACGCACAAAACTTACATGTAAATTTTCCTTTATGGATTTCATTCAAAGCGCAAGAGAAATGATTGATCTATATAGCGACCTTACATAGTGAAAAAAGTTTGAGTCTTGTTGTTGGCTTTTGTTCAAAGCAACTCCGCCTGGTCAAGTTTTCAACTTACCAGTCCCAAGCTGGGTAAAGGAGCGTTGCGTTAGGTTGACAGTCAGTGTAAAACTTTGTCACTAAACACGATTATGGATCAAACAAGAAATTACACTAATTGTAGGATGTTCCCCACTAGAGCTGTAAACGAGCTGAACGAGCCGAGCATTGCGTTGTTCAAGCTCTGTTCATTTAACTTAGCAAACGAGCCGAGCTTGTTCGTTTATCTAAACGAATATATTTACTTGTTCAAGCTTGGTTCGTTTAACTCACGAACAACATTAACGAGCCGAACACCTTAAACGAACGGTGCCACTTACCGAGCTCGAATAGAAAAAGGTGTTCAAGCACTATTCATTAACCTTTTATCCGAGCTGAGCTCGAGCTCGAACCAAACGAGCCGAACAACCGAACGGCTTGGTTCATATACAGCCCTATTCCCCACATGGAACGTAATGTGTGGTCGCATATGGAGGATTTGAATATAGTATCAAATAAGCAAGAGTCCCCGTCACATGGTCTGAATGCGGTGACAATTGATTCAGGGCCACTGCATCTCCTAGAGGACTTGGATGCAGTGAAAACTAAACAAAAATCTTAGGCCGTAAGTTAGATACTAAGAGTGGAAATACTAGGTTAGGTAGGAGTATTTGACTAGGAACATAGAATATTGGAACTTTAACGGAGAAGAAAATGGAGATATTGGACAGGACGATAAGGAGAAAAGTAAATATTTATATTTGCAAGAGACAAAGTGGATTGGTAAGAAAGCTAGGATGTTGGACAATTCATGATTCAAACTCTGGCACATAAGAAAAATAAGGCAAGAAATAAAGTTGGGGTTATTGTAGATGTCTAATTAATAGAGAAATAGAATGTGTTATTAAAAAATAAGATAGGATTATAGACTTTAAGTTGATGGTTGAAAAAGAAAAATCAATGTTATTAGCATATATGCTCGTCAATATTATTATCGTATATGCTCTTCAAGTGGATTTAGATGAGGTTATAAAGGTTCAATTTTGAGAAGATTTATAAGGTGTAGTGCATAAAATTCAAATATGTGAGAAGATCTTTATAGGATGAGATCTATATGCATGAAGGTAAAGAGAAGATTATAACGAGGTACACGATGGATTTCATAATAGCGTATGATCTTATATTGACTAATACATTTTTGCTAAAAAGAGAAAAATTTATTTACATTCAAAAGTGAACCAAAACAAAGGCCTATGTAATCCAATATAAAAGGGTGGAATTTGAAAGAAGCTAAGCAATCAGATTTTAGAAAAGTAGTAGTACAACAATATGTCTTAAGAAATTCATAGGGTGATGCAAATGGAGTATGGGGTGATGTAGCGGTAAAGATAAAGAAAATGACAAGAATTTACTTGGTGAGTCAAAAGGTCGAGTATCTGCACATAAGGAATCTTGGTAATGGAAAGAAATAATGTAAGACAAAGTAAAAACCAAGAGAACTAGTTATAAGGCACTTCAACTTTGCAGGAAGGGTCTGCATTAAGTCCGTATTTATTTGCTTTAATTATAAACAAGCTCACTCGATACATTCAAGATAGAGTTTTGTGGAGCATGCTATTTGCAGATGACATTATGTTGCTAGATGAGACTAGTGAAGGAGTCAATGCTAAGCTAATGAGAGACACTAGATGAAAATGAGGTAATATTGTTGTTGTTGTTGACTACAGAAAAATATAAGAATTGACAAGAATGTAAATCTCAGGGTAAGGCAGGGTGGTTAAAGTGAAGAAATACGTCGGGTCTTCTTTATCATAGAAAAGTACCTTTAAAGCTCATATGAAAGTTTTACATGACGGCAGTAAGACCCGCACTGTTGTACGAGTCTGAAGGTAGTCAATTATGAGCATAAATGAAAAATGCGAGTGGCGAAAATGAGAATGTTAAGATTGATGTGTGGACATACAAGAAATGATAAAATAAAAAATAAACACATAAGGAGAAAGATTGGGATGACTCTTTGTAGCGCCCCGCTCCCGAGCCCTAGCATCGAGAACAGTGCACCCGCCGTATCTCACTAAGGAGAATACAAGGCGTCGATACAAATCAACTACACGTCATCATAATAACGCAAATTGATGTCCGCGAAAGTCATTGCTAAAATCCTCAATAAGATGATCATCATCATTAATACAATGTCTAAGAATTTCTAATCAATACAATAGTCAAATGTATGTAAACACTAATCTCGAAAATACATAACCTCGAATATCGAAATAACTGTCTCATCCAATTCTCGAAAGTCTTTTCTGAATATCCTTAGTTTCGAAACCTCTCGTCTCGATCTTCCATGGTATACCAACTCCTGTGTAAGCATACCCTAATTTCTCATGCCTGCAAAACTGGTGAGTGGTGGTGTGAGCCAAAATCAACGGGCTCAGTAAGCAACCTACTTATACTTGTTATAGGAATCATACATGCAGAAGCAAATACAAATAACATTTACGGTTAACATACATGTCCTTAGTCCACAATAATTTCACTCGATTATCTTTAACAGTTAGGACTTCGAAAATAAATACAAAATAAATAACTCATCAGCCCAATCTACCTTACCGTGATGCATGCTCTTCTCAAGTATAACATACACCACAAACAATAATAGCATAAACAAAGAAAAAGACAATATATACCAACGAAGTAGATAAGCCGCAGAAAGTAAGTCACTCCACATAATAATACGCAACTTCATGATGCATGTCCTATTATGCATGTCACACGCAACGAAGTCATGTCACACGGAATGCCGATATCTCCACCATGCAATGCATGAACCCGGGTCCTAACTGAGTGGCTGTAGGTCGTACACCCCACAGTCACCATACTGAGTGTGCGTGGCCGCGCCACTGCACACCATCCTGAGTGTCGTGGCCCCGCCACCGTACACCATCCTGAGCGCCCGTGACCCGTACATCACGACCCGCCATCATGCAATTGCACGTGCCATGAATGCAAACAACACAATCGTCTGAGGCCCCTGGCCCATCCTCACCATCCTCCGGCACTCAAATCTAGGTTCAATTATTTCTGGAATTTATCTCTGGTTTTTCTGATATTTATTTATATTTTCCTATAATTATTACTATTAATTAACATTTATATCATGTTCTGGGTCGAGGCCTGCCACCGCAACCGGTCCATTGGCCATTCGGCCCGGCTCGACGGTCTGCCTGGCCCGACTCTCTTTTCTTTCATCTCATTTTCATTTTTATTCTTATTTCTGTTCTTCTCATCTTCCTTTAATCTGGTGTATCCACACTCATACATACACACAGTTCACATGTAGATACATATACCACATATGCACACAATTCACATATAGAGGAAATTCAATCACAGATATGCAACAATAACACACCGATGCATGATAAAGATAACGAACATAAATAGACCACTTACATCTGATGCATGACAACTTGAGGAGCATAAATAGACTATTTACCTCTGATGCATGACAATATAACGAGCATAGATAGACCACTTACCTCTGATTGGTCCCTTAGCTTTCTTATCCTATGCTCCACCGTGAAGAGGGTTACCATAAAAGTCTCTACTTCTATCTGTCCAACTTATCATCTGAAATCTCCAAAATTTGAACCTGTAAGTTAATTATTTGTTTATTAAATTGTCTCTTCAACTTCACCCTTACACCACCAATTCTTTTTCCTTTGAATTAATATTATTCTTTCACCACCTTATCCGGCCATTTCATATAATACTCTTTCTTTCCTTTAAATCTAAGAATCACTATAAATATATTTCCTTCCAAAACCATTTATTTGATTGTACACATTTTAAAAATATGAAAATCCTTCATAACAGAAGACTTCTTGAGAATAATATAAATATACATCAATGTATGATTTCAAGAACAGATCAGAAAGTTTCAAAACAGCTTATGTAAGCATATGCAATTGACTTTTTTTCTAGACATTTTCCATATGTATAATTTTTTTTTTTAATGCCGAAACCCAAAAATACATAAATACATATTTCAAACCGATACATATATCCATATACGCAAATGTTAACTCAAACATCTTAATATCTACAAATATATATTTTGTAAAACAGTAGATATGCATACATGTGTGTGTGTTCAACTCGGCAAACAGTATTTACCCACCCACGTATGCATTATTATTTTTCCAGGAAATTAAAAATACATATACCCGTCATTCCGAAAAACAACCATACCCCAACTATATATATACACACACACACACACATTACTCGTACCTCAAACATATAAACATGAAAATATCCGCGTGACTGTAATATTATTTTTTTTTCACCCACACATGTTTATTTATTATTATTATTATTATTATTATTATTATTATTATTATTATTATTATTATTATTATTATTATTATTATTATTCTATATTTTTCTTTTTAACCGTAACATGCACATGTACAAATTTGAAATCCACAATACCCATTATATAATTGTGAACACACAACGCACCACACACCTAAGTATATACATATAAACCAATGAGTACACAATCAAACAATCCATTCATGAATCACATATATTACACTTAATAAAATCAATTGTAAGAATTCTAAGTAGAAAGTAGAGATACTTACTTTGTATTGTAGGGTTGACTAATTATTTTTTTTTTCGCCTTTTCTTCTTCCTGCCTCTTTTTCTTCCTCTCCTATCCTTTTCTTCTGTCTCTCGGTTGCTGAGAAGGTTTGGCCAAGGAAAGAAAGTTTCTTTTGTTTTTTTTTCATTTGAAGAAGGCCGTTGTGGAAATTTAAGGGTGGGGTTGGAAATTTTTTTATTTTTATTTTTATGAAGAGATAACAACCGATGGGATGGGGGAGTGATCTTAGGCATTATTTTTGGGATCAATTTAGTGGGGTGTTGATTGCCCCCATCACTCACGGTTTGTTTGTTGGTGGGTTTGTTTATTTAATTTTTTTTAAGTTTCACACATGTTCACAAAATGCATCAAATGAATTAATCCTATTCATTCTATTTTTTTTAAGTGAACGTCTTTTTTTTTTTAAACTCTTTTATTATTATTATTTTTCATAGCGGTTGTAACACTCTTATAGATGAGAAGATGAGAGAGTTAAAGTTAAGACGGTATGGACTTGCGCAAAGGACTCCTACAGATGCACATGTTAGGCGATGCGAGACAATGAATGAGGTCATGTTAAACGTATAAGAGGGAGACCAAAGAATACATGAAGAGAGACAATAAGGAATATATGATTTATATGACATTTAAGTGATAGAGCACAACGGGGACAATTGATTCATGTAACCGATGCCACATAGTGTGTGTAAGATTTAAGTTAGAATTTTAGGTATTTCGGCTTAAATCACAGTTAAGATGATATGATAGTTTTGAAATATGCGTATTCTAAAAGCGCATATTATGCATTAGATATTAGGAGACACACAAGGAGGGTAGATTTGAGCTATGACTCAAAAACAAAAAAAACAAAAAACAAAATAAATTAAATAAATAAAACATACGAGAAATGATTGATCTATATAGCCGACCATACATAGTGTAAAAAAACTTGAATGTTGTTGTTGGCTTTTGTTTAAAGCCTGGAAGCTGTATCTCCCAAATGCTTTAGCCTGTCTATAGGTACTCCTGCGCAAAAGGGAAGGTTTGGCAAAAACAACCAAGATGTTTCTTCGCCCCCCCCCCCCCCCCCCCCTTTTTTTTTTTTGGGGGGGGGGGAGTTTAAAACAATGATGCATCTTTAGCTTTGATTAACCAGGGATTTTTTTTACTAGGGCTTCTCTATCGTGAAGGCTGATGTTCCACTGGATAATGGGACCATATTTAGTAGCATGGCCTTCTATATCTTCAGCTTGCATGTGCCCTTGAGTTTTGGTGGCTTGTCTGCTATTTGCAACGTATTCCATCAACCTGACCTTGAACCTCAGACTAAGGTTAGAGAAGTACACTTGCTGTCACTGGCTTTGCATTTTTTGAGTGATTGAAGTTCTCTAGAATTTCTGTAACTAATCACAACAAGAAAAACAACTTTTTGCTTTGGTTGTTTGTAGTTTTCTTCTCATAAATGAATTTATCTTCCTTTGCTTAGCACCAAAAATGCCATACTTGTATTGAACCAAAATCTAGGCTAGCAGTGAGGTGCTATCATTATGAACCAGAGCTTACCTTCTTCTGTTCCTGATGTACATTTTGTTGAAGCCACGGTCATTTGGACCCAATGGAGTGATTGTGCCCATTCTGGAGAAAAATTTATTTTCAAGAAAGTGTCCAGTCCTCCTAGAACTTAAGTAACGAAGATGAAAAATGTGTTTCTGAAGTAAAATTTAATACGGTTATTTTGGTACCTGCAAGAGCTTAATCCTGTGTATGAGCTTTTCTTCCCCTCCACATAAAGATCCTCACGTTCATTATGCTTTGAAAGACTGAACATTTTTCTTTCTTGCACGACTTTGATTTCTGCCCTTCTTTTATAGTGAACATGAAACTCTCATTTGTTGGCGTGAAACCATCTTTGTTTATGATAATGTGGATCATGGTAAATTTAGACGCCGGTTTCAATGTTGCTGTTAAAATAAGCATATTAGATGATTAGATCGTTTTCTTTGGTCTTCTTTCTGTTGATAATCTCAATGACCTTTGTCTCTTTCGTTGGATAGGCATTGTCAATATTAGGTCTCCAGGTTCTGGAACTTATTGTAGTTATGGTGCTGCTGAATTATTCACTGAAACCTCAGTATATTCTTAAATTATTCAAGGCTAAAGAGTTTCCAGAGGAAAGAAACTGGTTGGTGGCATCCGCCGCGGGTTTCTTATTTCTGGTTTTCCTGGTTTCTCTCACGTCAGTGGTTGCCAATCAGCTTCTGGAGCTCAAGGTGAAGATTATACGCACCCTCTTGCCCCATTCCTGGTTGATTACTCTATCATCTGATTGCATTCTCTTAGCTGCATTGATATTTTGGTTCTGAAATAGATCAAAGCTTTGCAAGAATAAAACTATTCATATCAATCTCTATCCCTCAGGCTAAGCTCAAGACTGATGCAACTGTCTGAATGGTTTATTTAATTACAAAATTTACCTTTGCAGTTGCTTGTGTCATTTCTTAGCCATTAACAGTTAACCTACAGCAGGAAGAACCAAGCTTGACATTGCTTTTAGCAAAACTAAAGCATAATTGTGATGAACTGAGTTCCGGTCTTACTATCATCCGGCAAAACATGATTTTGAGCTTATTCAGGAGAGCTTTGTATCTGTAACTTTGAGGTATTGTGCCTTCTGCAGGCTTCACAGGGAACAAATGATCTGACATTACACGAGCTGCTTGCAAGTAGCCCAACATCTTCAGCAGCATGTATCCTCGTTTATTGTGTCATCACTCCATTGCTTGAAGAAATCGTGTATCGCGGCTATCTACTGACATCTCTTTCCAACAACATGAAATGGGAGCAAGCAGTTCTGTTAAGCTCTGCTGTTTTTAGTGCTTCTCACTTCTCTGGTGAGAATTTCCTGCAGTTACTTATTATTGGAAGCGTCCTTGGCTGCTCTTGCTGTTGGACTGGAAACCTTGGGTCATCTTTTCTCATCCATTCCTTGTACAATTCCTTTATCTTATTTTTAACATATATGTCTTGATATCTGATGTTGGTAACTTACTATTAGACTAGTAATTCTCTGTCATTACAACCCATAGTTGCTACCACAGAGAAGGGGGGGGGGGGGGGGGGGGGAGAGAACAAAAATACAATATTTGAACTTATTATAACATACAACAATCAAGAAATGTCTCTCAACTTACAATTGACAAGCAAAATCACTGAAAAGCAGACGTCAAGAACTGGGAAACCAACCTCAAATGAGCCATCCAGAACTGGAAGAACTGGCTAAGAAAGCACACCCCTTAAACTAACAAGATCTTTCAACCCCCCCCCCCCCCCCCAAAAAAAAAAAAGAAAGAAAAAAATCCAAGATCTTATAAAAAAGAATGCAGTCACTAATCCAAGAAAAAGTAAAACAAATATTTGTTGATAAGAGTACAATGACACAACCAAAAGTGGAGACTTTGAACCCAGGAATCAACGCTTGAGATGCTTGACTTTGTGCCACCCTTTCTTGCATGAATCTTTTACAACTTTGAACCCTTTGTTGAAAAATGTCTTCAACTCTTTAGCTCTAGTTTTCACTTGGCTCTCAAAGCTCCCCATTTTTTTTCCTCGCAAGAGCACAATCTTCAGAATCCTCAGCTAGAGAAAGAAGATATTAGGAACAAAAAGGGACTTTATCTCTTAAAATTCTCTGCTGGAAAAAAAGGAGGGGATAAAACAGGTTTAGATCAAAGACGAAGATGTTACATGTGGTACAGGCTTTATAATAAGGGTAGGACGCGATTTCATGGTAGGATCCAACGCATCAGAGACGTGGCAGCAACTGAAAGGAAGCATCTTTTATTCTTTTTATTCCGTAATCACAACCTGTAAGGTTGATGCTTGTGATCCTGAAGTCACGAGTTCGAGCCGCGAAAATAGTCTTTTGCATAAAGTGTAGAGTAAGGCTGTGCACATCAGATTGCAAAACGATCTGATCCCTCTCCAGATTATGCGAAAACACAGGAGATTAGTACACTTGGACCGCCCTTTTATTCTTTAATCACACTTGTCACTTTATTTGCTGGTTACCGTTGATTGTGGGGAACAAATTTGAAGAATTCAGATTCATTCTCTTGTCTTTGTCTTTTTTAGACTCTCCTACACGCATTAGACACGGCATCTGATATATGGTGTATTGCTTAACTATTCATTTGTTTTAGCCGTTGGTAATAATGAAGACGAATACACATGTCTCATCCTTAACCATTCTTTATGTTTTACATTCAGATTTCTAAATTTACAAATTTATATTCATAATACTGTTGAAATCGGATAATGGCTACTAACACTTTCTCTGCGTTTTTCGACTTTGTTCACGAATTATTGTGTCACTGTATAGGTCATGCTAATCTTTTATGTATCCTTATCAGATGTCTGCAATGGAGACTATAGGCGAATTATATGACTTACCTGTCTTTGAAAAAAAGGCAAAAGAAAATAACCCGAGGTGGAATAGTGACTTGGCATCCAAGTATAGTAAAAAAGAGCGTTCCAGGTGCATTAGGTTTCTGAGTTTGTGCATGGTCATGGAAGGGGGCCATATCGCTTTGCGATCCGTTGTACGTAGCTTCACTGAAACTGTTTCCATGTCTCGAACCCGTGACCTCAAGGTACTGAGGTACGCGTGCATTGAAACTGATAACTAAGTGAAACTATCAATTAAGTACTCAACAAAATATAGATGCAAAATTATTCGAATTTAGGTATGACATTTTATTTACGATTGCCTTCTAGTTCAAGTGATTAGAGGTGAAATCCTAAAACTAAAAAAAAAATATTCGCACGTAAAAAGTTCTTTCTATTTTATAGTAGTTTATTCATGTTTATTTATACATGGTTTCATCTCATAGTGGTTTGTTTGTGTACTTTAAATACATGATATTAGGCATGCTCATCATGTGATAACATGTATTGTATCCTATATAAAAAGGCAAATGAAGCCATGACATTTGATCAAAAAATATAATATTAAGTGTTATAATCCAATATGTTCAATTTTAATATTGAAATAATTACCTTTACCTCCCATGTGGTTTGGCTAATTCGCCAAAAATTTCCCTGTGTTTTGAAAATAGACTTTTACCTCCCCTCTAGTTTGGGTTAAAGTGGTTTCCGGCCAACTCCATCCAAATCATAGGGGGTTGTGTTGGCAGAAAACCACTTTAACCCAAACTAGAGGGGAGATAAAAGGCTATTTAGCCAAACCACAGGGGAGGTAAAGGTAATTATCCCTTAAAAATATTGTCACAGTTGATTTTTCAATATATCGTATTATATTATTTTATAAAATAAAATAAAAATAATAATACATGCATTATAATACCAATATAAAAATGTTCATATATGCTTACACGCGATTCTCTTATTTTCTTTCCATCAATATTAATGTGTACCACGTCAAATTTTACTACCACGATTTGATGACTCCTAGATGAAAAAAAGCTAAGAATGTAGTCAAATTCAGAATGCACATTGTAAAACATTATGTAACAAAAATCCATAGGTCCACGACCCATGCAAAAAGCTCATAAATGGGTTGCCAACTCATGATGTGGTGGTATGCATCCATTGGAAGGAAGCAAATATTATGGACAGGAAGATGTACAATGATACATATACAACATTGTTTCTATTCTTTTCACGTGGCCATCACATTAGTTTTGTTTGATTGCTTCGTGTTGAGTTGAGCACAAATCTTACCACACACTCCATGAATTTCAGAAATACATGTTAATAATTTAACATGTAGAAATTACGTATATAAAAAAAGTTAAAGTGAGCAGAATAATAGATACACTGTCAATAGTTTATCAGACATTGAACAAGGGTAATGGGACATTGACTGGACATTCTCCTAAAAAGCGGCTGATAATTGGTCTATAAAACGTCGTTCTCGCTGCACTAGTCTTCCGCGTTTGCACAGGGTCTGGAGAAGGGTCGGATCGCTTCGCGATCTGATGTATGCAGTCTTACTCTATACTTTATGCAAGAGGCTATTTCCGCGGCTCGAATCTGTGACCTTAATGTCACAAACGCATGTTTAACCAATGGAGGGTAGCTAGGTTGAGAACAAAACAAAAGTCGATGAAAAGTATCCTCTAAAGTGGAGGAGGTAGTGAGCAGTGGTTTTAAAAGTTAATAATTAGGGATAATTATCTTTACCTCCCATGTGGTTAGACTAATTCGCCAAAAATTTTCTTGTGGTTTGGCTAAATAGACTTTTACCTCTCTTCTAGTTTGTATTAAAGTGGTTTCCGGCCAACACTGCCCCCTATGGTTTGGACGGAGTTGGCCGGAAACCACTTTAACCCAAACTAGAGGGGAGGTAAAGGTCTATTTTCAAAACACAGGGAAATTTTTGGCGAATTAGCCAAAGGAAAGTAAAAGTAATTATCCCTTTAATATTTTGATTTTAAAAAGGTATAATTGTTTACATCTTTATTTAACATCATAGTCTGATAACTTGATTTACGGGAAAGTCATTGAGTTTTGCACACCTATTTGGGGAATCTTACCTCACTATATAAAAACTTTTTGCCACATCCGAAAAGTAAATCGAGCTATGTATTTTAACTGTGCTAAATATGTAACATATAATACATACGTGACAATCTATAAATGGTCCACCCAGATACTGTTACTAGTAAAACCCAAAACAAATATTTAGAAATTAATGTTGTATTTGCAGTGTTTTTTTTAATGAATTGTTTGGTAACGTTTTAACAATTTAAAAAATCGTTGAATTCTTTATTTACAATGCACTTTCATGAGGTTGTGAGAATGAGACTATTAAGACCAAACGTTTAGCAATTCACAAATTTTAAAATGCTCAAAGAGTAAGTATGATTAGTTGATTCATGACTAATGAAATGTGTATAATATTGATGAGCTCCTTGTTTTGGCCAATCACCCCTTACTTTTATGTATATAAAGTTTATTTGTCATCATTTTATTGGGCCATTAGTTGCTCCATGAACACAATAAAATTAATGTTATCAATTTTCTCCAGAAATTGACATGTTTTGAACCGACAAACACCTGGGTGCATTATGTCCTGCACATCAGATTTCCTGCCCCACATTCCAATCACCCTATGCGTCACCGTACTACACGTGACATCAGGGGAGGGTGATAAGACTAGATGCGGGTGACTTTCATCTAGCCTCACCACCCACCTCTACTGTCACGTGTCACATGATGACGTGTGGAGTGAGAGGCTTGCGGTGAGGGGATCCTAACCCGGTCCCATGTGGTCTACTGACTATTGAATTTCTGTTATGGTTTTGACGAACTAAGTTGTGTCAGCAATTAAAGCTGGCAGAATGTACCCGTTGTAAAGGTTCCACATTGATCTGTTATGTGAAAACGTTTTCTTTTGTTGGCAACAAAACGTTTTCTTTTGTTGGCAAAGGTTGAACCCCAACCCAAAGGTTCCATTGTCCTAACCCTAAGGAGCTACATAGATGATGTAAATTATGAGTTTAGTGGCCTCTTAAATTGGGTGAGATCTTGCACAGTTAACCACACAAGGTGCCACATGTTTTCTTTTCTTTTTATATTTTTCATTTATAAATATGTCCTTTAGTGTTCTTATCTTATAAGAATCTGATTCCCGTGTGTAGGCATCTGGCAGCTCCCAAAAGAAATGAGAACCAGCGAAATCTCTCTGTTCACTTATCTGGTCAAGCATAAGATGTAAAATGCAAAATTGCAATTACATATATGGCTTGTTTGAACGTAAAAGATCTTCAATCTCATTTTCTTATCATATTAGTTAAAATCTCATATATATATATATATATATATATGTATATATATATAGATATATGTATATATATGTATATATATATATGTATGTATATATATATATATGTATGCACATATATATATATGTATATATATAGATACATATATATATATATACACATACATATATATATGTATATATATACACATACATATATATATGTATATATATACATATATATATATACACAACACATACAAATATATATGTGTCTCTCTCTCTCTCTCTATATATATATATATATATATATATACTTGTTAGAAAAACAAACTTGAATGGGGAGAACACTTTCTTCATTGATTTTCCAGTGTTACATACAGTTTGTCTGTATAAATACTATAATTCTCCTATCAATCAGGACATTTAATTTTGATTTGATTGATGTAGGGATAAGAATCAAATCTAGTCAAACTGATTTACAAATATTCAAATCTAATCTTACCAAACTAATTTACAAACGTTCTATTTCTTTAACACTCCCCCTTAAGTTGAGTATTGGAGCATTCAATACCCAACTTGCTCAAGACGCCTTCGAATGATCTCTCAGTCACTGCTTTTGTTAAGATGTCCGCAAGTTGATCTTCACTTTTTATAAACGGCATCACAATACTTCCATCGTCAAGCTTTTCCTTGATGAAGTGTCGATCTACTTCAATATGTTTAGTTCTATCATGCTGAACTGGATTTTCTGAGATACTTATAGCTGCTTTGTTATCACAGAACAGTTGCATCGAAAGACACACTGAACTCCTAATTTCTCCTAGTAACTTTTTCAACCATAAGTCTTCAACAATCCCTTTGGCAATCTCTAAACTCTGCTGGCAAACACTTCTATATATAGGTGTCCGTGCAATAAGATACCTCGCTCAGTTGTTCCTTTTAAGTACCTCAGAATTCTCTTAACTGCAGCCATATGTGACTCCTGTGGATGGTGCATAAACTGACTGACGACTCCTACTGTATATGCGATATCTGGTCGTGTATGTGATAGATAGATCAACCGCCCAACTAGTCTTTGATATCGCTCTTGGTGCACCACATGCTCTACTTCGGTTATCTATAGTCGATGATCCACATCAATTGGTGTCTTGGCAGGTTTACAGTCCAACATGCCTACCTCTGCTAACAGATCCAAAATATACTTTTGTTGACATATCAAGATACCACGGCTAGAGCGAGATACTTCAATTCCCAAAAAATACCGTAGTTCTCCTAGATCTTTCATTTCAAATTCGGCAAACAACTTCTGGCATAGTCTTACAATCTCTTCAGCATCATCACCTATGATAATCATGTCATCAACGTATATGATTAGGCATGTGACCTTTTCTTCACTTTTCTTAAAGAAAATAGTATGATCGGCATTGCTCTGCTTGTACCCATTCTTTTTTGTTGCCACTGTAAACCTTCCAAACCACGCTCGTGGACTCTGTTTTAACCCGTACAGAGCCTTCTTTAACTTACACACTTCCCCTGACTAAAAATCCTCAGAGAAGCCTGACGGTGCATCTATATATACCTCTTCCTGTAACTCTCTATGTAAAAAGGCATTCTTCACATCAAACTGGTATAAGGGCCACTCTTTATTTGCAGCTGTAGAGAACAAAACACGAATTGTATCCATCTTTGCAACTAGGGAAAAAGTCTCGGAGTAATCAATCCCGTATGTCTGGGTATATCCCTTTGCTACTAATCTTGCTTTGTGCATCTCTATTGTCCCATCTGCTCTGTATTTGGTTGTAAAGACCCATCTACACCCTATTGGTCTCTTTCCTGTAGGTAAAACACACTTTTCCCAAGTCTCATTTTTTAGCAACGCCTCCATTTCAACCGCCATTGCTTTTCGCCATTTTTCCATCTTGCTCGCCTCCTCTACTATCCTTGGAATAAATTCTGAATATATAGGAGTCAACAATGCCCTTCCTTGTGTCACAGGATACCGTACTGCCCGGGATACCGCCTCAGGTGAATACTGTTGAGAAATATGTTTGGATAATTTTCAAAGTCATGATTTTAAGTGGTGAATACTTAAAAATGTCACACATGGTGAATACTTAAAAATGTCACACATGGTGTTATATGTGATTAAAAGTTGAAAAAGTTGAAATCGATCTCTAAACTTGAGACACATCGATCGATCGATGTACACATCGATGTACATCGAACCCTCACTTCGATCGATCGATGTCTAGGGTTTTTAGAAATAATTGTCTAAAATGTGTTAAAATGATTGTTTTCATTTGTATATGATTTATACATGTTCATTATGTGCTTATTATATGTTTTTGGTGATTATTATTGTATTGTGACTAACATGCCTTGGAAGTTTCTACAACTTACCAAAAAGGGCAAAATTGGTATTTTGAGTTTTGTAGGAACATGATATGATGAAA
Organism: Eustoma russellianum; assembly: GCA_036186865.1. Taxonomy (NCBI): domain Eukaryota; kingdom Viridiplantae; phylum Streptophyta; class Magnoliopsida; order Gentianales; family Gentianaceae; genus Eustoma; species Eustoma russellianum. Next base: position 10,025,207 of record AP025048.1, on the reverse strand, counting down.
ATATTTCAAGGATGTATTCTTATCCTATTTATCATGACAAAGGTGATATCATGAGTATTTATGACCATCCGGGTCATTTCTGGAGTTTTCTTACACCAGGGGTATTTTGGTCATTTTACCCCCAAGGGTATTTTTTTGGTATTTTCACTCAAGGAATCTCTTGAGTATATTATTATCTTCATTCTGGAGCTGTGTTATTATTATTTTGAAGATAATATGGTGATCTTATATCTTTTTCTCTCAACCGATGATATTATTGACTATAGCTGGATATGTGACGATTTGAGATGTCACATTCTATTTTTTCTCGAAGAACCTCTTATATATGTTATAAGAGATCATTTATCATCATTTTTCAGAGATGTTAAAGGTATCAAAGGTGTGGAAATGATCTCAACAAATAAGAAGAAATATTGGGGAATTTCGGTGTTACACGTTGACATAATCTTGTCAACTGTTATCTATTTATTTCTTCTTCAAAAATTTGAGTTGCTACACATATTTGTATGTCCAAAAACGTGATTAATCAGGTGGATATGATGGTGCATTCATTTTGTGAGTTGGAGACAAGTGGACCAACCAAAAAGGAGCTAGTTGGCAAAATTGCCAACTTGGATTTTTTCTAAATATAGCCAACGGATATATGGTTTCTTGGAGTATTTTTCAGCAGATTTTTTGAAGTCAAATGGAGCTCTCACATGTCCTATTATGTTGCTTGAAGTTGGGGATAATTTGGTGGTATTATCATTTCTTATTTTATTAAAGAAAATCTGGTATGCCTCTAGTCCTCCTAGGGGGAAGAATTCTCTCATGTCTCTCATCAGGATTCGAGTTAGGCTCAAACTGTTCAGAAGGTAAAGTACAAGAAGGAACATTGTTTACCTCTTAATGGACATCGTCCGAAGTCAACATCTCAGGTGTGGTTACTGGCACTGGTAGTGTTTCTACTTCATTGGCTGGAGTCAGCTCGGTGGCGCCACCTGCTTGCTCTTGTTGGACATCTTTCATACAATCGAGGTTACACAACCACGCAAAGGAAGGTCACTCACTTGTTTCTCCCCATGCGACCTAACTGGGTGGTTAAAGTAATACTCGGTTTCAAGAAACTCACAATCGAGAGTAACATGAAGACGTCGAGTGGTCAGATTATAACATCTTTATAAATATCTCAGGAACCTCTGATTTCTATTTTAAGAAGTAGACCCAGGTCATACGTGAAAAGTCATCAATGAATAAGACAAAATACTGGAATTGATGCAAGTTAGTGATATGTGCGGGTCCCCATACATCAGAATGAACTAAAGGAAATATTTTGTCAGCACGAGTGTAATTTGGTTGAAAAGTAGTTCGGTGACTTTTGGCACGTATACACGTTTCACATTTCATAGAAACTGAATTATTAGTGAATAAACTGGGAAATAACAACTTTAAATAGCCAAATGAAGGATGACCTAAACGTCGATGCCATAACCACAATTGCTGATTGGTCGTCCGATGAGCAAGCATAGACCGACCCTGTTGAGCAACTCCATCAAAGTAGTAGAGGCCATCGCGTTCAGTGCCACGCCCAATAATCGCTTGCGTACGAATGTCCTGCAAGAGACAACAATGTGGATGGATTAGGGGAACACAATCAAGAGCTTTAGTAATGTGGCTAATGGATAATAATTTAGAGGAGAGACCAGGTACATATAAACAGTGAGGGATAATTAAGGTAGGAGAGAATTTAATAGAACCTCCCCTTGGACATGGAGACGCTCACCACTCGCAGTCTCAATATGGATTTTGGTAGGGTTGGTGAAATATAGAAAGTCATTGAGGTCGTTGGTCATTGTCTGTAGCGCCACAATCAATTATCCAGGATTGAGAATTTTGGGCTAAATGGACATAAGTGGAATTTAAAGGTGCTGGAGTCATATTTTCGGAATTTGGAGGACCAGATATGGGTTTGGTGGAAACTGTAGGGGCTGAACTGGATTTTGTATTAAGAAGAGGGTGGTTTTTGGTCTGGGCGACATTCAGAGGGACTGGATTAGAATTTTCAAGACTTAAGCATAATATCAGCGGTATTTAAATATAAGGCGGCTATCCCCTTCGTTCCTGCTGCTCCTTCTCCAGAATGTTCTACCTCATTCTCCACTGTTCTTTCCTCTTCTGCCCGTCCTTTTAATGCTGTTCTGCAGATATTTTCAAGGCATGGATTGGAGCAGTCTCCTCTGCTCTGGTCTGCTCCGCTGCTGGTATCCTCTATCAGGGTCCCCACGGCTGCAGCCCCCTTGCCTACTCCATCTCCGATGGATGATATCCGATTGTTCCACCATTCTGGGTATCCTACAAGGAGAAAACGGTTTTTCTTAGTATGCTTCTTTCTCCTGCAGTGAGAGCACGGAGACTTATCCTCTTTTCCCTCTGAGCGCCGTGAAGAGCCTCCCTTTCCTCTGTTCTTTGCAGCTAGTCCATACCCCGATGATGTATCATCTACTACTGAGGGGCCTGATATCAAAATATTCATTCTGGCCTCCTCCCGTCGAGTAAGTCCGTATGCCATTTCCACTTATGGTAACAGTTCTCGTTTGAATATCTCTCTTGGCTAGTTCGAATTTCTCATCAACTGTAGTTAAGAATTGGAACAATCGTTGTTCCTGTACTTTCTGGTTATAGATCCGAATATCTTCTGGATCTTTCATCGGATTTGGATCTTTAACATCTATTGTCATCCAAACCGTCTGAAAATGATGCCAGATGTCTTCTAGCGTGCCTGACCCCTACCTAAGAGTGTTTGCTTGTTTGAAAAGATCAAAACCCTGAAGTGAATCCGTACCTGATCCATAAGTGATCATCAGTCCATCCCAAAGTGCCTTCGCAGTTGGGTATTGAGACACATTCGTCACTAGTTGTGATTCAATATTTTGAATCAACCAAGTAAATACCACTGGTCTTCTTGCTCCCAATGGTCATATCCGGGTTCATTGGGTTGAGGGGGAGTTGGGTTTTATGTGAGGTGGGAACTCTTCCCTCTTCCCCCAATTGCTCTGCGGATCAGCGTGGCCCATAAGGAGTAATTCTCGTCGTTGAGTTTTACCCCTATGATCAAATTTTCGGGTGCTTGTGTCTTAAGACTCTGTCGAAGATCTGAAACGGTGGGATTGGACTTGGGCTCTGTTCCTTTGCCAGACATGTTTGAACAGATTTAATATCAGATCTTAGCCGGTGGTTTGAGAGAGGTAACTGGACAATGATGAAGCTACCTCTTCTGAGTCCTAATCTTAACAAAGATTAGTTTTGTTTTGTGTTGTTTTTTTTCGTGGGGATCTTTCTGAGACGATGAAGAAGAACGTTCGTTCTCTGAGTCTAAAGGATCAGACTATGGCTCTGATACCATGTTAGAAAAACAAACTTGAATGGGAGAACGCTTTCTTCATTGATTTTCCAGTGTTACATACAGTCTGTATAAATACTATAATTCCCCTATCAATCAGGACATTTAATTTTTTGATTTGATTGATTTGGGGATAAGAATCAAATCTAATCAAACTGATTTACAAACATTCAAATATAATCTTACCTAACTACTTTACAAACGTTTCCTTTCTTTAACAATACTAGTTTAATATCATTTAAATACACATAACATCAACTCTTAATTTGACATCATTTAAGTATACATGACATAAAGTTATCTAATATAATAACAATCAATCAATCAATCATATCCAGTATATCCCGACGGGAGCAAAAAATATTGTTAGGGTCTGGAGAGGATGAACGACAGACAAACAATACCTCTATCTCAAGGGATAGAGAGTTTGTTTCCAATGAGACCTCCGGCTCTATATGTACCTGCATAAATGGCACAATAATAGGAATATGATGTGCTAGTGTGTTAGTGAAGGAATTAAGTAAATACAAATAGGAAGCTTCCAATATTAAAATACTCATAAACATGTATATGCACATATAATACAAAAGAAAGACAAAAACAGAAACAAAAAAAAGTGTAAAATACACCTAAATCATAAAGGATTGATAAAGATTGTGATAAAAGATCTGCTTCCTTCTTTGAGCAATCCCAAATTCCCAATAGAGTGAAAAATTATTACTGCGTATTGTAAGAATTCAATAATTCAATCTTAAAACATCAATCTTAACAGCTAAACGCGTAGTGTCGTTATAGTTAAAGATAATACCCTATCAGTAAGATACCTAAAAAAGTTTAAAATAAAGCTTGATAGCCTTAGGAGTTTACTCCTCCGAAGTTCCTCATTTCAAGATTTCATCAGAAAAAACAAAGAACAGTGAGGCAACAAGCACTGTGATTTTGTTGTTTTTATGGTAAAACGCTGTTTTCTACAGCATTGTTAGCCTAAAAAAGCGCCATTAGTCACAATAAATTAATAATACATGCCATTTTCTTTTTCATATTGTTAGATTTAAGAGCTAAGTTTTGTATCCTTCAATAACTCTACTGGAAGATCTTCTAAAATTGCCTACTAAAAAAGGGTTCAGATCCCCTCACCGCAACTCCGTCACCACGTTCGTCATCGCGCAATACGTGACAGCAGGGTGGGGTGAGGAGAATACCGGTGAGGTCATCCTATCCGCTAAAAAAAAGCGTATATGATAAGATAGTTGGATATATCCTTCGGGTTAAACGTTTAGCCGTTGGTTGGATGGGGTTAAGCATGATCATCAATGTTACACTTTTTGGAGTGTTGGTTCTTTTTTCGGGAAAGGATCGTATTATTCACATAAAATATATCCGTTTACAACCATGTATGCACTTCGCTCCTACTCATTTACAGAAGCTATATCTACAGTAACATCAGTATGATGAGCTGCTAGCAGTTTATCTACACGGCAACAGATGTCCTCCTTAATGCGACTCGGGGCAGGGAAACGGGATATACATCCATGAACTCTTTGATTCCTCCAAAACCAAATGGTCGACACTGCTTGCCGAAAGACGTAGCGCCACTCCATTCTCGTCTGCATATAGCCGCAGGAAGCCTTCAAATTTTCAGTTATCCACTCATACAGGTCAGTAGAATACTAAAAGCGTTGTATGTCTGCACGGTGAGCAAGAGCTTTCCGAACTTGTTTGGCCCAACTACAATCACGTAACACATGCATAGTATCCTCCTCGGCATCTCCACATATTCTGCAAATGCTACTAGCTGCTACACCATGTTTCCGTAGATTCTTTCCAGCTGGGATAGCGTGATGGCATGCTATTCATAACAGGAAATTCAAACGACATGGCTCTTTCATAGCCCAAATATTATCCCATGAGGAATGAGATGAAGTACTGGGCACCTCCCCAAGTAACTGATATGCACTAGCTACGGAAAATATACCTGATGCAGTACCCTGCCATTTCGGCTGAGCTCCTTGATCTCCGTTGAGTAGATGAGAAGATTCCAATCCTGCTCGTAGAAGGGGTATGGTGCTACGAATATGTCGCCAAAGAGACGAGACACTGGACTTGGTTCTACTGTTAAGAATATCGCCATATTTGCAGCGTAATACTTTAACCCACAAAAGTTCCGGATTGTTTATGAGCTTCCACCCCAACTTGGCTAGCAAAGCTTGGTTCATATCCCGGAGTCTTTTTATCCCCAGCCCTCCAACAGTTTTCGGTTTGCAAATGTTGGGCCATGCCACCCAATGTAGACGTCGAGACGTCTCCATGTCGCCCCAAAAAAATCTCCTAGTGATTTTATGAATTTCATCAACCAAACCAAATGGGAGACGTACCGTTTGCATGGCATAAGTAGGGATCGATGAGAGTACGCTCCGTATCAAAATATATCTAGCCGCATGTGATAGGATTTTGGACTTCCAGGTAGCCAATCTTGTGCGGACTTTATCCATGATGTAATTGTATGCTCTTTTCCCGCCTCTGCCATAGATTAGGGGCATACCTAAATACGATCCAAAGTCGCTAGTGCGTATGAGACCCAGGCTGTAAAATCGATCTGGCATGAAGTTGTGAGGTACATTTCTAGACATAAGCACCTGAGATTTGGGGATGCTAATACTCTGCCCCGAAGTAGAACAAAATTCACGTATTATATCCACCATAACCGCAGCTTGTGACGTTGTGGCCTCACCAAATAACAACAAATCATCAGCAAAAAATAGATGAGAGATACGTGGTCCTCTTGCCGATGATCGAATAGGTATCCACGCTTTCTCCACTTCGGCATGTTGGATGTTCTGTGATAGCGTTTCCATGCATAGTAGGAAAAGATAAGGTGCTAATGGGTCGTCTTTTCGGATTCCTCGTTGAGGTTGAAAAGCCTCCAGACATTTTCCATTCCAAATTATTGACAGTGTAGAAGATTTAATGGTGAACATAATTAGATTGGTCATCTCCCTGCTAAAGCCAACTCTAAGTAATATAGCTTCTAAGAAATTCCATCGGACTTTATCATATGCCTTCTCCAGATCTAACTTCACCGCCATGTAACCTTTGCATTCCGTTTTAGTCCACATAGTATGCATTAGTTCTTGTACGATGATGATATTATCGGAAGCTTGTCGGCCTGGGACAAAAGCACACTGCGTTAGAGATATTATCTTACCAATAACTGCTTTGAGGCGGTTGGCAATGATTTTAGTTATAATATTCACAATGATGTTCATCAGGGCAATCGGTCGGAAATTGGAAGGCCTCTCTAGATCCGCACCTTTAGGGATTAGTGTAAGAAGAATCGCACTTAGTTCTTGAGGATAACATTGCTTTTGAAATGCCATCTTTACAAAGTCAATTAGTTCCCTACCAACAATATGCCAGTTCCTTTGGTAAAATATGGATGGAAGTCCGTCTGGTCCGGGAGCTTTGTAGGCACCCATTTGGAAAACAGCCTGCTCAACCTCCATCTCAGTCACTGGGCGGTTTAACCATCTACGGTCTGAGTGGCTCAGGGTAGGAATTGCAACATCGTCAATTGTGGGTTCAGCAGCATGCACATTTGCAAATAGATCTTTATAGTGTTGTAGTACCATTTGCTCCATAGCGTCCAAATTTGTAGTCCAATTCCCATCCTTATCTTTGAGCCGAAGTATACTTTGTCTCCGTCATTTTGCGGCCATTGATATATGAAAGTATCTGCTATTTCTCTCTCCATCCAACAGCCATTGTAAATTACTCTTCTGCTGCCAATATGTGTCCTCCTGGGTTAGTATGTTTTGATATTCATCGCTAAGTTCTTTCTCCAATTTTGTCAAAAAGGAGGATGGTTTAGTCGATAGGGCCACTTGTATTCCTCCAACTCTAGCTAGGCATCGTTTGCGTCTGTGGTGCAGATTCCCAAATACGTTCTTCCCCCACTCCTCCATTCGTGCTTTGAACTCATACATAGTGCGACAAAGGTTTCCTGCAATCGGCTGCTATGCGGACATCATAAACGATGCGAAATCCTTGTGGTCCATCCAACATGCTTGAAATATGAAGGGCCTTGTAGAGTGACTGCTATGACATGGTGTTTCCGTTGTCAACAATAGTGGGCAGTGGTCCGAAAAGATCCGAGGGAGGTGCTGAAGTGAAGATGAATGATACTTAGCATGCCAATGAATGTTACCCCACACTTGGTATAATCGTTGCTTAATCAAATGCCTCCCCATTTGTCCATTTTTCCAAGTAAAACGAGGTCCCGTAAATGGAAGGTCAATCAACTCGCATACATCAATCATTCATTGCATCCGGGCTACCTCAGATCCTCCAACTGGCCAACCACCTGTTTTATCAATTTGTTGGAGAACTTGATTGAAATCACCAATTAGAATCCAAGGGATACTAATATGAGAAGCCATTTCTTCCACATATTCATAAAGACTCTCCCGTATACTAGCTTTTGGTGAAGCATAGATAAGGGAGATTAAGCATGACACCGAATCACCTTCCAATATATCGATATTGAGGATTTGGGCTGTGTATGATAGCACCCGAATCCTAGTGTCACCACCATTCTACAAACACCACACGCCCCCCCGCAAACCCACGGACTTCAACAGCAGCAAGGTGTGAGAGGTGTGTCTTCTTAAGGATGTGACGAGCTTGGCCGCTATGAACTCGTGTCTCCATAAGGAAAAGAATATCTGTTTTGTAATCACGTATCATTCTAATAACATGCCTTATTGTACCAGGTGATCTTGCACCCAGCAATTCCAGGACATTAGCTTCATGAGAGAACATATATTAAAATTTTGCTGCCTGGCCTGCCGCCGGATCAGCTACATGCACATCACTTGTATCCATTTCTGTATGGTTGTAACCAGTGGATTCTTCTCTATCGATTGCCATAGAAGCACCTTGATTTCCATCCGGTGGATGTTGTTTGGTCTGATCACCAAGCAGAGTATCCGTATGTTTAGCAGGATTGCTGGATGTTGTAGTCTGCCACTTATCTATCCCTTGGAGTTCAAACGGCCCTTGGCTAGAATTTGTGATATCAGTTAATGGCCTGTGCAATATCGTAATAGGAACTTGAGATTGCACATTCTGCAGGTGTCGGTCGCCCTCAGCCTCCTTTCGTGATGTTCCGCTAGATGAATCACTTGTCGACAATCGCGGAATCTGTACTTTTACCCTGGTTGGTTCTTTCACTGCTACACCTTTATGTTTGCGGTCACGAGGTTTTGCCGTCTGGGCCTTTGTAGATGTTCGAAAATTTACTGGAGGGCCTCCATCTGGAATTGTTTCCAGCACACTTGCCAAAGTATTATCCAATGTATGGGAAATGTTCGTTTCTTCTTCCTCATAGATGGGTGCGAATCTGGACCCTGTGGTGCCGATGGTCCCTTCATTCCCAACTGCTTCTGTAGATTTTCTGTTCTTGGCATTTGTAGTCGTAGACGTCCCATGAGTGCTTTTATTAGAAATGCACTGTCCATCTCCCCTTCTTCGGTTATTATTTTTGGCTATCATCAACAGTCCAAAGGGATCCTCCGTTTGTTTTGCAGCAGCGGATGCCTTGGGTGGTATGATTGGTTCTTCCACTGCAGTGGAATTCCCCAGTGGGCAAGCATCTAATCCATGCCCATATTTTCCACATTGAAAGCAAATTAAATGGAGACTTTCATACTCAACCTTCAACGTATGTCCATTGACAATGACAGTAGAAATTAGTGGCTTTTGAAGATCCACCTCAACACATACTCGGGCATACTTCCCTCTCGATACCATGTTAGTATTGCTGTCGATCTTAATTGATGTGCCCAACTGATCACCAATGCGCATAAGTACAGATTCATGAAAAAACTCCAAAGGCAACCATGGTATTCTCACCCACACCAATGTCGACGAGATGGATTCCCCAGACGGCAAGAAGCCATGACAGAACTTTGCAACAGTTAAGTAGTGGCCCTGTATTGTCCATGGTCCGTCCTCCAACACATGAGTGTAATCTTTCTTTGAGTAGAATCGTACCACATAGAACCCCTCTTCAAGATCAATAATATCAACACGACAACTAAGTGCCCACATGTCCGTCAACCTCTGCGATAGTACGCAGAATGAGACATTGCGTCCGAGTAGTTTCACAATTAGTGCACGACGCCATGGCTTCCACAACCTCTTACACTCATCCGATGAAATCTCAACTACCGCCTTCCCTGGACCAAGATCACTGGAATTGGGTAACGTTCGTCCAAGCATGTTATTATCAATTTCTTCATCACTGCCGTCATCTTCCCCGTCCCCCATGTACAGGTCTTCGCCTGGTAACAGGTGCGCCGGTAGCGGTTGTCGCACTGACGTCAGCCCAGATCTTCGACATTCTCTCCGATTCATCATTGAAGCTTGGGGGGGGGGTCCTCGGATGCAGGTCTTTTATATTTACACTACGGCGAAACTGATCCATTTCTTCACTGCTTCTGTTGGGTTGCTCGTACTCCATTCTGGAATGTCAGATCTGGCCGGAGATCGCCGGCGCTGGCGGCCGTTTCAGTGTTTGTAACCGTTCAGTAACTGTTCCGTAGATTGCGGAGAAAAGTTATCGTTGTTGATATTCTTTGGAGTGTTGGTTTTCTATACAACAACTGTGCATTTCTTTGTTTGAATTTCTGGGTTTTCATTGAAAGCTAGAGATTTGTTTGCCTCTAATTGAATGCTCTTTTTCAATTGTCTAGGGTCCCTCATTTTGTCCCCTTTTTGGCGCTCTACAATCCAAAGGACTGATGTTTTTACCTTTAGTAATAATTATTGTGATCCTATTTTTAACTGTTTTGACATGAGAAAATCTTGTAATCCAATTTCTGTTAGATCTTTTCGTTCACTCAATGAAATTTTTATCACATATATTAAATTTAGAAAAAATGAATACATATGACATGATCTTATTAGATGGAGTAGAAAATGTGACAAAAGTTGGACTATGTGACCTTCTTTCGTTATCGCCATTACGATGGACGACGTTATCTTGAAAGTTTGTAAAAGAATCGATTCTAGTGGCTAATTCTACGTGAAACATACTAAGGTCCTTGTTTTGTTTTCCCAGGTTTAAACACACACACAATCTTTCACAAAACACGTACATATACACATATATACACACACATATACATATACATATACATATACATACATACATATATATATATATACATATATATATATACATATACATATATATACATACACACACGTGTGTGTGTATACTTAGAGCTTTATTGGAAGTTTGTATCAGAAATTTGTTTACTTAGCACCATAATGAGTTCTCCAACTAGAGACAAGAATGGTTTATGTGATCGGCTTCTTTCTTTTGTAATTGTGTAGTTATATTCATAACTTACTTTGGGGTTTTCTAAAATCAGATTCCTCTTTGAAATTAAGGGATTGCACTTCTTATTTTTGATCTTTCACATATGTAAAGGCTTCTAAAGGAATGATGCTGTCCAATAAATTGCTTTGGCTTTTTGGAATAGAAGGGGTTCTGTTACGTTACGAGTCCTATTCCTGCCTACGAGAGAAGAGCAAGTAAGAAAGAGACTGAATCAACTTCAAGATATATAAGAACTTAAGAAAATCTACGAAATCCAGAGGTCTGTTAACTTCTGGGAACCATTATTTAATCTTGCTGTGATACCTTAGGGTGTTGATACCCAGAGGCTGAATAATTGAGAAACTATCAGTTCTTTAACATGAGTCCTGACTGTTTCATTCTGAAATTGCTTGTTCTTGTATAACACTAAGTGGTAAATGTTCAAAGGATTTGGGATCTTGAAATCGTGTTAGGTTTAAGTGTCTGATGATCAGGATGCATCACTACCAGATTCAAGCAATTTAACTTCAATTTTTGTTGTTTGTATTTGCTGAAAAGTTACTGTTGTATTGATCATCTGATTTGTGCTTTAATTAAGTTATTTGCTTGGGTAAGGCCCTCATCAAGAATGTAGCAGCTCTTATTTTGCAGGTTATGTTGTCTGCAGAAGTTTTAAAAGAAAAATAGCAACATAAACTTGTAAATTCCTACTTTCAAGTCGCTTTTGCTATGTATCAAAGCAAAATACACAAAGGAGGACTCCAAAGAGGCAATGCCCTGTAAAATAATTGCTCAGAAATAGTGATAGAAAGGCTGGGTTTCAGTGGAGATTTACATCATTTCTCTTCAAAACTTATTTCCATTTGTAATGGAGTAAAGAACACAGTCTTCTTTCACTTTGGAATATGATGAAATAAAACAAAATGACTCGCTAAATTTGATACGTTTCTTATATTATGAAATAGTAGTTCATACGCAATTTTCATTATGAGTCGTGTGAAACAAAGTTAACCTACTAAATCAACTGGGTACTAAACCAGAAAAGGAAAAAGTTACATATACTTTGTCATTTTGCAGTGACCTATAGTATGATGGACCGTCTGTGTGTATTCATATTTCAGAGTCTTATTATCAATTTGAGGATCAAAAACCCATATACTTAATATCAAAAAAATAAAGGAATTTCGAACTAACTTTTCGAATATAGATATGTTTGTGAATAAAAACCGTGACGTGAAATCAGAATGATGTTCTGCAGTTATATATTATATGAGAACTAAAGCTTTGGTAAAGGATAGTACAGGATTGAAGGTGCGCATCCTGGAGGGGAATCCCATGAGGCTATTAATTTGCTAGAGATTATAAAAAATTAATTATGTAACGCTTCGATTTGTTACTTTGATTCTGATTATCTGTTCTTTTTTAATAAATCAATGATAATAATGCGGTCTAAGTTTATAAACTGAAACACGATACCAAAAAAAGTTTCAACCCCAACCAGTCAGGGTACCTGTCACACCCAGTCCCAAAAATGATGTAGGGATGTAAATCAGGCACCCAACGGCCCGCTAGCAAGAGCTTGGTCATATACACAGTAGTCTGCATAAGGAGTTTTCAACAGGTGGTGTAGGGATGTAAATCAGCCACCCAACTGCCCGCTAATAAGAGCTTGGTCATATACACAGTAGTCTGCATAAGGAATCCTCAGCACAGCAGGCAAGCCTACAGGCCAAGTAGCCCCCATACTATGCACTTGTTGAAAAGGGGCTCTCTTGTATTTGACAAGAATTAAACCCTTGACTTCCTTTTTGATAACTCCTGTCATGGACTAGTTAGGCTATATCTTGGGGACACTGAAACACGATACAGGAGACTCAGTATGGACATCAATACTTTTTCTTTTTTTATATAACATTTCAGTGAAATCAAAAGACCACAACCTGGAGTAACTAGTTTGTGCCTCAATATTGTTTTCATCATCTAATCTTATAAAAATTTTATCTTTAATTTAAAAATCACATTTATGGAGTAATTATAATATTATTTAGTCATTATCCAGTATGAGAACTAGAAGAAAAGTAGTAATATCCTAGTGAGAACCGAATGGCTGAAATTTGAAATAGAGATCAAACATATCGTCAGTTTTATTCTCATGTTTTTTTTTAATGAGTTGCTCCCGAGGTATCCTTCCAGCCGAAAGCCAGAAGACAAATCCCTCCGTCTTTGCGGTCAGCACACGAAGTGATAGGAGACTGGCCAAATCCTCCGAAAGCCAGAAGACAAATCCCTCCGTCTTTGCGGTCAGCACACGAAGTGATAGGAGACTGGCCAAATCCTCCGTCCCTGCGGTCAGCACACGAAGTGGTAGGGGACTGGCCAAATGGTTTGCTCTATTCACATGAACGGGGATCGAACCCCTAACCGCACGAAGTGGTAGGGGACTGGCCAAATGGTTTGCTCTATTCACAAGCACACGAAGTGATAGGAGACTGGCCAAATCCTCCGTCCCTGCGGTCAGCACACGAAGTGGTAGGGGACTGGGTCAGCACACGAAGTGGTAGGGGACTGGCCAAATGGTTTGCTCTATTCACATGAACGGGGATCGAACCCCTAACCGCACGAAGTGGTAGGGGACTGGCCAAATCCTCCGTCCCTGCGGTCAGCACACGAAGTGATAGGGGACTGGGTCAGCACACGAAGTGGTAGGGGACTGGCCAAATGGTTTGCTCTATTCACATGAACGGGGATCGAACCCCTAACCGCACGAAGTGGTAGGGGACTGGCCAAATGGTTTGCTCTATTCACATGAACGGGGATCGAACCCCTAACCACATGATTAAAAAACGTGGTGCTGAATCATCACGCCAACCATGTTGGTTTTCATTCTCATGTTTCAATTGATCTGTGACTAATTATAAAATAAAAAATTACTAGACCGTGGCTAATTTGCATCATGTAACATAAAAGTATAATTTTTTTATATTTATTTGTTCAAATTTTATCATATGTTCCCGAAGGGACGTGTTATTATTTCTTCCCTGTATAGTTGTTGCAAAACTTCTTTGTTGTTTCCCACTCAGTTTTAATTTTTTGTCGATTTTTTTTTTTTACTCACATTGTAGAATAACTTTAATTGGTGCATCTTTTGCTAAATTCAGTAGGCGTAATGTTCATTTTAAGATCTCTAATCAATATTTTGAGGTTGCGATGAGTCGGCTGCTGAACGAACCGAACAGTTTACGAACTGTTTGAATTCGATTCGTGTTTGGTTTGTATTCGTTCAGTAATAATTTGTTAACGAGTCGGATTCGAACATGTATTCGGGTTCGTTTAGTTAAACGAGCCGAACAGTTCGCGAACAATTTGGCTCGTTTAAACATTTATAAGGTTATCGAACCGAACTCGAACCAATTCTAAAGTTCGTTTAGCTAAACGAACCAAGACGAACATTTTATATAGCTAAACGAATTCGAATTTGAAAACCTAATATTTGGTTCAGCTCGGTTCGTGAATGACCCTACTTTTTGTCATAAGTTTGATGAGATATTGATGAGCTTTCCACGTATGTTGCGGAAAGATGTATCTGATTCGTTATCTTACGTTTCATCCTTGATCATCTATAAATAGATTGATCGATCTGAATATTTACGGAGAAAACAGGTTGGGACTGATGAAGAAGTATCTAGAGAGGCGTTTGTACATACAAGTTGGTATTTTTATCCGAAAATATTTAAAATTGAAGCAGCAACCACAACATTATCTTATTTTTTTAGAGGTAGAATGTACGCAATCATCCATATGTGTTATAAACATACAAATGTTGTTTTTCAATGATTCATAATTAAAATTGCGTCAACATGTGTCGATCAACTGCTACTTTACCATATAAGAAGCACGTCTAATTTAATAAGTACTTTTTTCAAATAAGTGGACATTGGCCTACATGGGGAGACGGATCAATTTATAAACGTGCATTTAAGTTGATCATTTCAAAAAATCTAATGACGCAAATCGTATCAATGGGATTTTAATGCAGATCAAAGTTATCAGAATTAATAGTTTTTTATGTCCCGTCAACAGTATAAAAAAATGTAGTTTAATACAAAATAATGGCAAAAGTAATAATAGTGGAAGATGCTGTCGTCACAATTTTATTTACTAATACTTAATTTCAAAATCGAAACAGTTTCCTAAAAAAATCGAAACAGTACCTTTCACATTAGGGGTGTCAAACATGTCGTGTATCGTGTTTCGTATTTCGTGTTTTTCGGGTTTCGTGTATCAAAGTGTCATACCCATGCCTTACCTGTTTGCTTTGCGTGTATGGATGTAGATACCCAAACCCGTACATGTCAGGTTTCGTGTCGTGTATCGGGTATACTCACGAACTTGACAAGTACAAATATTTCAAGTCATGTACATGTCATTTCATGTACTTTTTAGGCATTTTCAGGTTTCGTGTATTTTTTTCAGGTTTCATGTACTTAAACGACTATTGATACAATGTATGAAACAACAATAAGTACACAGTCAAATGTTAAATATTAAAATGAGTGAGGTCCTCTAAACTCAAATCACTTGACTCTGCAATAATAGATTAAAGAAATGGGATTTGGGAATGGAGGAAGGGAGAATCGAACAGGGTTACTTAGTAGAACGGTAGTCTTTTTTTTGAAAAAATTTATTTTTTTTATTTTATTAATTATAAATTTTATTTAAAATACATTTTTTAATTTCGTGTATAAACGGGTATAAACAAGTACCCGCGGGTATACCCGGACACGACCCGCCATTGGCGGGTATCTTTCAGGTCTTACCCGATTTGTACACGAAACCCGTCAATGTCATACCCATATCCGCAAAATTTGTGTCAGGTTCGGGTCTTGTTTCGTGTTGCCACCCCTATTTCACATCCAACAAAACTCGCACATCTTCGACTAATGGCCTACTTTAACTTCTAACTACCAGTGTTTTTTCTAATATATCCGGGAAACTGGATTTTCTTTTTTTAGGGTAAAATGTGAAATTCTAACTTCGGTGGCCTCCACCACCCATCTCTAAAAAGTATGTGTGGGGCTACAAATTAGGATTCAAACAACTTATTAGATTGAGTGAGATATTACGCAGTGACCCATACAAGATGTCTTCCACAAACTAGGCATTCGGCCTAGCAACAGGGAAACACCCACACTGTGTGCATATCTGGAATCGAACTCTTGAACTCTTGGAACAAATTACAACCCGAATACCAATTGAAATATACCATGGGAGCTGGACTTTTTTTTGGGTGGGAGGTAGGTGGGGTGGGGGTGTCTTTTTCTTTTATCTTTCTCTATCACCACATTAGTTGCATTTCAATAAATAAAAGGAAAATATGCCACCAAGTCACCATGGTTTGTCCTCATTTCACTTGTTTATAGACTTAAATTTTAAAATCTTATCTTTTTAAAATTACTATATTAATTAAATTAGGTGGTGAAAAATAATAATTATATATTTTTATATTCTGAAATTTCATTTTCAGTCTTGCAGTACTACATTATGAGACCCACTTAAAATTAAAAGCCTGTCATCAAAGAAAATCAGGTTGGAATCTACTGACCTAAATGTTGTTGATCAGCTTGTTCACCGTTAATTACGAGATGCCACGTTGACATCTTAAATAAATTTTTTTTTAGTCGATGTGCTAACATAGCACAACATGATTAACAGTCAACATACAGGTCAACAAATTCCGATCAACAGATCCAAAATCAGCTTACAAGTCTAGGATGAGACTTGATAATTGATACAGGCCTTTGATTTCCCATCCCACCCCCTTTTTTCTTTTGGGGGTGTTTGTTTGTCTGGGAAAAAGGCATGGCATTGATCGGTGCTATGTTTGGAAAATTTGATAAAGGTTCTAAATTTACTTATTTTAATGAATAATGTCATGATGCATCAAATCCAACTGTGACCGGTAATTCCCGATTATCAGATTACAAAGTTTAAAATATAAACTATATAAACATATATGCAACAATCAACACGGCAAGAAATTCAACAGCCTAGGTCCTCGATGTTCTAATCACTTGTCTCTTATTCTCTCCAGACTCTATCGATAGCTTTTGATGCCATTGTAATATAATGGATATGATTGTTGTTGTTGTAATATAGTATAATTTAAAACTATACGTAGAACTTGATAAACATAATATGTTAGAGAATAGGCTAAAGATTTGTAAAATTTCTTGAGTTCTGCCTTATCTTTTTTATAGAAGTTTTTGTAATAAGAAAATAGGGGAATCTCACTTATTAGCGTAAAGTTTGGCCCATTACTCAGTTAGCAGCTTAACGTTGGTTAAACTCAGTTAACACCCAGTCTTTGTCCATAATGGCTCACTTGTAGCCAGTTGACCGTTGACTAACGGTTGACTAACCGTTGACTTTCTCAGACCAACCAGTAGTTGACACGTGGCGGCCTTTTTTAATTAAAAAAATAAAATTGTATTTTTGAATAAAGTGATTAAAAAGAATTTAAAAATTCTAAAAATTGTAAAAATTAATTAAAAAATATTTTAAAAATCAAAAAATTAGGGAAAAAAGATAAAAATAATAAAAAAATACCTCCACCGCCCCAGCCCCTCCCACCCACACGCTCGCACTACCACCCACCCACACCAGGCCAAAAAAAAAAATTTTAAAATTTTTTCTTAACTCACCCATAACGCTCCGACCACCCCCGTGTCCCCCCGTCCCACCCCCCACTCGCTAAAAAAATTTTTAATTTTTTTCTAACTCACCCATAACGTCCTGACCACCCACACAACGCTCCCTCCCCCTTCCCCCGCACCCCAACATCCGGTCTAAAAAGAAAAGTCAAAAATTGTTCTCTCTCCACACCTCGTGCCACCCCCACCCCCACCCCCGGACATAATTTCAAAAGCATCTCCAATATCGTGCATGAGATATTGTAGATGTTCATGCACATCGTCATTTTCGCTCCTCCAACATTCAACACACAGAAGAAATTCTCTTAGAAAATTTAACCCATGATAACCTGACAAAAACATTGTCATTTTCTTTTTGGGCCGGGGGGTTGGGTTGTTTGGGGTGCCGAAGGGTGGTCGGAGCTTTGCGGGTGAGTTGAAAAAATTTTAAAATTTTTTTGGGGTGTGTACGGGGGTGGGGGAGGGGACGCAAAGGTGGTCGGGACGTTATGGGTGAGTTAGAAAAAAAAATTATAAAATTTTTTGGCCTGGGTGTGGGTGCAGGGGGCTGGTGGGTGGGTAGGAGGGCTGGGGCATTGGGGTTAATTTTTTATTATTTTTATCTTTTTTTTTCCAAATTTTTTGATTTTAAAATATTTTTAATTAATTTTTACAATTTTTAGAATTTTTAAATTCTTTTTAATCAATTTATTCAAAAATACATTTTTATTTTTTAATTAAAAAGGGTCGCCACGTGTCAACTACTGGTTGGTCTGAGAAAGTCAACGGTTAGTCAACAGTCAACTGGCTACAAGTGAGCCATTATGGACAAAGACAGTGTGATAACTGAGTTTCATCAATATTATGCTGCTAACTGATTAATGGACCAAACCTTAGACTAATAAATGAGATTCTCCCTAAGAAAATAATACTTTGAATTAAACGTGAGAATGTCGTATTTGTGAGAGAACTTTTTTCTTAAAGAGTGTCAATCATGGGGTGAGATCCTCTCATCGCCGCCCATCTTATCCCCCACGTGACCGCCCGCCACGTGACAGTGGAAGAGGTGGTGAGGCTGGATGGAAGTCACCTGCACCCAGCTTCACCAACTTCCTCTCCTGCCACGTGACAAGAGGTCATTTCTTACCCCAAAAAATGGGGGGGTCTGGAGATCCTGACTCGTCAATCATGGCCCGGAGATCTGCACGAAAATCTTTCTCCCAGCTTTTCCATACTTCGGTTGGAAAAAAGGGAGGAAAAAAAAAGTGCTTTTCAACTTCTTTTTCTTCTTTGGAGTTCCATATATATTTTGTTTCTATTCAATGGCTTAGTGCTTGGTTAAAAAATATATACATTATCTTGTTTCATATTAGATCTTATCGTTATTTGGAAGATTCATGACATATTAAGTGCACACACGCACAAAGCAAAACATATATGCGTATTTCAACACCTTAACTTTATGTTTATGCATATTAAGTGCACACACGCACAAAGCAAAGCAAAGATTCATGATATGATATGTGTGTGTCTATATATATATATATATATATATATATATATATATATATATATATATATATATATTGAAATTACGAATAAATGAGTTTTCTTTGAACTAAGAAAAGTGATTTTCCAGATCAAAGCCACCAAACTATCATCTCACCCTTGATGTTATACCTCCGTAAAAGGGTCTCCTACTTTTACATATATATACATAAACACACACATATATGTATATGTAAGTGTATATATATATTATATTATATTATATTATTAATAACAATGCTAATAGTTGTTTTAATGAGAACGCTTTTCGATCCAGAATTTTTTGGCATGATTTTTATTTTCCCCAATTTTCCCGATTCATATATATATATATATATATATATATATATATATATATATATATGTGTGTGTGTGTGTGTGTGTGTGTGTGTGTGTGTGTGTGTTGGAGAAAAGTTAGTTGTGGGAGTCGGTAAATTTTGGATGGCAAGTGGATTTTGTCAAACACCATACTTTGGGCTTAATTACGATTAGTATTCGTTAATCAAAAACAAAAACTAAAAATTCCTAAATTATCTATGTAACGCGTAGATGAATTTAGGTTGTTGAATCACTCGATTCTGATACCGGGTGAATGAAAAATTAACGCTCAAAGTTGGAGTAACATTGGAAGTTATTTGGCGGTTTCTTCCACTACCAATAACTACTCGGTGGTTATTGCAGTAGTGGGGCGGTTTCTTCCACTACCAATAACTACTCGGTGGTTATTGCAGTAGTGGGGCGGTTTCTTCCAATCTAACGGTACAGATCAAAACTGATTGATCTAACGGTACGCATCCAATTATCTGATAACTTCCAGTAACTTCTTCCTCTCTATAAATTCCTTTCATGTTGAAACGTTTTAGATAGAGATTTCGAAAATCTAAAGGCGTACGCAGCTTCTTCTTCTTCTACTTCTGTTTTTCATAAAACTTTTTCTTGCATTCATTGAGAAATCAGAGCACCTTACAGGTTCGTCGAGTTCTTACGTTGCAGTGCCGTTCGTATGAACAGAAGCCGTTGTATCCTGGGAGACGTTTGCTACTACCGGTTGGGCACAGAATACCGGAGCAATTTGTCTTAAGGACAGAGTCCTAGACTCGCCTCGGTTTGCATTTTCTTTATGCGTTGTTGAACAGCATGTTTATGCATTTTGGATAAATTGTTCACTCCTTTTATGTTGAAACATTACTGTTTCAACCATATTCTTAATTGTCATGCTCAGTGCTTCACTAATTAAATGATTATTGGGATATATACATCCATTGGAAATTAAAAGAGGTTACTTGCAATCCATTTCTTCATTACAGTATACGTATATATGCTCGAGTGCATTCGGATATATATATATATATATGTGTGTGTGTGTGTATGTATATATATATATATATATATATATATATATATTTATATATATATATATATTTATATATATATATATATATTTATATATATATATTTATTTGTCAAACTTACCTATCGCATATCTGTATGTATAAATAAACAAAGGCCTGGTTTAATTCATGCTTACGCGTTGGTTTACATTGTTTCATTATACCGCATATCATTTTTGTACATATTGATAATATTGTTAATTATTAATTTCGGATCTAACAATCTTAAGACAAATTTTGTGCAGCTTTCAAGTATATCTTTCTGTACTGTTTAAACAGAATTCTGCTTCTGTTTAATTTCTGGATGAGAAAACAGAACTAGTTTCTGTTTCATTTCTGTACGTGTCAACAGAATTTGTTTCTGTTTTGTTGCGAAAGTTGACGGTTCGACACGAACAGTGTAACATGTTTTGTTTCTGCATTTCCACAGAAATCTGAAATTGTTCTGATCTATCTGTTTTGATGCACTTTACAGTGATGGAAAGTGAAGGGTCAAACTCTTTCAATGGCGAGTACCTTGGTCCGTCCGAGGAAGTGAATTCTGCTGTTCCATATGTTAGATAGGCTGAGAAACCTGAAAGGTTCGAAGGAAGCTATTCCCATTTCATAAGTTGGCAACAGAAAATGCTGGTTTTCCTGACCACTTTAGGCCTGGCCGAGTGTCTGACCGAGAATCCTCCGGTGGGTGTACCGGTCGAGGACCTGAACCTAAATATGCTGGATAGCTGGCTTGATAAAGCTTGGGATTATAAGGACTTCCTTTGTTTGAATTATATATTGAGTTGCCTTGAATTTCCTCTGTATAGGCGTTATCACACCTTTACAACTGCGAAATCATTGTGGCAAGCCTTAGATAAGGAATTCCGCCCAGAGGATTTCAACAGGAAGAAATTTACTATTTGTAAATTTTTTGATTACAGGATGTCGGAGTCTCGGTCTGTTATGGTACAGATGGAAGATATTCAGAGGTTGATGTATGGAATGGAGGAAGAGGGTGTTTTCCTTAGTGAATCATTCACTGTAGTTGCTATAATTGATAAGCTGCCTCCTTCGTGAAGGGAGTTCAGTAGCAAGCTCAAATATGAGCAGAAGAATATGTCAATGGGAGATTTGTTCTTCCGATTGCGCATCGAAGAGGACAAACGCGGATTTAACTAAAGAGCTGTGAACATTTTGCAACCGTTGTATTCATGAAGGGAAACTGGTGCAAGAAATAGTTAATGAGAATGTTTCTATTTTCTGTTTGAGTCTTCTTGTTTATGGCATTTACGTTCGGATTATGTTATTTATAGGTCATTGTAAAAAATGATCCATCTCGATCTATTTCCCAAACTAAGTTCATTAATGGAAAATGCCCAGTTTGTGTTAAAGCGAAAATGGCCATGTTACCATTTTCTTTAATCGGAAGAAACACTGAAGTTAATTCACACAGATAATTGTGATTTAAAGTTTGTGCAAAACAATAAGTGATAAAAAGTACTTCGTGACTTTTGTTGACGATTGCACTCGATACTGCTATGTTTATTTGCTAAGCAGCAAAGACAAGGCCGTTGATGCTTTAAGGATTATAAGAATGAAGTTGAAAATCAACTTAGCAAACGAATTAAGATATGATGCACCGTTTAAGGAATTCTGTTCAGAAGATGGCACTATTCATCAAATGATTGCATCATACTCTCTTCAATCCAATGGTATTGCTGAACGCAAGAATCGAACTCTTAAAGAGATGATGAATGCTATGTTGATAAGTTCGGGTTTACCTCAGAACTTGTGGGGGGAAGCAATCCTCTCCGCCAATGTCATTCTAAATAGAATTCCATCTAAAAAGATGGATAAGACCCCTTATGAACTTTGGAAAGGTTATAAACCGAGTTTCAAATACTTAAAAGTGTGGGGGTGTCTGGCTAAGGTAGCAGTACCTAAACCAAGACAAGTCAGAATAGGGCCCAAAACGATTGATTGTATATTTATAGGATATGCAACAAACAGTAGTGCATATCGATTCTTGGTGCACAAGTCTGACATCCCTGACATACATGAAAATGTTGTCATGGAGTCAAGAAATGCAGTGTTTTTTGAAGACGTCTTTCCAAAGAAAGATAGAAATAATAAAGAAGCCAATATGAGTAAGCAAACTCGGGATACAACGACTCAAGAAATTAACGAACCCCGTCAAAGAAAACGAGCCAAAATACCAACATCATTTGGATCATATTTTCTAACCTACATGGTAGAGAATGAGCCAAGGACCTTTTCAGAGGCGATGTCAACACCAGAAGCTTCATTCTGGAAAGAGGCAATCAACAGTGAGATAGAATCTATTCTTCAAAATCATACTTGGGAGCTGGTCAATCTTCCACCAGGAAGTAAACCACTCGGATGCAAGTGGATTTTCAAGAAGAAGTTAAAAGAAGATGGATCTATCGACAAATATAAAGCGCGTTTGGTAGCCAAAGGTTATCGGCAAAAAGAAGGGTTTGATTTCTTTGACACTTACTCACCAGTGACAAGGATTACATCAATCAGAGTGCTAGTCACGATTGCATCAGTCTATAACTTAGAAATCCATCAGATGGATGTTAAAACGGCTTTTTTAAACGGTGATTTGGAGGAGGAGATATACATGGAACAACCAGAAGGGTTTGTTGTGCCAGGACAAGAGAAGAAAGTATGTAGACTTGTTAAGTCTCTGTACAGAACTTAAACAAGCGCCCAACCAGTGGCACCTGATATTTGATCAGGAAATGATGACAAACGGTTTCAGGATCAACGAGTGTGACAAAACACTCCTAATGCCTTTGTGATAGTATGTCTCTATGGGCAGTGCTCAAGACATCATCTTGAATACCAAGAAGATGCTAACACAGAATTTTGACATGAAGGATATGGGGGTTGCCAATGTTATCCTAGGAATCAAGATTTCTAGGGTAACTGAAGGATTGATCATGTCACAAAGTCATTATATTGAGTCCGTTCTCAAACGATTCAATATGTTTGATGCAAAACCAGTAAAAACCCCACTTGACTTAAGTATGCACTTAAGGAAGAATTGAGGTGAACCAGTAGCTCAATTGAAGTACTCACAAGTGATTGGAAGTCTAATGTACATAACGAACTGTACAAGACCAGACTTAGCTTGTTCAGTAAACAAATTAAGCAGGTTTACCAGTAATCCAAGTGAAGATCATTGGAAAGCTCTAAATAGAGTAATGAGGTACCTCAAGTACACAATGAATCTTGGATTACACTATACAAGATATCCAGCAGTATTGGAAGGATACTGTGACGCAAACTGGATATAAGATTGTAAAGATTCTAAATCCACCAGTGGATACTTATTCACTGTAGGTGGTGGTGCTGTGTCATGGAAGTCGACAAAGCAAACGTGCATAGCTCGGTCAACTATGGAAGCTGAGTTTATAGCACTCGATAAAGCTGGGGAAGAAGCTGAATGGCTTCGAAATTTCCTAGAAGACATTCCATGTTGGCCTAAGCCAATCGCTCCTATAAGCATACACTGTGACAGTCAGTCAGCTATAGGACGAGCTCAAAGCAGCATTTATAATGGTAAGTCACGACACATACATCGGAGACATAATACCATTAAGCAGTTGATCTCTAATGGCGTGATTTCCATTGATTACATAAAATCAAAGGAGAATCTTGCGAATCCGTTTACAAAAGCTTTGCCTAGAGATCAAATGTCAAAATTGACAAACGGAATGGGACTTAAGCCTACAAAGCATGAATCTTTGTAACGGTAACCCAACCTTGTTGACTGGAGATCCCAGAATCTAGGTTCAATGGGAAAACTAAGTTATAAGGATTCAGTTAGCACTTACTCATTCCGTTAAATAAAAGTGCTGTCTGCAGAGAAATGAGGGTAAGCTGATGCTTTTAATAATGTCCTATATCTTAATAAATCAAGTGGGGTATGGCAGAATACTCTTGATAGGAATCACCTATGTAAGTGTGAAATGGGTCCGCTTCTATGAGAATTCTGAGAGGCAAGAATTCTCTAATACACTTTCTGAAACCAGGTTGTTCATGGCCAAAATGAACACAACCATGAGAACCAAAAAGGGGTGTTAGAGGAAATGTTGTGTGAATATCATTGTCTAGGTTCACACTAAAGGCTGATAGTTCAAGACATTAGTTCACTACCCAGCCGAGTGGATCCGATGGTACATCACTAAGAAAGGTTCAAAGCCAGAAGCTACCTCTTCTGAGGCAACATATCTTTATCTGATTTCTCGATAGAGTCTGCATTCACATTTGCATTAATTTCCATTCATGTGGGGGATTGTTGGAGAAAAGTTAGTTGTGGGAGTCGGAAAATTTTGGATGGCAAGTGGATTTTGTCAAACACCATACTTTGGGGTTAATTACGATTAGTATTCGTTAATCAAAAACGAAAACTAAAAATTCCTAAATTATCTATGTAACGTGTAGATGAATTTAGGTTGTTGAATCACTCGATTCTGATACCGGGTGAATGAAAAATTAACGCTCAAAGTTGGAGTAACATTGGAAGTTATTTGGCGGTTTCTTCCACTACCAATAACTACTCGGTGGTTATTGCAGTAGTGAGGCGGTTTCTTCCACTACCAATAACTACTCGGAGGTTATTGCAGTAGTGGGGCGGTTTCTTCCAATCTAACGGTACAGATCAAAACTGATTGATCTAACGGTACGCATCCAATCATCTGATAACTTCCAGTAACTTCTTCCTCTCTATAAATTCCTTTCATGTTGAAACGTTTTAGATAGAGATTTCGAAAATCTAAAGGCGTACGCAGCTTCTTCTTCTTCTACTTCTGTTTTTTCATAAAACGTTTTCTTGCATTCATTGCGTTCGAGAAATCAGAGCACCTTACAGGTTCGTCGAGTTCTTACGTTGCAGTGCCGTTCGTATGAACAGAAGCCGTTGTATCCTGGGAGACGTTTGCTACTACCGGTTGGGCACAGAATACCGGAGCAATTTGTCTTAAGGACAGAGTCCTAGACTCGCCTCGGTTTGCATTTTCTTTATGCGTTGTTGAACAGCATGTTTATGCATTTTGGATAAATTGTTCACTCCTTTTATGTTGAAACATTACTGTTTCAACCATATTCTTAATTGCCATGCTCAGTGCTTCACTAATTAAATGATTATTGGGATATATACATCCATTGGAAATTAAAAGAGGTTACTTGCAATCCATTTCTTCATTACAGTATACGTATATATGCTCGAGTGCATTCGGATATATATATATATATATATATATATATATATATATATATATGTGTGTGTGTGTGTGTGTGTGTGTGTGTGTGTGTGTATATATATATATATATTTATATATATATATTTATATATATATATTTATATATATATATTTATTTGTCAAACTTACCTATCGCATATCTGTATGTATAAATAAACAAAGGCCTGGTTTAATTCATGCTTACGCGTTGGTTTACATTGTTTCATTATACCGCATATCATTTTTGTACATATTGATAATATTTTTAATTATTAATTTCGGATCTAACAATATATATATATATATATATATATATATATATATATATATATATATATATAGTACATAAAAGAAGTAATAGTTAATTGGCACTTGGTCTTTTGTCGTGGACGTGGCCACGTCTTTTCTTATTTTTTATTTCTCTTCGTGCAATACAAAACCGATCACGTTCTGCATTTTTTGTTTTGGTATTTTTTATTTTAATAAATGTCTTCAGAATTAAAGTATGATTTTTTTTTCAATTAAAAAAATCTAGCCATTTCTCAACGAGTGTCAATTTTTTTTGTAGCAATTCTCAACCCGAGTATCTACTGAATTACGGCATTACGCCACGGGACAACCAATGTCAATTTTTATCCTAACATTTTTGATGCATATAAAACATGTAGATAGATCGGAAGTGAGTCAATTTTCAACTTTTTTTCAATTATAATAAACTAATGCTACTATAAATTTTTAACTGGTTTATGCGACTACCCGGAGAGACCAGCGTTCATAGATCCTAAAATTCGTGAATCCCAATAATTATATTTCTCGAATTTAAAACTTATTAAATTTATCTCATTAAATGGAATCATGCTATAATTCATTAATCTCAAAAGCCAAATATAACGTTAACATTCTCTTGAAAAAAGCTAGGGTAAAGAGACACACACATATATATATATATATGGACACACACACTTGCCATACAATAAATCGATAATATTTTTTATGTAATGTATCATATTATATATATTTATCTGGTGTAACTTGAATTTATGATTGCCATGAAGAAATTGCGGTAAGTCTTTTTTTTTCTTTTTTCTTTCTCTTTTATTCAAAATTTATATAGAGTCGGGGCTTACTAGAATCAAATTCTATATTCTTTTATATAGAAATATTGTTTGTTCGTCCTAAAGATAACTTTTACTCTTAAATGAGATAACAGGTATTGTGTTTTTGTTTTCTCCAAAATTTCCTCTAACCGTTTGTTGATGTTAGGGCTGTAAATGAACCAAGTCGTTCGGTTGTTCGGTTTGTTTAGCTCGGGTTCGATCTCGAGCTCGGCTCGGATAAAAGGTTAATGAACAGAGCTTGAACAACTTTTTTCTGTTTGAACTCGGTAAGTGGCACCGTTCGTTTAAAGTGTTCGGCTCGTTAATATTGTTCGTGAGTTAAACGAACCAAGCTTGAACAATAAAGTATGTTCGTTTAAATACACGAATAAGCTCGGCTAGTTCGTTAAGTTAAATGAACCGAACTTGAATAACACAATGCTCGGCTCGTTCGGCTCGTTTACGGGCCTAGTTGACGCTAAAGAAACCGTTATCCAAGTCCGATATGATAAACGGTCAGAACGATATCTTCCTGTCATGACTAGAATGCCCTTGTGAATACGACTGCAGAAACGGTCTTGCGGAATTAACGCCTTAACGGTCGGTGGGACCCCCACTTAAAGTAGGGACCTTAGGCGAGAATAAAAAGTAATTTCCTTAAAAGTTTATATCGAGTCACATGCCAAAAGTGAACAAAAGAAAATCCAACCCAAAAGCTTCAAAGGAAACGTCACGATTTAAGGAATTTTTTATTTAAAAAAATGTAGTTTTTTAATTAAAGAAACCACAAATATAATATAAATAGGAAAAAAATTTCAAATAGCTAAGCCATCATTTTGGTACCAACTTTGCTTCATATAAGTATCACATACGATACCTTCTTTAGTATAATACTTATGCATACGTGGTTGTTGATATCACGATATTAATTTAACCTCAAGGTTTCCGGCTTTTTTTTTTTGAGGGGGTGGGGGGGCACACATTTGATCAAAAATTTATATTTTTCATTTTTCTGGTTGATGTTGTCATTTGTAGGTTTGAGATAATTTACTTTTTTTACCATGCCTAGGTGTGACAACTTATACTTTGATCTTGTAGATAATATAATATAATATAATATAATATAATATAATATAATATAATATAATATAATATCTCGTAGATAATAATGGATATGTGAGTTATATAATATCTCTAAGATAATAATGGATATGTGAGGAAATTATATGAAAAACTTAAACAGCAAGATATTCTCATTTGATACGATCCAACAAAAGTATATTGAGAACATTACTGGTCACGTAACGTTGCCCTGATTTAGTTTCCTTATTCCTTGAACTGAATCCAACAAAGTTATCATTTATCTAAGTACATCTTTGTTGAAGACAGCTGTAGTTTTAGGATAAAGAATATTTTGTTGTAAATACTTTCTATAGTTAGGTTGATCTAATTTAGGCTGATTGATTAGACAGAATAATTAGGATTAATGTAATTGATTGTTGTTTACTTGTATAAGCTGTAGGTTACAGTATAAGAAGGCATGTACTTGTATACCGAAAATTATCAATGAAATTAGAAAACCATTGATCTCAAAACTCTTCATGGTATTAGAGCAGGATCAATCTGCCTGAACAAAGAGGTGTTGAGATTTCTGAAAATAGGCTCAGAAAAAATCTCTTCATTGCCATTTTTACCTATCCCAACCCAACGACAAGACCTTTCTTCCTTCATTGACCAGCTCTCACAGCAAAAGACTGTGTTGCTTGTCTTCAAAATACCTTTTGCAAAAAAACCCAGAAAATGTCAGAGACAGGAAAAGCCGAAACCTCAACCCACAACCAAGAACCACTGTCCAATAATCAGACCCCTGGAGAATGGGCAATTCAAATCCCCCAGATTCTCCGGGATAGCCTTCATCCCTCTCCAACACAGCAAGTGACCTCTGCACCAGAAACATTACACATTTCAGTCAAATTAAACAGTGGTAACTATGCCTTATGGTCCACTGTCATCTGCCGGGCCATTCTTGGCCAAGAAAAAATTTCACACCTTACAGGCAATCCTCAACCACCACAGCCCACTGACCCGCAATATAACCGATGGGAACAGGAGGATAACAAAGTATTTATCTGGATCTTACAAAATGTAGAACCAGCGATGATAAGTAACATTACCCGATATCCAACGGCTAAGGCCCTGTGGGATGGCCTAGCACTTACTTACGGAATGGGTGGGGATGGCCTGCAGATATTCGACCTCCACAAAAAGGCCAACACAGTCCACCAAGGGACATGAAGTGTGGAGGATTGCTGGAACAAGTTGCAAGATGTCTGGGTCTCCATTGATACTAAAGACCCAAACCCTATGCGTTGCCCAGAAGACATCCGGCTGTACGCACAAAAAATTCAAGAGACCAGACTGTATAAATTTCTCATGGCCTTGGGAGACCAGTTTGAGACCGAAAAAAAGGAACTCGTCAAGAGAGACCCACTGCCTTCCTTAGAAGCAGCATTTTCTGAGATAAGGAGAGCAGAAGCAAGAAATGTTGTTCTCAGACAACAACCCTCAGAAGATACTTCATCATTGGGTGTTGGCCAAGGCCTTGCAAGCAAGACCCAGGCAGGAGGCAGAGGATGCGGCAGAGGAAGACCAACAGCCCCCTCTTCCCGCTCAACAAGCTCATCGCGGGAAGGAAGGGACAAGAGCCAACTGGTGTGCGGTCACTGTAAAAAAAAGGGACACCTCAAAGAGAAGTGTTTTCAGCTAGTTGGGTATCCAGAATGGTGGGAAGGAAAGAAAACCACCACTGGATTTGGAGGAGCAGGGGTGGCCACCTTCATTTCCTCCGGAGAGGACGACGGCAACACCCAGGCGGAGCAAACGGAGCAGGGAGACAGCACAGACCAGCCGCAGAAAGAGAAAGGGGCACAAAGCTTAATGGCGGCAGGAGGTAAAAGGGGGCTTGGGAAAAACCCTAGCCCCCAACCACTTTTATACCCGAATATTACCCCTCAAACCCCCCATGTTTTTACTAATGTCAGTTCAGATCCCTGTTTTCCTGCAGATGCTAACCCAGGTCCTGTGTTTTCTGAAATAGAAAAAGTGGCCCCTGAACTCTCTAAAAATGCCACCAGTCACACATTTTTCGGCACCACACATATTCGGTCCTTTAACTTCTGAAAAACCCAAAAACATCCCTACCAGCTTAGACCAATGCAAAAACAAATCAGCGTACCATGTTCGCAAATCACCAGCCCATTCCACATCCCAACGGATATTCGATTGTGGTGCGACTGACATCATGTCATTTGACCCTACGGATTTCGTTACTCACTCACCACCTCAAAAATCTCATGTTGAAACTGCCAACGGCGAACTTGTACCTGTACAAGGAGGCGGGACTATCACCATTACACCTGATATCACTATATCAAATTGTCTTTTTGTCCCCTCTCTCTCGAGTAAATTATTATCAATTAGCCAAATTACCAAAGAATTAAATTGTGTTGTGCTCATGTATCCCTCGTTTTGTCTATTGCAGGACATTCATACGGGGACCATCATTGGACGCGGTACTGAGAGTGGTGGACTCTATTATGTGGATGATGTAGAGCAACAGGGCCGGTCTAATCTTGCCACCGGATCGGTTAGTCGACAATTGTGGCTCTGCCATCGCCAGTTAGGACATTCGTCGTTTGGCTATCTTAAGTTTCTTTTTCCAGACTTTTTTACTTCTGAAATAAATAACCCACAAAATTTGAACTGTGACAAGTGTCTCCGGGCCAAACAACCCCGGGCTACTTATCATGCTAATAACACTCATGTTGATAAAATGTTCTCATTAGTGCATTGTGATGTTTGGGGGCCTGCTCCATATCCTACTCCTTGTGGCTACCGTTATTTTGTTACGTTTATTGATGATTTTTCCCGTATGACCTGGTTGTATCTCATTAAAAATAAATCTGAGGTTACTACAAAGTTTGAAGAATTCTATAAAATGATCAAAACTCAATTTCATACATCAATACAAATTCTTCGATCAGATAATGGTGGGGAATATTTTGATGGGGCAATAAAATAATTCCTTACTGATAATGGCTTACTACATCAAACTACTTGTCCTGGCACTCCTGAACAAAATGGAGTAGCCGAACGAAAAAACAGAACTCTCCTCCAAATGACACGAGCCATGATGCTTGATGGTAATGTACCTCGGGGTTTTTAGCCGGAGGCCGTGACCACTGCTAACTATCTCAGCAATCGCCTTCCCACTTCTAGCCTCCATCATCAAACACCTGTTCAAATGCTCTCAACCCAAACAGACATTCCATCTGTCCTGACCTTACCTCCGAAAGTATTCGGTTGCACCGTATTTATCCATATACCCAAAACCCACCGCACTAAATTCGACCCCTGTGCTGAGAGATGTGCCTTCGTTGGATACTCTTCTACCCAGAAAGGCTACCGCTGCTACAATCCCCGCACCTGCCGTATTCATATCACTATGAACTGCACTTTTCTTGAAACCGAACCTTTCATTAACACCCAATCTCAGTCTCAGGGAGAGATAGCTATGACGATACTCTCGATTGGCTGTCTGAGCCACACTGGTCGACCGCTGAACCAACACGTCAAGTAGATGACGCCGACCGCACAACGTCTATCTATCATAATGACGAAACCACTACAGTGCCAACCAATGGGGATCCTCATATGAATGCTCTGCAACAGGTAAATGATATTATACATGTTGATACCACACATACCACACAAACACCAGATACTCTTGCTATTGTTCCCGTCTTTTCAAACCCATATGTGGATTGTACTAACTCATTCTCAGAGAGTCAGGAGCACCTTTCTACAGGAAACCAGGAGCGAGAGTTAGCATCTCCAGGGAACCAAGGACGAGTACTGCCACCTAGGAAAAACAGGGGATACCACCTGAACGGTACTCTCCCACCAAGGTGGCACAAGCATCCAGATACCCAATTAATGAGCCAGGACTCGCACAAAGTTTCTTTGTAACACTTTGCAATGAGAAAATTCCCCGAAATGAAATTAAAGCATACCAATCACCACAGTGGAGAGACGCCATGGAGACAGAAATTAATGCACTAGAGAAAAACAAGACGTGGGAAAAATGCCAACTGCCAGAGGGAAAGAAAACGGTAGGGTACAGATGGGTATTCACCGTTAAGTATAAAGCAGATGGGAGCATTGAAAGATACAAAGCTAGACTTGTTGCGAAAGGGTACACACAGACATATGGCATTGACTACTCAGAGACATTTTCTCCAGTAGCCAGAATTGACACCATACGGGTACTGTTCTCCGTTGCTGCAAATAAAGATTGGCCTCTACTCCAGTTTGATGTTAAGAATGCATTTCTACATGGAGAATTAAAGGAAGAGGTGTATATGGATCCACCACCCGGGTTTTCTAAGGAATTTGGGCCACACCAGGTGTGTAAGTTGAAGAAGGCACTTTATGGACTCAAGCAGTCACCTCGAGCGTGGTTTGGACGATTTACTACGGTCATGAAAAAGGATGGATACAAACAAAGCAATGCGGACCATACCTTATTCTACAAAAAACAGGGAAGTTGTATTACGTGTCTTATTATTTATGTTGATGATATGATTATTACAAGAAATGATACTAATGAAATTTCTCGTCTCAGGAATCATCTATTCACCTAATTTGAGGTGAAGGACCTTGGAGGCCTAAAATATTTTTTGGGTATAGAAGTGCTGAGGTCATCATCTAGCATTTACATATCTCAGCGAAAGTATATCATGGACTTGTTAACGGAAGTTGGCCTATTGGATGGAAAACCAGCAGACACACTAATGATCCAGAATCAGAAGCTTGAGATAGTCCAGGGTGCGCCAATGGTGGAACGAGAGCAGTATCAGAGACTTGTTGGAAAACTGATTTACCTTTCACATACCAGACCAGACATCGCATACGCTGTTGGGATGTAAGCCAGTTTATGCATAACCCACAGAAGCAACACCTTGAAGCATTCTTCAGAATTCTTAGGTATCTTAAAGGCACGCTTGGGTGAGGTATCATATTTCAGAATCATGGAAACTTAAACATTGAAGCATATGCCGACGCAGACTAGGCAGGCAATGTAGTGGATAGGCGATCCACTTATGGGTATCTCACATTAGTTGGCGGCAACTTGGTGACGTGGCGGAGTAAGTAGCAGTCAGTTGTTGTGTTATCTAGTGCGGAGGCTGAGTTCAGAGGAATTTTTAGAGGTATCACTGAGGTTTTATGGTTACAGAAACTTATGGCAGAGCTTGGTTTCTTAGTCGAAGGTCCTACCAGTCTAAAATGCGACAACAAAGCCTAGATCAGCATTTCGGAGAACACGGTTCAGCATGACAGAACCAAGCACGTTGAGGTCGATCGTCACTTTATTAAGGAGAAACTTGACAATAAAATTGTGACTCTGCCATTCGTCCGCTCAGAGGACCAGCTTGCAGATATACTCATCAAAGCTATTAATGGACGAATCTTTGCTGATATCCTAGACAAGTTGAACATTCGGGATCCTAGTGTTCAACTTGAGGGGGAGTGTTGAAGACAGCTGTAGTTTTAGGATAAAGAATATTCTGTTGTAAATACTTTCCGTAGTTAGGTTGATCTAATTTAGGCTGATTGATTAGGCAGAATAATTAGGATTAATGTAATTGATTGTTGTTTCCTTGTATAAGCTGTAGGTTACAGTATAAGAAGGCATGTACTTGTATACTGAAAATTATCAATGAAATTAGAAAACCATTGATCTCAAAACTCTTCAATCTTTAGAAATTTGAAATGTTTTTTAAGAGCAATTATGTAATCAGATGTATAAGATATATAGAGGCTCTTTCTATGATCAATCAACATCCTTCTTGTTGGACATGTAAATTTTTATAAGTCATCATATATGATTTCCTTACTTTACTTCCATATTAATGTAAAACTTTTGATATCAATAATTTAAGCCTTTTTCTTTCCATATTAACATAAAACTTTTAATATCGATAATTTAACTCTTTTTCTTACATATATAGAAGGGAATCTGATTTAGAAGTGGATGCAAGTGATATAATCTTCCTCAATCAGATGCTTGTTATTGTTGAGAATCCCACATTGGCTAATTTGAGAAAAAATGCATAGCTTATATGAGGATGAGGTACCACCACCCATTGCCTTAAGGTTTTGAGTGGATATGCGTCTCACCTCATGTAAGCCCAAGTTTCAACATGGTATCAGAGCAGGTTTAAAAATGTGGACTCACCCCTTGCCTTGCCCATTGTTGGCCACTTAATGTTTCCCATCACCTAAGTCCAGATGTTCATGCCTGGCTTGGAGTTTGTGATTGAAAGCGGGTTTTAAGGCGCGTGTGTATGTCAAGCCACGTTGTCACGTGAGGGCGGATGTTGAGAATACCACATTGGCTAATTTGAGAAAAATGCATGGCTTATATGAGGATGAGGTACCACCAGCCATTGCCTTAAGGTTTTGAGTGGATATGGGTCACGCAATAATTCACAGTTTGGAGTGGTTTGTCAGTACTGTTAGAAACGCGGACACACAGCCCAACAGTGCTACTCCCTCAATTGGGCATTACAGCAACCCGAAGTTCATCACACCACCACTGGATCCGCAAAGCCTAACTGGGTTCTTGATTCTGGAGCTTCCCACCACGTCACCAATGACCTAAGCAGTCTCTCTCATCATCAGCCTTATGAAGGTTCTGATGATGTCTTCCTAGGCGATGGCTCTGGCCTCAACATTGCGAACATTGGTTCTTCTATTATTCCTAATTCTCCTAAATCCTCCGTTTTATCTGATGTTTTACATGTCCCCTTTCTCACTCGAAATTTAATCTCTGTTTTATAATTCTGTCAGCATAAAAATACATCTATTGAGTTCTTTCCTTTTTGTTTGTTGTGAAGGATCTCAAAACGGGGACACAGCTTGCTCACGGGCGGACCAAGGGTGATGTGTACGAGTGGGGGGCACCTCCTCCTGCAGCCACCATTGTGTCTTCGCCCACATCCCATGCCACGCCAGCTTCGCCACATGTCGATTCCAGTACCAAGTCTCCTGCATCCACTTGGCATCATCGTCTTGGCCATCCTTCTTTACGTGTACTTCAAGTCGCACAAATAATTTATCTGTATCTTCTCGTGAATCTCTAGATCGTTTTTTTGTGAATCTTATCTTAGTAATAAAAGTCATAAGTTACCTTTTCATCATTCATCAATAGAAAGTCGTGGACCACTTGATTTGCTTTATTCTGATGTTTGGGGTCCCTCCCCTGTTGAATCTGTTGATGGTTTTCGTTATTATGTTCTGTTTATTGATTACTTCACTAAATATGTATGGCTGTTTCCCATGTCCAGAAAGTCTGATGTATCCACTATATTTCCTAAGTACAAGCGCATGGTTGAGAAATTTTTCCACCGTCCTCTTATCACTTTATACACCGATGGGGGTACTGAGTACAAGGATCTTACATAGTTTTTTGAGTCTGTGGGCATTCAACATCGCGTCTCCCCTCCCTATACCACTGAGCACGTCGGTTCAGCTGAGCGAAAGCATCGTCATGTTGTTGAGACTAGGCTAGCCCTTCTTCACTCCTCTGCTTTGCCCTCCAAATTTTTGTCGTATGCCTTTCTTACTGCTGTCTATCTTATTAATCGCCTGCCTACCCCTACTCTTCGCAACAACACTCCTTACGAGTCTTTGTTCTCTAAGCCACCCAACTATCAAATCCTGCGTGCGTTTGGCTGCCTATGTTTTCCGTGGCTTCGACCCTACTCTGCTCATAAACTCGCTCCTTGTTCTAAACCATGCGTTTTTGTTGGATACTCAAACACTCACCATGCTTATAAGTGTTTTGATCCATCGTCTAATCGCATTCACATTTCTCGCCACGTGCAATTTATTGAGCATCAGTTTCCTTTTGCTGCATTGTCCTCTTCAACTCCCTTGCCTGCGTCTTCGGCTTGGTTTGTAGGTTCTACGTCGCTTGCTGTGCTCCGACCGGCGGTGGAGACCGCCCCACTACATCTCATGTCTTGCCCGATGCAACTGCTGCTTCTTCCAGGTATTCTTCTTCCTCTTCGTCTGACTCGTCCACTTTCACCCCACCACCGGATTCCCCATCTCCCATCGCCCCTACGTCCGCTCCTCCCCTCTTCGGCCACCCCATCCACGTCTTCCCCACCCGGTCATCCTATGGTCACTCGTGCTCGTAATAATGTTTTTCGTCCAAAGAAATTTCCTGATTATGTTGCCCTACTTCATACCACAAAAACCCTATCCCACCGTCCCATGAACCCACATCGGTCAAGCAGGGCTCTCACAGATCCTAAGTGGTGTGCTGCGATGAATGACGA
The DNA here is from genome assembly GCA_036186865.1 of Eustoma russellianum. Classification (NCBI taxonomy): domain Eukaryota; kingdom Viridiplantae; phylum Streptophyta; class Magnoliopsida; order Gentianales; family Gentianaceae; genus Eustoma; species Eustoma russellianum. Next base: position 9,989,063 of record AP025048.1, on the reverse strand, counting down.
GCTTGCTGCTCTTGCCCGTAATGGCACGTGGAAACTTGTCTCTCTTCTCCCAGGTCATAATGCTGTTGGTTATAAGTGGGTCTTCCGCATTAAAAGAAACCTTGATGGTTCCATTGCTCGTTATAAAGCTCGTTTGGTTGCTAAGGGTTTTCATCAACGTCCTGGTATTGACTATCATGATACGTTTAGTCTTGTTGTCAAACCCATTACCATGCGTCTAATCTTATCTGTTGCTCTCTCGCATGGCTGGCCTATTTCACATCTTGATGTCAACAATGCTCTTCTAAATGGTCATCTAACTGAGGATGTATATACGGCCCAACCTCCTGGCTTCACTGATCCGACCTACCCTACTCATGTTTGCCGTCTACGCCACGCCCTCTATGGGCTTAAGCAAGCCCCTCGGGCTTGGTATAATGAATTGAAGTCTTTTCTTTTACACTATGGGTTTTGTAACTCTAAGTCTGACACATCCTTATTCATTTATCGTTCTGCGGACGTTGTTATATATTTTCTTGTATATGTTGATGACCTGCTTGTTACAGGCAATTGTTCTACTTCCATTCGGAAGTTTGTTGATTCTTTAGGGTCTCGGTTCTCTCTAAAAGATCTCGGCCTGCTTAATTATTTCTTGGGGATTGAAGCCGTTTTCGCTGCAGACGGTCTCTATTTGTCACAAGGTAAGTACATTCGTGATCTTCTTGATAAGTTCCATCTTGCTGGTATCAAGGATGCGGCCACACCCATGTCCTCTAGTGGCCGCCTAGTGTTACATGATGGTACCCCTGCTGCGGATGCGACACAGTACAGAAGTCTTATTGGCGGCCTCCAGTATCTTCAGCTTACGCGTCCCGATATTGCCTTTGCTGTCAATAAACTTTCACAGTTCATGCATGCCCCCTCGCAGACCCATTGGACTGCTGCCAAGCGGCTCCTTCGTTATCTTAAACATACAGTCCATCATAGTCTCATGCTTCGTCGCTCCAGTCCTTTTATTCTCCAGGCTTACTCTGATGCGGACTGGGCAGGTGATCAGGATAATTTTCGCTCCACCACGGCGTACATCCTCTTTCTTGGCGGCAACCCTGTTTCTTGGTGTTCTAAAAAGCAACGCACCATAGCTTGGTCCTCCACCGAGGCGGAGTACCGCGCCGTAGCATCTGCTGCCGCTGAGGTTACATGGGTCTCGAATCTTGTTTCTGAACTTGGTGTTTCCGTTTCTCAGTCACCTACTATCCACTGTGACAATTTAAGTGCTACATATTTATGTGCTAATCCAGTTTTTCATAGTCGCATGAAGCATATTGCACTTGATTATCATTTTGTTCGGGAAAAGTGGCGGCTGGTGCTCTTCGTGTCGTGCATGTCTCCACTAATAATCAACTCGCGGATGCTCTTACAAAGCCGTTGTCCAAAGATCGGTTTGTTCTACTTTGGTCCAAGATTGGCGTTTTCGACGGAACCATCATCTTGCGGCGGGGGCGTGTTAAGGAACCGTGAGGTTCGCTTGTGCCGTTAGGGTATGCGACGGCAAGTGCTGGAAATCTCCAGCTAGGATTATCCTCTTGAGTGTATCATATCATAACCAACTTAGTTACTATTTCCTTGTATCAATCTCTTTGTTGTAACAATCCCTTAGTTGTAGTCTCTTAGTTGTACCAAGAGTCTTGTTGTATTATTATATAATTATATGGATAGTGGAAGTGAAATACATGAATGATAATATATCATTTTTCACAATTACTAATTCTTTCATGGTATCAGAGCATGTTTAAAAATGTGGACTCACCCCTTGCCTGGTCCATGGTTGGCCACTTAATGTTTCCCCTCACTTAAGTCCAGATGTTCATGCCTGGTTGTAAGGTGCGCGTGTATGTCAAGCCACGTTGCCACGTGAGGGCGGGTGTAGAGAATCCCACATTGGCTAATTTGAGAAAAAATGCATGGCTTATATGAGGATTAGGTACCACCACCCATTGCCTTAAGGTTTTGAGTGGATATGAGTCTCACCTTGTGTAAGCCCAAGTTTCAACAGTTATGAGTTATGGCATATATATATATATATATATATATATATATATATATATTTTGAAACACGTTATGGCATATATTATTACGCCAAATATTTGAAAATTTTAGAAAGTGAATAATTTCTGCAAATTGCTCAACCCATGTGGCCACCGGAAATGGACATAAGAAAAGCGTCTCTGGTGTTTCCGCATTTAGGCCTAATCTGAAAAGGGACCGGATCGTTTCACGATTTGATATACAAAGTCTCACCTGTATTGTGTGCAATAGACTGTTTTTAAGACTTGGAACCGTGATTTCAAGGTCACAAAGCTTTAAGACCCGCGGTCGATGCTGACATAATAAGCCATGAGTAAAGTTATGTGACGTAATACCATATGTTGAAATGAGAAATTAATTGAGTTGGCGCCAACATGAACAGTTACGTAAAATTGACAATTAGTTGAATTTACTTTGGTCTAAACCGTACCAGAAGTTGTCTAAATATGGCTTCATCTTTTAACTTCATGGCTACTAACAAAAAGGGCGTCGTAGGAAACTATTTTATTTTACTATTGTCGGACTTATGTAAATAATTTATTTTGATTGACCACTTCAGATAACTGCTTACTTGGCCCTATATATCGTCCAATTAGAAACACACACACATATATATCTATATATACATATATATATATATATATATATATATATATATATATATCAAAGATTGGGAAAGCATTTGTTTTATTCAAAGTACGTCAGCTGTAGATATAGCTGAGAACTTGACTAGTGAAAAACATGTAGATAACTTTTTATTATGGTATCTAGGAACGCCCCGTGCAGGGAAAGATCATGTAAATGTAAAAAAGCCAAATCTTTTATCTCTAGGTCCCTATTATAATAGAGTTCTGTATAGAATGTAAATCCAAATCATTTAACAGTTTTTTAGAGGAAAGACTCAGACTAGTAGTGTCCACAATGTATTCAGTGTAAACTGGGTCAATATCCACATCACGTGAGTTAAAAAATTTGTCACAGACAACAATATTACAACTACACAACGATATTAAATGCAATGTCACCAAAACACCAATCAAACTATGCCAAGTGGTCTCTAAATTACGATAGCTGATAGGATGCGAATGAGTCAAGTTCAACACCATTCTCCTGGAGTGCAAATCCTAGGCCAAAACTTGTTCCTGTTATCTATTTCTCCTCACATAATTGTCATCTTTTCCTTAAAAATGTGCGATTCTGTCCAAATTGAAGTTAGGTGATTATAAAATAGTTGTGTCTGTATTTATTTTCTTATATATCTATGCGTGTCATGTGACTTAGATAATCATATACATTTATATGTGTGTGTATGTTCGTGTCTTCCTCCTTATATTGCACCTCAAAGGAAAGAAGGCCATCAATCATATTGGACGAACTCATTCATTAGATATGCATGCTACATTAACACGAAAAAAAGAAAAACTCAAATGAGGATGATATAGAGCTACTGTGTGTTTCCCTCTTCAAATGGTGTTAAACAAAAATATTTTAGGGCAAGTTACACTCTATATATCACAAAAATTAGGGTCTAAGTGTGACCATTTGACCCAAATGAACATCACCAACAATTAGCCATCACATAATCTTAGCGTTACTTCTTGTGTAGTTATCATGGTTGAACGCTTACCAAAATGTGTAATTCATATGGTACACATGTTGATTTATCACTGATCAACTTTATAAAAGCATGTTCGTGTATGACTAATTAAAATTATATTGATTCATAGAGTGACCAGTATGCACGCACAGACAGCACATACGGCTTACTAAGTACCTTTTTGTGATCCGTTTTTACTATAATTAGCCAGCCATAACTTAAGGTTTTTATTTTAAGGGTACAATGTAAAAACGTTCTGTTACTGGAGTAGATTTTATTAATTAAGATTAAAAAATAAAAAAGGAATTCGTGTAAACCCACCACAAAAAAAAAGATATATAGCGACAGACAAACGTCGTCGCTATGTCGTCGTTACAGACATTTAGCGACGAAAAAAGTTGGTCGCGATACGGCTTGTCGTAAAGTGAATTTCGTCGGTGGCGCGTCGCTATATTGGGACGGAAAAAATTTCGTCGGTGTTGCGTCGCACAATTGCGACGAAAAAAATGTCAGTTCTGCGACCAGATACTGCCGTCGTTGTTTCGTCGGTGTATGTTGTCGTCGATATTTTATAATTTTTTATTTTTTTATTTCCTTTCTGCGACATATTTTTTCGTCGCAAAGTTTCGTCGGTATATTTTTTCGTCGCTATTTTTAAATTTTTGATTTTTTATTTCCGGTCTGCGATATTTCGTTTTCGTCGGAGGTTCGTCGCTGTTTTATAATTTAATATTTAATATTAAATATTATATATTTTTAATTTATAAATAATACAATATATTATTAATTAAATAGTTTTTATTATTATTTAATTGTTATAATAATAAAAATATTTTGTATATTAAATCATTTGTACGAATGTTATACTGAAATACAGTACTTGCGTATTGAAGTTCGTAAACAACACAAACGAAATAGAATCTGTATAAATGTCATATAAAATATAAAACTACAAAGGATATCTCAATACAATAAACGAAATAGACTGTACGAAAAATCAAAAAATGAAATACTATGCAGAGGAAGATGGAGGGGGATCATGCGGAGAAGAGTGACCATCAGGGGGAGGCTGAGACTGCGAGTTGCTGGAAATCATAGAGATGATGAGATGCGATAGCTGCGAGATTTGCTGGTTCGTCTGCTCCTGCACCTGCATCGTCTGCTGCTGCGCATGCTCAAGCACCTGCTGAAACGACTGCTGAAGCGACTGCTGCAGCTCCTGCTGGGTCTGAGTCAGCTGCGACCGCAGTGCTCGTACGCTCTCCTCATGCTGCGCCCTGATGGTCTCCACCTCATGGTGCAGCGCCACATGCTCTGATTCCAGGCGCGAAAGAGTCTCTGGGGCCGTAGAAGGCGCGGAAGTGATGGCCTCAGAGGAAGCACCTGCATGCAGAACTTCGGGAAAGAATCGCGGCGCTGCTGATCCGACCCCGTACACCTCCCTCTTCTTCTTATTTTGAGGGCCGACGCTCCGAACCGCATCCCAATAAACGCGGTTCTTGTCGGCCTCTTCTCCCTTAAGTGCGAGTAGTCTGTTGTACTCGTCCTGAAATGAGAATAAGAATTGTTAGGGTTTAGGGTTTAGCAATAAAATAAAACAAACTAATGAAAAAACAAATGATATCGTAGTCTACTTACACTGATGTCGCGCGCCTTCGCCGTGATCCAGTCCTCCGTTCCATCAGAGGCTTTCTTCCGATGCGTCTTGTAGAAGAGATCGTAGGAGGCTGGCCACTCCCCCGTCTCCTCCTGCTGAAAGAATGAAATAAAATATGTTAGTGAAATCCATAATTTTAAAAATTTCGGCATGACCTATTCGTTTATTGGAGGTATCCCAGCCTTAAAGGCCTCTCCCAAGTCAAAGCAAAAATAAAAAGAAAAAGGCAAATGAAAACATATACTACTTAAATTAACCATATACGAATACCAACAAAACAACAGCGCAACATAAGAAATCAATGAATATAAATAATCCACTTAAGTCAATGAATGTAAATAATCCACTTAAGTCAATGAATCTAAATAATTCAATGAAATCAATGAATCTAAATAATCCAATATTAAAGTACTTACCATAGAACGCATCGTAGTGGCGTGGGAAACCGACCCACCGGAGTGTGTGGCAGGTGCTAGGCCCTGTACATTGCCGCTGCGCCGGTTCGCCGCGTTCCGGGCGCTGCGGGCTTGGGTAGCAGGGTCCATCCAACCTGCTATCCACCCCGCCCAGGTGGCCTCGGATATGTAGGCAGGCCTGGCATAATTGGGGTCACGCTCCCACTTGGTCTTGTGAGAGTTGATGAAGTCCCTGTAGCGTGTGGCGGCCCTATTCCGCCAGGCCTGCTCCACGTCGTGGGCGATGTCAGCAGGTCAGCTGTACGCCTTCTGCAATTATTATACGGAGGAAAAGTAAAAACGTGGTTAGAAAAGTAATGATCGATTACGTATCAAAAAGTGAAATTCACCAAATTTGAATACCTGAAACTTATCCTAGTAGAATCTACGCGTCTGCATGGTGACAAGGGACCAGCGGTATCCAGCTGGGTCCTGCCTCAGGTGGAAGGACCGAGTGATGCAACCGGAAATCTGGCCCGAGTCCGCTGCAAACCTGAAAGAGGTGAAGTTGTTAAGAAAAAATAACGCGTGAAATATATTTGAAAACGTGTTAAAAAAAGAAATTATTACTTACGTATGAGTATCATATGACTAAGGGAGGGCACGACGCCCTTGTATGACACCCTCGTCCAATGCCGCATCAGACGCCGGATGAGGTGCTGAACCGGTGGATGTGGGTGGCGGCGTAGATCGGGGGGTGCGGACCTCTCGGCAGACCCTAAAAGGTCTGCGTCCGCAGCAAGAGCTGCGGTCGAAACCGACCCAAGCTGCTCATGCTGAGAGAGGAACCTATCAAACTCTCCTGACATGTCATGTGTAGATCGAGTCGGAAACCCTCACTAGCCATCAGATCTGCAAGGGTGAAAAATTTAAAAGGCACATTCAATGAGTTTAGGACACCGGTTGGCCAGACAAATAATATGTCCAAAAATGACAAGTGTTTGCATACATTTAATGCAAGATATTAATAATTTTGAAAATTTCAGCATGACTTATTCGTTTATCGGAGGTTTCCCGGCCTTAATGGCCTCTCCAAAGACAAATGTATGTCCAGCTCTCGAGCGTAGTAAACACCTTGAACTAGTATCATACCGAAAATCATATGCAAACCTCTTACAAAACAGTTTGTACATGCATCATTCATTGGCCAAGCACACCACATTTCTACTAATTGATAAAATTAAAGTCAATTGAGCAAAAAATTACTTAATGGCCGAATATATATATATATATATATATATATATATATATATATATATATATATAATACATATATAAACCGCCCCACCTCCGCCCCATCCAGCCGAACCCGCCCCCACCCACAGCCACCCAGTCCCCACGCATAGCCACCCCGCCCCACCCGGCCTCCACCCACAGCCACCCAGCCCGAATCCCTTCACCCCCCGTCAACAACCACCCCGCACACAGACCACTCCCGCCAACAGCCACCCCCCGCGCCGCCAACCCACCCACGCCAACAGCTAACAGCCATCCCCTCCACACCCAGCCCCACCCCACAAGCCACCCAGCCCGCACCCGCGCCACACCCAGGCCCACCCCACAGCCCCACTCCCGCACCCCCGCCGCACCCAGCCCCACCCCACAAGCCACCCAGCCCGCACCGCCACCACACCCAGACCCACCCCACAGCCCCACCCTGCACCCCCGCCACACCCCAGCCGCACCCCTGGCTCAACCACAGCCCGCAACCCCGCCCACAGCCACCACCTCCGCCAACACACACCCCCGCCACAGCCCACCCCTGCCCACATCCGATATAACTAACCAGGGAAATGGGGAAGAAATCATTAAAAACGTTAAAAACGAAATATAACTAATTAAAATCATTAAAACGAAATAGGAAGAAAAACTAACCGGAGAAGGGAGGTCACCGAAGAAGAAATGGAGATTTCGCCGGGGGAGGAGAGGGGATTTCGCCGGGGGTCTGAGAGGGGATTTTCGCCGTGGGGGTGGGAAGAAGAGGCGGGGGGAAGAAATGGGGAAGAAGAGAAGGGTATTCAGATTTTAGTCGAAAATTTTGCGAAGCACTAGCGACGAAAGTCCGTCGCTACTACTGTGTCGTCGCTAATTTCATATGTCGTCGTTATTTTAAATTTGCGACGAAAGATTTCGTCGGTAATTTGTCGGTGACATCAGTATTGGAAAAAAAATAATACAAAATATAAAGTACTTACAGACACACATTATGTATATACATGTGTATAAGTACATCAACACATACACACTTTCGCCTAATGAGGTACATAAAAAATTGTGACTAACCTCAATCTTCATTGTCATCCGCATCCTCATACGCATCTTCATTTTCATCCTCATTTTCATCTTCATTTTCATCTTCATCTACATGCTCGTCGTCCTCTTCATCCTCGTATTCGTCTTCGCCTACATATTCAATATTGTCAGGCGGTTGTATGTTGAGATGAATTTCGATGAAACCGCCGTTGGGGTCATTTAGAGGGAGGTTGTGCAGTTCAACATGTGTCGTATCTAGAACGGGCGGGTTTTCTTCTTGAAATGCGGCATCCGTGCTATCTGAACCTGTCTGTATACTGACATCAAACTTGCTCGATTTCACTTTGCACACGGCTCGCCAGTCTTTTGAGCTCGCATTCATCCTCGTTGTTGGATACGATAGATAGTACACCTGGGACGCTTGACTAGCCAAAATGAATGGATCGTACTTTCTGTACCGTCGCCCTTGGTGTATGTCTACCAACTTATATCGGTCGTGAACCTTTGTGCCAACGCGATAACCTTCCCGAGTTGGATCGTACCATTCGCATTTGAATAACACCACCTGCTTTATAGGCAATGCGGGATATTCGAGCTCGATGATGTCAGTAAGGTAGCCGTAGAAGTTATCCTCGTCCGGGCTATTGTCATACCGTTTGACACACACTTCGCTGTTCTCCGATGATTTTCGGCTGGCATGGGAGACTGTGTGGAATCTATAACCGTTGACAAAACACATATCGTGGCGCGTGACTCTGTTCAATGGACCCTCGGCTACTGGTGTCAGAATGTAACCGTACTCATCGTCAGCCAGATGACCTTTGCTCTCCTGTAAAACGACAAGTAAGTATACATCAGCGGGGCAATAAATGCGTGTCACATGACGTACACGTAACCGGAAAATATGTAAACTTACATGCCACCTGAATCAATCAGCAAACTTGGCATCTAACTCATTGTTTATTGCATCGCTCGATATATCCGGTGAACGGTGTTGCAATAAATCAACGAACAAGCTGAAGCAAATTACGAATGAGTACCCTGTATATCTTTGTAGTATAATGGATATAGTAGCGCAAGGTATTTACAAATTAAAATTGGATATCGTTTATACCTCTTGAAACGGTCGACTTGACGGCAGTTGCGCAGAACATAAGAATGAGCAATCTTCAGGTTGCTGTCCCCCAATATCATTTCCTTTCCCTGTCCGTGAAATCTAATAGGATGTGTGAATACCGGGAGGACATCGGATCTGGAAATGCCGTCGTCGTTCCGGGGAACATCTCTGCACCTCGACAGGACATCTGGATCGAAGTAATGAGACACGAAGGTCGAGGCTTCCTCCGTCAGGTAGGCATTGCACATCAAGGCCTCGACTTTCGCCTTGTTCTTGATGTTCGGGAATATCTGTTCAAATGCTTGCGCTTAAACACATAAGAACGGCACGTAATAAATAAGAGTACCTCTCGAACGGATACATCCACCTGTACTGAACAGGACCACCAATGCGTGCCTCGTATGGTAGATGAACTGGCAGGTGTTCCAATGAATCAAAGAAGGCCGGAGGGAATACAGTTTCCAGCTTGCAAATGATCAATGGGATTTCGCCCTCCAGCCTTGACATATCATCCGCCCTGAGTCTCGTGGATGTAAGACATCTGAAGAAGAGACTCATCTCGGTAAGTGCTTCCCATACATTGGTTGGAAGCAGCTCGCGGAATGCAATGGGCATCAACCATGAGACATTTATAATTTTATATTAATGAAGTTTTATTTTTCTAATCATCGCTTTCGTTTTCTTAATTTAAACACGTGTTTAATCTCTCACGAATTTTGACGACGCTAAAATACAAACGAACTGTGGCTCGTCTCAAATTGACCGACTAAACATCAACTATATACCGACGAAACTTAATACTAAGACGAGAACCTACTAAACATATCGACGAAACTTAATACAACGACGAGACGAGAACATATTATCAGCGAAACTTAATACAACGACTGCGCGAATTTATTGGAAATTAGTGACGCTTTACCGACGCCCTAGCGACGCACGACGTTATTTCACCCCATTGACGCTAATTCTTCGCTAAGTGTGTCGCTAACTCAAACAAACCGTCCACCTATTTCATGTTGCGTCACTAATGCGTCGCTATGGCGTCGCTAAGCCGTGTCCGTTCATTAGAACGTGTTTACGTCGCTAATTCGTCGCTAAGTGTGTCGCTAACTCGGACGAACCGTCCCGCCCGCACAAAGTTTGTCGCTAATTCGTCGCTAATGCGTCTCTAATTCACACGAAGCGTCACACCCGCACATATTCCCAGCTTGGTTAACGGTCGAAGAATGCATCGCAAGTTCGTCGCTATACCGTCGCTAAAATTACCTATTTATACCCCAAACATCCGCACATATATATACACACATACAAATTTATAAAATATCAAAATATGCCGCGTCGTTTTAGAAGAACCCCAAGGCGTGGTGGAGGGGCAAACAGTGTCCCGCCACAGGGGCCTCCTCTCCAACCACCATCGGTTGAGCGGGAGGGTTCCGTATCTATGTATGGCCCACTACCGCGAGAGGATGCTCAAGAACAAATGCCGGAACAGGATATCGACTACCGTATGCTGATAGCAAACATGCAACAGCAGTCGAGACAACTGCACAGCATGACTATTAGGCTGCGGAAGTTGAAATTCAGATATTCCAAACTGAAGCGCCTCCTCAGAGAGTTCGCAGATAATGTGGCAGCCACTCTTTCTTCCGATGACGAAGAGTGAACGGCCTCTCTGCGCCTCTCTTTTAGATTTCTTTTTTTAATTTTTCGTTTCATAATGTAAAATTTTTATTATTAAATTAATAAAAAAAATTTCCAATCACTGCTTTCTTTTTCCTTAATTAATACACGTGTTTAATTCTCGACGAATCTGCGACGACATAATGACAAATCGGAATATGAACGAAAAGTAAAACAAAACGTTTGCGACATGTGGGTTTCATCGACAAAAAAACCGACGATACACAACGCTAAGAAGCTACTCACCGACAAATTTATTTTATCATTGTTCTGGAATTTTAGCGACAAAATAGCTACGATATAGCGACGTAAGGCTACAAACTACATAGCGACGAATAAAACATACAGAATAGCGACGCACCACCTACAAAACACCGACGAACGTATTAATCTGACTACTTTTCTGCTAGCGACAATGCCTTTCATCGTATTTTCGTCGCAATTAACGACGAAAATTAGTGTATCGCAAATGCGTCGCAAAGTACCGACGCGACACCGACGAACTACGGTTCGTCGGTAAAGTTTTCGTCGGTAAATTAAATTCTTTTTGTGGTGACCCTACCTTTGTTTGTTAACTGAATTAAGCACTTACTTTAAAGTAAGATCAAGTGCTACTTCTATTAACATGTGTTCGATAACATTTTTCTCGATCACTTAATTCAATGAGTGTGCATGATTTCTTGTTACAAATTTTAACTGATGAAAGCATAACTTATGTCTGAACATTGAATACTCTTCCCAATTATTACATTTAAGCTTGATTTTAATTTGAGCTTATATAATGGGTTGAATGTGACGTTACCGAACAGAATATATATATGTATATATATGTGTGTATGTGCGCGTGTGTGTATCAATATATACACATAAGTACCTTTATATATGTATGCGTGTGTAGGTATTAACACAAACATAATACAAGATGTCACTACAAAGATAGGAAGAGAATAAGATAATGCTATAAAGATATTTTGGAGGAAAATATAAGATGCCATTATAGAAACTGCAAGGAGGAAAAAAATTCAGTATATAAACAAACTAAAAACTCAATAAAATTAATTCAGATATTAGGCTATAGTTTTATCAAGTGTCCCTTAAACATATGGCGATCTTGTTTGTAAAGTTTTTTTTTAATATAGAAGGAAAAAACTCTTATACTTCATTTTTAAAAGGTTAATGATAGATAGGCCACTTATATCTCACTTTTCTTTATTATTTAACTTTATTAATAGACAATGGGGGAATAATTTAAAGCAAAATTTGTTAATACAAAGTTGAAAGAGTGAAGGCATGAATGTATTCGTAAACATCAATTTCCATGTAGAAAAATAGCGTAACGGAAAAGATTTTTGTAGCCCTGAGGAAGTAGTTTATTTGATATTCACATTAATTTGGACCAAAAGGCCATTCTATGGTGAGCATTATCGAGGATGCGAATTAAGAGTCCAGCGGCCTTTTAAGTTGGGTGAGGACTTACGCAGTGATACACACAAGGTGTAACCTACAAACCAGATATTTGGCCTAGCAGCAATAAAATACATAAGGCCTAGCATCAATAGAATACCCACACTGTATGTGTCACTGGATTCGAACTCTTGATCTCTTGGAGTAAATCTTAACCCGAGTACCAACTGAGCTATACTCTAGATGCAGATATTTGCATTAATTTTAGACAACAAAAGGTCGTCTTCGACTCTTTTTAACCACAGTGTAAGTGTTAGAATCTGACTTTAGCTCCTTATACCGAAATAGATATGGCATTGACATTTTATAGACACTAAATGAGAATTTCTCACATAAAATGGTTGAACTTTTTAATTTACATTATTAATAGAATCGTTCAACTTTTTAATTTATATCTTCTACCAATCTTCAAGATATTAGATTAGAGACCTTGGAAATCGGGTTAAAATCATCTCATCTCAAATCCCTCACATTATATGTCATCGTGCAACACGTGACAAAGGGTGGATGGTGAAGCTAGATGCATGTCACCCTCATCTAGTTTCAACATCTACCATACTGCCACGTGTCGTACGGTGACACGTGAAGTGAGAGAAAAATAGGTGAACTGAAATCATGATATTAATTTTTCCACTACGAGAGACTTTTGCAACAGACACAACAGACTTGTCTATAAATAAAACACTCAGAAATGCTGTCGGCAGAGTCCTCTGTTCTCACCTCCTTCTTTTCCTTGGGAATTCCTCCATCAGCGAAATAAAAACGGGAGAGTGGTGGTTGAGCATTGTTATTACCGGCATTATGCAGGGTCGTTACTCCCCTAACAAACTTCTGCTTCTTGTGGTTTGGTTTTCAATGTATCTGGTGGTTCTTGCAAATGCTCAGAATCTTCACTCTCTTCCCGGCATGCATTGGGCTCCTGCCACCGCAACTTGGTACGGCAGCCCCGACGGCGACGGCAGTACTGGTAATCAATTTTCAACAATTTTCTCTTTCTACCACCGTTTGTTTATGTTCGGTTATTTTTTTGGACGATTTAGTCCAATAACTGATAAGTGAGTAGGAAATTCTATTGATGATTATAACAATTTTTGGTCAATTACTGGCCTACTGGGTTATTGTCTTGATCTTATTTATGTCAGCCAAATGATATGGTTAGTGAAACCGAAATTGGGCAGTTTTGTTGGTTGAAAATAGTGGATAGGAAATTATGGTCAAAATTGTAAAGGTGGTTTTCGGTTGGATTATTTGTGTTCTTACTTTACTTTTGGTTTAGTAGTTAAAGCTATGCAAAAAGTTGCGCATGTAAAATAAAGCGTAATTGTGGCCAACAAATTAGTCACTGCACTACGGAAAGGAAGGCTCCCGCTCCAATTATGTTGTTCTTTTATTTTCTCAAGGTTAAAGGAAAAGAAAAAGACATAAAAGTGACGGGTGGGGTGGGGTGGGTGGAGGGGATTTGGAGTGGGGTTTTACATATAGCATTGTTTTGTGGGTTTGGCTCCCTTCACCGCAAACTTCCTCGCTCCGCTCCCCTACCGTACACGTGACAGCAGGGGATGTTGAAGATAGATGCAGTCCCTCATGCTGTCACTTGTCGTGCAGTGTAGAGCGGGGTAAGGAAATTTGGTTGAGAAGATCCCGTCTCTTGTTTTCTTATATATTCTTATTATATATGCTCCTCAAATATAGCCCATGTCATCAACATTAGAATCCAATTTTATGACTTTATATATAGATTTGATACCATTTATTGAACTAAGTTTTTCAATCCAATCTTGGTGTTTGGATGATACATATCATGATGTTCTAATCATTTAAAAACTGTCTAAATCATTCTTGACTTAATAAAATAAAATACTCCTCAAACTTAATGTTTGATTTTGGACTAAAATAAGTTATTAGAGGGTTTTATTAAGACTCTATGTTACGTGTTATCAAATAAAACAAAGGTGTTTACGTCGTAATAGGATTCCGCATTTGGACAGAGTTTGAGGAGAGTCAGATCGTTTTGTGATCTGATGTACGCAGTGTGACCTTACAATTTATGTCAAAAGCCTTTTTCGCATCTCGAATCGGTGACCTCTCCACGTTATGTGTTATCTAACCATCAAATAAATTTTTAAAATAGGAGGCGCATGTGGTTACGGATCAATGGTGGATGTGAAGCCATTCAGAGCAAGAGTAGGAGCGGTGAGCCCAATCCTCTTCAAAGGAGGCGAAGGCTGTGGCGCGTGTTACAAAGTCAAGTGTTTGGACAAATCCATATGTTCAAGGAGAGCAGTCACGGTAATAATCACCGACGAGTGTCCCGGTGGATACTGTTCCAACGGTCGTATTCATTTTGACCTCAGTGGTGCTGCTTTCAGCCGAATGGCTGTCGCCGGCACCGGCGGCGAGCTCCGGAACCGCGGCGAGATATCCGTCCTTTATCGCAGGTGGGTCCCATTGTTAGTTTAATTGGCATGTGCTCTCTGGACGTTTTGCTGCTGCTTTCAACCAACGGTCGTTTCTGTTTCGTCCTTTTTGTGGGTTGGATATCTTAATTATATTGTCCCCTTATAGAATAATTTTATAAGAAAAAAATATATAAGTGAATGTAAATTTATTTATTTTTCTCCTTTGCATATTTGCTGATTTTGGCGAGGGCTACTTCCATCCCTGAAATATATTTGTTCATAGTTTATACCTTAAATTTATTTACGAAAATGTTGTAGTAATTACAAAAAGTGTTTACGAGTAGCGGCTGCCTAGCATTCACTTTCTTAAATTTCTTTAAAAACTTCTTTTATTTGTTTATATCTAACTGGATAAAGGATACGAATTGGAATTACTATATTTACCGATGAAATATTATAAGACTATATTGTAAGTTGATATAGTAGATCAATCACATATATGATACAACAAAGGTTTTAGCATGTCAAAAAAGTTTTTTTTGCATCATATACCACATAACTCTTGCTTTTAAATGAAATACCACATACTTTAGTTTGTTGGAATATGATACTGATTTAGCACTTCTATCGATATAGGGAAGTAATTCACCAGCCTACCATATTTATATTGTGTCACCTACGTAAGTACATATAGAGCCAGTGATCTTACTGGAACCAAACTCTCTATCCATTGAGATGGAGGTACTGTTTGGCTGATCCTCATTATTCCTAGACCCTATCAATAGATTCTAATGTTGTTGAAATATACTGAGTATTATTTTTGTAGCGATATAATAAAAGTAAGTTGTAATCAAAATAACAAACGGAGGGATTTCTCTTTATTGATATCTGGGCATGGGATCTGTAGTATTACAACTTTTGTCACCTTTCACATTAGAAGTTTCCGATATCTCCCATTCTTCTATGCTTATTCATTTGTCAAAAGTTCATCTTGGTTAATTCGAGGCCAGATTTTGACTGACCATTGTAATTAAAGCTTAAGGAATTTCATCAATTAAAAAATACTTGGTGTTTAGTCGGGCTATCACTGGAAGAAATCTCTATATCCTACGGGATAGAGGTATTACTTGCATGTCTCTCACTCTCTCCGTACCTTAACGATATTTTTTTGTTGTTATTAGAATATACTGAGTATAATTGTTGTTTTTGTAAAAATATGTGGTGCTTACCCATTTTACTAAAATAACAATGGTAACTATACTAATTTTATCAAATAATGTTTTGTTTGGTATTTTGGTTGATTGAATTTGTAGAACACCATGCAAGTATCCAGGGAAAAACGTAGCATTCCATGTGAACGAGGGATCAACACCATTCTGGTTGTCTCTTTTGGTAGAGTTTGAAGATGCAGATGGTGATGTGGGTTCTATGCACATCCGAGAGGTAATTACCCACTACATTATTTACCTCTGTCCTGGATATTATTCCTCCATTTTTTTTTTTTACTTTCTTTTATTAGCACAAAATCTATATTTTCGCGTCTCCCACATGTTCCTTTGTCTATAAATAAATGAATAATGTAACTAAATGACAGTTAAAAATAGAATCTAGCGTCCTATCAGTCTGTATTATTCCTTTAATATAATTGAATATAATATATGGAATAAAGCAAAATGACTCACTAAATTAGCTGCGGTTTTTATATTGTGAAATAGCAGTTGATCGACACAACTTGACGCAATTTTCATTATGGTTCATCGAGAAACTATCTCTATGTGTTTCTAACACAAGAATATGGTTGCGTATATCCGACCTCCCATATTTCGCCATAAATATGAGTGTCTAAGGTAATGAGATAATGTTGTTGTATTATTAAAGCAGACTTCCGTACAGTGAAAACATGGTAAATTTAAGGCAGTCATTGTGGTCATCCTACTTCCGTACCTTCACATTAGTGTCAACTGCCATCTTAATTGAGCTGGAATCTCTTCCTCAAAAGGATATAAAATAATACTAGTATAATAGTAAGAAAATAAATAAATAACCTACGGCATTTCTCTCCTTTTTTTTTCCTTGTAAAAGAAAGTAAAAAACTTTAATTTGCACGTTACTAGGAGTAAACCGGATGAGATCTGAGGAGGAAGAATATGAGGTAGAATATGAGGCCTCCAATCACGCGACGCCACGTGTACAAAAGGACTTCTTTTAAAAAAGAAAAAAAAGTAAACAGCGGGCCCTTTTGTACACGTGGCGTCGTGTGATTGGAGACCTCATATTCTACCTCATATTCTTCTTCCTCAGATCTCATCCGGGAGTAAACAGAGACGACTCCTAGACTTCCGGATGACTTTTACATCTTTTGGTCTCACGTGCCCGACAGCTCGACAATTTTTTTTAGGAAGAAAATGTGTCGTTTCGCTTTGTGTTAATGCGTTCTGGTGCCTTTCCAGATTTACATGGATTCAGATCTCCTCATTGCATCTCCTTATCGCGCGACACGTGACAGCAGGGGTGGTGAAGCTGGATGAGAGTTACACATGGTATCAGACCCCTACTGCCACGTGTCACGTGGTGGGGAGCACGGTGACTCATCGTGCGGTGAGATGATCTCATCCGGATTTACAGAGGAAAAAAGGAATTGAGTCCATCACTTTTGTACATGAAATTCTTAAGTTTATTATGTGAGAACAAACAGGATAGCGTAGTCCAAACGCATAAAGCAGTTGGTATTTAGATTCAAAAATTGTTTTCATAAAAAAAGAGAGCGTAGAGGGTAAAATGGAGATGAAAATATGGGGAGGGGAATGAGAGACAGAGAGAGGACCTTCTAAGCCTCCCAAACCTTAAGGATATCTTTTGTTGTCGTTCTGATATACTGGATATGTGTTGTTGTTGTACCATATGCTGAAATATCTTGGGAGCTTGGGAGCAAAAAGTGAAATCTCTCACCTTGGAGGCCCCTACTGCCCAGCCCCATAGAACTTGTAGAGGACCCACACAAAATGTCACCTACAAACTAGCAGAAATGAAGCAATTGCCTCTACTGCTCAGCCCCATAGAACTTGTAGAGGACCCACACAAAGTGTCACCTACAAACTAGCAGAAGTGAAGCAATTGCCTCTTACAGACTAGCAAAAGTAGAGCAATCAGATTACGAGTGTCCTCGGATTTGAACCCTTGCCTTCTTAGATGTAATACTCAACCCGAGTACCAACTGAACTATGTCCTGGAGACACTGAAATATCTTATTCAATAACAGAAAGAAGAGAGAGAAGGCACTGGTACATAGTATAGATCTAGGTGCCTAAACTCAATTTAGATTATTTTTTATTATGTAAAGGTGAAGCTCGAAAACTTGACTTTAGTGACACCGCAATAAAGTCATAGTGGCATTGTTACGACTAAATTATAAGTTGTTATGAATCCGATACTTTTAGTAAAACTTAAATACACATAAAATGATTCAACTAACAAAGTTAATAAATCGTTTAAGAAAAAAATCGAGATAAGCCAACCACAAATTCATTCAGAAAAAAAACCCTCTTTAATAAGAGAAAATTATGTAGTGTACATTGATGTTAGATGTTTTTCAAATGCAGGCAAATTCAAACCAATGGTTGGAAATGAGCCATGTATGGGGTGCAAATTGGTGCATGATTGGAGGACCCTTAAAAGGACCATTCTCAGTGAAACTCACCACTTTGTCCACTGGAAAAACCCTTTCAGCAAGAGATGTTATTCCAAGAAATTGGACTCCTAGAGCCACTTACACTTCTCGCCTCAATTTCTTTTAGCTCTGTTGGAGCCTTCTCTTTCCATCCCATAATTGGTGGCTGAGTTTTTATTCGGCAACAAAAAGTAGCCGTTGCAATCCATCTTGGAGGTTTATATGATATAGTATTACTTAATCACATCTTGGAGGCATGTCTTTTTTCATCACATCTTGGGAATCTTTGTGCCATTTCTTTGCGAATCGTTGTTAGATCATGTTTATGATGCATGATCTGATTTGATTAAGCATGGTTCAATGATTTATAAGATTGATGACATAATGTCGTAACGACATTTTATATGTCTTATGTTTTAGTATCTAATTTTGTGTAATGTCCTTTGTATTGTGGGTGTTTGCTCTAGAGGTTTGCTGTATTGAGCCCTCTCCTAAGGAGAGAGAGCGGTCTCTAGTTGTATGGTGTGTTATGTTCTTTGGTCTTATGTTGTCAGAAACTCAGAATTGTTGTCATGTAATTTGTCCTGATGGATGTAATATTATATTTTTTTCCTTCAGATTCTCAATCATTTAGTATGTGTTACCTTTTGGTTTACAGGTTTTTTTTTTTATTCTTTTGAGAGATAAGATGAAACATATGTACGGAGTGACAAAGGTAAGTGGTTATGGTTCACAAAGACTTGAAACTTAAACTCCACATAGATGTAATCTAAAAAAACATGTCCATAGGACATAATCCAGTTTGTACTCAAGTTGAGATTTATTCTATAAGATTAAGAATTCGATTTTAGAGACACGCACAGTGTGTGTTGCTCTGCTGCTAGACCGAATGTTTGGTAGGCAGGGAGACACTTTGTGTGAATCACTGCATAATATCTCACCCAATCTAGGAGGCCGCTGGGCTCCTGATTTGCATCATCCACACATGCTCCTTGAGACTGAGACAGCGAGAGGCCCCGAGGTGAGGAATTTCACCTTTTGCTCTAATCTAAAGAACAAAAGAAAGGTTGAACACCCCCCCTCTCTCTCTTCCATCCACCAATAAAGGCGCCACTTTTCTTAAAAATTTCATAAAATATCATAGTTTTAATAAGAAAATTTTAAAATATGATATGTTTTGGAACAATTCTTAAACTAACTAAGACGTACTTGGCAGTGTCATCTTAGAAGTATCTGGACGCACTTGTGAGTGTCGTCCAAGAAGTCACCTTTGAACGGCACTACCAAGTGCGTCCACAGAGATAGGCTGTTTTCATACCAGAAAGGCGTTTTAAGGGGTGCAAACCCATTTAGGCCTGGACCGCTTTGATAGACGCGTCCAAGAGCCAGGACGACAAGGCTAGGACTGTCCAAGGGCCTGAATGCTAGAAATATTCATTTATGAAATTCTATTTAATCGTAATGATAGTGTAATGAAGAAACCAACTAAAAAAACCTATTTGAATTATTCACACATCCAAAATAATCGCAAAAATCCCAAGCAGTTTGTAGTACGGAGGTGACATTGTGTCTGTACGGAATAGAATAACATATAGTAGTGGACCCACGAAAATGATGATGGTGTCAAACGACATCGTATATATAAAATTCAAAGAGTGAGTTAAGCCAAGAATTAGAGATGGGAAGAGATGCTACTCTTTAGTTGGTTGTGGGTATCTATTAAGATGGTCTCACACACCTTCCATCTCATCATATGACATTCTAGCATTTCTATTTAATGGCAAACTTCAAGGTTCAACGATTTGACTACAGTTAGATCACTAGTGAACCACTATTACACCATAATGTCATAATTATGTATGTGTACATATATATGTGTATATGTATATATATTTATGCGAGTACATATATATGTGTATAAATTTATGACTTATAACTGTCTATTTGAATAAGAAAAAAAAAAGAACACACGAGGTGAACAAAATTAAGTACCAATAATATTCGTTGTTTTTCTTAGTCTTGAAAGATAAATAACCTAAACTAAATACCAGCTCTAGTCTTGACTTGACTCGTTTTTTGAACTCTCTGTATACCATATTGTTTGACACTCTCATCATTTAAGTGGGTCCATTACTATATAATATTCCATTGTGTTCATGCATACTTTCTCCTCCGTAATACAAACTGATTAGGATTTTTGCGACTATTTTCGATGTATACATACTTCAAACAGATTTTCTAATTGGTTTCTTCATTTCTCGTCGCGATTAAATAAAATTTCATAAATGAATATTTCTGATACTTCAAACAGATTTTCTAATTGGTTTCTTCATTTTTCGTCGCGATTAAATAAAATTTCATAAATGAATATTTCTGGCGTCTAGGACCTTGAATGAGCTTGGCAGGGCTGTCCAGGCCCTTGGAAGGACTTGACACTGTTGTCCAAACACTTGAGCAGCAGGCGGTCCTGACCTAGGTAGTTTTGCACTACCAGAAACAGCATTTCTGACCCAAAAACAACCTATCCTCTTAAACTCACTCGGTACTACTGTCAAAGGGTGGCTTCCTGGACAGCACTGGCAAGTACGTCTATGGACTTATACGAGGCATTACCTAATACATCTTAGTTGTTTCATAAATTTTTCCAAAACGTACAATTTCTATAATTCTTTTTATTAAAACTATAACATTTTATGATCATTTTCCACTTTTCCGCCTATAGAATTTAGATGTAAATCTTAGCTCAATTTTTGAAAAAATTGCCTTATTTTAAGCAAATTTAGAAAGAATCTGAATTCAATCAAATGGCATGAATCCTCGACACCCCTCTTTACATGTAATCTATTTGTAATGCTGAGTACACTATGTTCCTGTAAATCTCCACAAGTATGTGTCACACATCGTATGAGAATATAATTTCAAGATGAATTACAAGATACGACGCAATTGATACAATTCATAATGTCTTATAAATTCTACATATCTTTTAAACATGTCTAATTTATTCATAGTTAATCACTGTCAGATTACTTATTGCTTTTTACAGTCACATGTTTATTATTGAAAAGTAGCACATCCTATACATGTTCTGAGATCTTTTAGTAAACACTAGAGAATGTGTCCGTTATTCATCGTTAACGGTCAGATGTGATATTCTCAAATCGAAAATTTCTCGACTGTAATTTCTTAAGCAAAGGCCATAATACCCTAGCCATGAGGTCCCCACCGTCTTAGTTCCAATAAACATTGTGGAGGATGCAAATCAGGAGTTCAGTAGTCTCCTAGGTTGTATGATGACTTACTCATTGATCCACACAATGTGTCCCCCGCAAACTAGGCTTTTGGCCTAGCAGCAGTAGAACATCCATACTCTGCGTGTCACTGTAATCGAATCCTTGATATCTTAGAACAAATCCCAACCATAATATTAACTGAGGTATGCCCTGAGGACTTTCGACTGTAATTTCTAGTTACTCCAGAATCGGGCTTGCTGTTAGTGTTATTAACACTTGTAATAGAATAAATATAATAATATACATTTATAATAACACAACATATTTGTGCAAAGTTCGTCCTCAACTACCAGGTGTAACCGTGTAAAGTCCAAAGCTTGGTGAATTTTCACCTTTTTCGAGCCTTCTTTTGTGTCAAACCAGTGAGTTTCAACATGTATATGTTATATTTTCGTCTTTTTTATTGTACATGTACGTAATATTGCATCTTACATGTTTCTTGAACTAGGAGATACGATACTATCCTCAATATTCCTTATCCTATTACTTTTTCCCAATATCAAAATAGTTAAAGACATATACATGAGAAAGGTAGAGCCGGGGGTCTCACTGGAAGCAGACTCTGTATCCCTTGGGATAGGGGTATTGTCTGCCTACCACTTACCCTCCCCAGACCCTAACGATAGCTTTTGCTGTCGTTGGGATATACTGGGTCTGGATTAGGGATGTCAAACGGATAAAACGAATACGGTAACACAGTATCCGTATTCGAATCCGTTTTTGTCTAACTATATCCGAATTCGTATCCGAATCCGGACGGATATTTAGGAAGCCATACAATTCGAATTTGTTCGGATTCGAATTCGGTGCCGGATATCCGAATCCGTATTATATCTATTTCAAATTTGTTCGAATATCCGAATCCGGATATCCGAATTCGAAATCAGCAAATTTACAACATGTGGTATACATATTTTCATATATATTTTTTTAAATTTTAAAAATAAATATTTTTACATATTTTTTATATATTATTATATATTTTATTATATATTTTTATTTAATTTTAAAATATCTATTCGGATACGGATATTCGGATACGGTAATGATTATACCATATTCGTATTTGTTTTTCTAATACTATTCGGATACGAATTCGAATACGGTGAAACGAATGTACAGCTCTTACCATATTCGATTCGGACAGCCGAATTCGAATTCGGATGTCGAATATCTGGTAAGTTTTGACAGGCCTAGTCTGGATGATGATGATGATGATGATATACATGAGAAGGTATATATCAGATATAGTATACCTTACAGTATATGTGTGTTTATCTACTTTTATATTGAAATTAGCTAAACACACAGTGTGGATGTTTCACTGCTGGTACTCGGATTGAGATTTGGTCCAAGAAGTCAAAAGTTCGAATTCAAGGACATACCAGAATATGGGTGTTCCATTACTGCTAGGCAAAGATCTGGTTTGCGAGGGGACACCTTGTGTGGATCACTGCGTAAGTCCTCACCCAATCTAAAAGATTTCTAAACTCCTGATTTTCATTCTTCATAATCCTCCTTAAGACTGGAATTTTGCTCCAATAATATTGAGGTGACGCTCACAAAAACTCCAAACTTAGTAAAGATGCAAGCAAAGCAGCCTTTGTTTGTCTACGAGTACTCGAGTGAGCACATGCCAAAGCTGTTCACTTCCTTAGTAGGGTAGGGAGCCCTTTGGATAAAAGGGTCCCCCGGGAAGTGGGATGCGGGTGGAGGACAAGTAAGGGCGGTCGTAGATATGAATGCAATGTGATGTGGAACACATACAGCTGCAAAATCCACGTTCATCTTTCACATGCAAACTCATCTGTTGTAAGATTTCCGCAATTATTTTTGACCAGTGTCTGAACTCATAGGGCAGCTATGTATATTTATTTGGGTGAACAGAAAAGTCATACCTTCACTCATATTGATTCCAATGTCCGAGATTAAAAGGGTTTTATATAGAATGTAAATCAGACTGTTCAATAGTTTTCTAAATAATTAGAGTGACCAAGAACTTAGTGTTTATAAGGTTTCTGAGTCCAAGCTCGCTGGTATAGAGAGATTACATCAAAGCTGTCAAGATTTGAACTGGTAATTTTAAATGTAATCTATCACCTGAATAATAATTGAGCTATGCGTTATGAGCAACTATATATATATTTTTATATTGGGCATATCTACCTGGTAATGATTCTTGGCCACACGTGGTAACGGTCTTGAGCTAAAAAGGCTGCTCTATCTTCCCCTAAGTAGATGGGCATGTGTTCCAATCTTCCTACCGTGAAGGGGACAATTTTTCCCATTGTCGAAATTCTTATTTGGCTACTTGCAAGATCTTTTTGGTGACCGTATGAATAAGGATGGAAATTGGGAGGTGGGCGGGGGGGGGGGGGGGGGGGAGGATGTTGCTACCTTGTTATGAAAGTATGTTATTCTTGTTGGCACAATCAATCCTGTACCAAGACGCAGTCGTACAACGTGTGCATATGAAACAATAAAATAAATCAAACCCGGGGCGAGTCGAGGACTCTGTCCTTAAGACGTATTGCTCCGGTATACTGTGCCCAACCGGTGTGAGCAATCGTCTCCCAGGATACAACGGGTACCTGTTCAGTTGAGCGGCACTGCTGAACTTGAACTCTTTCGAACGCTAGAGTGTCCTGACTTCTCCCGGACAATATGCAAGACTCACGTGCTACGAATGCAGAATGCTTATGAAATGCTTAGAGCTTGGTGTGTCTCAAATGAACACCCTTAGCCCTCTTTATATAGGGGAGTCGGTTAGAGAACAAGGTACCGTGACCGTCGGATCAAAACCGAAGTTTGATTTAGACCGTTAGATTAAAACCTCCTATCTAGATTAGGAAGGTTTAATCTCAGCCTTTAGATCGAAGATAGATTGGCAGGTTTAAACCTGGATCGTTAGATGGAAACCATATTCTGTTAAGCGGTTAAGACAGTTTAAATCTCGGCCGTTAGATCAAAGCTGCCTCCCCACCACCGTTAGATCAAAACAAGTTGATCTTATTTTAAACAGGAGGATAGTGTTAGTTTCAGATTTGAAACATAACCACTCAAACTGAAGAGATTCTACACGCTGTTCGACATCGATCGATCACATCGATCGATCGATGTATCGATCGATGTACGTCAGAATCGTTCCTCACCTTTCTGTCCAACTTCGATCGATACATCGATCGATCGAAGTCAACATCGATCGATCGAAGTGATCGACTGATGTGAGACAGAAACATCGAAGCTCTCTGATCAACTTCGATCGATGACATCGATCGATCGATGTCCGTCAGAAGCTCTTTTACACCACATGGACACATCCAACGTGATATTCCTCCATAAGGGTGACACGTCACCCATCCACAACATTTTCCATCCACTTTGAGCATTAATTTCACATTCACACAACATCGTAATTGAGTGATTCCACATCCTAAAATTAACTACTCGCCACGTAGATAATTAAGGATTCATTAGTTTTCGATTTATCATTATCGGAAACTCATTAAGCTCAAAGTACGTTGCTCAACCAAGTTTTGCAACATTCATAAATGGGCCAAAGCCCAAATCTTCCAATCTCCAACGATGGGCCAAAGCCCAAACCTTAAATTCTCCAACAATCCCCCACATGAATGGAAATTAATGCAGACACTTATGCAGACTCTGAGGAGAAGTCAGACAAGAAAATATTGCATCAGAAGAGGTAGCTTCTGGCTTTGAACCTTTCTTAGTGATGTATCATCGGATCCACTCGGCTAAGTAGTGACTTGATGTCTTGAACTAGTCAGCCTTTGTTGTGAACCAAGACAATGACACTCACACAATATTTCCTTTAA
This sequence comes from Eustoma russellianum, assembly GCA_036186865.1. Classification (NCBI taxonomy): domain Eukaryota; kingdom Viridiplantae; phylum Streptophyta; class Magnoliopsida; order Gentianales; family Gentianaceae; genus Eustoma; species Eustoma russellianum. The sequence goes on along the minus strand of AP025048.1, from coordinate 9,963,575 downwards.
CACCCTTCTGGTTCTCATGGTTGTGTTCGTTTTGGCCATGAACAACCTGGTTTCAGAAAGTGTTTTAGAGAAATCTTGCCACCCAGACTTTCTCATAGAAGCGGCCCCACTTCACACTTACATAGGTGATTCCTATCAAGAGTATTCTGCCATACTCCACTTGACGTATCAAGATATAGGACATCATTAAAAGCCTTAACTTACCCTGAAATCTCTGCAGACAGCACTTTTGTCAGACGGAATGAGTAAGTGCTAACTGAATCTTCATAACTTAGTTGTCCCATTGAACCAAGATTCTGGGATCTCCAGTCAACAAGGTTGGGTTACCATTACAAAGACTCATGCATTATGGGCTTTAGTCCCATTCCGTTTGTCAATCTTGACATCTGATCTCTAGGCAAGCCTTTTGTAAGCGGATCCGCAAGATTCTCCATTGATTTCACATAATCAATGGAAATCACGCCATTAGAGATCAACTGTTTAATGGTGTTATGTCTTCGACGTATGTGTCGTGACTTACCATTATAGATGCTGCTTTGCGCACGTCCTATACCTGACTGACTATCACAGTGTATGCTAATAGGAGCTATCGGCTTAGGCCAACACGGAATATCTTCCAGAAAATTCCGAAGCCACTCAGCCTCTTCCCCAGCTTTGTCCAATGCTATGAACTCAGCTTCCATAGTGGACCGAGCTATACAGGTTTGTTTCGTGGATTTCCACGACACAGCAGCACCACCAATAGTGAACACGTACCCACTGGTGGACTTCGAGTCCTTACTATCTGATATCCAATTTGCATCGCAGTATCCTTCCAATACTGCTGGATATCTCGTGTAATGTAATCCATGATACATTGTGTATTTTAAATACCTCATTACTCTGTTAAGAGCTTTCCAATGATCATCACTTGGATTACTCGTAAATCTGCTCAACTTGTTTACTGAACAAGCTAAGTCTGGTCTTGTACAATTCATTATGTACATCAGACTCCCGATCACCTGAGAGTATTTCAACTGGGCAACAGGTTCGCCTCGATTCTTTCTTAAGTGTATACTTAAGTCGAGCGGGGTCTTTACCGGTTTCACATCATCCATATTGAACCGTTTTAGGACAGACTCAATATAGTGTGTTTGTGACAACACGAGTCCCTCAGTCATCCTAGAAATCTTTATTCCTAGAATAACATTGGCAACTCCCATATCCTTCATATCGAAGTTTCTCGTCAACATCTTCTTTGTGTTTAAGATTATGTCCCGAGTACTTCCCATGATCAGCATGTCGTCTACATAGAGACACACTATCACATATGCATTCTGTGTGCTCTTTATATAGACACACTTGTCACACTCATTGATCTTGAAACCATTAGCTAACATGGCTTGATCAAATTTCAAGTGCCACTGCTTAGGCGCTTGCTTAAGCCCGTACAAGGACTTAACGAGTCTACAAACCTTAGACTCTTGTCCTGGAACCACAAACCCCTCGGGTTGTTCCATATAAATCTCTTCCTCCAACTCACCATTCAGAAACGCAGTCTTTACATCCATCTGATGGATTTCCAAGTTATAGACTGCAGCAATTGCAACTAGCATTCTTATAGACGTGATCCTAGTCACTGGTGAGTAGGTGTCAAAAAAGTCAAAGCCTTCTTTCTGTCGATAACCTTTAGCTACCAACCTGGCTTTATACTTTTTAATAGACCCATCCTCTTTCAGTTTCTTCTTGAAAACCCACTTACAACCAAGTGGTTTACTTCCAGGTGGAAGGTCAACCAACTCCCAAGTATGGTTTTGAAGAATCGAGTCTATTTCACTGTCAACTGCTTCTTTCCAGAATGGTGCTTCTGGAGTTGACATAGCCTCGGAAAAGTTCCTTGGCTCATTTTCTACCATATAGGTTAGAAAATCTGGTCCAAACGAAGTTGGCATTTTGGCACGCTTGCTTTGACGAAGTTCCTCATCTCCTTGAGGAGTCGCCTCACGCAATCGCTTACCAAGTCTTGTTACTTCTTGAATTTTGTCTTTCCTCGGAAAGACATCTTCAAAGAACACTGCATTCCTTGACTCCATGACAACGTTTTCATGTATGTCAGGAATATCCGACTTGTGCACCAAGAAACGATATGCACTACTGTTAGTTGCATAACCAATGAATATGCAATCAACTGTTTTAGGCCCAATTTTAATTTGTCTTGGTTTAGGTACAGCAACCTTTGCCAGACACCCCCACACTTTCAAGTATTTGTAACTAGGCTTGTAGCCTTTCTAAAGCTCGAATGGGGTTTCATCCATCTTTTTAGATGGAACTCTATTTAAAATGACGTTGGCTGAGAGGATTGCTTCCCCCCACAAGTTCTGAGGTAAACCCGAACTTATCAACATAGCATTCATCATCTCTTTAAGAGTACGGTTTTTGCGTTCAGCAATACCATTCGATTGAGGTGAATATGGTGCAGTCGTTTGATGAATAATGCCACTTTCTGAACAGAACTCATTAAACGGTGTATCATATTCGCCACCTCTATCACTACGAATTGTTTTAATTCGTTTGCTAAGTTGATTCTCAACTTCATTTTTATAATCCTTGAAAGCATCAAGGGCCTCGTCTTTGCTACTTAGCAAATATACATAACAGTATCGAGTGCAATCGTCGATAAAAGTTACGAAATACTTTTTACCTCCTCTTGTTTGCACAAACTTTAAATCACACACATCGGTATGAATTAAATCCAAAGGTTCAGTGTTCTTTTCTATTGAAGGAAATGGCGCCTTTGCCATCTTCGCTTCAACACATATTTGACATTTTCCTTTGTTATTAAAGTCCAGTTTGGGCAATAAGTCAAGATTACTCATACGTTGTAATGACTTGTAATTAACATGTCCCAAACGAAAATGCCATAAACAAGAAGATTCAAGCATGTAAGCAGAAGAGGAAGCAATGTTATTAGCCTCTGCGGGCAAACCTCTTTTGGGTACAATAGTGATGACATTCAATTTAAACATCCTATTTGACAAATACCCTTTCCCCAAATACATGCCATTTTTCGAAAGAATAACTTTATTGGATTCTAACACTAGTCTAAAACCATGCATGACTAGAAGAGATCCAGATACTAAATTCCGAATATCAGGGACGTGTAGCACATTCTGCAGAGTCAGATGCTTCCCTGATGTGAGCTTCAGAACAACTTTGCCCTCGCCTTCAATCTTCGAGGAGGCCGAGTTTCCCATGTAAAGTTGCTCATTGTTCCCGGGCTGGTACTCCGTGAACATCTCTCTGCTGGAGCAAACATGTCTAGTGGCGCCAGTATCAAGCCACCACTCACGTACGTTCCCCACAGCATTGCACTCTGAGACCACCGCACAGAGATTCAGATCATCCAATGCGTCGACTATGTTCGCCTTTGCCTTGGATTGCTTCTTCTTGGGCTTTCTGCATTCATTGATGCCCCTGAATGCCACAGTTGTAGCATTTCCCGGTGAACTTCTTGGCGATCTGCTTGCCTTTCTTGTTCACCCCGAGTTGGCTCTTCTTTTTCTTGGCCTCTGCAACATGGGCCTTAGCCTGACTAGAGCTAGATTGTGGCGCTCTTTCAGATCTACGATTGTCCTCCTCAATGCGGAGTCGAACAATTAGATCTTCCAATGTCATCTCCTTTCTCTTGTGTTTGAGATAGCTTCTGAATTCCCTCCACGAAAGAGGTAGCTTCTCAATCACTGCTGCCACGACAAAAGATTCACTGAGCAACATGCCCTCCTCTTCCATCTCGGCAACCAACGTCTGAAGTTCCTCAACTTGAGAAACAACAGTGCGAGAATCAGACATTTTGAAATCCAGTAATTTGCCGACAATAAATTTCTTAGTGCCGGCATCCTCCGTACGGTATTTCTTTTCCAAAGCCTGCCACAAAGACTTTGCGGTCTTGTACGTACAGTACAAACCATACAAGGAGTTGTCCAAACAACTCAGAATATGGCTCAAACAAACATAATTGTTGAAGTTCCAACCTTCAACAAAATGTTGGTTTTGCATATTCTGGGCTTGGTCCTCCAACGGATCCACCATAGGCGGGTCCTCAGTCAGGAAATTTGCCAATCTCACAGCAGTCAAGAAGAACAGCATCTTCTGCTGCCAGCGCTTGAAGAAGCTCCCACTGAACTTCTCCGGTTTCTCCACTTGGGCCACTACAGGACCCTGCGCAGGAGGAGCATGTCTTGGCACCCCAGCAGTTGGTGCCATCAGAGCAGAACTCTGAATGTCTGCACCCTGAACCGAGCCTGAGCTTGCGTTCTCCATCAGATTACTATTCAGTTGATCAAAACGAATAGATCAGAACAGAATCAGATTTAAGAAAGGAGTAGAAGTAGACTGCAAATCAGTACGAAACTGCTTTTGCGCAAATTAAAAAATGGTACAGAAATTAATTGAATTAAATAAATCGAAATACGTCTTAACATTGTTGGCACAATCAATCCTGTACCAAGACGCAGTCGTACAACGTGTGCATATGAAACAATAAAATAAATCAAACCCGAGGCGAGTCGAGGACTCTGTCCTTAAGACGTATTGCTCCGGTATACTGTGCCCAACCGGTGTGAGCAATCGTCTCCCAGGATACAACGGGTACCTGTTCAGTTGAGCGGCACTGCTGAACTTGAACTCCTTCGAACGCTAGAGTGTCCTGACTTCTCCCGGACAATATGCAAGACTCACGTGCTACGAATGCAGAATGCTTATGAAATGCTTAGAGCTTGGTGTGTCTCAAATGAACACCCTTAGCCCTCTTTATATAGGGGAGTCGGTTAGAGAACAAGGTACCGTGACCGTCGGATCAAAACCGAAGTTTGATTTAGACCGTTAGATTAAAACCTCCTATCTAGATTAGGAAGGTTTAATCTCAGCCTTTAGATCGAAGATAGATTGGCAGGTTTAAACCTGGATCGTTAGATGGAAACCATATTCTGTTAAGCGGTTAAGACAGTTTAAATCTCGGCCGTTAGATCAAAGCTGCCTCCCCACCACCGTTAGATCAAAACAAGTTGATCTTATTTTAAACAGGAGGATAGTGTTAGTTTCAGATTTGAAACATAACCACTCAAATTGAAGAGATTCTGCACGCTGTTCGACATCGATCGATCACATCGATCGATCGATGTATACATCGATCGATCGATGTATCGATCGATGTACGTCAGAATCGTTCCTCACCTTTCTGTCCAACTTCGATCGATACATCGATCGATCGCAGTCAACATCGATCGATCGAAGTGATCGACTGATGTGAGACAGAAACATCGAAGCTCCCTGATCAACTTCGATCGATGACATCGATCGATCGAAGTGACATCGATCGATCGATGTCATCGATCGATGTCCGTCAGAAGCTCTTTTACACCACATGGACACATCCAACGTGATATTCCTCCATCAGGGTGACACGTCACCCATCCACAAAATTTTCCATCCACTTTGAGCATTAATTTCACATTCACACAACATCGTAATTGAGTGATTCCACATCCTAAAATTAACTACTCGCCACGTAGATAATTAAGGATTCATTAGTTTTCGATTTATCATTATCGGAAACTCATTAAGCTCAAAGTACGTTGCTCAACCAAGTTTTGCAACATTCATAAATGGGCCAAAGCCCAAATCTTCCAATCTCCAACGATGGGCCAAAGCCCAAACCTTAAATTCTCCAACAATTCTTGCTTTTAATACATAATTAAGTTAGTATACAGGTTGGAACATCGCAACTAGAAGTATAGTATTCCCGCCAAAAACACATCTAGAGTTGTAGTTTCATTATTTGTGTTTAAACCTTTACCAAGCAATGTTCTTCTTAAAAGTGATTTGCTTCCATGCATTTCTATGTATCATTCTATGTTTCATTTATATATGTGTATTATTCTATGTATTATAGCCGTTTCATGTATTATTATTCATGAATTGCAAAGATTTACCCCATACATATAAAAAAGTATTTCAAGCTAAAACCTGTAAGATTGTCGCAAATTACGATATATTGTCTAATTTGATACAATTTCATAGTTCATAAAGTGAAATAACAAGTAGAAACTTCCCATAAAATCCTTCAAACAAGAAATCGTGGATAGTGTCTCCATGACATAGTTCAGTTGATATTTGAGTTAGAACATTATAGCGAGAAGAAATGGTAGATAGTGTTTTATTTTCAAGTTCTTTTACTATATCATACTGTTGAAATAGATACCATCGCTTACTTAAGATGTGTATTTTTTTTACTTGATTCTTCTCTGCTTGCATTGCCTTTTGAGTATTATCCGCCACCAACCAGATTTCTGTGTTTCATGTTTAAAAGTAAAATGAAATGATTTATTGCTTTGTTAACTAAAACTTTTTTTTTTGAATAAACATAAACAATTACAGTTATTATTCTTCGATAGATTGTTTTACGTCACAGTATTTAATATATATCCCATTCATTAAAGAAGTAAGAATCTCAGTGGATATTAATGTCATAGTTTTTTTTTTCTTCCTTTTTTTTCTTGACACTTAGGTGGAAACCAAAGTCGTGATACGAATGCAGTTGGTGCCATGATTGTGCTTATTTATGGTGTGGAGTCGAGGTGTTTTTGCTCTTTGCCTTGCAATGCTTCAGTTGGCGAGGCACCACCACACGTGAAGCTGGAAGGCGCTCACTTACACTAATGGTATATATCACTGGTATACTTGTTGCTAAACGCCTTCTTTTAGAGTTATCTCACTAGCTGAGCTGCTGCCGACCTCATGCTTGCTGCTGACCTGAAGTGCCGACCTGATTCTGAGCTGGCTGGTTGACTGACTTCCTTCTCCACCAGCTCAGCTCGGCAGATCTGAAGCGATAATTACGATTGATTAGATATGATAGTAGATATCCACGATATGATTGTAGATTTCTACTCTAATCAAATATATCTTATTCATTGAGTTTATCTGGTACATAAATATAGAAATATGATAGAATTTGCATTGATCTTTTTAGCTGTAAATTAACCCAAATTGCTCCACTGTATTTTCAATAAATTGACGAACAAATGAATGGAATATTGAAAAGTATGTTAAAAGTACTTTAAAATGTGCTCCAAACTTATATATGAACATGTAAGATGTTGTTGGGAGATTGAAAGATGTTTTAAACACTTTAAACTTGAAAGAAAGCACTTGGATCGATCAATGTGTGAGTTGGATCGAACCAAATGAAAGCTGGAATGAAGTTGGTGTTCTGTTGGACATAGATCGATGACATCGATCGATCGATGTGGTGTGGTGCAATGCTGGAAACTTTCTGTCCAACATAGATCGATCATATCGATCGATCGATGCGACATCGATCGATACATCGATCAATCTATGTGGACAAGATGCAAAGCTGAAAGTTTATGTCCGACATTGATCGATGACATCAATTGATCGCTGTACCAACAGTGAGAACTTTTCACTTTGAATTGCATCTTTTGGTCCAAGGTTCATCTCCCTTCACTTTTGAACGGCTAGTAACTAACTTGGAGGTGTAGAAAACTGCTGAAATGATCTTTGAATGTTGCCAAAAACACAACTCAAGACTTATAAATACAAGGCCTTGCTATTTTGATTAGATACAACAATTGTTTACTAAAAATCTGAATATTTCAGCATTATTCTCCTCCATACTCTACTTCTTCTCCTCCTCTATCAAACAACTCTACTAAGCAAGTTCAATCTTTCTCTCCTAGAGCAAAGGAAAGGAAGATAGCCGTTATATCCTGGGAAGCATTTGCTTGAAGACTACCTTGCTCTTTGGTAGGAGCAAAATTGCTTTAAGAACAGTGACAATCCATCATGTCTCGGCTTTGTTGTTTCTTGGTTGTTCATATTCCTACACTGTTTTCCTACAATCTTAAAGCAATTTTGAGTTGAATATGGCAACCAGACAAGCACATGTTCCTGATATGTCTAAAATGGAGCCATTCGATGGCACGTTCTTCAAAAGATGTGTGGTCAAGGTGCTATTCTTCCTGGAGATGAATTCTATTTCTTATGTGTTAACACGAGACAAACCAACGGATGAAGCAGAAATCATTAAATATGAGACCGATAACACGACTTATAGAGGACACATTATGCACTTCCTCTCCAATTTGTTGTTTGACATCTATGTCAAGTTTACATCAGCAAAACTATTTGGACAGCAATTCAGAACAAATATGGTTCTAAAGATGTTGGTAAAAGAAAATATGTGGTCAGTGAATTTCTGAAATTCTAAATGGTGGACTACATACCAATCAATGATCAGATTCACCAATATCAACAATTGGTGGACAACATAGAGCAAGAAGGCATCAAAGTTGACGAAACCTTTCAAACAGCCTCCTTGCTAGAGAAGCTTCCATCTTCTTGGAACAAATACAAGAAGAGAGAGAAGCATGATGATGCAAAGTTAACTATGGATGGAGTCATCAAGCACATCCGGATTGAAGAGAACAACAAACTTGATGACAAAGGACATGAAGAAGTACAATCTCAAGCCAATGTGATGGAACACAAGCCTAAAAGACAAAAGGTTCAACACAATGGCAAAGGTAAGACTTTGTGCAGGGACAAGGACAGAATAAACTGAAGGAGCCTGCTGGGTGTACGGAAATTTTGGTCATCGAGTAGCCAAGTGCAACCAGCGGAAAGGTCAACTTAGTAATCAAGCACATTTAGTGGAGTCTTCAAAGACGGACGAACAAATCATTGCTGCAGTCGTCTTATCCGAGGTAAACCTTGTCAGTGGTGCTATGGAATGGGTGGTAGACACAGGGGCTACCAAGCACATTGCCACCAGTAAGGATCTATTTTTTGATTATCAAGAAATAGGTGATGGCGAACAAGTCTTCTTGGGAGATGCACATGGTATCCAAGTTCTTGGAAAAGGAAAGGTGCTTCTCACGTTGACTTCAGGCAAAAGATTGGAATTAAGCAATGTGCTACATGTTCCTGCCATGCGTAGGAACTTGATCTGCGGAGTACTACTGAACAAGGCTAATATTAAAACTTGTTCTTGAATCTGATAAGCTTGTACTTTCCAAGAATGGGGAATTTGTTGGGAAAGGGTTTTGCTCGGGAGGTTTAATTGATGCTGTTTGTATTGTTAATAATAAGAATGCATCTAGTTCTGCTTATTTTGTTGATTTTCTTGATGTTTGGCATGCAAGACTAGGACACTTTAATAAGGATGCGTTAAAGAGGTTAAAGTTTACAAACGTGATATATTATACAAGTAATGATGATCTTGGTAAATGTGCTGTGTAGAGGCTAAGCACCATAAAAAGTCGTTTAAGTCAGTTGAAAGAGTTACAGATAAATTAGAACTCATGCATAGTGATTTAGGAGACTTTAAAGATTATACAAGTAAAGGTGGCAAGAAGTACTATATTACTTTCATTGACGACTTTTCTAGATACACTAGAGTTTACTTGTTGGCTCACAAAGATGAATCTAAAAGCATGTTCATCAGGTATAAGAATGAAGTTGAAAATCAACTAGATAAAAAGATTAAAAGGTTAAGGACAGATAGAGGTGGTGAGTATAATGTATTATCTTTACAAAAGTTTTGTGAAGATAATAGAATTATACATGAATTCGCACCACCTTACACCCTTTAATCTAACGGAGTTGCTGAAAAGAAAAATAGAACTTTTAAGGATATGATGAATGCCATGCTGATAAGTTCTGGTTTGCCTAATAATATATGGGGAGAAACAATTCTTTCGGCATGTTATATCTTAAATAGAATTCCACATAAGAAGACCAATAAAACTCCTTATAAACTTTTGGAAAGGTTATGCACCTAACTTGAATTACTTTAAGGTGTAGGGGTGTTTAGCCAAGGTTGGAATTCCAGATTTCAAAAGGAGTAAAATTGGTCCTAAGACTAACGATTGTGTTTTCATAGGTTATGCTCAAAATAGTGCTGCATATAGATTCTTGTCAATAGATAATGGTTCCATTATTGAATCTAAGAATGCTGAGTTTTTTGAGCATATTTTTCCTATGAAGAAAGAAGAATTGATAAGTTCGGGTTATGAAAAAGGTGAATCTAGTAAAGTTGTGAAAAATAGTAATTCACCAAGGAGAAGTAAAAGGAAAAGGGTAGAAAAATCATTTGGAAATGATTTTGTTATTGCCTTCATTATAGAAAATGATCCAAAGACGTATCAAGAAGCTATAAAGAGTATAGATTCTAAGTTTTGGAAAGAAGCGATTAATAGTGAACTTGATTCTATACTTAGCAATTATACTTGGGAACTCGTATACTTGCCTAGAGGTTGTAAACCTATCAGTTGTAAATGGATCTTTAGAAAGAAACTAAAGGCAGACGGAACAACTGATAGTTTAAAGCTAGGCTTGTTTCTAAGAGTTTCACCCAACAAGAGAGAATAGATTTCTTTGATACATATTCACCGGTTGCTAGAATAACATCTATTAGGGTGTTAGTAGCATTAGCCTCCATTTATAAATTAGTTGTACATCAAATAGATGTTAAAACCGCATTTTTAAATAGAGATTTAGAAGAAGAAATTTATATGAAACAACCAGAAGGAATGATTGCTAAGGGTCAAGAACATAAGGTTTGTAGGTTGAAGAAATCATTGCATAGTTTAAAACAAGCACCCAAGAAATGGCATGAAAAGTTTGACAATGCCATGTTAGCTAATGGATATGTTGTAAATGAAAATTGATAGATGCATTTATAGCAAATTCGAAAATCTTGATGGTGTGATTGTTTGCTTATATGTGGATGATTTGTTAATATTTGGAACAAACATTGAAGTAGTAAATGGTACTAAATCGTTTTTGTCCTCTGTTTTTGAAATGAAAGATATGAGAAAAGCAGATTTAATACTTGATCTCAGATTAGTAGTGAAATGTGGGGGGGGGGGGTATATGCTTTCTCAATCTCATTATGTTGAAAAGATTTTGAGGAAATTTAATTACTTTGATGTTAAGCCTGTTAGTACTCCGTATGATGCATCTATGAGATTAGAAAAGAATAAAAATAATGGTGTATCTCAATGTGAATATGATAGGATCATTGGTATTGTCATGTATCTAATGAATTGCACTAGACCAGATATTGCATATTCTGTAAACCAGTTAGCTAGATATACTCATAATCCTAGTAAAGAACATTGGGATGCTTTAAAGCGATTATTGGGATATCTAAGAGGTACTATGAATTTGGGACTTATGTTTAGTGGGTGTCTAGCAGTGTTAGAAGGTTATTATGATGCAAATTGGGTCACAGATAATGATGAAATAAATTCCACTAGTGGGTATGTATTCACTTTGGGTGGTGGTGCTATTTCATGGAAATCTTCTAAACAAACTTGTAAAGCTAAATCAACAATGGAATCAGAATTTGTTGCTTTAGAATTTGCACGTTCAGAGACGGAATGGTTAAGGAATCTACTTGTTGATATTCCTTTGTGGAATAAGCATATGCCTTCTGTGTTTATTCGTTGTGATTCACAGGCAGCGATCGCTCGAGCAAAGAATATGATATACAATGGGAAGAGCCTGTACATCCGTTTAAGGCACAACATTGCGCGTGACTTGATTAGTTCTGGGGTGGTCAACTTGGAGTACGTGAGGACCGAGTTGAACCTTGCAGACCCCTTAACTAAAGGACTGAACCGTAAGATGGTTCTAAAAACATCGAGAGGAATGAGACTAATTCCATCGGATGTGAACTCTCTATGACAGGAATCCAACTCGCTCTTAGTAGAGATCCTACAAACGGAGTTCAATGTGGTAAAAACACGTCGTAGAAGAGTTCTGCTAAGTACTATCGTATTTGTCCCTTCATGTGTTGATGTATGAGGATAGTACTTACTGCATGTTTGAGGGTGAGATTTAATTCTATTAATGGATGATTCATAGCCATTATAAATGGTGGTGTGTTGCAGTACACATTTGATGAATATCACCTATATAAGTGTGGAAGTGGGGCCGCTTCCTATGAGAGCTTGGAAAACTCTCTAGATCACTTATAAATCTTGGGATTAGGTGGAGGGCCATTAATGCACCACACCGCGAACTTGTAAGAAGTTAGATAATTGCATGTTATTTGCGTGTTCATATAAACATTAGTGAAATATGTAGTTCAAGACGATTGTCACCCTATTTTCGTTTGTATAACTACAGATTGTACTACATGACAATTCAAGACGTTTGTCATTGCTCCGTTATGTGTTATTATCTTCGTTTGATAGTGGAGAGATTAGTTTGCTACCGTTTTGAAATGTTTGTGTACAAGTTTGGATCATGTGGGGGATTGTTGGAAAGTACGTTAAAAGTACTTTAAAATGTGCTCCAAACTTATATATAAACATGTAAGATGTTGTTGGGCGATTGAAAGATGTTTTGAACACTTTAAACTTGAAAGAAATCACTTGGATCGATCCATGTGTGAGTTGGATCGAACCACGTGAAAGCTGGAATGAAGTTGGTGTTCTGTTGGACATAGATCGATGACATCGATCGATCGATGTAGTGTGGTGCAATGCTGGAAACTTTTGTCCAACATAGATCGATTACATCGATCGATCGATATGACATCCATCGATACATCGATGTATCTATGTGGGCAGGATACAAAGTTGAAAGTTTCTCTCCAACATCGATCGATCGAAGTGACATTGACTGATGACATCGATCGATCGATGTACCAACAGTCAGAACTTTTCACTTTGAATTGCATCTTTTGGTCCAAGGTTCATCTGCCTTCACCTTTGAACGGCTAGTAACTAACTTGAAGGTGTAGAAAACTGCTGAAATGATCTTTGAATGTTGCCAAAAACACAACCCAAGGCTTTTAAATACAAGGCCTTGCTATTTTGATCAGACACAACAATTTTTTACTAAAAATCTGAATATTTCAGCATTTTTCTCCTCCATACTCTACTTCTTCTCCTCCTCTATCAAACAACTTTACTAAGCAAGTTCAATCTTTCTCTCCTAGAGCAAAGGAAAGGAAGATAACCGTTATATCCTGGAGAGCATTTGCTTGAAGACTAACTTGCTCTTTGGTAGGAGCAAAATTGCTTTAAGAACAGTGACAATCCGTCACGTATCGGCGTTGTTGTTTCTTGGTTGTTCATATTCCTACACTGTTTTCCTACATGGAAAACCCAGAGATTTGAGTTGTCAAAAGTCTTTGTCCAAATATGTTTTTACATCTTCTCTTTCCTGATAGGTTTAAGTAGTTACTCGATTGAGTTTTAGAATTGTATAGGAAGGAATATTTACGCCTTATTTCTTGCAAACAAAATGCATACCTGCAGAGTATCGGGGAAAAAAGTTTCGTTAATAGGAAAATCTACCATAAGAGACGGTTACACAGAAAGAAATAATGGAAAGCTGAAAAATGTGACGGATTCACATTACTATAAATCATAACTTTGAAACAATGCAAATCTTTTATAGCGTTTCAGTGTATTCCAATCTCAATCTGTCTTCTGCAACAATGTAAAAAAGCCAACTTTTACCTCTGAGCCTAGAACTAGTAAAAGACGGAACGCCAAAGAATGCATAAGTAAATCCCAGCCAGGATTTATGAAGAGATCCAACTCGCCGTGTATTCATTCATTAGCAAGAACACCATAAAACTTCATAGATATTTTAAAACTAGCCTGCGTAATTTATGGGTTTGGAAGCATTCTGCATCAGACGTTCCACATCTCCCAGCTGCACTTCACTTTCTTGTAACGCGTACTCGTCTTGGAACACCTTTTCGATCTGTTCCAGAGACTTTCCTTTTGTTTCTGGAACGTATATATAAACAAACGCAACAGAGATTGCTGAAATCGCCCCAAAGATAAAGAACGTCCCACCAACAGTAATTGCCTTGGAGACAGAGAGGAAAGACATTGCAACTAGGCCACTGCAGACCCTATTACCCGCAGCTCCAAGAGCAGACGCCATTGCACGAATCCTTAGAGGAAATATTTCAGATGTCACAACCCAACAAACAGGACCAATACCAACAGAGAAGAAACCTACATTTCCACAAACTGCCATGATGACCAATGCAGTTGCAACTGATCCTTTTCCCACAAAGGCAAGGGTGAATCCCACCGTAAATAGACATATAGTCATGCCGATTGTGCTCACATATAGCAAAGGTTTTCTACCAACTTTGTCAATAAGGACTATAGCTACAATTATAAGTGCAGTCTTTGTAACCCCAACAGCAACCGTGGCAGCCAGAAGGTTTGAGTTACCTTCTAAACCTGAAGCTTCAAAGATCTCTGGGCTGTAATAGACAGTTGCGTCGATACCGGTTATCTGTTGGAAACATTGCAATCCAATACCTGTGACTAGCATTTTTTGAAGCACTGGAGATGGCCTTAAAAGTTGACGCCATACGCTTTTATCTTCGGACTTCTCGGTATCAGTAATTCCAGCAATCAGTTGAATTTCTGCTAGTCTCTCCTCCACCTCTGCTTCACTGTCGTTTGTTTTCTGCAGGACTAACCTTGCTTCTTCACTTCGATTCTGCAACACTAGCCAACGAGGAGATTCTGGTATGAAGTACAGAGCACCTGCAATGAAAACTGAAGGCAAAATTCCCACTCCAAGCATTATTCTCCAGTTTATATGCGCTGGAAGGCTGGAGAACGCATAGTTGGAGAGATAACCGAGAAGAATTCCGAGGTTTATGAAAATCTCAGGAAATGAGGTGAGTGTTCCTCTTGATGCAGTTGGCGATATCTCAGCAATGTAGATAGGTGCAATCATGACGCCGAACCCAATTCCAACTCCAGCCAAGATTCTGCCTAACATCAGTATCTTGAAAGACAGAGCAGCACACATTATTGCTGCACCAATTTGGAAAATAACGGCAGCTAAACCCATTGTCCATTTTCTGCCAATGGCATCTGACGTTCTTGCACCAGCTAAACTTCCGAAAAGTGAAATGATGCTCAAGACACCAACAAGGATTTCTTCCTGTACCTCTGTTACCTTTAAATCTTCATGAATGAAGATGATTGCCCCGCTCATGACACCAACATCTGAAAATCAATACCCTACATGAGTTTAATAAACTAAAAGACTTGATCTCACACTAGAAAGGAAAATCAAACAAGTATTTGAAGTAACTAGAGCTCTGAGGTTTACTAATAATGTTCTTAAGTATTTATGGGAAAACCCTCCTTACTTCAGCCTACCTTATTAAGAGAAACCCTTTTAAAGTTTTGAAATATCAAACTCACATGTGCTTACAGCAGCATTCCAACACTAGGTTGACTGCACATCTACCATTAAAATTATTTGCCTGCAGTGTCTTTGTGCATATACCATCCTAGAATAGAGGAAAATTAGATGCTAGAGCCAAAAATTGTGTTTTTGTAGGCTATGCACCAAATAAGAAAAGTTATAAATGCTTTGAACCCCATTCCATAAAACTTATTGTCACAATGGATGTCACATTTTTTGAATCCCAACTATTTTTCAGTTCTCATCTTCAAGGAGAAAGTTTAGAGGAATATGAGAATAATAACCTAAGAAACACTCAGAACTCAGGATTTATTACAGATACAGAACATTTGTACATAATAGACAGTCTGAATAATCAAAAAAGTAACTCAAAAAATACATCAAATGACTCAGAAACAGAACAAGGTGTCAAGGATCTGATTGTCTACAAAAGAAGAAATCAGACCCAGAGACAAAAAGACACTGCTCAGCCCTGCTCATCACTTGAACCTAAGGCCATACCTGATCAGGTTAGTATTACTGAAAGCTCATAAACTTTAACCAATAAATTCACAACATCAAAAAACCCACACACAAATCTTGACCTACTTATAGCTACGAGAAACGGAGTACGAAGCTGTGTGAAATACCCAATCTCTAACTATGTCTCCACAAAAAATCTCTCACCAGTTTTCTCTGCCTTTACCTCACAATTGACTAATCTGAAGATACCAGTAAATGTACAAGTGCCCCTTGAAAGTCCTGAATGGAGGGAGGTTGTTCTTGAGGAACTGAGGACCCTAGATAAGAATGGAACTTGAATTCTAGCAAAACTGCCAAGAGGTAATAGTTTTGTGGTTAGAATTAGTGCTGAAGCAGAGTATAGATCAATGGCACATGGAATTTCTGAGATGATGTAGCTGCACAGATTGCTAAAAGAACTAAAGAAGCCTATCCAGAAGCCTGTGAGGTTGTACTGTGATAACAAGACAACAATAAATATAGCCAATAACCCAATACAGTATGCTAGAACCAAACATGTGGAAGTGATCAGACACTTCATAAAAAAAAGCATCAATATGGCTTACTTTGTATTCCATCGGTTTCTACAAATCATCAGCTCTCAGATATCTTTACATAGGACAGGTCAGGACCAATTTTGATGATATTATCAGCAAGTTGAGCATGATTAATATGTATGTACCAACTTGAAAGGAAGTGTTGGAATCCAGAAGTAAATGCTTGGATAAGTAATTGGGAGATCCTTCATATTTGGTATTTGTAATTAGTGGGATGTGATTAGATAGAAATGTATTTTAGAAAAGCAGATTATTCTTTCATTGAGATCTTATATGATCACTCTAAATTAGCCTACTTTTGCTCTTTAACAAAAAGACCTAAATCATATAAATGTAACTATATTGTCTATAATGAAAAAATATCAGTTTGACCATCAAACTTACCATGCGAGTATCATTATTAAAGCTATTTGGATTCAAATGCTTATCCAGGAAATATTCAACGAAAGAACAGTAGCAATCTAGCAGCAAATTTTTCAAGATCATGGAGATGTCATCCATTTGACCCATTCAATGAACTTCCTAACTCATAACAAATACTTTTGACAATGCCAAAGTATACGCACACAAACAACAATTCAAGCAGTCTAAAGTGCAAGAAGTTCAACGAAGTAGCTACAAAAGATTAAGGCGAAAAAGGTTCAAAAAAGATATAAATTCCTTTACCATAGCCAAGAAGGACATTATTGAGAGATGCAAAAACAGCACAAGCAAAAACATACTTTCTTGTGCTCATTCTTCTCTTGTCAAACTGATGATCACCAAAGTCATTACCATCATCACCGTAGTCAGTCAAATCAGAATCCATTCTTTTGTACTTGTTCTTGGTTCCCAAAGGCACATCAGACAACATAACCTCTCCATCCCCATTTTCTCGGCTTCCCATCTTTCGAGATTCAACTGAAACAACTGAAAAAGATTGGAACTTGGCCAATATTCTTTATGGGTTTCTGAAGTTCCTTGAGTTCTTCAGAAGAAATGTGATGCAGAACCCATGAGTTGGGTCAGAATGAGCTTAGATCTAGAATGCATTATGTAAAAGACAAGTCTTGGCAACTTGGTCAAATTCTTACCATATTGTAATGAAGCACAAATCTAGATGCCCTTGATATTAGAGATTAGAATAATACGTATCAGAAGTCTTGATTATTATACTTTAATCAGAATTGATACAGCTGTGCAGAGCAACAAGCTAACAGCCTAATAGCTTGGATGGTGGAATATTTGGTAAGTAATCACCTAACTTAGGAGGCGGTTGAATTTCTAATTTACATCTTCTATAATGTTTTTAAAAACATTAAAACTGAGACGATGGAAATAACCAGAATCAGAGTATGACCTTTTGGTCCAAACGGGTGGGAATATTTCTCAAGCGAGCAGTACCATTTCCCCCTTCGTGTAGCATTTTTAAGTTTTTATTTATTCTTTTTTGGGTTTACTGATTTCCGATTTCATCATTTTAAGAGAAACATCTCAAGCTATGAATATATGTCCCATTAGAATTTAATAGAAAATAAAATGGTGCCGGGTACTAAATTGGCAAAAGGAAATAAATTTTACATTATATGTTGCTTCTCATGCATTTCACCTTTTTTATGGTCAAGATGGTATGGTAAAATATCCAAAGTATTCCATAGACATTTTATAAAATACTAATGACGTCATTTACATCTTATATGGTAAAATATCACGAAGTCATCGGTACGTGTACGTTCAATATAGAAATATTATATTAAGTCAAGATAAAATTAATTGTAGTGTGACTAAACCTCCATATAATACAGTTTTTTTTAATTAACAAATAAAACATAGTTAAGGGTAAGGAATCCTTTGTTGGTCAAATCAACTATTATACATTATAAATGTCAAGAAAAGACGACAAGTGAGCTTCCTGTTAGTATCATTCTTGGAAAAATAAATAAAATAAAATATAGAACTACCCCTTCTTGTAAAGAGTATTAACGTAGTATCTTATACGTTTTATGTATATATATTTCTATACGAAGTGAGAATTTATATAGACGACTTAGATAGCTTAGTTATATACTAAAAAGATATGACAATAAATAAACAAGTTGATAAATGCATGGAGATACCCTACATAATTCATCCTTCATTAATTTAGTGACATTTTCATATTCTATGACATGTAAGTGAAAAAAAGATCGTAAACATTTCCAAAGTAGTTTGTGGCCAAACAATATTAATAATTTAATGGTGTGCCAAGTTATGAAAAGTTGGCTTGCTATGCCTTAAATGCTCACAAGCTTCATATTTAAGGAGGTTTCGATAACTTAATATTTATTGAAAATATTAAGTTAGTTGACTTTTTAATATATAGTAAATTATACTATATGACTTTTGCACTATGTTAAAATGTCAACGAAGACAATATTTTTAAGATAGAGTGTTATTTATTATATCTGAAGGTTAAGATATGGAGATAAGCAGCTCTTACAAAAGGTTAGTGAAACCGTTAAAATACATTGGCATGTGAATATACTTCCTTGTGACAAATAAATCTGGTCAAGTTGTCATATTATGTTTTGTGGAGCATATTATTTGCAGATAATATTGTGTTGGTGGATGAAACTAGTGAAGAAGTTAACGCTAAGCTAAGATGTTGACGTAAGACACTAGAGAAAAAAGGCTCTAAATTAAGTCAAAAGAAGAGAGAATTTATGATATTTAATTTTTTAGCAACAATAGAATGAACTTATAACCTTGTGTGAAAATGATACATCAAGAGATTCACATGAGTAAGAGTTTTAGATAAAGATGAATGAATTGACGAGGATGTCAATCATAGTATACATGCAGGGTGCTTAAAATAGAGAAGTGTGTCTAGTCTTCTTCGTGATACAAAACCACCTTTAAAGTTTAAAGTGAAGTTTTACATGACAGCACTAAGATCCGCACTAGTGTACATTTCTAAATGTTGGACAGTCAATTATGAACATGAAGAAAGAATACGGGTGGCAGAAATAAAAATGTTAAGATGGATGTGTGGACATACAAGGAAAGATAAAATAAGAAATGAACAAATAAAGAAAAGGTTGGGGTGGTTCATATAGATGAGAATATAAGGGAGTCAATGCTAAGATGATATGGATATATGCAAGTGCATCCTGCATATGCACTTGTTAGGCAGTACGAAACAATGAAAGTGGTACATGTTAAACATGGGAGAGAGAGAGAGAGACCAAATAAGACATTATGACAATTGGAGAGCATGTGGTCACTAATAGAGCACATTGGAGACAACTAATTCGTGTAACTAATTCATGTAGAAGGTATAAAGTTTAAATGAGAATTTTATGTACTTAGGCTTGAATTGCAGTTGAGATGATATGATAGTTTTAAAATATGTGTATTTTAAAGACACATATTATACATTATGTATTAGAAGATACACAAAGAGGGTATAATTGAGGTTACAATTCAAAAAATTAAATAAATAAAACGCAAGAGAAATGATTGATCTTTATAGTCGATTGCACATAGTAAAAAAATTTGAGTGTTGTTGCCATATTAATGTATTATGTTTGAGTGTCATTTATTCTTTTAGCTATATGACTAAAATTATTAAATCGGGACGACTATGAACTTTTATACAATAGGCATTGTCACGAATTATTTTGATCTATCTAAGGACGAGCTTGAACATGACTTTCTATAGATGTAAATTTAAAAGATCTTTTATTCTAATGTATCTCATCTTTTAATATATCAGATGGAATCATGTCATGTATATTAGTTTGACATCACTTAAATAAACATAATATAATCTCACATAATGTGATAGAAGATGTGATAGAAGTTGGAATATATAATTTTTCCTTGTAAATTTAATATATATTAGTTTTTAAACAAACAGTAATTAGAGTCAAATTACAATTTTAAACAAGCAAAAGTGAGAGTCCGATCAAATGTTCATAATCATATGACGAAGACATAGCGAAATATTAGGAAGAGAACATATGTTAGTCTCAGCTTCTCAAATTATTTTGTCACTAAGAGTACTTTAAAAAAATATATACAGTAGGTATGTAGTGTATATGGACCACATTTTTACCTATTTAAATGTGTGTACTTATACGATGTTTTTAAACTAAAATAGATTTGAAAGGTGAAGGGATCTCTTACCCTAAATATCGTGGGGATATGGGCATCTTAAAGGCCCACAAGGCGGGAATTTCTTTCTTTGGCAGGTACGTCTTGATAGACTTCCTACAAATGAGTTATTGTACAGACGAAATTTAAGGAAGTCACCGAACTGCACACATTGCCCGAATATTTGGGAGACTGCACTACATGTCTTACGCGATTGCCCCCGCGTAAGAGGTGTATGGTACCGCTTAATTTCAGAATTGAATCCTAGAATCTTTTTTAGTAACCTAGGGGGTATAGCTGGTTGGATTGACTCCAATTTGGATCCTAGAGCCGTGCCTACGTTTTCTGGAGAGTGGTGGCCGTATATTTTCCGCGAGATGCTTCATTTAACTTGGACACAGCGTAACAAACAGCCATTTGAAGAAGAATATGTTCGTCTTGATACTGTCAGGTTGGTGCGTAATGTATATGATAGAGTTAGAAATATTCGTATAGCGTGGGGATTAGATAGACAAACAGTTAGTTAGGTCACATATTACTTTTATTTGTAGTGATGTACTGATTTGATGGTTTGTTGAATAAAGATCAAGTTTCCCGGGAATATTATGGGTGATACACGATGAATGACATTGAAACACTTGACAGTGCGAAGGGCTTCAATGTACAGTCGGTGAAGTCATAAATTGGAAAGAAACCTCAACATCGACATATTTCTAGCCTCGTAGGACACTTCCCTCTCTATTCTGTCTCTTTCTTCTTCTTTTTTCATTTTTTTTCATAAGGTTTGATCTTGAAGCTTGAAATAAAAGACCATCTCTACCGTCACAGTCTCAAGAAGCATCGTGGAAAATATAAATCAGGAACTCAACGATCTTTTAGATTGGGAAACATCATACGCAAAGAGTCCATACAAGGTGTCTAATGTAAACTGAGCATTTGGACCAGACAATAGTAAAACAGCACACTGCGCGTATCATTGAAATCGAAACATGTACCTCTTGGAGCAACTCCCAATCCAAATACCAACTGAGCTATGACATAGGAACAGTTTAAGCTTGAATGGCCGGGGAGAAGCGTATTGTGTGGTGGTGTGTGTTGGGTTTGGGGGGGGGGGGGGGGGGAGTGAAGGGCCGGTGAGAAGCTCATTGTGGAGGTGGGTTGTGCGCTTGGAGGCATGCAGAGGGCATATCGTCTTTTTCTGTTTTCCTAATTCAAAAACTGTCAAAAACTGAAGGGAAGTAATTTCCGTTCCGTCTAATTCAAATGTATGTATCTTACCACAAAGAAACCCTCAGGTAGATCAATAATTTCTAATTTCCCTCTCATTACCCATAATTCGGAGAGACGTTTCTCAAGGAGTTTGAACGAAAAGGATTTATCTAGTACCTTAATGATCAGTGCTCTTCGCCATGGTGTCCACAAAGATTTGCACTCCTCAATTGGAATCTCCACCGATACCTTGCCCACCAAATGGTCACTTACGCCATCGAGTATGGCCGAATCGTAATTTTCTTGGAATTCTTCAAGTGTGTTGTCTTCCTCGTTTATTTCTGTGTAGATTTCCAGTGGTTCGGGATTACCTTGCAGAACGTGCACCTCGACGGTGCTCTGTGAGGAGGAAATTTTGTCAGGACTCGAAGAAAATCAGAGAAGTCTTCTCGGATGCTTCATCTCGAACCGTGATATACCAACCAAGGGTCTTTCAATTGCTCTGCAACGCTCATGGAAAATACAAACTTTTCAGATTATTCGCATTTCAGGTAATACATTCCAATTTATATTTGAATCTAAATCAAACATCTCTAAGGTGCTGGATGGGGGACCCTAGTGTTTTGATGACCACCTGTCAGTATTACGGAAATGGCAGGAAGATTGGAAAACAATAAAAACCTTTTTTGACTATGCAGACTCTGGATCCATCTAGTTGGTCTATCTAACTATTTTTATACAGAAAAGGTATGTCAAAAAGTAATGCATGAATGGGAAGGTTGCAAAGTTGGTCAGATTAGACAAGCCAAGGGCTTTGACCCTAGATTCTTTAGATTCAAAGTAACAATTGATGTAATAAAACCCATTAGAAGATTCTATTGTGTGGGTTTGTCAAATCAAGAGCCAAGGAGAGGTCTCCTGCAATATGAAAGGATGCCGAATCTATGTATATACTGTGGGATGATCTCTCATACTCAAATTAGTTGTAAACTGAGGAAAAAGGAAATCGCAGTGGAAGAATTAAAGAAAATGCCTTTCGGTGAATGGTTGCACGCAAAAGGGGGGTCGACACTTATACAAGAATTTTCCTTGGAAGCACTTTCTGGGAAAAACACAAACCAAAACCTTTTACAAATTGAACCTCCTCCCTCCCATTTTCTTAAACAAGGAGAAAATCAAACAGAGGATAAGGATAATTTGATTAAAAGCACAAAACCAGAGGGAAAACTAGCTCAACCTCTCCCTGAAAGTAAAAAACAATGAAATGGTAACGATGCAAACTCTAACAGAGGTAAGTGTAAATCTCTCTCCAAGTGCCCTTATGTTGACTGAAGCTGAAATGGTAAATGTGGAAACAGAACTTTTAGAGAATTATGATAAGGAAAATTGTAACCCCTTGACCATCACGGGAACCCCTACATCTATTGAAGTTTTCGAACCCATGCTCCAAAAGAAGAGGAAACAGGGGTTTTACAAGCGACTGAAGAGAAATGCAGGTATCCTAAGTGAAATTTCAGATGTTACTCTGCCAATTGGGTCCAAGAGGGAATATGATCATAACGACTATATTACCTCAACAAAAAAAATGAAGTCTAACGCAATGCAGTTTTGTCCGGCGGCGGTTGCGGAGGCGCAACCCCGCCAGGAGCAATGAATCTCTTAGCTTGGAACTGCAGGGGGCTTGGCCAACCCTCTGCGGTTCGTGCCCTTGGTGGCCTTCTTCATGCTACCAGGCCTTGTATAGTTTTTCTCTCAGAGACAAAAAATAAAAAAACGTACTTAGACTCACTCCGTAGGTGTTTGGTTTTACTAATGGTTTTTATGTAGATTCTGTTGATTCTAGTGGGGGTTTATCACTTTTCTGGAATAGTGAAGTTGATATCACTTTGATGAGTTACTCCAGCGGCCATATTGATGTAAAGGTAAACTCGCCCCCTAATGTGATGTGGAGATTGACTGGCTTCTATGGCAACCCTGTAAAAACAGAAAGACATTTCTCTTGGGCTTTGCTGCGTCGATTAAGGACAGTCTCTACACTGCCATGGATTGTATTTGGCGATTTCAACGAGATTCTTTTCTAGTACGAAAAGGAAGGTAAGTTTGATAGAAGTATTGCAGCAATGTCTGCCTTCCAAGACGTGCTAACAGATTGTAGCCTGATTGACTTGGGTTATAATGGTCCACCCTACACTTGGAGAAATGGTCGGGGAGAAGGTCTTGTCCGACTACGTCTTGATCGAGCAGTTGCAACACCAGCCTGGATAGAGATCTTTCAACGACATCGAGTATTTCACCTTATAAGTCCTCACTCAGATCACTCTCCCATCATGGTTTCGGAAGGTACTGGTGATCTCTCCAGCCCAAAAAAGTGGGGCTATCTTCCAAGATATGAGCCTTTTTGGCTTCGTGATGAAGAATTTAAAGAGGTATTGAAAGAATGCTGGCCTTCACATCAGTCCATCTCTGACTCAAGAAGACTCATGGCAACAGTAATAAAGGTGAGAGACAAGCTACGACGCTGGAGTAAACATAAGCATGGCATCTTACCAAAAGGAATCAAAGAGCTACAGGATAACTTGCAAAAGCTACAGGAAGGGCCAAATTATTCCCTGGAAGAGGAAAAACTCTTAATGATCAAACTTGATGAAGCTATGGCAATGCAAGAGGAATATTGGCGACAACGAGGAAGGGTGGATTGGCTTGCAGGCATGGATAAAAACACTTCATATTTCCACCACAAAGCATCAATCCGGAAGGAAAGAAATTTAATCAAAAAAATTATAAGAGCTGACAGAAGTATAGCGACATCCTCTGAAGAGATTTCAACTATAATGCTCAATCACTTTCGGTCTTTATATGCAACTTCTGGAGTCACTCTTGAAGCTCTATCGCTCTTGGATGATTTGGAACTGCCCACTATAAGTACAAACCAGAAAACTTGCCTGCAAGCCCCATTCACCATAGTGGAAATTGAGAAAGCACTGAAGCAGCTTCCGGGAAGGAAATCTCCAGGGCCAGATGGGCTTCAAACAGTCTTCATTCAAAAAAACTAGGATGTCATGGGAAATGACATTGTAAGCACGATCCTAGGATGCCTAAACAAAGGAGCCCCAATTGAAGATCTGAATCGTACTTTCATTGCTCTTGTTCCAAAACGGAAGTCACCCGTACATCCTTCTGAATTTCGACCCATCAGCTTATGCTCATCCATATACAAGTTAATGTCCCGAGTGATCGTAAACATATTGAAGAACGTCATTCCAGCGCTTATCTCCGGAAACCAAAGCGCTTTCATAAAAGGACGCCTAATAACAAATAACGCAATAGCAGCATTTGAAGGTTTCCACATTATGAAAACGAACCAACCAGGCTGCAATAATCATGTGGCTTTAAAGTTAGATATGGCGAAGGCGTTTGACCGCGTAGAATGACAGTATATTGAAGAGGTGATGCGGAGAATGGCCTTTCCAGAGTCCTTTGTATCTTTGATAATGCGTTGTGTAAGAACAGTTTCATTCCAAATAATCATAAACGGCACTCCGACGGAGATATTTAGGCCCTCTAGAGGCATCAGACAAAGAGACCCGCTATCACCCTTTCTTTTCATCATTTGTGCAGAAGGTCTTTCAACAATGCTAAAGAAGGCTGAGCACTCTGCCATCATTCAAGGCTTGAGGTTTGGATCACAGGGCCCCTCACTTTCTCACCTACTCTTTGCGGATGACAGCTTAATTTTCTTGGAAGCTGATTTGGGCATATGTGGCAACTTCAAAAATATCCTACACTCCTATGAAATTCTGTCAGGCCAGAAGGTAAATTTTGAGAAGTCCTCTTTACACTTCAGCAAATGTGTGGAAAGAAATACACAAGATGAAATCATTAAGTTACTGGGTATTCCTAAAGGGAACGGAAAAGGAAAATACCTAGGTCTTCCTTTCATGATAGGGCGCTCAAAAAAGAAATATTTTCGTTCATCAGAGACAAAGTCTGGAAAAAGTTAAGTAGGTGGAAGGAGCAGCTACTTTCTCCAGCAGGCAATGAGATACTAATTAAATCTATCATACAAGCAATCCCAACATACGTAATGCAATGTTTTGAGCTTCCAAAGAATCTTATAAAGGATATCGAGTCACAGATTAGAAAATTTTATTGGAGCTCCCATAGCAATGAAAATAAGATATGCTGGAAGGCTTGGCGAGATTGCTGCGCTCCAAAATCAGCAGGAGGACTGGGGTTCAGAGATCTTGAGGTCTTCAACCGTGCAATGCTGGCAAAACAGGTTTGGAGACTTCTCCAAAACCCAACGTCGATGTTGGCGCAGATCCTAAAGGCTAAGTATTATGCCTTCGCTGACCTGCTACACTGTGAAGGAAACGCAAAATCGTCATACCTTTGGCGAAGCTTACTAAAGGGGCGAGATCTACTAAAAATGGGCCTTCGTTGGCAGATAGGAAATGGAGAAAAAGTCCTTGTATATGATGACCCATGGATGCCTTCTCCTCCAATTTTCAAACCAATATTAACTGAGAAATTTCTTCATACACGAACGCGGGTAGCTGAACTTATTTCCCCGCAAACAGGAGATTGGAATGAGAGTGTGCTGAAAGCACATTTCCACGATTTTGAAAGTGAAAAAATATTGCAAATACCTATCTCAGGGGAAGGCAGAGAGGATCGCTTGATATGGCACTTCCACCTGAAAGGGGTATATTCATTAAAGACGGGATACCACTGTGCATTAGACAACAAAAGAGGTCTCTTGGAACTACCCAGCACCTCAAACTCTTGCTCAATGATGAAATCTGTTTTAAAAAAGATTTGGAAGGCTCCTATTCAACCATGAGTTAAACATTTCACATGGAGGCTACTACATAACTCACTTCCGACTGGAGATAACCTGCAGAGAAGGAGACTCGCTACTTCTATCTGTTCTCTGTGTGGCGCAGACAGGGAAACTGTAGCGCATCTTTTTTGCCATTGTCTCCTACCTAAAGCTATTGCAAAACTGCCAGGGACAATAAATGGCGCCCTCCTAAGCAGGGGTATGTTAAAATCAACCTTGACGCGTCTATTAACCTTGGCAGGGTATCAATGGGAGCTATTTTCCGTGACAAGAATGGCATGGTGGTACGAGCATTCTCAAAGCCACTGCGAAGAACCTCTGAAGCGGAGAATGCTGAACTTCAAGCTATCTTAGAGGGCCTTAAGCAAGCATTCAACTATGGCTTCACCTCAATAATTATGGAGAGTGACTACTTGGCAGCAATCCAGAGATTGACATTGAGTGAAGAAGATCTCTCCGTGAATGGTCTTTTAGTAGAGGATATTAAATCTTTGACTAGATGTTTTGACAATGTAGTATTCACCCATGTAAAAAGGGATGGAAACATCCCAGCTCACTTGCTAGCTCGATTAGGCTTAAGCACATGCAGTTTTTCTGACTGGTTTGGTAATTTACCAGAGGATGTATCTACTGCGTTGCAGAAGGATTTAACGTAAACGAAATGTCTTTTGTTTCAAAAAAAAAAGTTAAGTATGACATAAATACGGTTATAGATATGATGAAGAAAATGAAATATAAAATTCTTAAGTTTATAGATATGACGAGGAAATGGAATATAAGATTCTAATAATAAAATCCAACAAATTAAAGCATGCAAACTGAAAAGTCTCCATTTTGCTCGACCATGATTAGGTTCGCTCATCCTTAAAAAACATATACTAAATACAAGAGTAAAGAGATAAATAAATCACGTGACATTAGGCTTGGCGAATGTTTTATGTATGAAGCTTGGTTGTCAATGTCATAACCGCAATACGAGTAATGTTTGGCATCCGATTGTATATTCATGCAGCGAAGGGCTAAGGCATATCTATATGCATATGGATAGCATATGCATACAATATATAGGCAACGTGATGTATATGCATATATTATATGAGTCATACATACATGTACATGCGGACGCACACTTAAACAATCCGTTAAGTTTGAGCTAAAATGTAGGATGTGAAGGGATACGGGTGAAGTAGGAATAATGTATAATTATACTTGATGAAGCTGGATCTTCATCAAGGATCAGATATGATCCGAAATTAACGTTGTTAGATGTTCTTGACTTGCGTATCCAGGATACTTCCCAAATGACCTGCACAAGTAAGCAAAGCTCAGAGGTCCCGGGGTTATGACCCCGGGTTAAATCCTCCGACGCTCAAGTCAGTTTGAGCCATTCTCACGGAGATAATTTTATGTTTT
Organism: Eustoma russellianum; assembly: GCA_036186865.1. Taxonomy (NCBI): domain Eukaryota; kingdom Viridiplantae; phylum Streptophyta; class Magnoliopsida; order Gentianales; family Gentianaceae; genus Eustoma; species Eustoma russellianum. The sequence goes on along the minus strand of AP025048.1, from coordinate 9,935,669 downwards.
AAGAGTTTGAGTGATCTCACAGTTTGTGTATGGAGATTTTTCTGTATTAGCTCTTGGAGAAGAAAGGTTTAAGAATCCCTCTTTTCATGCCCCCTCTCTGGCCTTTATCCCTTCCGTTGTTTAAGGTCTCTGCCAGTTGATGGGACAGAAATGTGTGTCAGGAGGGCTGCTTTGTCTACTGTAAATATACTGTGCGACAAGACAGATGCATGCGAATGTGGCTGCATCAGTGGTTGAACCTATGACACGTAGGGTGGCCAGCAATAATGATTCTGTACTTGGCCAAGCGATGCTTGACACCTGGAAAGCACTTGCAAGATTGTATTGGTGGGTCCTAGATGGCAGTTGACTTGTCTGAACCCAGCCGAGCTGATGAATCTGAGGTTAAGGTTTGAAGCAAACAAAGTGCTGAGGCCGAGACAGCTTTGAGACCGAACAGAACTTGATTCCTTGTGAAGTTATACTGATTAACTAACACATTGCTGGGTTGTAGTTCCATTAGAGTTTAACTAGGAATATGGCCGAGATGAGCTGCTCTCTGTGCTTTGATCAAAAGTGACTAAATCTGCCGAGCCATGTTGACTAGGAAACACTTGGATTTGACATAGTCATTTTAGATGATTTGCTCAGAATGTTGCTGATGAAGGCCGAGACTGATATCTTCTGGTCGAGATTGACTAGTCAAGTAGCTGAACCTGAACTACGTTGACTGTTTGACTAATCTGAAAATTTTTGTCTTATCTGAGCGGGTAGATTTTGTCTCATCACTTTGCCTCCAGATTAGTCTGGCCGAGTTGAGCAGGAAGGGCAGGCTAATCGATTCAGAGCTTTTAATGCACTGTCCTATCAAGTAGTGACGTGTCTACCTCTGATTGGGCCGTACTGCGCATTTACTGTTTGCACAGACTGCGAAGCGTCAATTATGCACCTTTTCACATCTGGCAATTGAAGGTATCGAGGATGAAACCCTCGAGGTGTCTGTTGGGATGGCTGATCTGGGGATATAAATAGAGACTGCGAAGTAACAATTCATTTCTTCCTTCTGCTTTCATCTTCATCTTTTTCCCTCTGATTTTCTTTTCTTCTCCGGCGATCCTTACCCAGTTTTCTCTGGTGCTCTCTGTTTCCTTCGGCTGTCTCTTTGCTTCCTCAGCCCAACTTCGCTGCAAGTCTTCTCTTCTTCTACAATGTCTTCTAGATCTCATGATTCTCAGAACATTTTTGAAGGTGCATCTTATGCCGGGGGTGGTGGAGAAAATCCTAATTCTCCATCTTCGTCTGGTAGGACGGTCTCCACTGATGACCATCCGTTAGTAAGATTGCATAGAGCCACTGGTGGCGCCACTGGACCTAGGCATGTTGCTCAGTCCAGCAGGGTCATCACTGTAGTGGATTCTTCGCCGGAGCGACCAGAAGTTTCTCCTGCTCCAGCGACTATAAACCCTCCAGTTCTGCAGAGGATCCCCTCTCTGTATACAGGGGTAATTAATAGAGGTCTGCCATCTGTTCATGTCCAAGAGTCTCGTTGTATTTTTTCTGGGGCTGAGCTGAGCCGAATACGTAAAAAGTACAAATTTGACATAGGGCGGTTCAGCCCAATCTTGCCTTTGCCGGGTCAGACAGCTTATGATCCTCCAAAAGATTATGAAGTTGTATATGAAGATTATTTCAAATCGGGGTTCAGTCTTCCTGTTCTGAACCCCTTGTACACATTATTCGTGCTTACAATCTCAAACTTCCCCAAATAAAACCCAATGGTCTGAAAATGATTCTTTGCTATCTTCTTTTTCTCCGAATAACTGAGACTCCTTTCCATATTAATGTATTTAGAGGTCTTTTTTCTTGTCGAGTCTCGAATAGCTGGTACTACTTTAGTATGCAAGTTCCCAATAGCACAAAAAAACACGGGTAAATATTTTTACATTAAAAAAGATGGTTCTGCCCAAATGGAACGTCTAGAAATCTGGCAAGGCAGACAACCTGAGGCCGAACGCAGAGCACTGCAATGAAGCGGCCAGACTTCAGAGTCTGCATGTTGTGATAGACTTGTAGAAGGTGAAATCTACCATTTTGGAAGCGGCTGACCTGGGCCATTTGGCTTTGGGTCAGGACTATCGACAACTTATTCCAGGCAACTTAGCAATAGTCAGAGGTTGGTCCCTGTTTGCTTTGACTGTTGTTTTTATTTAACTTCCAGTTGATAACTGTCTTATTCCTTATGCAGGCTCAATGGCTTCTAAAAACGACGATTACGCCAATAGAATGGCTGAGATGGCAGCCTGCAAGAGAGCTCGAAAGTCCAGACAAGGATCAGCGGTTGCCTCTGCCGGGATGACTTCTACCCTGGCTCTGCCCCCTTCCACCAATATTCTTAGGGCCGAGCCTAGGCCTGAGCGAATCAGGGATGAGCCAGCTAAAGTTGCTGAGCTTGAACCATGTACTTAAATTTCTTTAGTTTCATCTTCTGTAATGTTAAGATTTAACATTAACTTGTCCTTTGATGCATTTTTTTGTAGCTCTGCCAATTGTTGAGATTCAAGATAAAGAGGCCGAGATCCTCCCCCAAGCTCGGACCTCTGCTGAGTTCAACCTATCAACTGGAGCTGGTGAAGGCTCAAGCCTCCGCCGAAGGAAGAGGCAAAGGGGGGGAAGGCTCATCCAGGAGCCCTGATGCGGGCCCTTCTAGGCCTTCTGAAGCAGACTTGCCTCAGCCGTCTGAGGTGACCCCGCCTCAGCCTTCTGAAGTGCCTAGGCCAATCCTTGGTAAGTTTCTTGACCAAGACTCGGCGCCACAACCAGACATCTTAACCAACTGATGGTTCTGTCTATGAATCGTGACAGATTCAAGGCTCCATCATGGGAAGAGCTCATCAATGCCTATCATATAAACCTCGCCTTGGTAAGTACTTTTCTTCTGAGTGTTTGTATTGAATGATAACACTTGGAAATTTTCTAACTTTGTTGCTTTGGCAGATTCGAGCTCAAGAATTAAATGTTTACGAACGGGGCGAGAAATTTAATGAGGCGCTCCAAGCCAAAACAAAGGAGCTTGAAGAGGCCAATCAGTTGAGGGCCGAGCAGGCCAGAGAAATCACTGCCCTGAAGGCCGAAGTTACCGCTCTTCACCAAGGGAAAGAAAAGGCCGACATGATGTTGGTCACTTCCAACTCCAAGGTGGATGAGTTGGAAAATAAGGTGGCCAACTTGGAGTTTTCTTCAACTCAGGCCTTGACTGAGAATGAATCCTTGTAGAGGGATAAGGTCGAGCTGCTGCAATAGAAAGAAGCCTTAGAAGAAGAGCTGGCTCATCTACCTCAGTAGTTAACCAAAGCAGAAACCAATGTAGTGGCTGAGTTTAGAAGATTCCAGCTGTTTGAAGAAAACATGTTGCTGTTGTAGAAAATAGCTATGGAGGTAGGCCAAACAAAGGCTATTGACGCCTGCTCAGAAGTCTGCCTCAACTAAATAAGGAAGATCTCAAGATAACTGAACTTTACAATTCAACTGCTGCTCAAGAATTCAACACTCAGTTCAAGCAGTTTTTGGATGGGGCTGATCTTAGGGAGGCTGATGAGTAGACTTTGGTCTTTGTGTAGTAGGTCCGAGATGCCTCTTTGTACTTGAAATTTTCCAATGAAAAAATTTATGTGTCTTATCCTTTTGCATTCGCAGCTTTTCATTCTTCTTTGCTCTTTTCATAATTTCTGCTGAGTAAAAAAAACTTGCTCTTGCCGAGACTCAATGTCGGCCTTATTCTTGGCAAACTTGTAACTTTGCAGACAATAAAAATAATCCAAGTCAGTAAGATTTGGGTTTTCTTTTTGAATAAACCTGTTATTCTGCTGAGTCGAGCCAAGAATTGGCTAAGAATGAGGCCTGCTTGAGTATTGAGCTGAACCATTATACTTGATCCGCTTTAGCCGAGATCACACTGCGTAATGCCTTGAAATAACTACTTAGAATAATTTTAAGTTTTCAATCGCCATAAAGCTTGTGAAGGTATTCCGCCATGATTAAAGAAGAATCTCTTCATAGTGCAGTGCTTGACTTTGGCTCTGCCAAAGATTTTATAACGCCCTTATTTGGCCTCAGCCCTGTTGAGATTCTTGAATGATAATTACTCAGCCTCAGATTAGCTGAAATAAAAATTAATTCTATATGAACTAAAGTAAACATGTTACTTCATTTGATCCCACTAACTGTTAAGCAAGATGAAAAGATAACATTTTGCAAAATCTCAATACTGACACTGCCATTAAAACATTGTTTTATTCAAATCCTCAGCACTGCTGACGACTATACAAACATATATTAAGTTCTACTCGGCTGGCTCAACCCTGCTGAAATGAAGTACTTATACATCACTAATGTAAAAGTTTTAAATATGCAGAATGCCAATTTCTTGGCAAAGTCTTGTCTTCCAAGGTTTGTAATTTGTATGCTCCTGTTGAACGCACCTCGATTATACGATAAGGACCTTCCCACTTAGGGTTAAAGGTTCCAGTTGGTGCTGCATGACTTGCCTTGTTATTGCATAATACTAAATCCCCCACTTGATAAGACCTTGGCCGCACCCGAGAATTATAGTACTGAGCAATTAAATTTTTGTATTGAGCCATGCGAGCGTGGGCTTATTCCCTTTTTTCTTCCAACTCATCCAAATTCAGACGCAGCACTTGGTCATTCGTCTGAGCAGAGTAATGATTCACTCGAGCAGAGCTGGAACTAATCTCAGCCGGAATGACTGTCTCAGTGCCATAAACTAAGGAAAAAAGTGTTTTCTTAGTGGAAGTGCAAGGAGTAGTACGGTATGCCCACAATATACCGGGGAGTTCATCCACCCTGCTTGACCCAATTTTGTATAGACGTTTTCTCAGATCATCCTTGATTGTCCTATTTGCAAACTCAACTTGCCCATTTGATTGCGGGTATGCTACTGAAGTGAATCATTATTCAATTTTGAGCTCAGCACACCAACTCTTGACGGGGTCATCATCAAATTGTTTTCTATTATCTGAAATGAGAACCTGTGGAAGGCCGAAGCAACAAATGATATTTTTCCACAATAACTTCCTTATCTGACCCCCAGTTATGGTAGCCAAGGGCTCTGCCTCCACCCATTTGGTGAAGTAATCAATGGCAACAACCAAGAATCTGACTAAACCTGGAGCTCGGGGAAGAGGTCCAACAAGATCTATTCCCCATTGCACAAAAGGCCAAGGACTTGCAATGGCAGTGAATTCTTGACTGGGCAAGTGAGAGATAGGAGCATGGACTTGGCATAATTGACAGTTTTTGACCAATTCTTTTGCGTCATGACGCAGAGTGGGCCAATAATAACCAGCAGAGTAGCATTTGCATGTTAAAGACCGAGCACCTGAATGGCTTCCATAGATTCTCTGGTGCATCTCCCGAATGATATAATCTCCCTCCTCTTCGGTTACACATCTAAGCCAAGGCTGTGAAAAAAGACTTTTTATATAGGTGACCGTTAAAGAGAGCATACCTTGCTGCCTTTAGCCAAAGACGTTGTACTGCCCGTTTATCCTCAGGCTGAATTCCATGCTGCAGGAAGTTAACTATCTCATCCATCCAAGTGTTGCAATAAATCAACCTGCAGCACTTCATTGGCATCAAAAGCACAGTGATTTTCTAGCTCCATGACTATCTTTTTCCCCAAAGTGGTCGAAGTAGATGAAGCAAGCCGAGATAGCGCATCAGCTCTCTTATTAGCCGACCTAGGATATGCTCCATGCTGAAGCGCTCAAATGTCTGGCCGAGCTGCTGCACTTTAGCCTGATATCTTTTCATGTTTTCTTCCTTGGCTTCATAATCTCCATTAATCTGGGAAACAACCAGCTGTGAATCACTTCAGGAAATAATTCGTTCTGCCCCCAACTTCCTTGCGAGGCACAGACCTGCTATTAAGACCTCATACTCTGTCTCGTTGTTAGTTGCTTCGAAGTCAAAACGCAAGGAATATTCAAATTCTTCGTTGTTGGGGTTGATTATTAGGAGACCTGCTCCACATCCATCCTTGGAAGAAGATCCATCAACATATAAAGTCCAATCATCCATTGGATGAACATCTTCCCCCATAGATATCCCTTCAGCCAAAAAACTTGCTAAGGCTTGAGCTTTTGAAGTCCGTAACTTGTATTGAATATCATACTCTGCAAGCTCCATAACCCATTTGGCAGCTCGGCCAGAAGTGTCTGGCCTCGTCAGAATTTGTTTCAAAGGCTAATCTGTAACCACTATGATGGGATGAGCTTGTGGGTAGGGCTTGAACTTCCTTGCAGCTACTATGAGTGCCAAGACCACCTTCTCAGCATTGGGATATCTTACTTCAGGTCCATGCAGAATTTTGCTTGTGAAGTAAATGGGCTTCTGCACATTAGGACTGCACTTACTGCTTCTTTGCATGTGGAAAGATACACATAGAGCACTTCTCCGGGCAGAGGTGACGTTAGCATCGGCGCCTCGGCCAAATGGGACTTCAGCTCATCAAAAGCTCTTTGACATTGATCATCCCATTGGAAAGCAGTCTTCTTTTTTAAGATCTGAAAGAAAGGAAGATATCTTTCGGCAGACTTGGAGAGAAACCTGCTCAGCGCTGCAATTCTGCCTGTTAACCTCTGCACTTCTTTAATATTCCTAGGGGGATGCATGTTCTGTAAAGCTTCAACCTTGGCAGGATTTACCTGCACCCCTTCCTTGGAGACCATGTATCCCAGAAATTTTCCAGTACGTATCCCAAATGTGCAGTTCTTCGGATTCAGCCTCGTGTGAATCTTTCAGCACAACAAAAACTTCTCTTAAGTTTTGAATATACTGATCAAAAGACCTGCTCTTGATGAGCATATCATCTATATAAACCTCCACTATCCGTCCAATTTGTTCACTGAACAAAGAATCGACCAGACGTTGGTAGGTATCCTTAGCATTCTTCAATCCAAACGGCATGGTTACATAACAATAAGTACCTAACTCTGTTATGAATGAAGTTTTTTCTATATCTTCTTTTGCCATGACAATTTGATGATAGCCTTTGCAAGCATCTAAGAAGTCGAAGATCTCATGTCCAAGCGTTGAATTCACTAACCTATCAATCTTAGGTTGTGGGTAACAATCTTTTGGACATGCCTTGTTGAGGTCAGTATAATCTATGCACATCCCCCATGATTCGTCTTGCTTGGGGACCACCACTAGATTAGCCAACCAGATTGGGTAAAGAACTTCCACAATAAATTTTGCAGCAAGGAGTTTTCTGACTTCTTCTGCATTTATTTTGATCATTTCTGGAGCAAAATTTCTCTTCTTTTGCTTTATTGGCTTTCATCTGAGGATCAACATTTAGCTTGTGCTCAGCCAAATGTGAGGGGATCCCAGACATATCTTCTGCAGTTCATGCAAAGATTATTGAAAGTTCTCTCAACAGAGCCTGCAGCTGAGTTAGCAGCTCAGACAGCATCCATGTCCCGATTTTTATAACATTCTCAGGTCGGCTTAGATCAAGGATGAAGTCCTAAACTGCATCATCTGACTGTAACCGTTCTTCATATGAAGGTATCAGTTCATCAAGGCTGACCTGTTGTACTACTTCATTGCCTTGAGTAGCGACAATGTAGCAGCTCTACGCCACCTATATGTCACCTTGGATTGTCACCACCCCAGCTGGAGTGGAAAACCTCATGCTAACATGCAGAGGTGATACAATGGCTTCCAAAGCCACTAAGGCTGGTCGACCTAACAGAATATTATATGCAGACATCTCTTTGATCACCACAAAACTATCCATAGACAACGGTATGCTGGAGATTTACCAAAACTGCAACTGAGGGTGACCAGACCAACTGGCCGAACCGCATCACCAGTGAAACCATACAATGAAGTGGTGATGGGTCTCATTAATGAATCTGGTAGGCATAGCTGCTGACATACCCAGTAGTACATCACATTTACAGCACTTTCGGTGTCCGCGTATACACGTCGGACTTACACAATCTTGTTAGGAGCTAAGTGTATGCACAGGTCTATCACTAAACTTCTGTTGTTGGAGTCAAGTGGAATGGGATCTTCTGGCCCATAAGTCAGCTTTTTAATTAACTTAGCTTTCTTAGTTGGCGGACAAGATGAGGTTCCTGCCGAACTAGATTCTCCTCGGCTTGGATGAGACGGTCCTCCAGAGATGGTGTAAATAATAGAATTGACTTCGGGCTGACATGCAGCCCCATGACGGCCTTGCTCTTCATCATCATCCGACCTGCGATGCCGAGGTGGAGACTCTAGTCGGCACTTGTCCTTCTGGGGGTTCTTGTAGAAGTCTAAACGATTGTGCAGGCGCAAGCGTGGGTCATAAAATTGTTTTAAATGACCCTGCTCTATCAACTGCCGAATATCTTTGGCCAATTGCCTGCAATCTTCGGTGTCATATTCGATATCCCTATGATATCGGCAGTATAATTTCGGGTCTCTCTTCTCCCTTGGTCCATGCAAAGGCTTAGGATCAACCCTCAAGTCATCTTTCTCCATGATAGCTAAAATATTATCTTTGGAGGCTAAAAGGGGCAGACCCTCTTTGCCTCCCTTGCCTCGGCCTCCCAAGCATTCGAACGCACTGCGCCGTTCGCGTTCTTTGTCATTGCGCCGATCTTCTTTTTTTAGCTAGATCGGCCTCCTTTTTCAATCTGTTTGCCTCTTTACCTTGGGCAAACTGATGGGCATTCTCCAAGCATTCTCTTAAAGTTGTGGGACCTTCCTCGGCTAGCTGAGAGAAGAGGCATCCAGCTCGGAGCCCATTGATAAAAGCAGCTGCTTTAACGCCCTCATTTGTGTCACTGACTTGCAGTGACTAATCTGAGAAACATTGCATGTATTTTAGCACAGACTCATCTGGACCTTGCCTCAAGGTCATCAAATGTGAAGAGTTCTTTACAAAAGGAGTGCTTGAGACAAACTGTGATTTAAGCTTCTGCGTCAGTTGCTTAAGAGATCCCACTGACTTTGATGGGAGCTCTTGGAACCATCTTCTGGCCTTTCCCCTCAAGCACATTGGGAGGGATTTGCACCATAGTGGACCTGGAACATTTTTCAAACTTATAGTAGTCTGATACTGAAATAGATGATCAATTGGGTCTGTCATCCCATCACAGGTATCCATCTTGGGCACCTTGAAGCTATCTGGTGCCAAGTATTCTGCAATATTCCAGGAAAAAGGACTTTTCTGGACCGCTTGTACATATCCTTGCCTATGCTCCTCATAGTAAGTTCTTGGCCTGCGATGAACTTCCTCTTCTTTTGGGATGTTTTTAAGTGATCCAGATCTTACGCTCAGACACTGTTTGGCCATAGACTCTGACTTCCTGTTGGGGCCTTAAAACTGCATCTCCTAGCATCCATCATGAAACCTTTAGGGGGTCTGAAGAATTGGTGTTGTGATAGTTCCTTAGGATGAAGAGGGGGATCCTCATCCATATCCTCAACTTCCTTTTGCTTGCCCGTGAGTTGTTCCACTACAGCTTCAAATACTTTTAGATTTTCAGCGACGTATTTCATCGCCTTATCTCGTTCCTCCATTGATATTTCTGGAGTTGGATAATGTTGTTCAGGTTCCCGAGAATCCTGTTCTGTGACACCTGAGCGAGTAACCATTCGTCGTGGTGGGTTGGAGGACTCCCCCAACCCTTCATGTCTTCCTCTAACCATGGTAGAATGGTAGCTGTTTCATAGTTTTGCAAATATATTTTTCTGGATCGAGGGAACTAGGCCCTCCTAGCGTCAAATGATGTAGTTGGATCTTCACCAAGGATCAGAGATGATCCGACATTAACGCTGTTAGATGTTCTTGACTTGCGTATCCAAGATACTTCCTAGATGACCTGCACAAGGAAGCAAAGATCAGAGGTCCCGGGGTTATGACCCCGGGTTAAACCCTCCGACGCTCAAGTCAGTTTGGGTCATTCTCACTGAGATAATTTTATGTTTTAAGGGTTTGAGGTGATCTCACAGTTTGTGTATGGAGATTTTTCTGTATTAGCTCTTGGAGAAGAAAGGTTTCAGAATCCCTCTTTTCGTGCCCCCTCTCTGGCCTCTATCCCTTCCGTTGTTCAAGGTCTCTGCCAGTTGATGGAACGGAAACGTATGTTAGGAGGGCTGCTTTGTCTGCTGTAAATGTACTGTGTGACAAGACAGATGCCTGCGAATGTGGCTGCGTCAGTGGTTGAACCTATGACACGTAGGGCGGCTAGCAATAATGATTATGTACTTGGCCAAACGATGTTTGACACCCCGGGACCTCTGATCTTTGCTTACTTGTGCAGGTCATCTAGGAAGTATCTTGGATACGCAAGTCAAGAACATCTAACAACATTAATTTCGGATCATCTTTGATCCTTGGTGAAGATCCAGCTTCATCAATACTTATTGTCAAATTGTATGGGAAAGAAGAAGAAAAGGGTATTGTGTCCAACTGCATTTTGTTGAGAAAAAATTGCTCCAGGCTCAAGCTTTAAAATGTATTAACACCGAGATAATATCTTTTGTCGCTTTGCCTAAAAAAATCCCCAAACAAGTCGGGCATATGTTTGGGTGAGTTGTATGGAGGGTGTTTACATTGCGATGCCTCTTTAGCGTATACACCATTTTACGATGTATAGACACTATTTTTTTCGATGAAAGGGGTCTTTTATTTCAACCTAACCAACAAAATGTACAATATTTTACAGTTTAAGAAAAATATTTTAGCTTTTGAGTCTTAGAACTTTGCACCAGATAAATTTGTTGAACGAACCGAACAGATCATAAACTGTTCGAGTTATTTTCGTGTCTGGTTCGTATTCGTTCGGTAATTATTTATTAACGAGCTGAATTCGAACAGGCATTCGAGTTCGTTTACTTAAACGAGCTGACTCGTTTAAACAGTAATAAGGTATCGAACAAAATGCGAACCAATTTTAAAGTTCATTTAGCTAAACAAACCGAGCCAAACAGTTCGCTCAGCTGAACAAATCCAAATTCGAAAATTTAACATTCGGTTCGGCTCGGTTCGTTAACACCCCTAGCACCAGATGATGATGAAAATCATCACGACGATAACAATGATTAAACACAGTTTTAAAGTGAAGTAAAAAAAAAAAGTACTTTTTGAATTTTTAGAAAAACTTCGTACCAATGGATAATGACCTTATCCATAGATGAGAAATAATCATGATGACTATGTATGACTGAAATATGAATCTTTTTCATTAGAAATTTACTTGAAAATAAATTTTTCAACAAAATCCATTGGATTGATACAATTTGCATCGAGGGAAGTCGAAGATGGTGTTTATTTAAGAACGATTATGTCAAACGAGAAGATAGAAGAGTAATTACATAAATAATTCCTTCCTAATATTATGTAAAGTTATTATTACCTTTAATTTAGGGCGGTGTTTAGGACCGTAAATGAACCAAGCCGTTCGGTTGTTCGGCTCGTTTGTTTGAGCCCGAGTTCAAGCTCGACTCGGATAAAAGGTTAATGAACAGAGCTTGAACACCTTTTTCTGTTCGAGCTCGGTAATTGGCACCGTTCGTTTAAAGAATTCGGCTCGTTAATGTTGTTCATGAGTTAAACGAACTAAGCTTGAACAAATAAATATGTTTGTTTAAATAAATGAACAAGATCGGTTCGTTCGTTAAGTTAAATGAACCGAGCTTGAACAACACAATGCTCGACTCGTTCAACTCGTTTACAGCCCTAGCGGTGTTGAGCAATTTCTGGTTAGAATATGTACCGGTCCACCACCAAAAAAGATATCTGGTTATTCTGAAAGGCCATAATTCTGGACACTTCACAAGCAATGGACCATGGGGAAGCGATGGCCCAGGCTTTGGATGGACGCTACCTTATCCAAAGCACTGGGCAGGCCTTTTATTGGGCTTCCAATTTTGTTTATTTACAAAGCATGGGCCAGCTATGAGGATTTGACATTGGATATCCAAGAAATTTTGCGTCAATAATAGGATGGCTTTTCCTAAAAAGAACAAATAATAGGATGGCATCTGTGAAATCGGTACAGCAACGACTATACCAATATATTCCAAAGACAACAAAAATTATTATTAGAGTCTGGAGAGGATGAGAGGCAGGAAAACAATACATCCATCTCAAAGGATAGAGAGTATAATAATAAGAATATGTAATAGTGAAGGGATTTTATTAAACATAAATAAAAAGTTTCGATATCAAAATAGTCCGAACAAAAGATATGCACAGATAATTGAAAGACAAAAAAGTGTAAAGTCAACCTAAAGTGTACATTTTTATTTTCAGACAATGATCAAATGCCTAGACAAATTGAATGACAATAACAGAAGTTGGATTGGCTCAGGACGACTATTATTATTATTATTATTATTATTATTATTATTATTATTATTATTATTATTATTATTATTATTATTATTATTATTATTATTATTATTTTTTTTTTTATTTTTTTTTTTTGAAGCATCGGAATTTTATTAGTCGCACAAAAAACTTTACATCAAAGTGTGAACTATGCTTCCCTCAGTAAGTATATTCAAACAACTCTGACTATATAATTACACAAATTATTTAGTTACATAAACTGCAATTACACAATATTTTATACTTATTTTTGTTCTATTAGCATAATAATAAGTTGTCATATTGAGTATTGCAAAGATCGTTATTTTCATAATGTGGATTTTCTGTGAATCACATAGACGTGAAGTCCCATTCTTGAACCATACTTCCTAGCAACATGATCTAAACTGAAGTATATTTAGTAAATTATTTTATCCGATTACATGTGTTACAGTATTCATGGTATCAAATTCTAACTGGGGTCGTAATCAAATCAAATTTGAGCAAATCCATGTATATTTAAGTTTTGATTCAAGTTATTTCATGTCAACTCTGAAAGTCTAGCTCTAGTCACAACTTCTTAATTTCTTCGCGGCAGACTCGACGCGACTGACAGATAAGCCGACGTTAATAGCAAATTTGATTCGAGATTTGTAACGAATTAAAGAGTCAGTTCGAGCTAAATTCGTTAAACATGTAAAAGCTCAGATTTGATTCATACCCTCGAAAGATGAAGCATAAAAGAAACTGAAGGAAAAACTAGAAAAGAACAATCTTATATATTCTCAAACGATCTTGTATTTCTATAATATTGTATATTCACAAATGATCTATTACCAAAATCAGTTTTTAAGCTGGATTTGTTGACCGATACTGTTTAACCTGTGTCGTTAACTATTAGTCAGAAAATGTCAAGTCAACACTCCATATAAAAAAAATTAGATTTATTGACCGACACTCTATGACCGATGTCGTTGGACATTAGTCAGAAAATGTCACGGCAACACCACACATAAAAAAATTAGTTTTTTTTTTTTTATCAAAGTACCGACATATCATCTCGTGATTTGCGATCAACAACTGATCAGAAAACGTTAAGTGAGCATATGATTACCTCTAAATTTTCAAACAATCTACTAACTACCATAAATATGCTATTGTTTACAAGAATTAATATATATTTTATTTATTATATTATATATTATTACAAACGAGCCCGTTCACAATCCTATAAGCCAAACTTTAATGCATTCGAAATGCTCATTTAATCTATCTAGCCTTGAACATGACTTAAATTTAAGTTCGAGTTTGATATATACAAATTCAGACCAAGTTTTAAAGAATCCAAATCTAAATAATTCGTTTAAAACTCTGATTTGTACCACGAGAAACAATACATGCTGGGATGTTACATCTGAGTTTCGTTGTCCACATATTTGACATTATACGTTTTTATATGAAAACAATGTTTAAAAACAAAAATGTTGTTTGGAATATGATGGAATAAAGCAAAAAGACTCATTGCATTGGTCGCGCTTCTTATAGTGTGAATTAGCAATTGATCGATACAGCTTGACGCAATTTTTATTATTCGTCATCGAAAAACCACTTCCGTATGTTTATAACATATGAGTTTTGTTGTCCACATATTTGACATTATACGTTTTATATGAAAACAATGTCTCAATTATCATCCGATGTGGACCATTCTTCTATCTTCGTTGCATGTTCTTTTTAAAATTTTGAAAAATATGTATTTGCTAGAGATAAAACATTTGTGAGTACAACTATGGTGCTTAGTAGCTATCTATCTATCTATCTATGTGACATGTTTTGATGATGTTAGAGAAACATAATTGCATAAAAAAAAAATACAACGGGATAGAGTGAAAGAAAATACGTCTGTGATGTTTCGCAAAACCTTATTTTTAATCAAATTAGCTTATAAAATTTGTGTATTCTGTTTTAAAGTTTTTTAGATGTTTTTAAAATGTTTTATTGAGTCAGTCTTATAGCTTATGCTTCTTTGGCAGCTAGTGTAGAAGAAATATACCACTTGCTTTAGGCAGATAGATCAAACTATAGGATTGTTTTAACTTATTCAATCCGCCTTTAATGTCGTGTGCGTAAAAGTGAATATAATTAAATAGACTATCCAAGAAACACTAAATGGATGAAACTGAAACAGACAACATTTATTGACTAGCTTGATAAAATATTGACATAACTACACATCAAGTGGTGATTAGATTAATTTATTCAGTATTTAGTTTGTGTTTATCGATATAAGTTTTCCAGTATATTAATAAATGTAGGGATCTAGAGGTAAATATACCACGAGCTTTATAAAGGAGTAGTGTGTGTGTGTGTCTATATATATATATATATATATATATATATATATATATATATATATATATATATATATTTTCCAAACCATTAATTTATTTTATTATATCTAACCGCGTAGGACTACAGAAGCTTTTACGTTTTTGATTTCTGAAGTAGATTGACAAATTATTTTGGACACATCATATAGTTTACACATCGGCATTTATATCTTGTGTGGTTTTGAACTAAATAACACATGAATTTTCCGTCAAAATTTGACAAAGAATCCATTGCTTTTATCACCTTTTACCCCTTCATCCTTTTTTGGTTTGAAGATTAATTCTTGACATCTGTTTTTTAGTTTTGAGGGCGGGTCTTGGAGCAGCTGGTAAGGCTGCTGCATTGTGACATTGAAGTTACGGGTTCGAGCCGCAGAAACAGCCTTTTGTATAAAATTTAAGGTAAGGCTGCGTACATCAGATCGCGAAGCGATCCGACTTCTCTCCGAATCCTGCTGAAACGCAAAAACCTAATAATATCCGGAACGCTTTATCCCATCTTTAGTTTAAAATATACTCTTTACACCTAGTATTGTTTTGGATAAAAAAAATCTTGGTCGAAAATCAGTAGAAATACGAGATCGCTCATTTCCTTCTAAGGTGACAGAGGGATCGTACCATTTGAGCCGTTTTTTCATGTTTTTTCCGGAAGTCTGGAGAAAGCGGCAATCAATAGGATTTTCCTAACCATTCCTTCGCGAAAGGAAGCTCGAAATGGAAGACGGTTTGAAAAAGGATCTTAGAGTGTCTAAGGTTAGACAGGAAGATCGCTTTAACCCTTCTTTTTTCTTCTCATCGAAGTTATTTTACAAAAATTTGACAGGATAAGAAAGAAAGGAAAACAAGCACACTTGGAGAGCAAAGTAACATGGTTGACTGTGGACATAAAATATATTTTTTAAGAAAAAATAAAAACCACATGAGACCAAAATCATATTGTCCTTGTTTATCTATCGGGTTAATTGCACCTGGTATCCATTGTTTTCCACGAAGTTTTAAGTAGCATCCAATGTTTCATGAAACACACTTACCATCCAGACTTATAGGGTTAATAGGCACCTGGCATCCGGATGACCTGCTGATCGACCGTTGACCGCTGAAATCGACCTTTGACCGGACTTAGCCATACTTTTAACCCTACTTTAACCAAGGTTGACTATTTTACCTTCAAAATTAAAGAAAAAACAAAATCAAAAACCCCCAACCCCTGCATTTTCCCGTTGACTGCTCATGATAAAGTAAAACCCCACCCTCCATCCCACCACACCCCCTACCCCACCCCCTACCCCACCCCACCCCCCATAATCGAATTGAAATCCCACGAAGCCCATCTTTCCATCTTCCGTTTTGGAAGGGAAGAATTCAAAGGAGAAGACTACCTTGCCACTAGAGAGAATTTAGGAGCTAAGCTGGGAAGAATTCAAAGGAGAAGCCTTCATTCAGCTTTTCAATCACCTTCATTTTTTCCGATCAGTAATTGGTTCCGTGGTGACTTCATTAGTATGCTCATTTAGGGCAGATGAAGGCTGCACAATATCGGTTCTAGATTTCCTCTTTCGTTTTTTCCTTGGTTGATTTTCCCCTTGTCCTTTTTGCTTCACGGATTGAGAACCCACATCTGACGGTTGGCTATTGCAGTTAACCTCCGATGAAACACAAAGACCGCCATCATCAGCACCAACCACATCATAGTCACTCTCACAGCTAACTGAAGGCTGCTTCTTTCCACCACGGCCCCTAGAGGGCGCTTCACTTATGCCAGAAGAACCATGATGTGGCGAACGATTAGGAGAGAATTCAGGAGCTAAGCTGCGGTGGCGGAGGAGGAGGAGGTGGCAGGGGCAGTGACAACGATTAGGGCATCTCCAACTCGATTGTAGGCAGGGGGTCTGAAACAGAGGCGGAAGTGATGGAGGTAGAAGGTTTAGAGTGGTGGCGATTCTTTCTGCCACCTTTCATTCTGGGAGGCATTTTCCTTTTTTGAATTTCGTTTGATGCCATAGATTTCACTAAGATGGAAAGGAAACTGAGAAAGAATTATAGAGAGAATCAAAAACTTGGAGAGGAAGCTTGGAAGGTACATTAGTGTGTAGAAGATTAGGGAAGAAGATTTGGATTTAGGTCTATTTTGGAGGGAGGATTCGGTTGGTATAAAGGAGGGAATTAGGCTTTAACCATGGTTGGAAAATCTTTGCTGCCAAATGACTTAAAGGTTAAAATTAAAAGGAAAAATGCTAAAAACCGC
Organism: Eustoma russellianum; assembly: GCA_036186865.1. Classification (NCBI taxonomy): domain Eukaryota; kingdom Viridiplantae; phylum Streptophyta; class Magnoliopsida; order Gentianales; family Gentianaceae; genus Eustoma; species Eustoma russellianum. The sequence continues at coordinate 9,918,661 of AP025048.1, read as the reverse complement.
CTATAGCAGGTGCTTTCCCGGTTGCAGGATGCCAGGTGCCTATTAACCCTATAAGTCTGGATGGCAAGTGTGTTTCATGAAACATTGGATGCTACTTAAAACTTCGTGGAAAACAATGGATACCAGGTGCAATTAACTCTTTATCTATCATTTAAAGAACAGGACACTGGAGGAGAAAAGATTCAAAGAATGGAACTGTCTAATCACATGGTTTTATTTTAGAATATAACTAAGTTATCTTTAAATCTATCTATTGAATAAACAAGTGCTTAAATCTATTATAATGAATAAACAAATGCTCAATATTCCAATCAGTCAGGAAGATCTTTCATTCAATGTGCCATTTATTTCATATATTAATCTTCAATCACTAAGATAATTACAAGTATCATAATGACCACTTGACAACAAGCTGATTTTCTCACATCCTTTATTGATTTTCCGTGTGGAAACATCAATGAAAGTATGCAAAAATTAAAGGATAATTCCTTTTTCTTTCTCTTTGTTTGGCATCAGATCATAAACTGGTTGAAAATCTTTATTGGACATTATTCATACGGACGTTTCCGGTCTATTAGGCTTCCGCATTTATGTACGGTCCATATAGAGGCCGGATCGCTTTGCAATCTGATATACGCAGCCTTACCCTATTCTTTGTGCAAGAGACATATTTCTGTGGCTCGAACCAGTAACCTCAAGGTCACAAAACAGCAATATTAACAGTTGCTACAAGTCCCAACAATATTATTCTCTATTATACTTTTAAATAATGAAATAAAAGGGAACATTGAATGAAAGATCTTTTGGAGTTATTTGAATAAAGTTAAAAGAAAATTCCTTTTCTTCTCTTCATTTGGCATCACCGTAAACTGGGGAATTTCTTATATTGGTCATTATTCTCGAATATTCTCCGAATATACTTTTTTTTCCTTTCACGTAGTCTTTATTTTATTAGCTAATTATCATCTACTAAAACATTGAGCTATCAATTATTATCTATTAAGTGGAATAGTTTTGCCATTCTAGATATTTTATAAATAGTTTATGTATAGTTGAATGTGTGGATCAATATTTCCATTTCAAACATTGTTTATTTTATTCTTTTATTATCAAAATAAGAATAAAATAAAGTGCGGGGTGTGTTACTGGATTCTTTCACTAACACACTAGTATACCATACCCTATTAGTGTATCATATATGAATGTATACATAGAGTTAAAAGTCTCACTGGAAGCAAACTCTCTATCCTTTACAATGGAGGTATTGTTATCTGTCTCTCGCAATCTCCAGACCTTAAGGATAGTTTTTAGTACCGTTACAATATATTAGATGTGTGTTGTTGTTGTGTTATCAAAATAAGAATTAAAATACAATGTTAATTTGTCGGTCAATACTCTATCAATTAGACATAAATATTTTGCTCGAAAAATTAGATATAAACATGAATAACAAAAAGCGAAATGCATATAAAATTTTTTAAAATATATTTTATCTGCTCTTTTTTTTTTTTTTTGTGATAGTAGTGTAAACTCCAATTTTTAAGACTTTGTATGTGTGGAAATCCTGAGTCAAGAAGTCTTCTTCCCGACAAATGTGACGAGGCGGTGGACATTAAAGAAGTCTTCTTTCAACGAACAATAAATGTTGCCCACCCTACTATGGATGGGGTTTGGATCCCTTCATCCCTAAGATCCATCACATCTTTCTTCACCACACGACACGTGACAGCAGGAGAGGATAGTGAGTCTTGATGAATGTGACCCATATCTAGCTTCACTATCCTTTCTTGCTGCCACGTGTCGTACGGTGAAGAGAAAGGTGAAGAATTTTAGGTAAGAGGATCTCATCCCTCTTTTATGTTATTTTGTCTTTCGTTTCCCTGGGGAGGAGGGATATGAAAGCGAAGAATAAGATTAAAAAAAATAACCCAAATTGATTTGGAGATGGATAGTCATATATGAAAAAAGAATATGAATATGAATATACATAATGATGTCCAATATTTTCTCCAATATTTTCGTTATAACAACATATACTCAGTATATTTCAACAACAGCAAAAGCTATCGTTAAGGTCTAGGAGGGTTAGAGAAATGCAAACAACAGCAAAAGCTATCGTTAGGGTCTAGGAGGGTTAGAGAAATGCAAACAATACCTTCATCCTAAAGTATATAGAATTCGGTTCCAACAAGACCCGGTCTATATCGTTATAACATTTCTTTTTGTTTTTTTTGGGGAAGATTTTGAAATTAGCATCTCGTGATATAGCCGAGTCCTTAGTAAAATAGACAATCGATGCATTTCAGATACAAATATATCTTCTTATCATAACTTATCCCTTTAGATAAATTGTTTTATCATGAATTATATTTCTCTTTAGAATATCAAAAATGTATAATTTTTTTTATCATTTTACCCTTTACTGTTTGTTATCCACTTAAAGTTGTATTCAATATTTTGTTCATTTTTATTTTTTTCATTTTTTCTAAAAAAGTTACTCCTTCCGTGTCGAAAATATTGTCCTCCTATTTATTTTGGTTTGTCTCAAAAATATTGTCTGCTTTCTAAAATAATAAATATTAGTAGTCTAAATTTCTACAATACCCTCAACTAACACTTACCTGATTTCTCTCTATTTTACGTCAGATTACCAACTAAGATATAACAGAAATGGTGACCTACAAAGTTTAACTTTCTTAGATTATGGTGAATTGAAAGTAAGATGGTAGTTCTCGGGCAAAAAAAAAAAAGTATTTTATTGACTTCGCCATTAAAAATCTGCGGCCCTCATAACTTAAGTTTGTAAAACCTGCCCCAGTGTAATTCATTTCTATTTTTCACATGATACGAGCCAACAGAAAAATTATGCAAGCTGTATGAAGGACCTCTTGAGCATGTATAATTGTTATTTCATATTTTTTTTCCGCTATACACCTGCATCAAATGGGTAATTTAATGAGCTATCTTAATGTGCCAGATAAATAGATGATTCCTATCTTGTGTCTGTACTATTACACCACATTCATAAATTTTTATAATAATTAATTATTATTAATCCCACCAACTTGTCATTGGTTAGATACGGCAATATATAATTAACCATTAGTTATATCATTAACTTGTATTGATTTAAACAATATAATATTTAACGCCAATGCCATGACAGTTAAGTATAAAACGATGACGAAGTCTGTATAGATAATTTCTACAACAACATTACTCTATTGCCTTAGAAGCTCCCGTCTATGCGGGGTATGAAAAGATCGGATGTATACAACCACACCCATGTCTTAAAAACACACAGATGTTTTCCGATGACCCATAATAAAAATTGCGTCAAGATGTGTCGATCAACTGCTACTTTACAATATAAAAAACATAGTCAATTTAGTGAGTCATTTTGCTTTATTCTATCATATTCCAAAATCAAAGAAGAGTGTGTCCTGACTCCATTGAGAATGAAAACACTGTATACATAGTTTCTAATAAACTTAAAATTATTTGAGATCAGAATATGATGAGAAAGAACATGTAAACAGCAAGGAAATATTGTCTCAAATCTTATGTACATGAACAATGTACAGACTTAAAGGGTGAAAAAAGACACCAACAGAATCAGAAGACAATCTCCTAAAAGCTTCAAATTCTCCCTCCATCTCAACTGTACTCTACCTTCAAGGCAAACTCCATTCTATCTTTATCACCCCTTTACTAAACCCAAAAGGAAAAAAAAAAAAAAAAACTCCTCAAAGCATCCAAAATGTTGCCAAATCCTGTTAAAACACCAATTAGCAGAAACTACCCTTTTTCCCCCAACAAAACAACAGCCTTTTTAGTTTTGAATCTCAGCAAACAAAAGCCTTTCATTTCTTGCAAAGAAACAATGAAGCTGACAAGGACCTATAGACTGAATGCCTCAAGGGGCTGGATTCCCCCCCTCCCTCCCTCCCTCCCTCTTTGGTTCGCGGGTTTTTGCGCGTGGAGGTTAAGGATGGCGGATGCCCGTGAAATAGTCGAAGTCATGATGTTGGACTCCCAATTGCTTTAGCCATGAGTCCGCCACGCTTGATAGTGATACAAGTTTCTCTTGGTCCTTACCGGCATGGTCCGAGACCCACACATTCCCTTGCATTTTGTAAGTTGCCAACCCAAATGGAGGCAGAGGAATGCCTTCTCCTTCCTTTCTTTTCTTTCCAACATACCCCATTTCGTCTTCAAACTCGGTATCTGTACAACATAACACATTATTAGCTGCCTTTGATGATCAAGAATTACTACTATGAACTCAATAAGGCAAGTACCATCTTGATGATCCATCTAGTTAAATGAAGTATTAAGAAAAAGTCATCTCTTCCCATGGTTCTAAGTTAAGGGCAGGATGAGAATCCGGTCCAGACCAGTCTTTACTTATTAATGGTCCTAAAGAGAATCATGCGGAGCAAAACAAATTCCAGGGACCAAGAGCGCACCTTGGAATGAAGAAGAAAGCGTGTGATACGCGAGGAAGCAAGTGGACAAATCCTTTATAGTCCGCCCCATAGGAATATGATATATTGGATACCTGAATAATACATCAGAAAGCTTTGATTTAGTGTTGCACCTTTTTATTTGTCCATTTAAATGAAGGCCAAACATATAATGACTTGAGGATAAGGGATCAATTTACTTAACAATTACCATAGTATATGGAATATATTTTAGAATCCAAATAATGAAGATGCACATCTCATCTTTTAATCCTTCCACAAAAGTTAAAGAAGCAAATTCTTCAAGACTAGGACGGTAAGAAGACAATACCAAGCAACTGCCATCCAACTTGCGGGTGAAAGATCAACGCTCCTCAAAGACATGAGTCCTGGGAATCTTTCAGCTAGGTCACTGATCTGAAATGGTGTTAAACATATGGTCAAAAGAAAAGGCGTTAAGCGAAACTAGGCGACCAAAAGTCACGATAAGGCACTAGTAGCAATTCCAAATATGAGAATAAAATATTGGATGCTGAATATATGCTGCTTGCGAGGAAAGATCAACGGGAATCAAGAAAAAGATATGACTGATGACAACATCAATATATTAAGTAGGGCATCCAACTAGAAGGCATCAATTGATTCATATTCAAATTCTAAAGCTCAATGAGACCTTTACTAGATATTTAACATGAAATAATTTTTTTCTAACATACTTCCAGTCAAATGCCATATTTAGTATTCTCAGTTAATTGCCATCCTGCAGAGTGAACCAGACTGCAATGCTATGTGGGAAACAAATTTTGAATGAATGCAACAGAAAAGAAAATCAGAAACTTCACCATTAAACCAAGGATAGATCATAATAGAACTATAAAATGCAATACCTTATCCATGAGAGGAACTCTTGTATAAGGGGTAGATCTTTCGAAATACTGAAAATACAAACAACCCAATCTCTCATTCACAGGCCAGAGACTATCATGCTCGAATGCTCCCTCCTCGGAGGAACATCCGTCCCATCTCGATAGCTTCTCGCTCTCACTCTCATCACTAAAGGAATCACTGAAAGAATCCCTCGTCTCACAAACTGAGTCTGTCTCCTCTCTGCAATCACATATTCAAACAAAGTTCATGAGAATTCTTATTAGACATAACTGATAAAGAAGAATTAAGGTAGCAAATAGTCGACAGAAATGTTTGTGAAGTAACAATTGCAATATCTTGAAAATTGTTACTCCAATTTTCCATTTATATACTTTATGACATAGACTGTTAGGCATGAATAACATGACTTCAATCAATAGAAAAACCATATCAGATCCTATAGCCAAAAGAGAACATTTATCCAGTTGATGTCAAATACAGGAAGTTGATGAAAATCTTTTTAGCCAAGTTCTTGCAGAGGATCAGAAAATACTATGTTATTGGCAAGCCATAATAATAATAGTAATAATAACAATAATAAAAATGAATTCATCTAATTAACAAAATACAGAACCAATCAAATACCTTAAACAGTTTGCAGAAGTATTGCTGGTGAAGATTTGGATTGCAGAAAGATAAGGCACATAATACTGGATTAAAGTTTCACCATTGTCAAGTTTAATAGGTACACCAGCCCCATAAGCACTCCATTCATCAAAACAATGCCAAAAATCACCCAATGTGAAATATTCAACTTTCTCCCTTTCCCATGGATGCCAAAGCCTATTAAGAGTCCTCATCTCTCCCTGCAGAACAACAAAGAAAAGAAAGGAAAAAAAATTACTTTAACCACCTATATAAACAACAGTACAAGGCAAAATAATCAAAATTCAGGGGGGGAGAAAACAAATTCTGAAAATCGAACCTTTCTAAGAAACTGGGAAGGTACCACAGGTGTTACGCCATCTAAGAAGCATTCCAAGTTGGTTTGCGTTGGACCCTTTCCAAAGATCATGATTCTTCGGATGAAATTTCAGATAAAAGACAGAAACCAAACTGAAGGGAGGAAGAAAAATTGCGAGAAAAAGAGAGAGAATTAGATATTCTCTCTCCAAAAGTATGAAAACAGAGAATCACAAGGGAAAAAAAAACAGAACAAAAACAGAGGAAAGACAGGAAAAGAGAGAGAGATGACAGGAAGATGAGGGAAAAAATGACGGGACTTTTGTTAACTTTCTTTCTCCTCTGGTAAGAGAGAATTCAAACCGGTCCACAAAACAAAGAATATAACTAATACTTGACCTTTGGAGAATTCAGAAATTGAGAACCAAGAGTCTCACAAAAAAAAAAAAGGAAAGATTTTCACAGTATTTTCTCTCTCTAAATAAAAATAAATTGTTGGCTTAAAAAGGAAAACTTTTTCCACCCTAATTCTTCCTTCCAGCAGTAAGTAACACCGCCTTCGCTTCGGCTGAATTTCCTCCTTCTACTCAAACCCCAGTCAAATTGCTTAAGCTAACCTTCAAGAAAGCTCAAAACCCATGTCGATAATCTTATTTGTCTTTCGATTCAATGAAAAGCAAACCGACCCACAAAGCAAAATCCCTTGAAAACGTTAAACAAACGATAAAGTTCTCTCCTTTTCCTGATATACGTTCACTGTATAATCAGAGAACTTTTTAGTATAAAATCAGCAATAAGTTTCAGCTAATTAATTTCTGTGTGCTTTTGAAAAAGACCAAAGCATATGGCGTGAGAAATGAAAAAGGAATTGGAGAAATAAAACGGAATGGAAAAATGGGCGTTTCTGTAGTATGTGCTTTTCTAACAGAAATCTATGGTTTCTGATAAAAAGGAATCCAACTTTTTCTTCTTTGCTGCCCTTTTTTCAAGTGACGAAAAACGAAAGATCGTGTGCTAGCATATATATTCACGATAGGTGTCATGTTTGCAAGAAGGATGCGTAAGCTCACTGTGTGAGTGAGATTGTGTGTGAAATATTCAAAGGTGAAACGACAAAATTAAAATATTAAATAAAAAATTGTTTTTCATTTACTAATGGAGGCATGAACTAAAAGGAAACAAAAGCTCTCATATGCTAGTTTTTGTTATCATTTTGATACACCGAACATGAACATGTGTTGTGTTTTATATAGTTGATATAACTTGCCTTTATGCTTACAGGTGTGCATCGTTGTATATCATGTTAAGAAAAAAATCAGAAATAATTTTTGTGGGTGCAACTGCTGTGGTCAATGTAATAAAGTACTTATGGCCCGCTTATAGACGTATGTACATTGTCATCTATTATATGTTGTTAAAATAAGCACCACATGTGCAAATATTCGTACTTAGGTAGAAGTGTTACATACTTATATATCACATAACCATAAGAATCATACTATATGCTATAACAATTTATAAATGAAGGAAAATTGCCTTTTCACTTTGTGTTTTAACAAAATAACTCTTATATTCCTTCTAGTTTAAAATTATATTTATATCTTATGTGTCTTTGTACTAAAATAGAAACAGAATTTTCTGCCAAGTTAGCAAATAATCCTTTGTCTCTTCCACCTTTTGAGTCATTGTGGTTTGATGAATATTTATTGATGAGTTTAAATTTTTTTTACCTTTTACACCTGTTTGGTTTAAAATAAAAGCATAATTTTTGTTAACATTGATGTGAAATTTGATTTCTATTAATCTAAAAACATATAGGGTTTACATGTGGGGAAAAAAGAAACTAAAGAGGGTCCCAAAGTTATTTTACGAGAATATAAGAGGTGAAAATGTAATTTTTTTCTTACATAAATGCTGTTGTACTAGGTATGTTTTTAATTTTAGCAAAATAATAAATGAAACCGGAATGCTTTTTTATTTGAGGGAAATAATCAATATGTGTACTTCAAATTTAAAATAAATTTGAAATATAGGTCCGCAACCCTTTAAAGTCTATCCAATAGAGGAGTAGGGGTGTAAACGAGCCGAACGAGCCGATCATTGTGTTGTTCAAGCTCTGTTCATTTAACTTAGTGAACAAGCCGAGCTTGTTTTTTTATTTAAACGAACATATTTACTTGTTCAAGCTTGGTTCGTTTAACTCACGAACAACATTAACGAGCTGAACATCTTAAACGAACGGTGCCATTTACAGAGCCCGAACAGAAAAAGATGTTCAAGCTCTGTTCATTAACCTTTTATCCGAGCCGAGCTCGAATTCGAACTCAAACCAAACGAGCTAAACAACCGAACGACTTGGTTCATCCACAGTACTACATGCAGCTGTGGAAGTATCGGATTTCCGCGTTGCAAGAAATTATGTATTTCAGCCTACATTAAATTTGTTGTGTTCACTTCCCTCCATGTGTTTATGTATTTTAAACACAATGGGATTGATGGGATTTAAAAAATAAAAAAATAGACTTATTAATCCTATTGTATCTTAGACACATGAACACATTGAGAGAAATAGATAGAGCACATCACTATCTGTAGGGTGTTAAACGAACCAAAAGTTTGTGAGTTGTTCGAGTTTGATTTCTGTTTGATTCGAATTCATTTGTAAATTTTACTTAAACGATCCAAGTTCGAACAACTAATTAGGTTCGTTTACTAAAACGAGCTGAACTATTCACGAACTGTTCGACTTGTTTAAACAGTTATATTGTTTTCAATCCAAACTCGCAAAAAATTTGAAGTTCGTTATAGTAAATGAGACGGGCCAAACAGTTCGTTTAATTAAATTTCGTTAATACCCCTACCTATCGGCCCTTTTTATTGCACCTTCGTGCAAAGAGTAGGGGCAATTGTTTGTGAGCAAAAAATAAAATAAATCACCACCCCAAATATCTCTACATCCTAATTTTAAAAAAGTTTTGTGAAAGACGTAAATTATGTTACTTATGTTATCCAACGGTATTTTATGTAATGAATACTGTGCTTAGTGTTAAGAAAGAGCTTGAATCTAAAGTGGCTCTAACAAATACTTATATATACAGCATAACTCAACCACTAGTATATATGTTGACATTTTCTTTACATAAGAAAAAAAGAAACCTAAGAAAAAGTCAAAAACAAAACAAAACAGAAAAAAAGAAAAGAAGATCATATTAAAAAACTTAAAAGAAAATAAGGAGATTAGGTTGCATTTACTTTTGTAAGATGTGGAATTACATTAAAACATAAGCGAGAATACACATTTTCTTTTTAACGGGTCTAGATATTTTTATAATATTGTAAGAGGGCGGTCGAGATTTTTAAAAAAAGTAATTTAATAAGTTTAATATGTTTTGCTGTGTTGTATCTGGCAGCAAACTGTCAAAAATTGAACAAGCCAAGTGAAACATTCAACCAATTGTTCCAAATTAAAAAAAGTTCGGTCAACAGATTACACGGAAAACTCGAATTAGATTATTTAATTAATATAAAAATGTAACAATATCAACATAAGAATAATAATATATTGGCTATATTAATAGAGTAACGACCTTAGGTGCACCTTTATGGAAGAATTGGATCTTTGATCCTTGAACTTTTCTGGGTGAAGTTTTCCACACTTGTGCATTTAATTGTCAATTTTGTTGTGGACTAAAATTGCTTAATTTATGCCATTTAACTTTTTTTTTAGCTATCCCTATGGGACGGTCGTTCCATGTCTCCAATATTTTAATACGACTAATCTAAACGGTTTAAATATTAAAAAAATTTACATTCATTCAAATTAGTTGTAATTTATAACGTTGTTTCCTTTTTACAAGGAAAAAATTATACTCCTAACAACTGGATTTTACCAATTGGACAGTGATCGCTGTTTATCTACAATAATTTTAAACATCTATGATAACGGCTAGTTATTTGTTCTGGTCAGTTATGTACAGTAAAAAAAATTTTAAGTTACAATATTTACAATATTCTAAGTATGACATCTTGGCCTTACCGTTGCTGCGTTGATTGTGATTCACCTTGGTACTTCAGCTCAACACTTCTTCATTTTGTCTTTAGCTCTTTACTTTACCTCATCTGTCTTTAGCTCGGTCCGTCCTTATTCTGTTAGCACTCCTCAATTCAACACTCATGTTCATGGCAGCTCGACTGAATGACTAAATCACTTTCATCAGTCACTTACTCTGTTCAGGTCAACTGTCCAGGTCAACTCGGTTGACTAGATCACTTTCTTCTACAATTTGCTTTATTCAGGTCGGTCTAGTCCAGTTCAGTTCGTCACACCTCTACTAGACTTACTTCTATTTAGCCTGCATACTTTCAGAGTCTAAGTTTATTAAAACCCATTAGGCCCTCAAAAGTCAGACGCAAATGGTGCATGATTCTCATAGTACAATTTTAAAAGTAAAATATACTTGTGGTCATTCAATTATTACATAGAAACATATTGATCATTAATCTATTTTGATAACATTTTAACAGTTCAAACAACTTTTTTGATTGGTCATCCGAGGTAATGGCGTAATTGTCCTTTTTATTTTTTATTTTCTACGGAGGCAGAAAATATCTGTTATAATAGTTTGTAAATGCAATGGAATGAAGGATGGATGTTTGAGATCAAAGATGAAGATGAAATGGTGTTGAAATAAGCAAGAATAGCTTGACTCATGCCTTGGATTGATCCATGGATTAAATGGTTAAATGAAGTTGAGTATTCTGCTAGACGTCGATCGATGTAACATCGATCGATCGATGTGTCTTGGATGCAGAGATCGACGTTGATCTGAGGACATCGATCGCTAGCATCAGTAACATCGATCGATCGATGTCATGTCGATCGATCGATGTGTTCTGAGTGCAGAGATCGATGTTGGACAGAGGACATCGATCGATCGATGTCCTGACAGGTGTGACTTTTCATGAAAATTCACATCTTTTGCACCAAGAGACATGCTCAATCGCCATGCAACCACCTTCAACAACTTTTTGGAGTTTGAGAGCCTATAAATAGGCTATTGTAACCCATGAGAAAGATGTTCTTGCATCCTATATTATTCAAGCATTCCATTTTCTTCTTTCTATACTAATACACTCTTGTTCAAGAAAGTTCATTGTTTCTCGGTCCTATTTGCTGAGGATTAAAGATTGTTGGCTGTTGTATCCTAGGAGGAAGTTTGCCTATAACCCTGCAGCATTAAGTGGGGGCAAATATTCCTTACGAAAAGTATGTATACACGCCTCAAGTCAAAGTTCTTTGTTATCGTTCTCTTGTTTGTTGTTTTGTTTCCTGCAATATCGTATCTACAATATCAACATTCCATCATCTTGTTTACAGCTCCCTCTCTCCTCCCCGCTCCCTTCTTGCCACCTTCGATCATCTTGCATTACCGGCGACTCTCTCACTCCATGGCGGAGAAGGTGGTGGAAGAGATGGATAAATTAAACTTTAACACACCGTTGTACTCCTGACTTGCCTCAGTCTAAGTTGCCGAATTAGCAGAAAGTACTATTATGTTATGTTTTTCCTAAAAGCCAATTGTTCAAAATAGTAAAAAAAATAAAATAAATAAATGACCAAAAGGTTCTCACAATAATAGTAATGCATTATTATTGTGACCTTAAGATCACGAGAGAAACAACCTCTTGCATAAAGTGACGATCTGACCTCTTTTCATACCCTACACAAATGCGCAAGACTATTGCAGCGAAAACGTCTTTTTACCGTGAATATACGTTGCCGAAAAATTTGCAGAAAATTATTGAACTAGTATATATAGTTGTATAAATTGATACATACATGGGTACACACATAAATAGGAAGAAATATACAAAAGTCAATAAGTTCATGTTTTATACTCATATGCAACTTTATATTGCATATTTTATATTACTAATTTTAAATTATTAAGTTAAATAATTTATATCAGATAGATCAAAACATTTATTTAAATTCAATAGATCAGAGCCAAAATTTTCATCCAAGGGAAATGTATCAACCTCTATCTCTGGAGTTACGTAAGAGAGTATTAAAGACATGGACATTGGTCGATATATTTTCTGACCAGAATTTGTTTCATGTTCTACTGAATCGAACTAAGACAATACTTTGATGAGGGAGTGGGTTCTCTCCCCACCTGTACCAAAAGCCCCTTAGCCAGGTGGGATGTAAATCGAGGGATGTGCTCTACCGGCAGCCCTGCAAAGGGAGAGGACACACGAGACTCAGCCAGCCCAGAGGCAACCCTTGTAATATTTCAACAAAGATTGTCTCCACACGGACTCGAACTCGGGACGTCGGGGTTCTAGCCCCAATCACTTTTGCCACTTACCACTGGACTATGCCCCTGGGGGCAAACTAAGACAATACTACATCTATATCATAAAAACGTCCCTTGTAACTTATGTAAAAACTTTTGCGACTGTATACCAGGATTCCGATGTATAGTATACTGTGATACAGATTCACGTGTGTAGTAAATAAGTTTGAATCAACAAAGTACGAATTTGGATTTACTACAAACTTAGATTTAGTGTATAGTACACCATGATACAATATCATATACATTGTGATTTCATTGTCTAGATACAACAAAAACAATCAATTCTTACTAATATAGATTACTAATTCGATCTTTCTATCTGACCATCGTGATAATAAATTTGTAACGTTATATTTACTGTTACATCGTTTTGGTTTTAAATCCTATCTATGTTCGAAAGACGCCGTTTGATTCACAAATAAATCCACTACTGAAGAGATCTTGCATAAATGATTATGGTGCTACTCAAAACAAAATATTGCTTAAAGTTCTTACAAGAAACACTAGTGGTTTACATAAATAAATTCATTAGTCTTGGACATTGCATCCAAAAATGCATCAATTCGACATTTCAAGAAAGTACTATACATTTAAAGTGCTTTCTTAATTCCTTACAAAAAAAAAAAAAGAAAAGAAAGAAAGTGCTTTGTTAAAGAGAGTTGCTTTGCTCTCCTAAAGAATGCGGATTTAGTGACCCTCTTAAAAGGTTTATGACTAGAAACCCAACCGAACTTTTATCAGTCTGTTTCACGGCGTGATAGAATGAAAATCAGGTGTTCAAAGTCTGTTATGTGAGAGTTTGAATTGTTCAGGCAGCCACACAATGAACCCACTACAAACAGCAGAGCTCTAATACCATGCGCTTACCTGGAAAAAAAAGACAAAATCCTGCTTTGGACAAAAATCGAACTCTTACTATTCTTTCGATACTCCGCCACTGAAACCATTTGGTCATGTCATAGACGTAACCTTCTTAATCTCTCTTACGAAACCAGAGTACTTTTGTCTTGTCACTAGTAGAAACTAGAAAGAATAGCTTCTGTGTTATGTTTGAGAAGTAGGTCAAAAATGTAACGTTCATAGAATATACATCAGGTTATTTTGAAAGAACCGCATTTGCATCATATTTTAATTATTTTAAGTTACAATTTTTGATGTGTGAAAGGTAAAATGGTAATCAAAGATTTATATGCCTTTCTCTAAAACTAATTTCAGATGTCTCTCCTGCGGCCTGATGTGTATAATCCAACATACTTGCATTGATCCCTGGTCATCCAGAATTGAAATGCTTAGAGATAAAAAAAATGGGACTAGTTCATTGGAGACTAACAATGCTTTAAGTTCAGTAGTTAAATGTCAAAAAGTACTTAGAAATAAGATGCTCAAAATCTCTTATGCCTTGAGGATTTAAATATTTGAGTGTGGCGCGCCACCGCCCCCAACGCCCCGCCAACGTGCGTCAACACCCTGCCTGCACTCAACCGCGTGCCATCGCCCCCACTGCAGCCAACCGCGTGCCATCGCCCTCCACCCTGTGCCACCGGTCGTAGCATAAACCGGAGACGAGAAAATCGTTCGTGTAATACAACAACGGCACATCGTGCGCCGTGCTTTGTTCGTTTTGCACTTTACTTTTGAGAAAAAAAAAATCACATTTTGTATTTTAAAATATACATAATAAATCAAAATCACACTGTAACTATTTAATTCCTATGGTACATCTTAAAATTGTTAAATTTGTTTTGTTTTTACCCTACTAACTTTTTTTATTAAGTAACTAAGGGAACCACAGGCGCTACCGCTCCCACCACCACCGGCAGTAGAAACCTTCACCTCCACCTCCACCTCAATCTCCTAAATCTCCACTTGTCCCCCCAGCCATCACCACACCACCTCGACCTCCACTCCATATGTGCAAGCTCATTCATACAGAGATAGACTAAGAGAATAGAGGGTTATGCAGCTGGTCTGTACAATGCTAAACCTTAAAGAGAGAGTTTCAGGAGAGAAAATGGCAGAAGATACCAAAACTCTTCTCAAAGGTCAAATTTGCATTCACTGTGAAATGTGTGGACATACAGTAAACAAGTTTGAGTATCCTTTTGCTACAAATCTAGAGCTCAAGCTAACATGACTGAAAGCCTTCAAGACACCCTGGATTAATCTCAAAATAGTCATGGTCAGAGACCTCAGATATCAACATCACATCAATAAGTTCCGATGTTTATTCTGATCAATATCAGAAGTTGCTAGACATGTTGAATAAATGAGAAAGTCTCGTGATGAATGCATCAACTGCCAGCACCAACACTGTGCAACGTGTTGTCATGTCTATTTGAAAAGTTCGTTAAAGTACTTTATCATGTGCTCCAAACTTATATAAAACATATATGAGGTTGTTTGGGAGATTGATATGATGTTTGGAACACTTTGAACTTGAAATAGGTCACTTGGATCGATCCATGTTTAGACTGGATCGAACATAGTGAAAGCTGTAATGAAGTTAAGTGTTCTGGAGGACTTCGATCGATCTATGTAAAGGACATCGATCAATCGATTGATGTAGTGTGATGCAATATTGGAAGCTTTCTGTCCAACATAGATCGATTACATCGATCAATCGATTGATGTGATCGATCGATGTTGGACAGAATGAAAGTTGAAGGTTTGTGTCCGACTTCGATCGATCACATCGATCGATCGATGTGACATCGATCGATCAATGTGATCGATCGATGTGCCAACGGACAGAACTCTTCACTTTGAATTGCATCTTTTGGTCCAAGGATCATCTTCTTTCACCTATGAACGGTAAACAACTGACATAACTGGTTGAAAATCTGATGAAATGAGTTTCAAATGTTGCTTTTAACCCAACTCAAAGTCTATATATAGTAGATCTTGTTATCTTCAAAACATACAACATATTCCTACAAAAACTAAGTATATTTCAACATTCTTTCTTCTACAACTATCCAATTTCAATCTCTTCTACTATCAAGTTCTATCTTCTTCTCCTAGAGCAAAGAAAAACAAGAAAGCCGTTATATCTTGGGAAGCATTAGTTCCGTTGTCTACCTTGCTCGTTGGTAGAGGCTAAATTGCTTTAAAGATAGAGTTATCCTGAAACTCGTCTCAGCTTTTCTTTGATTATCTTCTTGCTTGATTATCATCTTTTTCCTAACAATCTTAAAGCAATTTAAATGGCATCCAAGCAAGCATTACCGGATATGTCAAAGATGGAGCCATTTGATGGCAAATTCTATAAGAGATGGGCAGCGAAAGTGTTGTTCTTCTTGGAAATGCTCTCTGTTTCATACGTGCTCAAGATGGACAAACCGATCGACGAAACAGAGGCACAAAAATATGATGCAGATAACACCACTTGCAGAGGCCACATGCTACACTTCCTGGCCAACTCTCTGTTTGACATTTATGTCAAATTTACTTCTGCACAAGAGATTTGGTCAGCACTGGAGAACAAGTGTTATGTCCCGCACCCTCCGTAGAATAATTAAAAGATAATGAAGGAATTAAATGAGATTAATGACGGTCAACGGTAATGAAGTACGAAATAAGTAATAGGATTAATGTGAATTAATTGAGGGTTTAAATATTGGAATTAATTAGGATTTAATTTTTGAATTAAATATTAGAAATTATCCCTTAAGATAAATTAGATAATAAATATAATTTAGAAACTCCAAATTTTCCCTTTTCCATATCAAAACTGACAAACGTCATTTTCTCTCCATTATAGAAAAGAAACCGACGCTTTTCCTTCTCCTCTCTACCCTAGGCGACTTCCTCCTCCTCTGCAACCTTAAGAAGATTCTTCAAGTTTTGATCCAAAACATCTTCCTTCCTTCAATCCGTTCTTGAGTAATCAAAAGCAAGTAATCTACTTATAAGTTCTTACGATTTGTGAAAGAAAAAAATGGCCTATTTTGATATCAAATTGGATCACCATGCGGTAGTTTCTTTCTGTGAATCTATATGTGATTTCTGTGTTTTAGTTTTGGAGATTTGGCCGTTATATGTTGAAAAACATTGTTATTGTTGTTGATTATATGAGACCATGCAAAACCCAACCCCACGAACCCTATTTGGTGCTATTTACGGTTGAAAAGGGAGAAGAGGGGAAAAAGTGAGATCTTTTGGGTTTGTTGGGGGAAAGGTTTGAGTTTAGGCTTGAATCTTTGTTTGGTAGGTGTATAGTGTTCAATCTGTAGTTTAAGCATGAGATTATAGCAGGGATTAGGCTTGGATTGATTGGGATGAAGTTTGGGATCAATTGGAGTTAGGGTTCTGCAGTTTCTGCAGAAATCGCGAAGTTTCTGTTCTGAAATAGTGGACATCGATCGATCGATGTGAGGTGATGAAGTACTTCGATCGATCGATGTAGGAAGAGTGGAGAGATCTATGTCCTCTGATGGACATCGATCGATCGATGTAGAGGGAGTTGAGAGATCGATGTCCTCTGATGGACATCGATCGATCGATGTGGAAGAGGGTTGAGAGATCGATGTCCTCTGATGGACATCGATCGATCGATGTGAGAGTGTGAAGTCACATCGATCGATCGATGTGAGAGTATGATGTCCATCAGTTTTGGGAAGAAATAAGGGAAGAAAGAGGGAAGTTAGGGGACCCTTTGGGTGACCTTAGAGACTTCTTAGGACCTGATTGAGGTTAGTCTAAGTCTTGGGAACCTGATTTAGGATGGTGAATCAAACTTGGAGAATTTGACGGGTATTCGAACCGGATTTCAACGTGGATTACTTAGGAGGGTTAGAAAATGAACGTACAAGTTTTATAGAGTCCAATGAAGGATGGTAGGAGTTCTCACATTTGGTTTGGGAATTTTAGAATCAAGGTTAAGTGTTGACGACCTAGCATGAAGCCTAAGCAATGATGTGTAAGTGAGGGGAAGCTTGTGTGGTTGATTATTACTGAATGTAAACGGAATATGTGAACATGCATTGAATATGTGAACGAAGAATGTGATTGAAATGAGGAGTCTTGCATCATGGCACTTGCATTTGCATATTGTTTTGAAAAGAGCTGTGCCTACGCACAGGTTTGCGAAGGTGGCCTGTAATGTTAATCGGGATGGAAATATGAGCCGAGGTGCATTACAGGGCACAAAGTTGTCTGTAACGTTAACCGAGATGGAAATATAAGCCGGGGTGCGTTAGAGGGTATAAAGTTGTCTGTAATATTAATCGGGATGGAAATATAAGCCGAGGTGCATTACAGGGTATAAAGTTGTATGTAACGTTAACCAGGATGGAAATATAAGCCGGGGTGCGTTACAGGGTATAAAGTTGTCTGTAACGTTAATCGGGATAGAAATATAAGCCGAGGTGCGTTACAGGGTATAAAGTTATGTGACCGGACATTGTGACATGCATTGCACTGTTTGAAAAGAAATTGCTCATGCATTTGTGACTGTGTAGTGTAGTGCATATTTTGTCATGCATCACGTGGGTCAGTTGGGATGATTGTTATGTGACTTGAACAATTGTTAATTGTTAGTGGTTATGAATTACTGTTTTACGTTCTTGTATTGTATATATCAGTTCTTGAAAGTATACAAGACATGTGCCCACTACCCTCTTGAATTATATATTACTCATGTCTTGCCATGTGTTGATCCCGTATGTCTTATAAGCGGGTTACTTGCTAGCATTTTTCGCTAAGGGTACTACTTTTACTTTGCAGATGAGCCTAGCTACGGCATGATATTTATAGAGGACGACGGCGAGTGGGCTGAGTGGGATGCCTAGAGACTGTTTGGGAGTTAGTTGGGACAGTTGCTATATATTCCAATTCTTTCATTCATCTGAGGTTTTAGTTTGTTACTACTGTGACTACCCTTTTGAGAATTTGTTATCATTCGATGTACGAATTTGATGGTTGAGATTCATTAGATACATGTTTCCGCAATTATTCTCTTGCGTCATTGATGATGTGTACCCGAGAGATGAGATGTCTTGTAGTCTTCTCAGTAAGCTACGACGGGTGCACCGGTTCGGATTTCGCTGTCCGGGTCGGGGCGCTACAGGTGGTATCAGAGCCTAGGCTTCAGATCTACCTCGGAGACCTAGGTTATATCATGTAGAGTCTTAAGTTATGATCTTGATCTTTAGGTCTAAGTACGTGATCCTAGACGTAAGTTTGATTGGGATGGGTGTGTGCGAGCGCGATAAAATTTAATCAACAAATGTTACTTTATTTCAGTGTATGAATTCCACCTTGTACAACGCATATGGGCCTTCAGTGTTTACTTTTGGAATTGCTGAATGCTAATGAGCGTTGATTTTGTAGAAAATGCCTCCCAGGAGAGATAACCAAGGGAACGGTGGTAATGGAAATGAGAACCCTCCACCACCATCACCAGTCCTAGTCTCACAAGCGCTGATAGACGCTATCACAGTGATAGCTCAAGGGGTTGCTCAGCAGCAGCAACAACCACAGCAACCTCCTCCACCACCTCCCCAGCAAGACATCAGGAACTATATTGGGGAGATGCGCAAGATGCATGCCCCAACCTTTGAAGGGACCACTGACCCAGATGTGGCTGGATTCTGGCTAGATGAAGTAGAGAAATGCTTCAGGCTTGTGCAATTGTCTGAAGAACTGAAGGTGGATGTAGCCACACCATTGCTGATCAGCAGAGCTAATGCCTGGTGGAATGGCATTCTGCCAAAGATGACCCCTCTTATTCACTAGAGACAATTCGTACAGGCTTACAAAGACTACTATGTGCCTGAGACTGCTATCTTGGAGAAGATGAGACAGTTCGACAAATTTGAACAAGGGAGGATGATTGTTTCTGACTATGCGGATAGGTTCCATGCCTTGGGCAAATTCACGCCCATGGTATTGAAGAACAACAGAATGAAAATGCTGAAGTTCGAGGAAGGTCTAAAACCCCGCATATGGACGACTATAGCAGGGTCTAGCTTAAAAACTTTTGAAGAAATATTGGATGCATGTTACCGCGTGGAGAGTGACATGGCAGGTCACAGCTAAGAGAGGCTCGTAAAGAATCGAGCAAGAGGCCAAGGGAAGAGCAAAGTGGTGGTAGACCCAGAAGTTGGGTCAAAATCCCTAGAAAAGGACAGGCGGGGCCAGTTCAGAGGGCACCGCAATGGAATCAGGCTGATCGTCAGGCACCCGGAGTATGCCCACACTGCCAGAAGAGACATGTGGGTGAATGTTGGAAAATAAGCAGAGCGTGCTTCAAGTGTGGCAAGGCGGGCCACATGATCAAAGATTGCCCCGAATGGAACCCTAAGCCTCAAGCAGAAGCAGGGTCGGCTCAGCAACTGAGAGGTAGGCCCAACGCGAGAGTCCACGCGATGACGGACGCCGAGGTACAGGAGGACGCCAACGTTGTAGCAGGTACGACTTAAGTTCAATAATAGTAGCTTAAGTTGAATTTTAGTCTTCTAAGTTAGAGATTAAATGTGTTTTATGTGAAACTTTTATGTGCTACACTCTTGTGATTAGGTGTGATCCTAGTTAACAAAGTACCTGCGAACGTATTGTTTGATAGCGGAGCTAGTCACTCCTTTATTTCTAAACGATTTGCCAAAGGACTCGACTGTCTACCCGAATGGCTTGAAACCCCCTTCCGGGTGCAGGCAACAGGCGAGCAGGTGCTGGTTTCCCATCACCAGTACTAAGGTTGTGAATTGGAGTTGGATGGAAAGGTGTTTGCTGTGACATTAGTTCCAATTCCGATGAAGGATTTTGATGTAATATTGGGCATGGATTGGCTGACCAAGAATCATGCCAATATTGACTATAAACTCAAACAAGTGACCGTTAAGGACCCTGAGATGAATGAGATAACGGTACAAGGAAACATCAAGCTAACAAAAGCCCCAAAGAAGATATACTTGACGGCGATTCAGGCCTTTAAAGCTTTACAGAAAGGAGCAGAGGGATTTATGGTGTATGCAATAGATGCGAAGCAGGAAGTTCCCTCCATAGATCAGATACCGGTGATCAATGAATTCAAGGACGTATTTCCGGATGACTTACCGGGAGTGCCACCATCGAGAGAAGTAGAGTTCGAGATCAATTTGATTCCCGGAGCCGAGCCTATATCTAAGGCACCCTATAGAATGGCTCCAGCTAAATTCAAAGAGCTTAAGGGACAACTTCAAGAGTTGTCAGAC
Source organism: Eustoma russellianum (assembly GCA_036186865.1). Classification (NCBI taxonomy): domain Eukaryota; kingdom Viridiplantae; phylum Streptophyta; class Magnoliopsida; order Gentianales; family Gentianaceae; genus Eustoma; species Eustoma russellianum. Next base: position 9,897,811 of record AP025048.1, on the reverse strand, counting down.
AAGAAATTGATTCGCCCCAGTGTATCCCCTTGGGGAGCTCCAGTTCTATTTGTAAAGAAGAAAGATGGCAGTATGAGGTTGTGCATTGATTACCGAGAACTGAATAAGATTACCATCAAGAACAAATATCCCTTGCAAAGGATTGATGATTTATTTGATCAGCTAAAGGGAGCTCGCTGGTTTTCAAAGACTGACCTTCGTCAGGGGTATCATTAGCTGCTTGTGAAAGCCAAAGACATACCTAAGACCGCTTTCCGGACTCGATACGGGCATTATGAGTTTTTAGTGATGCCTTTTGGATTAACTAATGCCCCAGCAGCTTTCATGGATTTGATGAACACTGTATTCCGAGAACAGTTGGATCAGTTTGTAGTAGTGTTCATCGATGACATTTTGGTCTACTCCCCCGACGAGCAAGCTCATGCTGAACACTTAAGAGTGGTGTTGCAAATTTTGAGGCAACAAAAGCTTTATGCCAAATTCAGCAAGTGCGAATTCTGGTTAAGAAGTGTAGCCTTTCTCGGTCACGTGATTTCGGAAGATGGGATTTCTGTGGATCCTAAAAAAGATAGAAGCCATCACTGAATGGCCAAGACCCACAAATGTGACCGAAGTCAGAAGCTTCCTAGGCTTGGCAGGCTATTATAGGAAGTTTGTCGAGGGATTCTCCACCATAGCAGTTCCATTGAGTTGACTCACGCAGAAGAAGACTAAATTCGAATGGACTGCTGAATGCGAGCAGAGCTTTATTGAGCTCAAGAAGAGATTGACCACAACCTCGGTGTTGGCACAACCCTCCGGCACCGACAGTTGTGTGATCTATAGTGACGCATCCAAGAAAGGACTAGGTTTGTACATCATTACAATTAATACATTGTATATACCGATACTAATCTTAAGCTAATTTTCTGTTTATAGGTTGTGTCTTGATGCAAAATGAACGAGTCATTTCGTTCGCGTCAAGACAGTTGAAACCATATGAGCAGAACTACCCGACGCATGACTTAAAGCTCGTAGCTGTGGTATTTGCTCTTAAAATCTAGAGACACTATTTGTATGGAGAAAAGTGTGCTGTGTTCACGGATCACAAGAGCTTGAAATACCTATTCTCGTAGAAAGAGCTAAATATGAGACATAGAAGATGGTTGGAGTTACTCAAGGATTACGACCTAACCATCAACTACCATCCGGGTAAGGCCAACAGAGTGGCAGACGCATTAAGCAAGAAATCCAGCCATGCGAGACAGTCTCCGTTGGAAAAAGAGATCGAGGAGTTTGACCTCGAAGTAGTGGATTCAGTGGCGAATGTTCTTACAGCTTTGTCTATCAGCCTAGACTTGGTAGACAGAATCAAAGAAGTGCAGTATGATGACCCAACACTGAGAGAAATCCGCGACAAAATGGCTACGAAACCAGTAAAAGATTTCCAAGTACGAGGAGATGGAAGTTTATGGTTTCAAAATAGGTTGTGCGTACCTAATAATGATGAGCTTCAAAAAGAGTTACTAAGCGAAGCTCATAATTCAAGGTTATCTATCCACCCCGGCGGCACAAAGATGTATAAGGATCTCAAAAGGAATTATTGGTGGATAGGGATGAAAAGATCTATAGCGGAGTATGTTGAAAGGTGTTTGGTATGCCAACAAGTCAAAGCTGAACATCAACGACCTGGTGGTTTGATGATGCCAATGGAGATTCCATAATGAAAGTGGAAGCACGTGACTATGGACTTCGTGATGGGGCTACCCAAACCCAGAAATGGGAATGAGATGATTTGGGTAATTGTAGACCGCTTGACAAAGACAGCTCACTTCATAGCTATGCCACATGGTACATCTTATGAGAAACTATCCAACATATATGTGGATAACATTGTGATCTTGCATGGAGTCCCTGTCAGTATTGTGTCGGACCGTGATCCCAAGTTCACTTCTAAGTTTTGGAGGGCATTTCAGAAGGCGATGGGTAACGAGCTGAGAATGAGTACCGCGTACCACCCTCAAACGGATGGACAATCCGAAAGAACCATACAAACCTTGGAAGATATGTTGAGAGCATGCGCCTTGGACTTCAGAGGAAACTGGGATAGCATGCTGAAGTTGATGGAGTTTTCATATAATAACAGCTATCACAGTGCAATTGACATGGCGCCATTCGAAGCATTATACGGACGTAAGTGCTGGTCCCTGGTTTGTTGGGATGAAGTTGGAGAAAGGACAATCACTGCACCAGAATTTGTTGAGCAAACAATTGCGAAGGTGAAGGTGTTACGCCCCGCACCCTCCGTAGAATAATTAAGAGATAAAGAAGAATTAAATGAGATTAATGACGGTCAAGTGTAATTAATTACGAATTAAATAATAGGATTAATGGGAATTAATTGAGGATTTAAATATTGAAATTAATGAGGATTTAATTTTGAATTAATTATTAGGATTTATCCTTTAAGATAAATAGGGAAATAAGATATAATTTAGAAACACCAAAATTTCCCCCATCCCATATAAAAACTGACAGACGTCAGTTTTCTCTCTTACGCGGAGAAAACCGACGCTTCATCATCACCCTAGGCGATTTGGAGGCCCTTCAACCCTAGGAGAAGAATTTCTTCACAAAGCCATCCAATCTTCATTCGTTCCCTATTTCGTCTTCGAGTAATCAAAGGCAAGTAATCTACTTATAAGTTCCTACGTTTTGTGAAAGAGAAAGGGCCTATTTTGATATCAATTTGGATCACCATGCAGTAATTTCTCTATGTGAATCTACTTGTGAGATCTATGTGTTTTGGTTTGAGATTTGGCCATTA
>AP025048.1:9847071-9884971 GCA_036186865.1 Eustoma russellianum | reverse complement strand
CGTTAAAGTGCTTTACCATGTACTCTAAACTTATGTAGAACATATATTAGATTGTTTGGGAGATTGATATGATGTTTGGAACACTTTGAACTTGAAATAGGTCACTTGGATCGATCCATGTTTAGATTGGATTGAACCAAGTAAAAGCTGAAATAAAGTTAAGTGTTCTGGAGGACTTTGATCGATCTATGTAAAGGACATCGATCGATCGATGTAGTGTGATGCAATACTGGAAGCTTTCTGTCCAACATATATCGATCACATCTATTGATCTATGTGATATCGATCGATCGATGTGCCAACTGACAGAACTCTTCACTTTGAATTGCATCTTTTGGTCCAAGGATCATCTCCCTTCACCTATGAACGGTAAACAACTGAATAACTGGTTGAAAATCTGCTGAAATGAGTTTCAAATGTTGCTCTTAACACAACTCAAGGTCTATATATATAGTAGATCTTGCTATCTTCAAAACATACAACATATTCTTACAAAGACTAAGTATATTTTTCTTCTACAACTCTCCAACTACAATCTCTTCTACTATCAAGTTTTATCTTCTTCTCCTAGAGCAAAGGAAAAGAAGAAAGCCGTTATACCTTGGGAAGCATTAGTCTCGCTGTCTACCTTGCTTGTTGGTAGAGGCTAAATTGTTTTAAGGACAGAGTTATCCTAAAACTCGTCTCAGCTTTTCTTTGATTATCTTCTGGCTTGATTACCATCTTTTCCTAACAACGTCAGCTCAATGCTTAGTCAATTTTGATAAAGATACATGTAGTGACTTAACCGATGGTTTAACTACATAGATTGTGGATTCCGAAGCCATATATCATATCTCTTGTTCTTTGTCTCCTTTTATTCATACGCCTTTGGTTAGTGCAGAAGAAATTTTTTTCTTCATTCTATCTTCTCTCTGTTCATTTGATTAAACGTTCTTACTTTTAATTAGTTTGCGTCTTTGATTTGGTAATTTTTTTTTTTCTGTGTTGACACGATCATGATCACCATTTTTTATCATTATTCTTACCAAACACATAATATTCGTTATCATGATAGTTGAAGTATTTATTGACAATTTCAAGACATTCTTAGAACAAAAACATGTGACTATTTTCTAGACAAATGGAGTACATTTCAGGGGCTGACTTTCAGCTGGATATTAAAAAGAAAAAAGAAAAAGGAATGACATTCTTTTCCAAATGGAGGGAGCATGTTTCGGTAAACTTTGATTTATTCTTAGCTTAGTCATCTAGGTTTAATTAATTAATACCATCCTGATAGCTACTGTGGCAAATTAGCACATTAAGCTACTCTTTTGTTCTGTCATCTTCAGTCAAATCCAAAAGGACAAAACTCTTATCTATTCTTTAAAATAGGGTTACACTCGTAAATTAATGTTTAGACCTTTCTAGATACCAAAAGGGTCTTAAAAAAAAACTCTAAACCTGCTAAAGTTTGGATAAATATATTATGAGTACTGTTTTATTGCATTCGGTAAAACAAGTTAAGATGATGAGATAAGGCGCGTGTGTATATGTATATGTATGTATGTGCATATATGTGTATATATGGACACATACATACTGACACACACATATATACGCATACACATACACATACACAAACCTATATATGTATATCTGTATATATATAAGTATACTTATATACATATACATATATTGTATGTGTACATGTGTGTGTATATATTCAATTCGTTAAAAAAAGAACAAACTTCTGTCTTTTGCGTTCCCCTTATCAACTACTCGTGACAGGAAAATGCACTTTTGTTGGCTTTGGGGTCTTTTCTCTATTTTTTTTATTTTTTTAATTAGTTTCTTTTGTTAGAGAACCCAATTGGCATTCTTGCTGGGAAGCAATCAGAAATAATCAACCGTTAGTCAACAACAGTCAACGGCAGATCTTATGTATGAAGTATTCAACTCCTGCAGTTCGGCACCCATGCACTGCTGCTCGACGATACTGTACTTCGGCTCTACTCCCCCATTCTTATTAAAGAATATGCCAAGGTTTTCACCTCGTCATCCAGTTTCAACCTCAGCTTCAGCCTAATTGATATGCTTCAGACCACTTCGGAAGATTCAACATTGCACTTCGGCAAAAAAGTAATGCTACTATCAATTGTGGGATCATTGGGCAGAGGTGTAATTCAAGGAAGAGGTACACATCACTGTTTAGCCTGTACATGTTAAGGTCACATCAGCCGACCTACCGGTCACATCTGCAGGCCTACCAGTTTTATCAGCAGACCTACAATGCCATAGGTCTACTGCCCCAAACGAACGTCTCATCCGCTGTCAGAAGCAGAGGACAAGGGGAAACTAACAAAAGCAAGCTAACGGAAACCAAAAAAAAGATCGAACATTTTCATTCCTCCTAGAGCATACAAACCGAAATTTCTCTTCAGTCAAGAACTGTGAGATCTACTTAACTCTTCTTACAAAATCATAACTCAGTGAGAATGGCCTAAACTGACTTGAGCGTTGGAGGGTTTTTCCCGGGGTCATACTCTCGGAACCTCTGATTTCTGCTTCATTGTGCACGACTTTCAGTAAGCTATTCCAGTTATTTCATATCACTCAACTGACGGTGTTTATTTTGGATCATCCTTGATCTTTGGTGAAGATCCGGCTTCATCATTTGTTTACTTTGTTTCTTGAGATACATTGTACGTTGGATTTAAGAGCCATGGGATTTGAGAGCCGTCTCATGGGTGACTATCCATCAGGGTTCGGAGAGCATTTGTGATCTGTGCGGGTGAACGGAAATTGGAATCCCCACGAGGTAAGATAGGCCAAAGGGTATAAGACATAGTTCAGTTAATATTCGGGTTAAAATTTGTTATAATATGTCAAAAGTTCGATTCCAAAGACACTTACAGTGTTGGTGTTCTTCTGCTGCTAGGCCTTCGGCCTGGTTTGCAGAGGGATACATTGTGTGTGTCACTGCGCAAGATCTCATCCAATCTAGGAGGCCGTTGGACTCCTGATTTGCATCCTCCACACATGCTTCTAGGGTTTGGGGCGATAGAAGCCCCCTGAGTGACAGATTTCACTTTTTGCTCCAAGATAGGCCAAAGATTCACACTAGGGTCAAAAATATAAGGGTTTGAGGGAGACTTGGATGGCTACTGTAAAAGTTTTAATATTCTTTTTTGTCTTACAAATATTATTACAGTTGACTTCTTTAACACAAAAATATAGATATTAATTTGTATTTGTATATGTGTGTATGCTTGTGGGGTGGCTTATAAAATAAGAAAGGGGCCCTCCGAATTTTGGTTGCACTAACTTTGCATCTACTTTAAAGGTTACAACTTTCGACTACGCAGCAGGGACGAAGAACTAAGTGATTTCGTTTCAAACGGTACGTAGTCTTAGGGATGAAAATGAGTTTAATTTTGTCTCCAGTATTTGTGGATACGAAATCGAATCGTCATCCTCTGATTTTGATATCAGTGGAGATTTTTTCCCCTTTTTTCTTTTTTTTTTTGGGGGAGGGGGGGGGGGGGGGGGGGGGGGGGGGGGGGGGGGGGGGGTTGGGGGGGGGGGGGGGGGGGGGGGGGGGGGGTGGGTTTTTTTTTTTTTTTTTTTTTTTTTTTTTTTTTTTTGTTTTTTTTTTTTTTTTTTCTTTTTTTTTTTTTTTTTTTTTTTTTTTTTTTTTTTTCTTTTTTTTTTTTTTTTTTTTGTGGGGGGGGAGGGGGGGGGGGGGGGGGAGGGAGGAGTGGGGAGTATCTGAATCCTCTCAATGATGTACCTAAGAAAAGGAAATTACTGAGTATTGATGAAAATGTTGTGATGCATTCAATCTTCATCCTTAAAATATTGTCTGCTTGGAGCACACGAGACTAAAATAATCTAGTAACATACATAATTTGTATAGTCCGTTTAATAAAATGTAACATGTGTTATAGATACATATAGAGTCGGGTCTCGTTGGAAGCCAACTTTATCCTTTATCTTTAGGATGGAGGTATTGTTTGTCTGACTCTCACCTCTCCCCAGACCCTAGCGATAGCTTTTGCTGTTGTTGGAATATACTGGGTATGTATTGTTGTGTGGTTGTATGTGTTATGCAAATTAGTCAACTAATACGATAACTGATTTTTTTTAATATGTACGGTCATACACCTATAACAACAATATTACTATATTGTTTAGAGGCTCCCGACTATGGTCGGAGTATTGGGGGTCGGATGTACGCAATCATACCCTTGCTTTAGAAATATATAGAGATTGTTTTCGGTTGACTCATCATATTTCAAAATCAAATAAGAATATGTCCTTGACCCATTGGAAATGTACGGTTATACTGTTAGTGTATGTGCCCTAGACCATGATTTGGATGTTTATGTTATACATTTATTATTAATAAAAGAGGTTTTATTATCATTATTGTTGGTTAGTATGTTACACAATTTTGATATATGTCCCTGGTTCATTATTGTTATAGAGATAAAATAATTTATAACCAGTATGAGTATTGATTTGATAATCATGAGATGATTATGTGTATGTTGATACAAATCAATCTCATAGATACTTGTTAGAGAATAGTGTATTGGATAGACCCATCATGAGATTACAACATGGATTAGCGTCATAAATAAATCTCATGATAGTCATGTTTTAATCCTTAGACTTGAGATTGTCATAGTTTCCAACATAAGGACTATTATATTTTGACATGATCAAACGTTATCTGTAACTGGATAATAATAAAGGTCATGATTGAATATGATAGAAATTATGTAGAGGATATTGAACAATCAAGATAGAATTTGTCCCTCTCTTTTGAGAGAGATATCTTTGGCCTCTCGATTAGTGAGACTGTGAAATGCATGGCCGTGCTCAGATGAATTGATAGTGTGATCAATATCATTTGTTTTATCAGTCTACTTAGAGATCGAGTAATCATATGTTTGAACATATAAGTATGACGATGACCATGACTTATGTTCAAACTAGATATCGTGTGACAAAGGAATTAATGCATGTACTATTATTAGGCTAGTTGGACTTTACTCGTATTTATTGGGTAGTCGTAATGTCTTGCTAGAGACCAATTACGACTTGTTGGTTTAATAGTGATTTAACTGACTGCAAATTAATATGGGCCTATCGGGTCACACACAAGAATGCGTATGGGCTGATATTAATAGTATTAATAATATTAATATTAAATATTAATTATTATTATTATTATTATTTCGTTTTTATATATATACTTATATCATCGGATAATAACAATAGAATCCATATCTGATATGGATTTTGATTGGTTTTATCTAATACTCACAAAATCCGTATTTGATACGGATTATGATTGGCATTAACCAATCCGATCTGGAATCGGATTTTGATATCTATATATATGTATATATCCTGGTGTGTCTTGTACACTATATAGAACAGAAAAACGAAAGACAAAAAATCGTTTTTGAGAAAAGCCGAGTTCTTCAGCCGCGCCGTTTCAAGAGCTAGTACTCCGGGGCGGAAGCATTCTTGTGGATACCGACAGAGGGTGTTCGTGATTTCGCACCTCCTTCATCTGCGGATTTCGAATCTTCAGAGGTAATTTTGAGTTTCTTTCATCGAATTAAACGAACAACATGGATCCTTGGTAAGAAATAGGAGATCAAGTTTTGTTTTTCCGCTGCGCGTTTTGCAGTGATCTTGTCGAATTTCCTAACGTATACACCTAATACCCAATATTCGAACATGAACAAGCAAAGCTAGGGAACGATTCAATGGTGACAAAACTGAACCTTTCAACCAAATTTACCAATTCCAACAGTTTGGTTGAAAAGCTAACCCGTTTTCACGTTTTCAGGACAAATGGAGTGTTTCAATTTCAACCTGCAAACAGGTCAGTTGGGATATGTTTCCACACACACAAGCCAAACAGTTGTATGCATAGTTGTACGCATTTTAAATACAGATTTTCCACGGTAGAATTTAATAAAGCTGTATGCATTTTAAAATGTTGTATTAGCTTAAAATCAGTTACTAATTACTATAGCCGTTGGTCATCCATCACATCATGCGACATAAACAATGCAGTTACAATATCAAGGGGCATTCTTGATTTACATGGCAGGCTAGAATGTACTATTCTGTCGATTTATATGACGCCAGTTAGTTATCTACCAATAGTTATTGTCAGTTTTAGATAGTTGAAATTTTTTCGTTCCATCTCCAATGAAGTCAAAGATACATTTTTCTTTGAAGTTAGAATTTGATGGAATAAAGCAAAACGACTCAATAAATTTGCTGCGTTTCTTATATTGTGAAGTAGCAATTGATTGATACAACTTTACGCAATTTTCATTATGGGTCATCGAGAAACAACCTCTATGTGAATCTAACATATGTGTATGGTTGCATACATCCGATATTCGCATACACCATTGTAGGTAAGAACATCTAAGACAATGAGTAATGTTATTGTAGATAAGTTGAAATTTTTGTCCTGAAAGTAAAAGTACACAATGAAACTTATCACTAACTAATCCTTCAGCATCACAATGGATGGTTGGCCAGTGGGATAGAGTTTCATTAAAGGAACATTATAGTTATTCTCACTATTTATTTCCCATAGGCCTTCTATGTCTCTTTCCTATTAGTTCTTATTATATTAGCAAGTTAATTACCATCGTTAAGATTCAGACAACTTATAAGATGTTTAATCTCATTTTTAGACTACATATTAATCAAGTACACTGCATTATAATACTTATTACAACCGGAAGTAGTTTATCATCTTTTTATTAATTGTTATAACTAAATCCAAAAAAAATCTAAAGGTTTATGTTATGCGTGTTAAATGAGCGTACACTACTTTAATCAATGGTTATACATATTATTATAATAACGAAATGAGCAGTTCAACGACGTGATATATCTGTTCTAGGTGTGTATTTTGTCGGGAAATTATGCTTAAATTTTAATTCGAAATTCCTAAAAATAACGAAATAGATAAACCATGAAAGCATGTCAATAAAATTGTTTTTTTTTTTTGGCTTCTCCTTCAATGCAAGTGGCAAGCTATGAGCATTTTTCAGATGAGAAGCAAAGGACATATGTACAGGGCTGCTATCGCTGTCCAAAGGTTGAAATAGTTGTCTGTATAAAACACATATTTTCCATTACTTAATTGATACAGTATCATTAGTTGTAGCAGTCACCTATGTCATGTAGGAACAATTCTTAATACAATTTGATTATTAAATTTGTAAGTAATACAACATCATGATATAAAATTTCTTCTGACACTCTATACATAAATGATATCGAAAATTATGCTTTTGATATAGTTCAAAATAAAATTATAAAAGATCAATTATAAGAGTATTTTTTAAATAGAAAAAGTATGTACATTTTGATGATATATGATCAAAAATAACGCGAGAATAATTTCGTGGAAGAGTTTTTATGCAGCGCACCGCTCCCGAACCATAGTATCGGAAACAGTGCACCCGCCGTATCTCTCTAAGGAGAATACAAAGCGTCGAATCAATCTCTTACATGTCAGAAATGACGTAGAAATTTTTCTCGTGGAAACGTAAATCATAACTTAAATTAAACTCGAATAATCGTCATTACATTACTGAGTAAAAATTCTGATAATAAAAATAATAATAAAGAAGTATGTGAAAATCCCCAAAAGATAACTACAAAAAATCAGCTGCAGAGTCCCCTCGTATCTTAGCTGCAGCTATCAACCAGCCCACTCAGCTATGTCCGTCCGTCCTCAACAAAGATGTGCTCGTAGTCCTCATCCGACTCACCTGGGAAGCAGGGGTGAGTGACATAAAATCACCCAGTAGATGCCGCCTCAAACCAATACAAAACGTGCATACCGAAATGATATAGCCACATAGCACATAGATATGATATAACATGCATAAGATAAAGTAAATGGGGTAAGTAAAGCACTCCAGATAAAAATACGCAACTACGTGATGCATGCTCCATCCACGTGCCACATGCAACAAAAATCATGTCACATAATATGCCCCTAGACCTTTATGCAATGCATGATCCGAGGATTGACTGGATGCCTGTAGCCCATACACTACAATCCACCCTAATCGATGCCCGTGGTTCGTACACCATGATCCACCATAACCGATGCCCATTTCCCGTACACTATGATTCATCATGGCCGAGTACCCATGGCCCGTACATCATGATCCACTCCACTCGAGCGTCTGAGACCCTACATCTCAACCCACTCCAAATGCAATGCACGTGCCATGATTGCAACAACAAAGTCGCTTGTGCCTCGTACGTCCATCCTCACCATCTCCGGCACTCAATATTTGGTTTTGTAAATGTTTTGAATATTGAAAAGTTGTTATTTATCATCACCTTTATTTTTTTTAGCTTGTATTAATTTTCTAGAATTTTTTACTAATTTTTCCTTATTTAATTATATTTATTACTATTTATTTTTAATTACTTACGTTTACCAAAATTCAGAAATTAAATGAAAATAATTTAATTCTAACGTTTTATATTTCCTGGAATTTATTTAGAATTTTCTGGTATTTAAATATATTTTTTAGAATTTAAACCAATTTTTAATTCTTATTTATTCATTTCAGAAATTAATTTCCAAAATTTCTTTTTTTATTTAGAATTCGGTTTTGGGCCAGCCTGCTACCCTGGTCCTAGGGTGTAAACGAACCAAACCGAGCCGAATATTCCTTGTTTGAATTCGGGTTCGTTAAGGGTATCGAACTATTCGGTTTGGCTCGTTTAGCATTTCGAGCCTAAAAGCTTGTTCGAATTCGTATTCGTTAACCAATCAAATATTCGTGTTCGGTTCGTTAGAGTTCGAAATCGTTAAGATGAAGGTATATTCGTGTTCGAATGTGGCTCGATAAGATCGAGTTCGTTAGAGGTTGAGTTCATGTTCGAGTTCGATACGAGTGCCGAACTGTTTGAGCTCGAATAAACACAATTAACCAGGGGGTAGTAAATGTGGAGCGATAAACACAACATTGTAGCTTGAAATCACAAAAGGATAATTAAAGATAGACAAGGAATTCATCAATATGACCCCTTCCACAAAAATCCACATTAGCAAGATTAAATCGCATGGTGCAAATACGGGTTCTAGTAAACGCACAGACATGTAACACAGCATTGTATCGTAATCATAAGAGGATAACCAAACACTGAACAAGAAACTCATCGAATATGACCCTTTCTGTTTGCATATGTTCAATTCAGCATTCTACACAATACTAAATCAACCCACTAAGATGATTTGTTCGCCAATGGAAAGTGAAACAGCATTGCATTTTTCCCAAACTGCTAATGCTGTGATAATAACTGTAGCAAATCTCTCATATCAATCGCAAGTTCAACCTCAACTTCAACCAACCAAAACTCACACGTAGCACATGAATCCAAAAATCGCCTAGTGCAAGATACTTAGCTCAGTTGACGACAGCAGATGAACTCAGAAAGCACTAGCAAATCTATTGAAGAACTCAAGCATAGGTACTACCATATCTCCTAGGACTCCTTTGGAAAAGGATAAGACAATCATTCTGCTGTTCCTAGACCAACAATTGCTAGTATTTTATTTCAGAGCCACCTGTTACACTCAATCGAGAAACTCCAAAAGATTGTGACGAAATCATGTTCTATTAGAAGGCATAACGTTCAAATACACAAGCGGATCTAAATGAAGCGGAGGAAAGTGGAAGTACCCTGAGACAATCACGTTCCTATCTTTCAAGAACTTCATGCAACTCTCGTTCTCATCTCCGTTCATCCTCGCAAACACCACGTCTCAGCCTGACAAAGCAAACTACATTGTCTAATGCAAAACGTTTATCGCTAATAAGACAAAAAAATAAATTCAAAGTCTCTCGTCGAAAATTGACAAATCATAATGTCGATAGCTGTCGATATATGCTTCATTCGATGCCGTCTGTAACCAACAGTCACCTGTAAAACACAGCGAGCAATAAAATTATGAATCTTAAACGCAAATGTTGAAGTACATGAAAAATACTATAGCAAAGTACATGAAAAAACTATATCAAAAGAACTCACATATTCCATCCATCTTTCTTGTCTTCTCCCTAGTCCTAGCACATTTAGCTCAATCTTTAAGATGAATGTCTTGCGAATAATTTATCTTCCTCCTATGCATAGAAAACAAGAATTGTCATAATTAAAATATACATTATAAATTTATAACGTATAAGAAGAAAAAACATATAAAAAAAAGCATAGTTTAGCAAAGTTTTACCGAATATTTTTTTTCAACCATAAATATCACGGATCCAATCGCCTGGTACACATTAACATCTCCACTGGTGTCAACTGATAAAGATGCACGATAATCATCAATTACACTTCCACCGGCGCTAAACGTTGACTCAGAAGCACGGTACTGATCGGAGTGGACAAAATATTCACATGCAAGCTTCGATAAAATATTAAACCTCACACTAGACATTTTCCACCATCCTAAACATCCAGCTTTGCATAGCATACACCTGTAAGCCTCTTCTCCCCTAAATAGGTTTCCAATTCTGAAGCTATATGCTGTGTTGTATCAACCTGACTCATCAGCATATCAATTTCTTGAAATCCTTCCCACATCTCATCACTTTTCCCTCCACTAGAAGAAGAAAACTTCCAAACCTCCTTCGGGCACTAGCGACCGCTCAGCTTCTTTGCATTTGAATCATATTCAAAAACGTATTCGTCATACAAATCATGCCAAATCTTCATAATCTCATCCCACTGCATTTTGAGCATTATATTCTCCATACATAACAACAACGCATGTCTGATTAGCATCCATCTTCAACCTCGGATCCAAAATAGCAGCTAAAGAAAGCAACACATTACACTCACCATAGGCATTTGTGAAACTTTCTTGACATGCTTTCAGCCATGCACCTAATACTATATGAAGAATGGTTCTTTTATCATTCAACAATTTTTTTTATTCGCCACAATTCAACAAGAAAAAGATTGGCAGTTGGATATTTCGAACCAGAAATCAAGCTTGTTATGCCATAAAAAACCTGCAAAACTCACACAATTCCCCAACTTGCATCCCCACTCAAATGTAGTCGGTACATAACAAAACTCAGGATCAATATCAGCATATCTTTTAAAGACGTCTTTTAACTGGTAAAGCTGCAGCAAGCATCATATAGGTGCTATTCCATCTTGTCGGACAGGTCCAAAATCAATTTTTTTGTAGGAAGTTGAAGTTGCTTCTTGATGTTGCTGAACTGAATAAGCCGAGACTCAGAACTGTTCAAGTATTTCACTGCTTCTCTAACAGTCTCAATCATGTTTCCAATTTCTGCTAAGCCGTCTTGAACTAGCAGATTAAGTGTGAGCACAACAACGTACATGGAATAATTTTCCCCCCAACACTTAACACTTTCCTCAGCATAAAATCTTCCCGCAGCCTCCTAATGCATACATCGTTATAGCTAGCATTATCAACAGTAATGCTAGAAATCTCATTATGGATTCCCCATTCAGTGAAACATTTAGCTAGCGCATCAGCAATAATAACCCCAGTATGTGGTGGTGGGACATTGCAAAAATTTAACACTCGTTTTTGAAGATTCCAATTAGAATCAACAAAAAGGACCAGTCACAACCATATACTGTGTCTTCTGTCCAGATTTCCATAAATCAGTTGTGATGTTGATTTTACCAACATCATTTAAACAACAGATGAGCTTCTTCTTCTCGAGCTCATAGGTCTTCCAACAATCACTCTTAACTGTTTGCCTACTAATTTTTTCATAAAACGGAGAAATCGTCTTACAGAATTTATTAAACACAGCATGCTCCATCATCTTAAAAGGATACTCATGAACAAGAATCATATGAGACGCGACTTCACGAACCTTAGCATGATCATATTTAAAAGAGCTTACCGATGCAGTATCCTCTGTACCTGATCCTTCAGTCACAGATAAGAACTGTTGTTTCAATCCACTTTGCTCCCCTGAACGAATTCTTATTTGAGCACAAGCATCCAAATGGCGTTTATAATGCGAGGTAGTTATCTTTTTCATAGTTTCTTTGCAATGCTTGCATTGAACTCTAGTTACCCCAGCAATTGTCACCTCCACCATGTCCTCCCACACTTTAGAAGTCTTCTTCCTTTTTCTTTTTTTGGTAGGCCACATCCTTATTTGCTTCCTCGGGCTCCTGAAAATTATCAATTTCTTCCATAAGCGGATCATGGTCACCTGCAGTATCCATCCTAGGTCGAATTTCAGATGAATACTCTTGTCCAGACATATACTCATCAAATGATTTCTCGCGTCTGAAACAAAAGAAAAAACTGTATGTATTACAATTTACAATGATTGAAACAAAATAAAAAGCACACAGCAAAACACAACATCAAAAAACGATTTACCTCTTAAACACTGCAGCAACAGCAAACGCAACAGCAAAAACGTTTTACCTCTTAAACAAATTGTTGACAACCAAAATCAGATTCAGCACAGCAACAGCAACAACGAATTCGTGGGTGAAACCTGCTCTTTCAGATTGGCTAATTTATTAGAATCAGTAAGAGAAGATCACAGTTATTGCAGAAATTGATATGATCAAAACCAAATGATCAACAAACTTGAGACAAACGCTGGCATCAGAAAATAACTATTGCATGTCTGTTTAGTTAACAAATCCTACTATTATCTAGTTCATCCTTGATTAGGCCTCTAGGCAACCATTAAGTAACAACTTGAAACCTACATACTAGAACTCATATTTAACATTTATGCGAAAGCCTATAAATCCATGCTTATATTACACAGAACATCTTCTTTCAGAATGTATATATCATTCTAGCAGGAGTCCAGTCTAAAATCAGTGAATCGTGGGACTGAATGTCGAATGATAACCAAAGAAGTAAAAACTATTTACCTCTTAAACAAATTGTTCACAACCAAAATCAGATTCAACACATCAACAGCAACAGCAAACACACACTGAATGTCGAATTTACAACAACAGCAAAATCCGATTCATGCACAAGAAATATTTCCATCATCCCCAGCATGCTAACCCAAAAGATACCAATATTTGAAAGGAAATGAACTTACAGCCCTAAAGGTCAATGATATGCTGAGAACCTGAGACCGTGAGACGGGAGGATGAGAAATCCAAAATATGAAACACGGAAGGAAGCAATTAAGCAAATTGTGACAAATATAAAACAACAAAACTCCTAAAATTAAATACCTTAAGCTTAAAATGAAGACGAAGAAGGTGAAGTGGCGAAGAAGGTGGCTGGCCGATATCTCTGTGAATAAAGAAGAATAGAAGAATACAAGGCAAGATGGAGGTGAAGAACAGAAGAAGTGAAGAGTAAGAGCGGGAATCCTGGACTGGCTGCGCTGCGGGGGGCTGCCGGCTGGGGAAACGTAGAGCGGACTGCGGAGGGAGGTGCACGAAGAGTCGAAGATGAAGTCGAAATCGGAATGTAATTTAGGGTTTCGCTTATATACCCTTTTAAACGAGCCGAATCCGACTATTCGCGAACTAGATCGGATTCGTTCGTTTAGTTAACGAACACGGAATGAAGCTCGAGTTCGGCTCGTTTAATAACAAACGAACACGAACACGAACCGAATACTGAGCAAACCCGAACAGTTCGCAAACTGTTCGGGTCTGCTAGACAGCCCCTACCTGGTCCGGTCCGCTGGCCATCTGGCCTGGTCCGGTAGCCTGGCCGGTCCAATGCATATTCCCCCCTTTTTTATTTTTTCTTTTTTCGGTCTGGCCTATTAATGGCCAGATCAGCCCTTTGCAAACCGGGTCAGCCGGGTCAACCGGGTCAACTGTCCCGCTGACCTGGATTTTTATTTTTTATTTTATTAAATTCTATTTCCTTCTATCCTCAATAAAATCTTCGTTTTAACTCCGGTTGACCTCAAACCAGTTGCATTGGACTCGTTATAACGAGACGAATCTTTTGGAAGTGGACACGTTAGTGTGTGTCCTGGCGCACCGTCAGGGGCAGCGCATGAGCCCCATGCGCCACCCCCTGAAACGCATCTGTCGGACCCATTTTTCGACTTCCAACCCAATTCTAACCTATTCCGGGCTAGATGAACCTATTCTAAGGCCAAAATGCAATTTTAAACAACTCAAAGTATGAAAATTTCTGATCGTTTGGATTAATTTGACGGTATTTTTAATCTAACCCAATCCTACCACCAAATCCATGCACATACACACATGTAGCAGCCATAAACAAATCATCTCATGCTTTGCCATATAAACATATACAAAATTGATATCTTAAAAAATAAAAACAACAAATCACATAAATATACCATCAAAGCAAACATGGATTATACCCATATGAGGGGAAAGAGACACCTACCTTTTGTCGGATATAATTCCTACGTGCGTTCCTGTTCTGCTTCCTAACCTCGGCTGCCTACGCAAGGCCTGAAGTTGATTTTTTTATGATTTAAGGGGCGGCCAATGATTTTGGGGTGGGGAATTTTGATTCACTTTTTTTACTTTTGTGGGAGAGTGGCGGCAGGGGCTTGGGAGGGTTGTGGGTTTCTTTTCTCTTTTTTCTTTGTGTTGTGCGTGTGTGTGTATATATAGTGAGGGGGAGCTAGGATAGACTTTATGTTTTCCTTTTAGATTTTGGTTTAGGTTCCTAATGTAACTCTAATTACCATCTAAATTGTACTTATCTCTATTTTTATTTTATTATTATTTTTATTTATTTTTTTCGCCGGCTGTAACATCCTACCCACCTTACAAGAAGTTTCGCCCCTCGAAACTTGATGTACCTTATTCGAAAACCTGTGGATATCTCTCTCGTATCTGCTTCTCAAGCTCCCAAGTCGCGTCGCACTCCGTATGATTGGTCCACTGAACTTTAACGTAAGGGATGACCCGGTGTCTCAATACCTGGTCCTTGCGATCCATGATCCTAATAGGAGTCTCCTCATATGTTGTGTCCTGTCGAATCCTCAACGGTGGTGCATCTAGAACATGGCTCGGATCCGGAACATATCTCCTCAACTGCGAAACGTGGAATACGCTGTGTACCTAGGCCAAAGCAGGGGGTAACGCCAGTCGGTAGGCCAAGGTACCAACCTTCTCGAGCACCTCGTATGGACCAATGTAGCGAGGCCTCAGCTTGCCCTTCAAACCGAATCGTGAAACCCCCTTCATAGGTGACACCCTCAGGTAACCTTCTCGCCCACATCGAACTCTAGAGGACGTCGCTTCGAATCAGCCCAGCTCTTGCCCTTGTCTTGAGCCACCTTGAGTCTATCACGTATCAGCTTCACTTTCTCTCTAGTCTGCTCAACAACTCAGTACCGGTAATAACACACTCACCATCCTTGCCCCAATGAACAGGGGACCCACATTTACGTCCATAAAGCGCCTCAAAAAGTGCCATGCCGATGGCATTGTGATGGCTATTGTTGTAGGAGAACTCAATCAACTTGATCATACTATCTCAGTTCCCCTTGAAGTCTAATGTGCACGCTCTCAACATATCCTATAAAGTCTGAATGGCCCTCTCTGACTGTCCATCGGTCTGAGGATGAAATGCAGTGCTCAAACGTAGCTCTATTCCCAACCTTCTCTGACAAGCTGACCAGAATCTGGAGGTAAATCTCAGATCACGGTCTGAGATGATTCTGACTGGGACCCCATGAAGACTGTATCATTGGCGTACAACATCACTAACCTTTCCAAGGTCACATCACTCGGCACAGGTAGAAAGTGGGCAGACTTCGTCGATCGATCAACAATCACCCAGATCATGTCGTTGTCGCTTCTTGTTTTAGGGAGCCCTACAACAAAGTCTATCGTCACACGTTCCTACTTCCACTCTGGTATCTCCAACGGCAACATCAACCCTCCTAGCCTCTGATGCTCTGCCTTAACCTGCTGACAAACGAGGCATCTCTCAATGAACTCGGCGATTGTGTCTCTTCATACCACTCCACCAATAATGTTTCTTTAAGTCACCATACATTTTTCGTAGCGCCTGGATAA
Source organism: Eustoma russellianum (assembly GCA_036186865.1). NCBI lineage: Eukaryota > Viridiplantae > Streptophyta > Magnoliopsida > Gentianales > Gentianaceae > Eustoma > Eustoma russellianum. Next base: position 9,868,900 of record AP025048.1, on the reverse strand, counting down.
ACTACAACTTCGAATTATATCTCCTTCAATAGCTCCTTCCTCAGGTTCTCAACATCGGGCACACACAACCTTCCTTGGTACCAGATGCTGCCATCATCATGAATCTGGAAGCCCTCAATTAGACTGGTCAACATACTCTCTCAGATATCTCTAAGCGTCACATCCTCTTTCCGCGTCTCTTTAATCCGCTTAATCAGAGATGGTGTAATGACTAAGGCTGCCAGAAGATTAGCAGTGGAATCAACAATGTCAAGATCAAACTCCGCCATCTGTTTCTCCAATGCTATCTGTCTGGCGTGATTAGACTTTCTACTCAAGGCATCTGAAACTCGGTTTTGCCTTCTCCGGATGATGACTGATAGTCAAATCATAGTCTTTCAGTAACTCAAGCCACCTCCTCTGACGCATATTCAATTCCTTCTGTGTGAATAGATACTTCAAGCTCTTATAATCGGTAAAGACTTCGCACTTCATACCGTATAAGTAATGGCGCCAAATCTTTAACGCAAACACCACCACTGCTAACTCCAGATCATGGGTCAGGTAATTTTGCTCATATTGCTTCAACTGTCTCAATGCGTATGCAGTAACCCTACCTCCTTGCATTAACATGCACACTGCAACGAAAATGTTAAGCTAGAGTCTTTATGTGTACAATGGTAAATTGAAAATTCATATACATATACCTAGCCCATTCTTCGAGACGTCGCTTGTAGATGACAAACCCTTCAGTGCCGGAGGGTTGTGCCAACATTGGTGCAGTCGTCAACATCCATTTCAACTCTGCAAAGCTTCTCTCACACTCGGAGGTCCATACAAACTTAGTCTTTTTCTGAATCAATCGACTCAGTGGTGCTGGGATCCTCGAAAATCCCTCAAAAAATTTGCGATAATAACCCGCAAGACCAAGGAAACTGCGTACCTCAGTGACATTAATGGGTCTAGGCCATTCTGTAATCGCCTCTATCTTCTTTGGGTCAACAGAAATGCCTTCCTCAGAAATCACGTGGCCCAAGAACGTCACACTCTTCAACCAAAACTCACACTTGTTGAACTTTGCGTACAACTTCTTCTTCCTGAGAATCTCCAGTACCTCTTGCAACTGTTCGGCATGTGTCTGCTCATCGGGTGAATACACCAAGATGTCATCAATGAAAACTACCATGAAATGGTCCAGCTGCTCCCTGAATACTGTGTTCATCAAGTCCATGAAGGCCGTGGGTGCATTCGTCAGTCCAAAAGGCATTACAAGAAACTCGTAATGTCAATATCGAGTGTGGAACCCCGTCTTTAGCTATATCCTCCTCCTTAATCCTCAGCTGATGGTAGCTTGATCGAAGGTCAATCTTCGAGAACACCCTGGCACCCTGCATGCAATTTTTTTGCATACCAGTTAATATATGCAATAAACCAAATTCACAACGATTAATTAAAGACATTACCTTCAACTGATCAAATAGATCATCGATCCTCGGTAGTGGATATTTATTCTTTATCGTGATCTTGTTAAGCTCACGATAGTCGATGCATAGTCGCATGGTGCCGTCCTTCTTTTTCACAAACAATACTGGTGCTCCCCAGGACTAAACACTAGGCCTGATGAACTTCCTATCCAGCAACTCCTACAACTGCTCTTTAAGCTCTTTTAACTCTGTTGGTGCCATTATATATGGTGGCTTCGAGATCGGCTCGGCTCCGGGCATGAGATCGATCTCGAACTCTACTTCCCTGCTCGATGGTAAACCTGGTAACTCATGAGAGAAAACATCCTTGAAATCTCGCACAATTGGAATATCCTCAATCGATGGAGTCTCGGCACTTGCATTTAGAACATACACAAGGAAACCCTCAACTCCTTTCTGCAACGCTCGAGAAGCCTGTGCTGCGGTCATAAAAATTTTTCTGGATGACTTCTTCAATTTGACATCCCCCTGGAAGATGGTTTCTTGCTTACTCGATGTCTGCATACTGACCTGTGTCTGGTGGCAGTTGATGATAGCACTATATCTTGCCATAAAATCCATGCCCAAAATAATATCGAAATCCTGCATCTGGATCAGGATCAGGGTTGCAGAGAACTCCAACTCATTAGTCTCAATCTGGCAATCCTTGTAATGATAATGGGATAATAGCATTTGATCGCCGGTGGCTTGAACACGATAGGGGATCTCAAGCCGTTCTGGTAGGATACTTAAATTCTTCGCAAATCTTTTAGCAACGAAAGAGTGGCTGGCACCACTATCGAACAGAACGTATGCTGGGATTTGGTTAACTAATATCTCACCTAACAAGTTCGTGGTTATATGCATGGCACAAATCATCAAACAAAGGGGAAATATCAAATTAAGACTCTAAAATAGAAAATCGCGTAAATTAAAAGTACCCATGACCACGTCGCCGACCTCTTGTAACTCAACATTCGTAATGACATGCACCCGAGCATTGGTCCTCCCCTTTCCTCTCTACTGCATCTAACTCTGTGGCGGAGGGGCTTGTGTTGGTGTAGGGCACTCTCTAGCGTAATGTCCCTGTTTGCCACAATTGTAGCAAACCTGCTGAGCTCTCCAACACGGTCCTGTATGAGAATGAACACACTGTGCATACACCGGAGGTGGCAGTCTAACCGCCCTGAGTGGCTGCACTGCTGTTGTTGTAAAACCCACAATCATTAATGGCCGAGTAACCGATCCCTGCCCCTGCTGCGGTGGCCCAAAGGATCACCTGGTCGGGGTCGGTGTGGAATCTTCAGCCATCTCCCAAATCTCCCCGAGTGGAACTTCTCTCGCGGCCTCTTGGCCCTGTCGGCCGCTGCAACCCTCACGAGGTCACCCTCGACCTCATGAAAACCTCCAACAACCCCTTAAAAGTGGTAAGCTGGGTGCATATGATCAATGTCTGAATGCGTGAGCTCAAACCAGTCTTGAACTTCAGCATCTTCGCCCTCTCGTCATCCATGATGGTAGGAATGTATCTCTTAAGTGCATGGAATCTCTCAGAATACTGGTCCACAGTCATGGACCCTTGTGTCAGGAGTTGGAAACTCCGTCATCGTTCTCTGAATGGCACTCTCCGGAACGTAGTGCCTCTGGTACTCCTCCCTAAACTGGATCCATGTCTGCGGTGTAGTCTGTCTGCGTACCACACCCTACCACCATTGCTCTGCATCGCCCTCCAAGAATAGTACCACTACATCCACCTTCAGGCCATCCGGAACCTCCAGCAACCTCAACTGCTCGTATATATTCTTGAGCCACATCTCTGCCTCCTCAGGTCAAGTGGTACCCCTAAGTATATGTATCCGGGAGTTTTACATCTTCTGGTAGATGAATCGAAGCCCCTGGGGTAGTGGTGGTTACTGCTGCTGCTGTTGTTGCTCCTGCTGTTGTTGTAGGTGAGCCATCTGCACCTGCTGCTGGGCCACTAATGTAGTCAGAGTGGCCATCGTATCTGTCAGTACCTGGGGGATGGTCCTCTGACCATGTTGATCATCACCATTATTACCAGCTGGCTCACGTCGTGGAGGCATTTTCTGTTATCCAAGTTCATGAGAAGAAATCAGATTAGTCAATAATAAGTTGAAAGGCGGAACGCTGATAAATCGATAATTAGCCAAGAAAAGCTCATCATCGGCACACCCCCCTATAACCCGATCATAACCTAGGTCTAAGATCATATCTTAAGTTTACTTTGTTTATTAGGGATAAAATCGAAATTTTACAAAAGATTGTAACTTATGTCTAAGTGATCTAATTAATCATGCATTTCCGAGGCGGATTTGAAGCCTGTCTCTGATACCACCTGTAGCGCCCCGCTTCCGAGCCCTAGTATCAGGAATAGTGCACCCGTCATATCTCGCTAAGGAGAATACAAGACGTCGAATCAATCTCTTACATGTCAGAAATGACGTAGAAATTTTTCTCGCGGAAACGTAAATCATAACTTAAATTAAACTCGAATAATCATTATTACATTACTGAATAAAAATTCTGCTAATAAAAATAATAATGAAGAAATCTGTGAAAATTCCCAAAAGATAACTACGAAAAATCAGATGCAAAATCCCCTCGTATCTTAGCTGCAGCTATCAACCAGCCCACTCAGCTATGTCTGTCCTGTCCTCAACAAAGATGTGCTCGTAGTCCTCATCCGGCTCACCTGAAGTAGCGGTGAGTGACAGAAAATCACCCAGTAGATGTCCGCTTCAAACCAATACAGAACGTGCATACTGAAATGATATAGCCACATAGCGCATAGATATGATATAACATGCATAAGATAAAGTAAATGCGGTAAGTAAAGCACTCTACATAAAAATACACAACTACGTGATGCATGTTCCATCCACGTGTCACACGCAACAAAAATCATGTCACACAATAGGTCCCTAGACCTTTATGCAATGCATGATCCCAGGATTGATTGGATGCCTGTAGCCCGTACACTACAATCCACCCTAATCGATGTCCGTGGTTCGTACACTACGATCCACCATAACCGATGCCCATGGTCCGTACACTGTGATCCACCATGACCGAGTACACATGGCCCGTACACTATGATCCACTCCACTCGAGCATCTGAGACCCGTACATCTCAACCCACTCCAAATGCAATACACGTGCCATAAATGCAACAACAAAGTCTTCTGGGGCATGTACGCCTATCTTCACCATCTCCGGCACTCAATATTTGGTTTTGTAAATTTTTTGAATATTGGAAAGTTGTTATTTATCATCACCTTTATTTTTCTTTAGTTTGTATTAATTTTCTAGAATTTTCTACTAATTTTTCCTTATTTAATTATATTTATTACTATTTATTTTTGATTACTTACATTTACCAAAATTCATAAATTAAATGAAAATAATTTAATTCTAACGTTTTATATTTCCTGGAATTTATTTAGAATTTTCTGGTATTTAAATATATTTTTCTAGAATTTAAGCTAATTTTTAATTCTTATTTATTCATTTCAGAAATTAATTTCCAGAATTTCTTTTTTTTACTTATAATTCGGTTTTGGGCAGGCTTGCTACCCTGGTCCGGTCCGCTGGCTATCCGGCCCGGTCCGGCAGCCTAGCCGGTCCAATTCATATTCCCCATTTTTTTTAATTTTTTTTCGGTTCGGCCCATTAATGGCCAGACCAGCCCTTTGTAAACCGGGTCAACTGGTCAATCGGGTCAACTGGCCCGTTGACCTGGATTTTTATTTTTTTCTTTTTTATTAAATACTATTTCTTTCTAACATCAAAAAAATCTTCGTTTTAACTCCGATTGACCTCAAACCAGTTGTATTGGACTCGTTATAACGAGACGAATCTTTTGGAAGTGGACACGTCAGTGCATGTCCTGGCGCGCCGCCAGGGGCTGCGCGTGGACCCCACACGCCACCCCCTGAAACGCATCTGTCAGACCTGTTTTTCGACTTCCAACCCAATCCGAGCCTATTCCGGCTAGATGAACCTATTTTAAGACCAAAACGCAATTTTAAACAACTCAAAGTATGAAAATTTTTGATCTTTTGGATTAATTTGAGGGTATTTTTAATCTAACCCAATCCTACCACCAAATTCATACACATACACACATATAGCAGCCATAAACAAATCATCTCATGCTTTGCCATATAAACATATGCAAAATTAATATTTTAAACAAATAAAAACAACGAATCACATAAATATACCATCAAAGCATGCATGAATTATACCCGTTTGAGGGGAAAAAGACACATACCTTTTGGCAGATATAATTCCTGCGCGCGTTCCTCTTCTGCTTCCTAACCTCGGCTGCCTACGCAAGGCTTGGAGTTGATTTTTTTATGAATTAAGGGGCGGCCAATGATTTTGGGGTTGGGAATTTTGATTCATTTTTTTTCTTTTGTGGGAGAGTGGCGGCAGGGGCTTGGAAGGGTTGTGGGTTTCTTTTCTCTTTTTTTTTGTGTTGTGCGTGTGTATATATATAATGAGGGGGAGCTAGGGTAGATTTTAGGTTTTCCTTTTAGATTTTGGTTTCCTAATGTAACTCTAGTACGATCTAATTTGTACTTATCTTTATTTTTATTTTTATTTTATTTTTATTTATTATTATTATTTTTGCCGACCGTAACATCTTACAAATTTGGTTTTCTTCAACCAACCTGTTCACAAAGTAAATTTAGTGCTTTTCGAATCCAATGACACGTACAATGTGGCTGTTTCATTGCTGCTAGGCCGATGCCTAGTTTGTAGAGGAACACCTTTTTTGGGTCGCTCTGTAAGTCATCAACCAACCTAGAAGGCCGCTGGGCTCCTGATTTGCATCATCCATAATGATCCTTGGTGCTGAGACGGTGGGGGCTCCTGATTTGCATCCTTTATAATGCTCCTTGGTGCTAGACAGTGGGAGGCCATCAGGACTAGAGAATGACCTTTTTGCTCCAAAAACAAAGATATAAAGTTGAATAATGAGTTGGTAGTTTGGATTGTTGGCATATCACATTTAGTTACAGTAAACTTTATCGTCAGACCGTTTACATTTAGTCATATTCTTATTTGTTAAAATAATTTCACTATGTTTCAAAACATGTTATTGTGGTTCATTTCGTTTTGTCATTGTAAGTTAAATGTTTACTAATATTTCTATCATTTACATTGTAGGCAAACTATCTTACTCGGATATACTATCATGTGGCATCGATCGAAGACGAGATCGTCATAGAGATTGCACGGAGTGGCTCAGGGAGGAGGGTCTTGGATATCTTCTACTGCAGGGAACTCTAGCATAGACCACCTAACATTTTGTTGATGCATATTATCCTTAGTTTGTCGTGTCTGAGCCGAAAAACCCGACATTTTTTTACACTTGGACGTTGTAGGGTCACAATCTGCAGTTTCTCTTGGGCATGCACCGAATACATCATTTCATACATTGGCTGTCAATAGCAGACATGCATTTGATAAAGATGAAGATGACATGATTGATATTGTTGATTATCTCTCTTATTCTGGTCCTGATGACGAACAGTTTGTCTGACACCTAGAATGCGACCTAGAGCAGGCACAGGCACAGCAGCCAAAAGGCACAGGTTCACCCAGACGTAATGTAGTTGCTCAGTGATGCCGTATACAATGGAGGCGTTGTTTTACCGATAGGAGCCTCATATAATATTTGTATTCTATATGTAACATTTGTATATATACATACATTTGTACAATTCTGATTCATTTTTATTTGATATTGTTTTATTCCGGTTTACTTCTTCGTGTCTGCTCCACTTTACGTGAAAATTGAAATATATTCTTAATAAACACGTCCCTGATATAGTACGCTCAAACACTGACTTGCCATTTTATCTTAATATATTGTAAAAAAAACATTTTGAACTAATAGAAATACGCGCTCACGCAATCATAAAATTAAAACGAAAAATTAATTTTTTAAAAAAACTAAGCTGAAAAATAATTTAAATTTTTTAAATTGAAAAAGTAATTTTTTTATAAAAATAAAGCATCATTGTAGTTTCGACAGAACAACCGTGCATAGAAGTAAAGGTGTAACAACCAAAATGGAGTAACAAAGGTGTGACCACCAAAAAAACCACTCACGAAAATGGCAAGGAATTCAAATCTTATCTCATGGATTTGGACCTCATTATACAAAACAAAAAACGCCCATGTACACAATGAAGTCAATGAAGAATTATATTCCAATTTATATTATTAAATTCTCAATCTGGAAACTGCTGCGTGAAGGAAACAACATCAAGAAAGTAAATTCACCACGATACATCACAAATTTCTTACACATGCATCTTCACAATGTTCTTTAGGGGTGTTTGGTTGGGAATTTCTTATTAAGAATATGAATTTGGAGGAATCCAAACCTATAATAGTTGTTTGTTTGGGAAAATGGAGGGTATAAGTTTCGGATTGATATTCGAGTATTTGGTAATGAATATCATTTTTTTGATATACTAGCTTTCTTGTCTATCAATATGGGAAAATAGAGGTATGGCTTTCGAACCGGTTAACGCCGGTCAACGCCGCCGCTGCCGCTGCCGCCAGTCCGCCGCCGGCTGGTCAAATTTTTCCGGTCAATTTTTTTGCCGCATATCTTCGATACCCATTTTAATTCCGATACGTTCCAAACACCATCAATGCCAATCATACCTATTCCCATTTCAATATCAAACAAGTATGAATTTTACGCTCAAACCCATATACTCCACATCCGTATACTGTCATACACATCCCGATTCTGATTTCGATATCCAAGTATGAACCGAACACCAACTTAATCTATTTACCCCTTTTCCCCCCTCATTTTTCTTTTTTGATTAACACTTTTTTCCTCCTTAAAAGGAAAAATAAATAAATAAAAGAATATATAATCTCTCGCTCAAATTTCATTAAATATAATTGCCAAAACCCTTAGAAACTACACGATTTAACTAAGTCAATGTATCGTGGGAGCAAAAGAGATGTTTCATAGATGTTGCTTTCCCTTAGAAATGAGAACAAGGATAATACATGGGAAACAACAAAAAATAAAAGAGATAAATATTATTAATTGTTTTGTTCTTATATGTTTGGGTTGTTTTTACGTTGTTATTTTCCCAATGGCTGAATCCACATTCCAAGTCGATGTTGATCGTACAGCAAATTGGTTGCCACGTTGTTCCACAATAAGGAGTATCAAGTATTCCATTTTAATAATTCCATATTTTAATTCCATATTAATAATTTCACACAAAAGTCACATCATATCTCTATTATTATGTCATCTATACAGGTACATATAGAGCCGGAAATCTCACAGCAAACAAACTATCTATCTATTAGGATGAATGTATTATTTGCACCACCAAAAAAAAGACAAGTAGCGACAGACAAAAGTCGTCGCTATGTCGTCGTTACAGACATTTAGCGACGAAATTGCGACGAAAAAAGTTGGTTGCGATACGCCTTGTCGCAAAGTGAATTTCATCGGTGGAGCGTCGCTATACTGGGACGGACAAATTTTCGTCGGTGTTGCGTCGCACAATTGCGACGAAAAAATGTCAGTTCTGCGACCAGATACTGCCGTCGTTGTTTCGTCGGTGTATGTAGTCGTCGCTATTTCATAATTTTTTATTATTTTATTTCCTTTCATGCGACATACTTTTTCGTCGCAAAGTTGCGTCGGTATTTTTTCGTCGCTACTTTTAAAGTTTTGATTTTTTATTTCCGGTCTGCGACATTTCGTTTTCGTCGCAGGTTCGTCGCTATTTTATAATTTAATATTTAATATTAAATATTATATATTTTTAATTTATAAATACTACAATATATTATTAATTAAATAGTTTTTATTATTATTTAATTTTTATAATAAAAAAAATATTTTGTATATTAAATCATTTGTACGAATGTTATACCGAAATACAGTACTTGCGTATTGAAGTTCGTAAACAACACAAACGAAATAGAATCCGTATAAATGTCATATAAAATATAAAAGTACAAAGAATATCTCAATACAATAAACGAAATAGACTGTACGAAAAATCAAAAAATGAAATACTATGCAGAGGAAGATGGAGGGGGATCATGCGGAGAAGAGTGACCATCAGGGGGAGGCTGAGATTGCGAGTTGCTGGAAATCACAGAGATGATGAGATGCGATAGCTGCGAGATTTGCTGGGTCGTCTGCTCCTGCACCTGCATCGTCTGCTGCTGCGCATGCTCAAGCACCTGTTGAAACGCTTGCTGAAGCGACTGCTGCAGCTCCTGCTGGGTCTGAGTCAGCTGCGACCGCAGTGCTCGTACGCTCTCCTCATGCTGCGCCCTGATGGTCTCCACCTCATGCTGCAGCGCCGCATGTTCTGATTCCAGGCGCGAAAGATTCTCTGGGGCCGTAGAAGGCGCGGAGGTGCTGGCCTCAGAGGAAGCACCTGCATGCAGAACTTCGGGAAAGAATCGCGGCGCTGCTGATCCGACCTCGTACACCTCCCTCTTCTTCTTATTCTGAGGGCTGACGGACAGAACCGCATCCCAAGAAGCGCGGTTCTTGTCGGCCTCTTCTCCCCTAAGTGCGAGTAGTCTGTTGTACTCGTCCTGAAATGAGAATAAGAATTGTTAGGGTTTAGGGTTTAGCAATAAAATAAAACAAACTAATGAAAAAACAAATGATATCGAGTCTACTTACACTGATGTCGCGCGCCTTTGCCATGATCCAGTCCTCCGTTCCGTCGGAGGCTTTCTTCCGATGCGTCTTGTAGAAGAGATCGTAGGAGGCTGGCCACTCCCCCGTCTCCTCTTGCTGAAAGAATGAAATAAAATATGTTAGTGAAATCCATAATTTTAAAAATTTTGGCATGACCTATTCGTTTATTGGAGGTATCCCGGCCTTAAAGGCCTCTCCCAAGTCAAAGCAAAAATAAAAAGAAAAAGGCAAATGAAAACATATACTACTTAAATTAACCATATACGAATACCAAAAAAACAACAGCGCAACATAAGAAATCAATGAATATAAATAATCCACTTAAGTCAATGAATGTAAATAATCCAGTTAAGTCCACGAATCTAAATAATTCAATGAAATCAATGAATCTAAATAATCCAATATTAAAATACTTACCATAGAACGCATCGTGGTGGCGTGGGAAACCGACCCACCTGAGTGTGTGGCAGGTGCTGGGCCCTGTACATTGCCGCTGCGCCGGTTCGCCGCGTTCCGGGCGCTGCGGGTTTGGGTAGCAGGGTCCATCCAACCTGCTATCCACCCCGCCCAGGTGGCCTCGGATATGTAGGCAGGCCTGGCATAATTGGGGTCACGCTCCCACTTGGTCTTGTGCGAGTTGATGAAGTCCCTGTAGCGTGTGGCGGCCCTATGCCGCCAGGCCTGCTCCACGTCGTGGACGATGTCAGCTGGCCAGCTGTACGCCTTCTGCAATTATTATACGGAGGAAAAGTAAAAACGTGGTTAGAAAAGTAATGATCGATTACGTATCAAAAAATGAAATTCACCAAATTTGAATACCTGAAACTCATCCCAGTAGAATCTACGTGTCTGCATGGTGACAAAAGCCCAGCGGTATCCAGCTGGGTCCTGCCTCAGATGGAAGGACCGAGTGATGCAACCGGAAATCTGGCCCTGGTCCGCTGCAAACCTGAAAGAGGTGAAGTTGTTAAGAAAAAATAACGCGTGAAATATATTTCAAAACGTGTTAAAAAATAAATTATTACTTACGTATGGGTATCATATGACCAAGGGAGGGCATGACGCCCTCGTATGACACCCTCGTCCGATGCCGCATCAGACGCCGGATGAGGTGCTGAACCGGTGGGTGTGGGTGGCGGCGTAGATCGAGGGGTGCGAACCTCTCGGCAGACCCTAAAAGGTCTGCGTCCGCAGCAAGAGCTGCGGTCGAAACCGACCCAAGCTGCTCATGCTGAGAGAGGAACCTATCAAACTCTCCTGACATGTCATGTGTAGATCGAGTCGGAAAACCCTCACTAGCTATCAGATCTGCAAGGGTGAAAAACTTAAAAGGCACATCCAACGAGTTTAGGACACCGGTTGGCCAGACAAATAATATGTCCAAAAATGACAAGTGTTTGCATACATTTAATGTAAGATATTAATAATTTTGAAAATTTCGGCATGACCTATTCGTTTATCGGAGGTTTCCCGGCCTTAATGGCCTCTCCAAAGACAAATGTATGTCCAGCTCTCGAGCGTAGTAAACACCTTGAACTAGTATCATATCGAAAATCATATGCAAACCTCTTACAAAACAGTTTGTACATGCATCATTCATTGGCCAAGCACACCACATTTCTACTAATTGATAAAATTAAAGTCAATTAAGCAAAAAATTACTTAATGGCCGAATATATATATATATATATATAATATATATATATATAATACATATATAAACCGCCCCACCTCCGCCCCACCTCCGCCCCATCCAGACGAACCCGCCCCACCCACAGCCACCCAGTCCCCACGCATAGCCACCCCGCCCCACCCGGCCTCCACCCACGCCACCCACTCCCGCCAACAGCCACCCCCTGCGCCGCCAACCCACCCACGCCAACAGCCAACAGCCATCCCCTCCACACCCAGCCCCACCCCACAAGCCACCCAGCCCGCACCCGCGGCACACCCAGGCCCACCCCACAGCCCCAATCCCGCACCCCTGCCGCACCCACCCCCACCCCAAAAGCCACCTAGCCCGCACCGCCACCACACCCAGACCCACCGCACAGCCCCACCCTGCACCCCCGCCACACCCCAGCCGCACTCCGGGCTCAACCACAGCCCGTAACCCCGCCCACAGCCATCACCTCTGCCAACAAACACCCTCGCCACAGCCCACCCCTGCCCACATCCGATATAACTACCCAGGGAAATGGGGAAGAAATCATTAAAAACGTTAAAAACGAAATATAACTAATTAAAATCATTAAAAACGAAATAGGAAGAAAAACTAACCGGAGAAGGGAGGTCACCGGAGAATAAATGGAGATTTCGCCAGTGGAGGAAAGGGGATTTCGCTGGAGGTCTGAGGGGGATTTTTGCCGTGGGGGTGGGAAGAAGAGGCGGGGGGAAGAAGAAATGGGGAAGAAGAGAAGGGGTTTCAGTTTTTAGTCGAAAATTTTGCGACGAACTAGCGACGAAAGTCCGTCGCTATTACTAGTCGTCGCTAATTTCATAAGTCGTCGTTATTTCAAATTTGCGACGAAAAATTGCGTCGGTAATTTGTCCGTGACATCAGTATTGGAAAAAAATAATACAAAATATAATGTACTTACAGACACATATTATGTATATACATGTGTATAAGTACATCAACACATACACACTTTCGCATAATGAGGTACATAAAAAATTGTGCCTAACATCATTCTTCATTGTCATCCGCATCCTCATACGCATCTTCATTTTCATCCTCATTTTCATCTTCATTTTCATCTTCATCTACATGCTCGTCGTCCTCTTCATCCTCGTATTCGTCTTCGCCTACATATTCAATATTGTCAGGCGGTTGTATGTTGAGATGAATTTTGATGAAACCGCCGTTGGGGTCATTTAGAGGGAGGTTGTGCAGTTCAACATGTGTCGTATCCAGAACGGGCGGGTTTTCTTCTTGAAATGCGGCATCCGTGCCATCTGAACTTGTCTGTATACTGACATCAAACTTGCTCGATTTCACTTTGCACACGGCTCGCCAGTCTTTTGAGCTCACATTCATCCTCGTTGTTGGATACGATAGATAGTACACCTGGGACGCTTGACTGGCCAAAACGAATGGATCGTACTTTCTGTACCGTCGCCCTTGGTGTATGTCTACCAACCTATATCGGTCGTGGACCTTTGTGCCAGCGCGATAACCTTCCCGAGTTGGATCGTACCATTCGTATTTGAATAACACCACCCGCTTTATAGGCAATGCGGGATATTCGAGCTCGATGATGTCAGTAAGGTAGCCGTAGAAGTCATCCTCGTCCGGGCTATTGTCATACCGTTTGACACACACTTTGCTGTTCTCCGATGATTTTCGGCTGGCATGGGAGACTGTGTGGAATCTATAACCGTTGACAAAACACATATCGTGGCGCGTGACTCTATTCAATGGACCCTCGGCTACTGGTGTCAAAATGTAACCTTACTCATCGTCAGCCAGATGACCTTTGCTCGCCTGTAAAACGACAAGTAAGTATACATCAGCGGGGCAATAAATGCGTATCACATGACGTACACATAACCGGCAAATATGTAAACTTACATGCCACCTGAACCAATCAGCAAACTTGGCATCTAACTCATTGTTTATTGCATCGCTCGATATACCCGGTGAACGTGTTGCAATAAATCAACGAACAAGCTGAAGCAAATTACGAATGAGTACCCTGTATATCTTTGTAGCATAATGGATATAGTAGCGCAAGGTATTTACAAATTAGAATTGGATATCGTTTATACCTCTGGAAACGGTCGACTTGACGGCAGTTGCGCAAAACATAAGAATGAGCAATCTTCAGGTCGCTGTCCCCCAATATCATTTCCTTTCCCTGTCCGTGAAATCTGATCGGATGTGTGAATATCGGGAGGACACCGGATCTGGAAATGCCATCGTCGTTCCGAGGAACATCTCTGCACCTCGACGGGACATCTGGATCGAAGTAATGAGACACGAAAGTCGAGGCTTCCTCCGTCAGGTAGGCATTGCACATCGAGGCCTCGACTTTTGCCTTGTTCTTGATGTTCAGCTTCAAATGCCTGAGATATCTGTTCATATAGGGAATATCTGTTCAAATGCTTGCGCTTAAACACATAAGAACGGCACGTAATAAATAAGAGTACCTCTCGAACGGATACATCCACCTGTACTGAACAGGACCACCAACGCGTGCCTCGTATGGTAGATGAACTGGCAGGTGTTCCATTGAATCAAAGAAGGCCGGAGGGAATACAGTTTCCAGCTTGCCAATGATCAATGGGATTTCGCCCTCCAGCCTTGACATATCATCCGCCCTGAGTCTCGTGGATGTAAGACATCTGAAGAAGAGACTCATCTCGGTAAGTGCTTCCCATACATTTGTTGGAAGCAGCTCGCGGAATGCAATGGGCATCAACTGTTGCATGAACACGTGACAGTCGTGGCTCTTCATCCCGTGCAAACCGTGTTTATTTACGTCGATGTTCTTAGACAGGTTCGACACATGGCCTTCAGGAAATCTAGCCGTCCCCAGCCACGCCAACAACGCACTGACCTGCTCCGCATTCAGCGTGTAAGAGGACTTCGGCATGTAGGATGTGCCAACGGGATGCAGCTCCGGTCACATATTCAGGTCGCGCATATCAAGTCGTGCCTTGAAATTGTCTTTCGTTTTTCCAGGCACATTCAGCACTGTATTGAAAATGTTGTCAAACACGTTCTTCTCAATGTGCATGACATCCAGGTTGTGTCGGATCATATTGCTCTTCCAATACGGAAGCTCCCAGAATATGCTTCTCTTCTTCCACCCGATACAGTCACGGGCCAGGTATGCGTTGTGGCTGCCGTCCGGATCATCAGGGACCCCCACGAATCCACAACTGTCTATCTCCTCCAACACCTCCGCACCCGTGAGAAGCTCGGGCTTCATGTCCTTCTCGACGATGCCAGGCATGAACGACGTCACGTTCTTTCTGTACAAATGACGTCTGGGCAGGAACTTCCTATGGCTGTCGAACCAGCAAATCTTACGTCCATGTTTCAAGGACATCGTCTTCGCTTGCTTCATGCAGCAAGGGCAAGCGTATTTCCCCGATGTGCTCCAACCCGACAACATAGAATAAGCCGAAAAGTCGCTGATGGTCCACATCAGCGCAGCGCGTAGCTGGAAGTTTTGTTTGGTCGATACATCGAACGTCTCCACGCCAAACTCCCACAACCACTTCAGCTCATGTATCAATGGCTGCAGGTACAGGTCGATCTTTTGTTTCGGATTCCTAGGCCCCGGTGCGATCACAGTCAAGAACATGTACGGCTTCTTCATGCACATCCAAGGTGGTAGATTGTACGGCGTCACGATTACAGGCCACGACGAATACTGCTCTCCCGACTGTCCGAACGGGTTGAACCCGTCGGTGCATAAACCCAACCTAACGTTCCTTGTCTCTGACGAAAAACCCGGATGTGTCGCATCGAACGTCCTCCAAGCTTCGCCGTCAGATGGATGGCACATCTCACCATCTTTCGTGTAGTGCTCTGCGTGCCACCTCATCTGGCTAGCTGTGGCACCGGATGCGTAGAGCCTCTGCAGTCTAGGGGCGAGAGGTAAATAGTAGAATTGCTTTCTTGGCACGTTCCGGTTTCTTTTGTTCGTTCTCCACCTGCGTGTCCCACAGACCCTGCACTTGTCTTTATCCTCGTCAATGCCCCAGTATATGATGCATCCCGCTGAACAACAATCGATCTTCTGAACCGGCAGTCCCAACGCCTGCAGCTGTTTCTTCGTCAAATAAAAACCGTCGACCATTGTGTTCCCTTTGGGAAGAGATTCCCTCATCAGCTGACACATCCCATCGTACAATCTCTCCGTCATGCGGTGCTCTGTCTTCATGCTCGTCATCCGATCGATCATGAACATCTGTGTGTGACTACCGCAACCGGGATACAGCGGCGTGTTGGCGGTGTTCAGCATCTCAAAAAACTGTCTCGCTTGAGGGTTCGGATCTTCCTCCACGAATACACGCTGCTGTTCATCATGATCCAACATTTGTAAGTACTGCTCTCCCGTAAATGCACCGGCGGCTGCGTCTTGCACCATCTGCACGTATGGGTTGTGAGATCCCTCGCCTATTTCTTCGGCATCAACCTGACCGGGTCCCCCTTCGATGTGTACAGTTGCAGATGTAGACGCCCCCTCATATTCGCCGTGGCAGTACCATGTATGGTAATTGTGCACGAAACCTTGTTTCAATAAGTGAACCCTCACGTCACCCGGATGCATATATTTACGGTTCTTGCATTTCTTACACGGACATCTAATCTGCGTTCAACTTTCATTACTCGTTGCAAAATCCATAAATTCTTTGAGACCTTCAACAAATCTAAAACTCCACTCCCCGCTGTTTACTCTCTCGTACATCCACTTTCTATCGCTCCTCTTCGGATCCATTTTCTCGCTATACCTTCAAAATAACAACAGCTATCTTTTCTCGGTGGTGGAAAACATCAAAATTTCACACAACAAGATTTCTTCCTTCTATATTTTCGTAGAAAAGTTATTATTTTTTTGTTTGAAATTGGAGAAGAGTGGAAGAAGAAAGCTGCGTTTTATGGTTCCCAGCCTGCAATATTCCTGACGTATTAGCGACGATATAGCAGCGACGACCACGAGACACGAATCCCGGCAACAAACAAACACAAATACCGACGACAACGCGACGACTTAACGACGACCAACAAACACAAATCCCAGAAACAAACACAAACACCGATGTGTTGCGTCGCTGAATTCGTCGCTACGTCGTCGCTATTCGGCACACGATGTGTTTCGTCGCTGAGTTCATCGCTACGTCGTCGCTATTCGGCACAGCCCGACTGTTACACTTTCGATGCATGTACGTCGCGTTTTCGTCGCTATGTCGTCGCTGAATTCCCTATATAAACAGGATGGATCGTGCCCCCAACTACATAGAAAACAAGCTTCTTTATAATCATAAAAAAAGACCCAAATATGGTTCGTACTAAAGCGCAAGCGCGACGTGGTAGTTGCCATTCAGCGGCAAGACGGCCTATTCAACAACCCTCTTCTTCAGCTGTTCCTCCACCACAAGAATCACCCCAAATTGGCGATCTCCACAAAGAAATACAAGAACTTCGGAAAACAGTGGATGACCTGAGGGAGCATATTATGTACCAGGATGAGCGTCTCCAATACCTGGACACAAGGCAGATGCGGATTAAATCCAAAGCTGCACAGCTGAGACGCCTCCTGAAGGTGTGCGCAGAGAGTGTTGCTACTCTCTTTTCGGATGACGAACAGTGAATGGCTCCTCTCCGTTATTCATTTAGATTAGTTTTTCCATTATTGTCCTAGTATATTTTGTAATTTATAATTTTATATTAATGAAGTTTTATTTTTCTAATCATCGCTTTCGTTTTCTTAATTTAAACACGTGTTTAATCTCTCACGAATTTTGACGACGCTAAAATACAAAAGAAATGTGGCTCGTCTCAAATTGACCGACTAAACATCAACTATATACCGACGAAACTTAATACTAAGACGAGAACCTACTAAGCATATCGACGAAACTTAATACAACGATGAGACGAGAACATATTATCAGCGAAACTTAACGACTGCGCAAATTTATTGGAAATTAACGACGCTTTACCGACGCCCTAGCGACGCACGACGTTATTTCACCCCATTGACGCTAATTCGTCGCTAAGTGTGTCGCTAACTCAAACGAACCGTCACACCTATTTCATGTTGCGTCGCTAATTTGTCGCTAAGTGTGTCGCTAACTCAAACGAACCGTCACACTTATTGCATGTTGCGTCGCTATGGCGTCGCTAAGCGTGTCCGTTCATTAGAACGTGTTTACGTCGCTAATTCGTCGCTAAGTGTGTCGCTAACTCGGACGAACCGTCCTGCCCGCACAAAGTTCGTCGCTAATTCGTCGCTAATGCGTCTCTAATTCGCACGAATCGTCACACCTGCACATATTCCCATTTTGGTTAACGGTCGAATAATGCGTCGCAAGTTCGTCGCTATACCGTCGCTAAAATTACCTATTTATACCCCAAACATCCGCACATATATATACACACATACAAATTTATAAAATATCAAAATATGCCGCGTCGTTTTAGAAGAACCCCACGTCGTGGTGGAGGGGCAAACAGTGTCCCGCCACAAGGGCCTCCTCCCCAACCACCATCGGTTGAGCGGGAGGGTTCCATATCTGTGTATGGCCCACTACCGCGAGAGGATGCTCAAGAACAAACGCCGGAACAGGATATCGACTACCGTATGCTGATAGCAAACATGCAACAGCAGTCGAGACAACTGCACAGCATGACTAGAAGGCTGCGGAAGTTGAAATTCAGATATTCCAAACTGAAGCGCCTCCTCAGAGAGTTCGCAGATAATGTGGCAGCCACTCTTTCTTCCGATGACGAAGAGTGAATGGCCTCTCTGCGCCTCTCTTTTAGATTTCTTTTTTTAATTTTGCGTTTCATAATGTAAAATTTTTATTATTAAATTAATAAATTTTTTTTCCAATCACTGCTTTCTTTTTCCTTAATTATTACACGTGTTTAATCCTCGACGAATCTGCGACGACACAATGACAAATCGGAATATGAACGAAAAGTAAAACAAAACGTTTGCGACATGCGGGTTTCATCGACAAAAAAACCGACGATACACAACGCCAAGAATCTACTCACGACGAATTTATTTTATCATTGTTCTGGAATTTTAGCGACAAAATAGCTACGATATAGCGACGTAAGGCTACAAACTACATAGCGACGAATAAAACATACCAGAATAGCGACGCACCACCGACAAAACACCGACGAACGTTTTAATCTGACTACTTTTCTGCTAGCGACAATGCCTTTCATCGTATTTTCGTCGCAATTAACGACGAAAACAAGTGTATCGCAAATGCGTCGCAAATTACCTACGCAACACCGACGAACCATTGTTCGTCGGTGAATTTTGCGTCGGTAAACGAAATTCTTTTTGTGGTGTTGTCTGTCTCTCACCGTCCTCATACCTTTGCGATAGTTTTTGATGTCGTTGATATAACTTTTTACTTGTATTCTGAGTTGTTTTTTTTACCCACAATCAAAATGCTGTCCACGAGCGGCATTTGTTTTCTTTTTTGAACATTATAAATGGTAAAAGTAGATGGACGATTTAATTGGGTAGAAAGAAAGAGATAAAATTACTAACTTTATATGAATAAATAATTACTAAAAAGAATGGCATCAAATTCAAGAGGTACATTTGTGTTTGACAATAGCATCCTTGGGCGCACTGGCAGAGTTTTGCCTGCATATGAATCCCCAACCTTCTTTTCTTCCTATCTTTCTTTTTTCTGTTTCTTTTTCTTTTCTTTTTTTAAACTACGAGTTTTTCTTTTTTGGTGTGGAAAATATAAAAATATTAAGTTTGAGACTCGCTATAAACATCATCACCATCAACAACAACGACAATAATAACCCAAAAAAAAGTTATATCTCTATTCTGATCCACTGACATCTTAATGTATTAAAACATCTCTAAAGGACATCATACTCAAAGAAACTTCTAGTTAGCATGATCTAATCTTCTCCACTCAAATATGAATGCATTACATCTCAAGATACCATATGCGTTATCACTGAACTATACCGCTAGAGAAATTATATTTTTCCTTTTACATATGAACGTATAGTTAACCTTATCTGCATTGCAATTTAATACCTTAATAAATGAACCAATGAAAATGATAATCATGAATCTCACAAATCACTAAAATAACTATAACTAGAAGACATATTTTTATAGTCAATAGGTAAAGACATTTCAGTAATTATACTTCAACTGATAAAAGGTAGCTAATAACGTGTCATTTGGTATTGCATACGTATATTTTATTGATTGAACTCTAATTATTAACATTCACCACTAAGCCACATAATTATTATTCGTACAGGAACGTGGTCCATAGGTTGCTAATTCACCTACTAAACGTCACTTATAAAACTTATATGGTACAATAAATTTCTCATGGTATCCTTAATGCCAGACGTAATTTATGGTTGCTTTGCTTACAAACGGATGCCAAACTTAGCTAATGCCAGTTCAGATTGTGAATTGATAATGATATCTTTGTGTAATAGAAAGAAAACAAAATAATATGCATGTCAACGAATAGTTCTTTTAATATGATTATTTGACAGTGATCTGATATGTCTATATTGGACGGGTTTGTTTGTCATGTAATGTCGAGTATTGTCTGTCCTCCTGCAGGATTATTCATACGATGCGCTTCATGAATAATTAATAAAAGAATAGAAAGATGCTAGTAGTAATTGTACAGATATGATGATGGAAAAGTACAACTTTCGTGGATGAATTTCGAAAATGAAATATCCTTAGAGTATTCAATCAATAAAGTTGCATGATAAGATTTTGCTGTTCAATTAATATAACAATATTCTACTCAAAATATTTTATTTAACAAGAACTGCCGCTTGAAGCTCTGTCAAAAAACTTTGATACTGCAAAAGTCCTAGACTGTCAAACTATTTGTTTACCGGAGCTGTCATAAGAACAAAACCAACACTTCACTAAATAATGAGTAAAACTGCTCTAACTTTATGCAGGTAACGTAATTTGACTCTACTAGGACGTAGATCGCCTAGGATTTACATCAGCTATTCAGGTCAAAGTACATAATCAAGTCAGCACGATTCAAGAGAAGCAGGACGCGCCTTGACGTCGAATGTTGGTTTGGCCCTCTTTTGGCCTTAGTCGTCACCTCAACTTCAGCTGTCACCTCACCTTCAGTGATCACCTTGGTTTTACACATCAGGTTGGCATGGCCCTGGGTATTGTTAGCTCCCTCACCAAAAAGATTGTATTGTTCTTCAAAGTCAGTCCTCGCCGTCGAACTGTACAACTCTGCCAGTCGGGGATCTTCCTTGTCCGATGATGGCTCGACTTCGGTGCAGCGTTCAATCGCCTCGATGCCGCTAATCGCTACTATATACCTTTGCAAGATTGCTAAGTTGCGAGCGAGGTAGACTGACCTATGAAAGTTAACAAGAGTGGATTGTTTGGATTTAGCCAGCCTTTGCTCGAAGGAGTCAAACCCCTGCTCCATTTGATAACTCTCTGAGACCAGCTCGTCCTCCTGTCAATTGACCTCAGATTTGCCTGCCTCGGCAGTTGTTGTAACCGGGAAATAAGGAAAACAAAATATAGATATAAATTAATAAATTAATTAAATATTTGATGCTTTAATTAAATTAAAGTTTAAAAAAATTAATTTTATCCTACTAACTACCCACTAATCACTTCCCCTTAACCTCCCCCAATCCCTCCATAACCTTCTCCACTCCCCCAACAATTTCGCCCCCTCCTAAGAAAATCAAAGCCCCTAATTACTCTCTCACCACACACACAAACGGCAATTCTTGAAGAGAGAAGGAAAACAAAAATAGAGAGAGTGAAGGAGAGAGGAAGGCACGGCAAGAGAGAAGGAAAAAGAGGAAAAAAGAGAAGAGAGGGAAAGAAAGAGAGAGGAAAGAAAAGGAAGAAGGAGAATTGGTGTTAGGGCCGAAAGAAAAAAAAAT
>AP025048.1:9832506-9847061 GCA_036186865.1 Eustoma russellianum | reverse complement strand
GGAAAAATAGGGAAAATTAGTAGAAAAATTCTAGAAAATTTATACAAGTTAAGGAAAAATTAAGTTAATGATAAATAATAACTTTTCAATATTCGTAAAATTTACACAACCAAATATTGAGTGCCGGAGTTGGTGAGGATGGGCGTACGGGCCCCAGGCGATTTTGTTGTTGCATTCATGGCACGTGCATTGCATTGGGAGTGTGCTGAGATGCACGGGTCTCAGACGCTCGAGTGGAAAGGATCATGGTGTACGGGCCATGGATACTTGGTTACGGTGGATCGTGGTGCACGGGCCACGGGCATCGGTTGGGGTGGATCGTGGTGCACGGGCCACGGGCATCCGCAAGGGTGGATTGTAGTGCACGGGCTACAGGCATCCAGTCAATCCCGGGATCATGCATTGCATATAGGTCTAGGGCATATTGCATGACATGATTCTTGTTGCGTGTGACACGTTAATTGAGCATGCATCACGTACTTGCGCATTTTTATGTGGAGTGCTTTACTTACCGCATTTACTTTATCTTATGCATGTTATCTTATGTTTATGTTCTATGTGGTTATATCATGTTTATGTGCTATGTGGCTATATCATTTCGGTATGTACGTTTTGTATTTGTTTGAGGCGGGCATCTACTGGGTGATTTCTGTCACTCACCCCTACTTCCCAGGTGAGCCGGATGAGGACTACGAGCATATCTTCATTGAGAACGGAACGGACCTAGCAGAGTGGGGCTAGTTGAGAGCTGCGGCTAGGATATGAGGGGACGCTTGCATCTGTTTTGTTCTTATTTATATTTTGAGGATTTCCACACACTACTTTACTATTTTATTTCCAGAGTTTTATTTAGCAATGTAATGACGGTTATTGAAGTTTAATATATGCTATGGTTTACGTTTCTGCGGAAAAAATTTCTACGTCATCTTTGACAAGTAAGAGATTGATTCGACGCTTTGTATTCTCCTTAGTGAGATACGGCGGGGCGCACTGTTTCCGATGTTAGGGCTCGGGAGCGGGGCGCTACAGGTGGTATCAGAGCCGAGGCTTCAGATCCGCCTCGGAAACGTAGGATTAACTAGATCACTAGACATAAGTTGTGATCTTTTGCGAAATGAAAATTTTGCCCCTAATAAACAAAGTAGACTTAAGAGATGATTTTAGACTTAAGTTATGATGGGGTTATGGGAGGTGTGTGCCAATGGCGAGCTGTTTAATCACCGTTTTATAAGCGTCCAATCCTTCAACTTACTTTGGATTAATCTGTATTCATCTCATGAACTCAAATTCCGGATAATGTCTCCACGACGCGAGCCGCCAGCTGGAAACAGAGGACACGATGGCCATGATCAGCAGGGTCAGGGGACTATTCCTAGGGTCCTTGCAAATACCCTGGCCACGCTGACTACATTGGTGGCCCAGCAGCAGATACAGATGACTCGCCTGCAGCACCATCAGCACCACCACCCCAGGGGGCTTTGATTTTTCTATCGGGAAATGCATAACGACCGGATACCTATGATCAGGGGCACCACACGACCAGAGGAGCAGAGATATGGCTCAAGAATGTGTCTGAGCAGTTGAGGTTGATGCAAGTTCCGTATGGCCTGAAGGATGATGTGGTTGTACCATTCTTAGAGGGTGATGCCGAGCAATGGTGGCAGGGCATGACACGCAGACTGACTCCACCGCCGACATGGACCCCCGTTCATGGAGGAGTACCAGAAGCACTATATTCCTGAAAGTGTCATTCATAGGAGGATAACGGAGTTTTTAGCTTCTAACACAGGAGTCCATGACGGGAGAGACCGGTATTTTGAGAGGTTCCATGCACTTGCGAGATACATTGCCCGTCATCATGGATAACGAGGAAAGCGAAGATGCTAGAGTTCAAGACCGGGTTGAGCTCTCGCATTCAGCTATTGATCATCTGCACCAAGCCTACCATTTTTGAAGAGTTTGTTGGAGGTGTGTCTTGAGGTCGAGGGTGATCTCGAGAGGTGTTGCAGCGGTCGACAGGGCTAAGAGACCGCGAGAGGAGTTCTGTCCTAAGAGATCGGAGATATTGCTAAAGATTCTGCACCGCCACATGAACGGGAAATCTTTACAGACCACCACAGCACTGTCAGGGATCGGTATCTCGACCATTGATGATTGAGAGTCCCGCAGCGACGGCGGGCAAAACCACCTCAAGGCATTTGGACCGCCACCCCCAGTTATATACACTTGTGATGATTCACACACAGATCATTGCTAGATAGCTCAAAAAGGTTTGCTGCAATTGTGGCAAACAGGCCACATTACGCTAAAGAGTGCCCTACACCGGCACAAGCCCCTCCACCACAGGGTCAGAAGGTAGCAGAAAACAAAGGGGAGGACCATTCCAGTGGTATGAGAATTTAAAGATGGCTTTCCTGATGAGCTACCAGGTTCACCACCGAGCAAGGAAGCAGGAGTCCGAGATTGATCTTATACTCGAAGGCGAACCAATCTCGAAGGCACCATACAGGATGGCACTAGCAGAGTTTAAAAGAGCTCAAGGAACAGTACAGGATTTGCTGGACCGGAAGTTCATCAGACCTAGTATTTCGCCCTGGGGGGCACCGATATTATTTGTGAAGAAGAAGGACGGTAGACTGAGGCTATGCATCGACTATCGTAAGCTTAATAAGATCACGATACATAATAAATATCTACTACAAAGGGTGGACAATCTATTTGATCAGTTGAAGGGTGCCAGAGTTGTTCTCGAAGATTGACCTCCGATCAGGTTACTATCAGTGGAGGACTAAGGCGAAGGATATAGCAAAGACGGCGTTCTACACTCGATACGGGCACTACGAGCTTCTGGTAATGCCCCTTTGGACTGATGAATGCACCTGCGGTTTTTATGGATTTGATGAACTCTGAGTTCAGAGAGCAGTTGGACCATTGTGTGGTAGTGTTCATAGACGACATCTTTGTGTATTTACCTGATGAGGAGAAGCATGTTGAACACTTGCGAGAGGTTTTGAAGACTCTTAGAAAGAAGAAGTTGTACGCTAAGTTTAGTAAGTGCGAATTCTGGTTGAAGAGTGTGACCTTCTTGGGCCACGTAATTTCTAAGTAAGGTATTTCAGTTGACCTAAAGAAGATAGAGGCGATCACAGAATGGTCACGACCTACTAACGTTACTGAGATACGCAGCTTTCTTGGCCTTGCCGAATATTATCGCAAGTTTGTCGAAGGATTTCGAGAATTGCAGCACCACTAAGTCGACAGACTCAGAAAAGACTAAGTTTGTATGGACCTCCGAGTGTGAGAGAAGCTTTGCAGAGTTGAAGCAGAAATTGACGACTGCACCAGTGTTGGCGCAACCCTCTGGCACTGAAGGATTTGTCATCTACAGCGACGCCTCGAAGAATGGGCTAGGATGTGTGTTAATGCAAGGAGGTAGGGTTATTGCATACGCATCGAGACAGTTGAAGCAATATGAGCAAAATTACCACTACCCACGATCTGGAGTTAGCAGCGGTGGTGTTTGCGCTAAAGATTTGGCGTCATTACTTATATGGTGTGAAGTGCGAGGTCTTTACCGATCATAAGAGTTTGAAATATTGTTCACACAGAAGGAATTGAATATGCGCCAGAGGAGATGGCTTGAGCTACTGAAGGACTACGACCTAACAATTAGTTATCATGAGGGGAAGGCAAACCGAGTTGCTGATGCCTTGAGTAGAAAGTCTAATCACACCAGACAGACACCTCTAGAGAAAGAAATGGCGGAGTTTGATCTCGACATTGTTGATTCCACTGCTAACGTTCTGGCGGCCTTAGTCATTACACCATCTCTGGTTGAGCGAATCAAAGAGGCGCAAAAGGATGATGTGACGCTTAGTGATGTCCGTGATAGGATGTTGACTAACCTAATTGAGGGCTTCCAAATACATGACGATGGCAGTATTTGGTACCAAGGAAGGTTGTGCGTGCCTGATGATGAGGCTAAGGAGGGAATTGCTGAAGGAGGCACACAATTCGAAGTTTTCGATTCACCCCGGTGCTACGAAAAGGTATAATGATCTAAAGAAACACTATTGGTGGAGTGGGATGAAAAGACACATTGCTGAGTTCATTGAAAGATGCCTCGTTTGTCAGCAGGTTAAGGCAGAGCATCAGAGGCGGGAGGTTTGATGTTACCGTTAGAGATACCGGAGTAGAAGTGGGAGCATGTGACGATGGACTTTGTAGCAGGACTTCCTAAAACAAGAAATGGTAACGACATGATCTGGGTGATTGTTGATCGATTGACGAAGACTGCTCACTTTCTACCCGTGCCTAGTAATGTGACCGTGGAAAGACTGGTGACGCTATATATTTATGATGTGGTTAGCCTACATGGAGTCCAGTCAGTATCGTCTCAGACCGTGACTCGAAGTTCACCTCTCTCTTCTGGTCAGCTTGTCAAAAAAGGTTGGGGACAGAGCTGCGACTGAGTACCGCTTTCCATCCACAGACAGACGGGCAGTCTGAGAGGACCATTCAGACATTAGAGGACATGTTGAGAGCGTGCGCGTTGGACTTCAAGGGGAACTGGGACGGTATGATCAAGCTAATTGAGTTCTCTTACAATAACAGTCCCACCAGTGCCATCGGCATGGCACCCTTTGAAGCGCTCTATGGACGTAAGTGCAGGTCTCCTGTTCATTGGGACGAGGTTGGCGAGCGTGTTATTACCGGCCCTGAGTTGGTTGAGCAGACTAGAGAGAAAGTAAAATTGATACGAGATAGACTAAAGGTTTCTCAAGACAGAAGCAAGAGCTGAGCCGATTCGAAACGACGTCCCCTGGAGTTCGACGTGGGCGAGAAGGTTTACTTGAGAGTGTCACCTATGAAGGGGGTTTCGCGGTTTGGTATAAAGGGTAAACTGAAGCCTCGCTATATTGGTCCATACGAGGTGCTCGAGAAGGTCGGTACCTTGGCCTACCGACTGGCATTACCCCCTGCCTTGGCTCAGGTTCACAACATATTTCACGTTTCCCAGTTGAGGAAATATGTTCCGATGTCTAGGGTTGTTAGAAATATTTTTCTAAAATGTGATAAAAGTTGTTTTTATTTTACATGATTTATATATGTTTATCATGTTGTGATTATGTGATTTTTATGATGATAATATCTTGTTACTAATATGCCCTCGAAGTTTCTACAACTTACCAAAAAGGGCAAAAGTGGTATTTTGAGTTTTGTAGGTACTCGATGGTGAATATGATTCAAGAATATTATCATCTTATTATTATCAAGAAGGTGTTATTATATTTAATTCTGACCATCGGGGTCATTTCTGGAGTTTTATCTCACTAGGGGCATTTTGGTCATTTTACCCCGAAGACAGTTCGGTATTTTCACTCAAGGAATCTCTTGAGCATATTATTATCTTCATTCTGGAGCTGTGTTATTATTTTGAAGATTATATGGTGATCTTATATCTTATTCTCTCAACCGATGATATTATGACTATAGCTGGATATGTGACGATTTGAGATGTCACATTCTATTTTTTCTTGAAGACCCTCTTATATATGTTATAAGAGGATATTAATCATCATCTTTTGAGATTACAAGGTGTCCTTGGTGGAAGATTCATCACAATATGTAAAGGAGAAGAAAATGAATTTTGGTGTTATATGTTGACATAATCTTGTCAACACTTATTCATTATTTTTTATTCACAAAATGAGTTGGTATACATACATACAACATCAAAACGTCCATAAACAGGTGGAGAAGGTGGTATACTCATTTTATGACTTGGACAAGAAGACAAACCAAAAGCAAGCTAGTTGGCAAAAGTTGTCAACTTGAAATTTCAAATTTGAAGTTAATGGAGACAAGGTTGTTGGAGATGATTATGGAGGTGCTTTATTTCAAAATTCTCAGCCATCACATGGTCTAAAAGTTGGAGAGAATATGCCATCCATTCACACTATAAATAGAGGCAAGGTGAAGAAGAGAACACACTTGAAAGCAAAAATTGAAGATTGTTGTCTTGCTATTCTCTTCTCATATTTTCGTTCATACTTTGTGTAGCTAAGGTGTTCCATTTCTAGTTGTTGTCCAGCTACACTATACACACCTTCTTGTGTCTTATTTGTAAGATTGATTAGCCAAATCTATAAGGCTACATCAATAGGTGATAGAGGTGTTGCAAACCAAGAGTTGGCATAAAGGTGTTCATTCCAAGTCTGGAAGTAGGGTTGGGTGTTTAACCCAAGGATCAAGCTTGGTTCTTGCTGTAATTTGGTTCATACCATAGTGAAATCCAAGGAAAGGTGTTCCTTGGGACTTGAGTAGGTCACATTACCGAACCAGGATAATTCTCGGTGTTCTTCTCTTGTTATTCTTTATTTCTATTTTCTGCCCATTTTTGACTGCAGTTTTCACACCACTTCTCACAATTGAGAAAAAATAGCTAAACATTTTCAAAATTTGTGATTTTTGGTGGAGTTATACGTCAGACTGTTAGCTTTCATTTGTCAACAAGAATCACTTGATTTGAGCAAGGGAAAGTTAGTCCTTTCCGTCTTGCAAGATAACTGCTCCAATCTGGCTGCAATCTGACCAGTTTTGAGAAAAACTTAAATTCTGTATTTTTCAAGAGTTGGTTAAGGTCAGGGCCTTTTTGGAAACTTCATCTACACATCCTAAGGAGTGTTTTGATATAAAGATCAACCTTTTTGGTTGAGTATTCAAAGAGAAACACGTTTTGCAAAATCAGCAATATCTGTCCAATTCTGTCCAGATTGACCATCTGAATCTTTTTATTTATTTGAAGGGTCAAACGATCTTATTTTTGTCTGATTTTTGGAAAGATTCTTGTTAACTCATTGAAGTTACATTCTGGAAAGTTTCATAATTTTTGGAGTTGTGTAAATTATTTGTGAATTTGTGAAAAACGGGTTCTGAATCTGAGGTGGTTTCAGATTCTGTTTTCAAGGGGATTTTAACAAAGGGTTTGTAGTGTAATTTCCGCTAACCACTATTCACCCCCCCTCTAGTGGTGTTTATTGCAGGTGCACGGTCCAACATTTGGTATCAGAGCCAGACCAACACCACTCAAAGAAGCAAGATTCAACACCATACAAACAATACAAGGCCAAGAAACAACAATTCATTATATACTGCTTGTCTCAAATCCAAGATACATACTATGGCTATTGTTTCTCACAAAGGTGAGTTGGAAGGTATGTCTACACAACGTCCTCCTCTTTTTGATGGCAATAATTTTGTTCATTGGAAACTAAGAATGAGGCTATTCTTAATGGCTATAGACATCGATTTATGGTCTATAGTTGAAGATGGGCCGTATATTCCAATGAAAGCTATACAAGTTAGTGGAGTAACTCAAGAAGTCGAAAAATATAAAAGTGAATGGTCATCGGATGATAAAAAGAAAATGTCCATGAATGCTAAAGCTATGCAATTACTTTTGAATGGACTTACAACTTCTGAAGCAGGATATGTGTCAAATTGCACAAGCGCACATGACATGTGGAAATCACTTGTATTAAAGCATGAAGGTACTAGTGGTGTTAAAGAGTCAAAAATAAATATGCTTATGACTGAATTAGAGACTTTCAAAATGTTGCCCTAACGAATCCATAACATCTATGGATTTGAGAATTACTAACATTTTCAATGCACTTGAAGCTTTAGGTAAATCTTTTACCAACAATGAGAAAGTTCAAAAGGTGCTGCGAAGCCTTCCCGCTGAATGGGATCCAAAGGTTACGGCAATTGAAGAAACGAAGTCAATTACTAAGATGGACGAATTAATAAGCTCACTCAAAGTATATGAGGTAAAATTGAATCAACGAAAATCTGAATTATCAAAGCCGTCAAGTAAGTCGATTGCTTTTAAATCATCTGAGCCATCTCATAGAAACAATGATGAAAGTAATAGCGATATTGAATTAGATGATGATTTAATATTAATAGCTAGAAAACTTAGAAAGTTTTTCAAAAGGCCTAATCAAAATAGACAACAGTCTTCTTCGTCTTCTTCTCAAACAAAGAAAAATAATTTTAATAATAACAAGTGGAATAATAGAGAATTAAAATGCTATGAATGTGGTTAAAAAAAGGGACACATTTCTTATGATTGTCTGGAAAAGAAAATAATAATAACAATAATAAGCAAGTCAAAGACAAGGAGCCTCAACGGTCTAAGACAAAGGAGCCAAATGCAAGAAAAGGCAAACGAGCAATGAAGGCGAGCACATGGAGCGACTCGTCTGACTCAGAATCAGAAAATGAAGAAGCTCAAGTCTGCTTCGTATCCAGCGAGGTAATATCTTCTTCTGATATAGATTCTGATAATGAAATGTCATTTGATGAAATGTATGAAGAATTCTTAAAGATGCATGCTCACTGTAAAGGCTATCTAAAGAGAAAAAGAAACTAACTGAAGAAAATGATAAGTTGAAGACGTCCAACTTGGAATTTTCCGATCAGTTAGAATCTTTTCAACAAGAGTCTTCTAATACTCTTGATTCTGTAGAGAATCAAATTGAATCATATAAGAAAGATGAACAAAAGTTAAAAATGGAAAATAATATGTTAAAGTCTAAGTTAGAAAATTATGAAAAAGAATTAGCACAACTTACTACATCTAAAATAGATTTAGAAAAAATGTTGGAACAGTTTAAGTCTGGAACTAATATGTTAGATACTTTAATTTCATCACAAAAATATGGAAATGATAAAAAGGGGTTGGGCTATATAGAAGAAAATGACAAGTTAGACAAAAAGACTAATTTTATATCATCTAAGTCTAAATTGCCATATAGTACAACTAAGTCAAATGTACACATTTTGCCTACTCATTCCTCTACTCATTCTAAGGTAAAAATACAGCATGCACCTCCAAAATCACCAAGGCAAAACTTTCCATCTAGATCACATAAAAATTATGCATTTATGTATAAAATGTATCTAGGCAAAATCAAATGCATCCAACGTATTATAATGCATATAAACCTAAATATAGGCAACATACATATCCTCCTTATAAGACTTATAGGAATGTAAATACATTATATGATTATACATACATGGCTCCATTCAAGAAACAAAATCATATGCCTCACACTCATTATCAAAGTTGTCCAAAATATAATGCATATAAACCAAGATATAACATGTATGACAATGTATCGTCTTTTAAATGGAATCGTCAAATAAATGTTAATCCTCTTTATTCAACTTATGAAAATGCCAAATATGTGCCCAAAAGGTACATCCAAGTTTGGATACCCAAAGGGTATATAAACAAAGATGGAACCTCTAACATTCAAGGACCCAAGTAAAGGGTACCTAAAACTTTGTCTCCATTGTAGAAAAAACGCAAAGAATGCAAAGAAGGAGGTAAAGTCAAAGAATCTGAAAACCAAATGGTTTTTAGATAGTGGATGTTTCGAGGCACATGACGGGCAACCCCAAACTATTCACCGAACTGGAACAAATTGAGAATGGAGGAAGGAAAGGTGACATTCGATGATAACAACCAAGGCAAGGTCGTTGGAAAAGGAACAATTGGGGACCCTAACACATTTCAAATACGAAATGTGTTGTTAGTAAGCAATCTTTCTTACAATTTATTAAGTATTTCGCAACTTATAGATTCTGGTTATCATGTCTCTTTTCTTCCTAATTGTTGTGATATAATAAATGAAAAGGGAGAAAATTGTTCTAAAGGGAAATAGGGATGGTAACATTTACACACTATCACTAAATAATATATTGAATGCTAGGATTAAGTGTTTAGTATCACATGACTTAGATGTGAACTTATGGCATAGACGGCTAGGCCATATAGGAGTTTCAACCATAGAAAAATTATATAAGAAGAATCTAATTAGAGGAATGCCTAAGTTAGACTTAGATAATTTTCAATTATGTGAAACATGTATTAAAGGAAAACATATAAAGAAACAATGAAACCAAAACATGAAGTGAGTACTAGTCATATACTAGAATTGCTTCACTTAGACTTATTTGGTCCAAGTAGGACAAGAAGTCTAGGTGGACACTACTATGTGTGTGTCATAGTAGATGATTACTCACGCTACACATGGACATTGTTCTTAACACACAAAGACGATGCTCCATTAGCAATCGAAACCCTTATCAAGCAACTTGAAAACATTTATGAAGAAAATGTCAAAAGAATTAGAAGTGATAGAGGTGGAGAATTTAAAAATAAAGACGTAATCAAATTTTGTGAACTACATGGAATAAAGCATGAATTCTCACCACCAAGAACACCACAACTCAATGGAGTTGTTGAACGTAAAAATAGAACACTACAAGAAATAGCTAGAACTATGTTGTGTGAAAACAAAGTACCTAGATATTTGTGGGCTGAAGCTGTTAGTTGTGCATGTTATATAATAAATAGGCTTTCTATTAGAAAGAAATTAAATAGAACACCATATGAGTTATTGAATAATAGACAACCTAAGGTAGATTATCTTAGAGTATTTGGGTGTAAATGTTTTGTACTTAATACCAAAGATAATTTAGATAAATTTGAACAAAAGTCTATTGAATGCATATTTGTTGGATATTCAACTAACTCAAAGGCATATAGGTGTTATAATCATGCATCTAGAAAAATAATTGAATCTATACATGTGAAATTCAATGAGAAATGCATGCTTTTGAAGTTAGTGATAAACATCAACATAAACAAGAAAATAATGTTGAAAGTATGTTTGATGATGATGATATATTACTTGAGCCTGTTCATGATCATCTAGAACCAACTTCCTCTGAACAAGACGTGCAAGAACCTTTAGGTGAAATAAATCAAGAAATTTTACAATTGGAAGATAATCTATCTAACTTACAGGATGTTCCAATTGTATATGAAAATGTTCACACGAATGAAACATTTGAACTAGAAGAAGGTGAACCTAGTCAACTTAGGAATTGGTGGCTTATAGAAGATAAACATAAACACCCCAAAGAGCTAATCATTGGTGATCCAAGTGTTGGGGTTAGAACACGTAGAAATATAAGTCAACTTGAAGGACATAGCTTAATCTCACAATTAGAACCTAAGAGCGTAAAGGAAGCCTTAGGTGACATATCATGGACAGATGCTATGCATGAGGAATTAAATCAATTCACAAGGAACAACGTGTGGGACTTAGTACCTTAAACCTGAAGACAAGTCTATCATATGAACTAAATGGGTTTTTAGGAATAAAATGGATGAACAAGGAAATATTACAAGGAATAAGGCTAGACTAGTCG
This sequence comes from Eustoma russellianum, assembly GCA_036186865.1. Lineage (NCBI taxonomy): Eukaryota > Viridiplantae > Streptophyta > Magnoliopsida > Gentianales > Gentianaceae > Eustoma > Eustoma russellianum. The sequence continues at coordinate 9,835,769 of AP025048.1, read as the reverse complement.
CACAAGGTTATAATCAACAAGAAGGAATAGATTATGAAGAAACATTTGCACCCGTTGCACGACTAGAAGCAATTAGATTATTACTTGCGATTGCAAGTATAAGCAAAATTAAGCTCTTCCAAATGGATGTCAAGAGTGCGTTCTTGAATGGATACATCTAAGAAGAAGTGTTTGTAAAACAACCTCCTGGATTCGAAGATCCGAAGAATCCGAACCATGTTTATAAGCTTAAGAAAGCTCTATATGGTTTAAAACAAGCTCCAAGAGCTTGGTATGATAGATTTGCAAACTTTCTTATTGCAAATAATTATCAAAGGGGGACCATCGACAACACATTATTCCTAAGAAGAAAAGGTAATGATTTGTTAATAGTTCAAATATACGTAGATGATATAATCTTTGGTTCAACCAACCCTACTTTAGTAAAAGACTTCGAAGAATGTATGAAGTCAGAGTTTGAAATATCAATGGTAGGAGAGTTGAATTATTTCTTAGGACTTCAAATCAAACAAACCCCTCAAGGAATTCACATTAGCCAACTTAAGTATGTCAATGATATGATTAAGAAGTTTGGCTTTGAAGAGTTGAAACCTACAACTACCCCTATGAGTGTTAGTACCAAACTTGATAAGGATGATGAAAACGGTAAACCTTTTTGATGACACACTTTATAGGTCTATGATTGACTCATTGTTATACTTAAATGCATCAAGACCTGATATTATGTTTAGTGTGTGTATGTGTGCTAGGTTTCAATCTTGTCCTAAGGTATCACATTACAATGCAGTGAAAAAGATCTTTAGATATCTTAAGCATACACCTCACTTAGGATTGTGGTATGATAGAAACGCTAAGTTGGAATTAATTGTATATAGTGATGCTGATTATGGTGGTTGCAGGTTAGATAGAAAATCCACTAGCGGTACATGTCAATTTATAGGAACCAATTTGATCTCTTGGTTTTCTAAAAGCAAGCTAGTGTAGCTCTTTCTACCACTGAAGCCGAGTATATTGCTTTGAGTTTGTGTACTACCCAAATACTTTGGCCTTAAACAGCAACTTAGTGATTTTGGCATTAAAATGAATAAGATTCCAATTTTCTGCGATAGCACAAGTGCAATCAATCTTTCCCGGAATCCGGTACTTCATTCTAAGGCCAAACACATTGAGGTGCGATACCACTTTCTTCGCGATCATGTTCAAAATGAGGACATAGTGATAAACCATATAAGAACTGATCACCAAATCGCTGACATCTTCACCAAACCCCTTAATCAAGCCACTTTTGAAAACTTACGAGCCAAATTAGGAATGATGACTTACGATACCATTGTATAGTTCTATCTTTTGCATGATTTGCAAATAAAGGGGGAGATAGAATGAGAACATGGAACATGATTTAGTTGGTAAGTCATGATGAATCATATGCTAAGTTTTTTTATTGGTATAAATTTTGGAGCATAGGTTAAGGGGGAGAGTATGAGTTGAGGGGGAGCAGCATACTATTTAAACGTTGAAAACATAGTTGAAAACATTTGGTTAAACTTTTGGTTAAACATTTGGTTAAACTTTTGGTTATAAGTTGTGACATTAAAATCATGTTAGGTTATTTTGAAAATCATCCAAAAGGGGGAGAATGTTGAGAAATATGTTTGGATAATTTTCAAAGTCATCATTTAAGTGATGAATACTTAAAAATGTCACATATGGTGTTATAAATGAAAGAGTTGAATAAGTGAAGAAAAAATGACACGATGTCTAGGGTTGTTAGAAATATTTTTCTAAAATGTGATAAAATAGTTGTTTTTATTTTTACATGATTTATATATGTTTATCATGTTGTGATTATGTGATTTTATGATGATAATATCTTGTTACTAATATGCCCTCGAAGTTTCTACAACTTACCAAAAAGGGCAAAAATGGTATTTTGAGTTTTGTAGGTACTCGACATGGTGAATATGATTCAAGAAGATATTATCATCTTATTTATTATCAAGAAGGTGTTATTATATTTAATTCTGACCATCGAGGTCATTTCTGGAGTTTTATCTCACTAGGGGCATTTTGGTCATTTTACCTCCGAAGACAGTTTCGGTAATTTCACTCGAGGAATCTCTTGAGCATATTATTATCTTCATTTTGGAGCTGTGTTATTATTATTTTGAAGATCATATGGTGATCTTATATCTTATTCTCTCAACCGATGATATTACTGACTATATCTGGATATGTGACGATTTGAGATGTCACATTCTATTTTTTCTTGAAGACCCTCTTATATATGTTATAAGAGGATATTAATCATCATCTTTTGGAGATTACAAGGTGTCCTTGGTGGAAGATTCATCACAATATGTAAAGGAGAAGAAAATATGAATTTTGGTGTTATATGTTGACATAATCTTGTCAACACTTATTCATTATTTTTATTCACAAAATATGAGTTGGTATACATACATACAACATCAAAAACGTCCATAAACAGGTGGAAAAGGTGGTATACACATTTTATGACTTTTGGACAAGAAGACAAACCAAAAGCAAGCTAGTTGGCAAAAGTTGTCAACTTGAAATTTCAAATTTAAATGTAATGGAGACAAGGTTGTTGGAGATGATTATGGAGGTGCTTTAATTCAAAATTCTCAGCCATCACATGGTCTAAAAAGTTGGAGAGAATATGCTATCAATTCACTCTATAAATAGAAGGCAAGGTGAAGAAGAGAAGACACACACTTGAAAGCAAAAAATTGAAGATTTTTGTCTTGCTATTCTCTTCTCATATTTCGTTCATACTTTGTGTAGCTAAGGTGTTCCATTTCTAGTTGTTGTCCAGCTACACTATACACACCTTCTTGTGTCTTATTTGTAAGATTGATTAGCCAAATCTATAAGGCTACATGAATAGGTGATAGAGGTGTTGCAACCAAGAGTTGCATAAAGGTGTTCATCCAAGTCTTGAATAGGGTTGGTGTTTAACCCAAGGATCAAGCTTGGTTATTGCTGTAATTTGGTTCATACCATAGTGAAATCCAAGGAAAGGTGTTCCTTGGGACTGGAGTAGGTCACATTAACCGAACCAGGATAAATTCTCGGTGTTCTTCTCTTGTTTCTTTATTTCTATTTTCTGCCCGTTTTTGACTGCAGTTTTCACACCACTTCTCACAATTTGAAAAAATAGCTAAACATTTTCAAAATTTGTGATTTTTGGTGGAGTTATACTTCAGATTGTTAACTTTCATTTGCAACAAGAATCACTTGAT
>AP025048.1:9700104-9827003 GCA_036186865.1 Eustoma russellianum | reverse complement strand
GAAAATTCTAAATAAATTCCAGAAAATAAAAAATGGTTAAATTAAATTATTTCCACTAATTTTATAAATTTTGATAAATGTAAGTAATTAAGATAATTAGTAATAAATAGAATTAAATAAAGAAAAAATAGGGAAAATTAGTAGAAAATTTATACAAGTTAAGGAAAAATTAAGTTAATGATAAATAATAACTTTTCAATATTCGTAAAATTTACACAACCAAATATTGAGTGCCGGAGTTGATGAGGATGGGCGTACGGGCCCCAGGCGATTTTGTTGTTGCATTCATGGCACGTGCATTGCATTGGGAGTGGGCTGAGATGCACGGGTCTCAGACGCTCGAGTGGAAAGGATCATGGTGTACGGGCCATGGATACTTGGTTACGGTGGATCGTGGTGCACGGGCCACGGGCATCGGTTGGGGTGGATCGTGGTGCACGGGCCACGGGCATCCGCAAGGGTGGATTGTAGTGCACGGGCTACAGGCATCCAGTCAATCCCGGGATCATGCATTGCATATAGGTCTAGGGCATATTGCATGACATGATTCTTGTTGCGTGTGACACGTTAATTGAGCATGCATCACGTACTTGCGCATTTTTATGTGGAGTGCTTTACTTACCGCATTTACTTTATCTTATGCATGTTATCTTATGTTTATGTGCTATGTGGTTATATCATGTTTATGTGCTATGTGGCTATATCATTTCGGTATGTACGTTTTGTATTTGTTTGAGGCGGGCATCTACTGGGTGATTTCTGTCACTCACCCCTACTTCCCAGGTGAGCCGGATGAGGACTACGAGCATATCTTCATTGAGGACGGGACGGACATAGCAGAGTGGGCTGGTTGAGAGCTGCGGCTAGGATATGAGGGGACGCTGCAGTTGTTTTGTTCTTATTTATATTTTGAGGATTTCCACACACTACTTTACTATTTTATTTCTAGGGTTTTATTTAGCAATGTAATGACGGTTATTGAAGTTTAATATATGCTATGGTTTACGTTTCCGCGGAAAAAATTTCTACGTCATCTTTGACAAGTAAGAGATTGATTCGACGCTTTGTATTCTCCTTAGTGAGATACGGCGGGTGCACTGTTCCCGATGTTAGGGCTCGGGAGCGGAGCGCTACAATTGGCTACCCACATCAAATCCAACACCGTGTTTGTCAGTGAGTTTGTACTCAAGAAGTAGGTTACCCTTCTCTTTGTCGGATTGCTTTGGATTCCCTCGCATTCTGTTTTGGGAATTATTTGATTATTACTGCATGCATATCTTTTATATGTTTATCATGATTTTTTTATGTTTTGGTATGAAAATTTTGTGTTTGGCCTTAGATTTAAATCACATAGCACGGATATAGGTTGGAATGGGTTCAGTACATCGAAAAACGCACCCAGAGACGGTGTGTGTATCAAACGCGCGGCTGCAGAGGGCGGCGCGTGTGGCCCACACGCGCCGCTGAACGGCGCGTGTGTGACACGCGCTGACGTGTTCAGCGTCAGTATGTACGGAGCGTTAAACGGAGTCCAATGAAACTGGTTTGGGGTTAATCGGAGTTAAACGGATTGCTTTAAATTCCCTCGCATTCTGTTTTGGGAATTATTTGATTATCACTGCATGCATATTTTTTATATGTTTATCATGATTTCTTTATGTTTTGGTATGGAAATTTCATGTTTGGCCTTAGATTTAGATCACATAGCACGGATATAGGTTGGAATGGGTTCAGTACATCGAAAAACACACCCAGAGACGGTGCGTGTATCAAACGTGCGGCTGCAGAGGGCGGCGCGTGTGTGACACGCGCGGACATGTTCAGCGTCAGTATGTACGGGGCGTTAAACGGAGTCTAATGAAACTGGTTTGGGGTTAATCGGAGTTAAAATGAAAAAGTTATAGCTTTTTGAATGAAATTAGAAATTAATTAAGAAAAGGAAAAAAAAAGAAATCGCAGGCCAGCCTGCCTAGCCATGGCGGGCTGGCCCTTGTCGCAACAGGCTAGGAAGTGACGGCCCAAACTCTAAGAAATAAAAAAACAAAACAGGGGTAGAGGGCCAGCGGCTAGCGGGCCAGCCTCTGCCAGAAGGTCGACCCAAATCTCGGTTAGTTTAAAAAAAATAAAGGCGCCTGGCAGGTCAGTAGGCCAGTGGGTTGCGGCTGCCAGGGCCTGAATGTACAGAAGGGCCAGAAATGTTTAAGGGTTTGGATTGTGGGTTTTTGTTTTAATACAAAGGTTTCTATTGAATAATAATAATAATAATAATAATAATAATAATAATAATAATAATAATAATACAGTTATTGTTAAATTAAAATTAAAACAAAAAAAGAAATATCTCTAACTGATATCAAATTTAAATGATGATGATGATGATGATGATGATAATAAAAATAAAAATAATAATAATAATAATAATAATAATAATAATAATAATAATAATAATAATAATAATAATAATAATAATATGTTGGTACCAGTGGGCCGTTGGGAAAAAAAGAAAAATAATAATAATAATAACTAATGAATATTAATAATTATACACATTTAATTTAATATTGGTAATGTCTCATAGTTAAGGAAATTTAGAAACCCATTAAAGAAATTAAAATAAAAGAAATAAAAATAGTAGGGGAAGATAATAAAATATTTAAATAAAAGATTATAGTGCGTAAAAGCCTAGAAAAGATTAAATAAAGTGTAGAAACCTAAAATAAAGTTTAGAAAGATAAAATAACGGTAGAAGATAAAATACAGTAATGAACCCCACGCAACATAGGGTAACTACGCAATATAGGTAATACGCAACATAGAACGGAGCATGCAACATAGGACAAACAGAAATGTGCAAGTGTGACGCATTCATGGCAAAAGCATTGCATTTGACCTATGAGCCGTGTGGTCCTACGGGACGTGTGGCCTGATGAGACGTGTGATGGATGTTGGTAATAATGGTTACCTTCACCTAATAGGACACGGGACATACATAGCATAACATGGAAAAGAATGAGCATAACGTGTGATATTAAATGACTGCGTGTGACACGGAGATAAAAGTGCATGCATCATGAACTTGCGCATTGCATTTATTATTGTTGTGATTATTTGTCTTGTTACTAAATTGTTTCAGCGCTATGTTTTGGGATACGGATCGGGTTGGATATGTGCTATTTCTTTATTTATGATTTATTTGCTTTATTATGTATTTGTTTATGCTTTATTGATTTATTTATATGCTCCATGCTTTACGTGCTTTGTGTGTTTACCTGACTCAGTATGTGACAGTCCCTTTTCGGGAGAGACGGGTAACTTACGAGTGACTCCCATCACTCACCCCCACCACCCCTCCACAGGTGAGCAGGATTAAGAGTATATATATTTATCGAGGATGGAACAGATTACGCGAGCTGGAAAGAGTAAGCTGGGCTCGAGAAGGGATCTTGTTGACTGAGAGCTTGTTCTTGGGATAATCAGATAGACCTCCACCTAGGTTTATTGTTTGATTTTAGCATTTCATACTTGACTTAGTGGGGTTCGTCAACCCTTGTACTTGATTTTATTCTGTTAAATTTAATTTAATCAAGATGTTTATTTCTTTAATTATCGTTTCTACAAAAAAAAATTCTACGTCAGTTCTGACATGCAAAGAAGTTTGAACGACGCTTTGTAGTCCTCATAATAGGCTACGACGGATACTCTGTTCCCGATGCTAGGGCTCGGGAACGGGGCGCTACTTCGTCAACTGTACCTCAACAAAGAATTATAACCCAATCTTTCATTTTCTACTTCTTCGAATTTATTAGACATTTATCACTTCAAGTTTGCTCACAGCACCACGTCCCAATCAGAGCAAGTTTCGGTGCAAAGTTAATGGATTAGTCCAGATAAGTTTCCAAATAGCTTCGGAAGCCATTAGCAGTCCGGGTGTTAACGAAATGACCCGAATCGAATACTAGGGTTTCAAATCCGGATTCGTTTAGCTAAACGAACTGTTTGACTCAGTTTGTTTAGCTAAACGAACTTTAAAATTGGTTTGAGTTCAGCTCGATAACACTATTATTGTTTAAACGAGCCGAACATTTCGCAAATAGTTTGGCTTGTTTTAGTAAACGAACTCAAACATCTGTTCGAATTTGGCTTATTTACAGACAATTACGGAACGAATACGAACCGAATATGAAACAAACTCAAACAGTTTGGGAACTTTTCGGTTTGTTGAACAGCCAGCAGGAGTGCCCAAAATTTTTCTACTTTTGTTTTTTTACAATAAATTTTTGTTCTTTCAGAATTAAGTAAATCTTATTAATATTATTTAATGTGACTAGCTTCTCCAATTAATTTTCATTAAATATTATGTTACTATCAAACATCAATACTTTTTTTTCTTCTTCTCATTAATATTGTGTTACTATGTAGAATGACTTTCGATATAAAAAATTAAGTTATTATTCATTTTTGGGCATTTAATTAAGCTTTAAGCATTTAATAAATATAAAAAATTAAACATGCAATTCAACTCTGAGTATATACTAAATATTTACAACAAACACATACAACAACAACATTTTAGCGCCCCGACCCGGATAGCGGATCCGAACCGGTGCACCCGTCGTAGCTTACTAAGAAGACTACAAGACGTCTCATCTCTCAAGTACACATCATCAATGACGTAAGAGAATAAGCATGGAGACACATGCAAAATAAAATCTAAACCATCAATTCGTACAATCAAGATGTAGTGTTTTTGCAAAAGAGTGTTCATGGTAGTAACCAACTAAATCCTCAAGTGAATGAAATAAAGCTAAGATAAAAGAAACAGTCTGAACAATTCCCAATGTGAACTTTAAACATCCCATTCAGCCCACTCGCCGTCGTCCACTATGAATATCATGTCATAATCAGGCTCATCTACAAAACAACGGTAGTACCCTTAGCGGAAACGCTAGCAAGTAACCCACTTATAAGACATACGGGACCAACACATGGCAAGACATGAGTAATATCTATATCAAGGGGGTGATGGGGCACATGCCTTGTATAACTTCAAGAATATAGATTACTAGCATAACAGAATAAGAACAGTAATTCATAAGCATTCAACAGTTCGATAACATCCATTTACAAATCAATACACCGTAACGACTCACGTGATGCATGACAGTTCAAAATATGCACTACACTACACAATCACAAATGGTTATGCTTCGCTTCTCAAAAACAGTGCAATGCATGTCATAATGTCCGGTCACGTAACTTTATACCATGTGATGGGCCACAGCTTGTCTTTATACCCTGTGACGCACCATAGCTTAACTTTATACCCTGTAATGTTCCACAGCTTGTCTTTATACCCTGTGTCGTATTACAGCTCACTTTATACCCTATGATGGTTACAGCTTGTCTTTATACCCTGTAACGCATCACAGCTCATTTTGTAAATTTTATACCCTGTGCCGAGGCACAACTCTTATCAAAACATAATGCAAATGCAAGTGCCATGATGCAAAGATGCACAACTTCTCATCGTTCAATCACATTCTTCAATCACTGGCTTCAATCACATTCCCACATTCAAACGCATCATCACATACTTAAGCCTACCTCACATAAACGTTCATCCTAAGGATACGAGAAATGAAATAACCCTTCCTCACACGTCCCATTTGAACCCTAACAAAGCCTCAAACATTCATTCTTAACCCCTTAGATCATTCACGCGGAAGTCCAATTCAAATACCCTACGAAGTACTCACCGTTGGTTCATCCTCCTAAGTCATGTTCCCAAGACTTATACTAACCTCAATCAGGTCCTAAGAAGTCCCTAAGGTCACCCAAAGGATTCCCTAGCTTCCCTCTTTCTTCTCTTAATTTCCCACAAAACAAATAGATGTCAGCCCCTGACGTCGATCGATCCACGTCCATCTGAGGCACATCGATCTCTCACTCACTATACATCGATCGATCGATGTGACGTCGATCCCTCACATCGATCGATCGACGTCTATCAGAGAACATCGATCTCTCACTCATCCTACGTCGATCGATCCACGTTCATCTGAAGCACATCAGTCCCTCACCTGCTAGACATCGATCGATATATGTACGTCAGCCTCTGACATCGATCGATCGATGTCATCGTTTTTCCAGAATTTCATCCTGCGATCTCTGCAGAAACTGCAGATCTGAACCCCAAGCAATTTCCAACTTCCTCCCAACCATTCCAAGCCTAATCCTCACTATCAATCCACACTTAATTCACCACAACAACACCTTTCACATACACATCAAAGATTTAAGCCTAAAACTCAAATCATCCATCAAAAACACACCCAAAATCTCACCTTTTCTCCCTTCCTTCCCTTCAACCGCAAATAACAACAAAGTAGGGTTTAAGGGATTGGGATTTGCAGGATTTCACAAAATCAACAACAACAACAACGATTTTCAACATATAGTGGCCAAATCTCAAAACTAAAACGCATAGTTCACCCATAGATCCACGGAATGTGATCCATTTTAATATCAAAAATAGGCATTTTTCCTCTTTTGTAAATCGTAGGAACTCATAAGTAGATTACTTGCCTTTGATTACTAGAAGACGGATTGAAGAACGAACGGGAACGGATTGGTTCTTGAAAGATTCTTCACCTAGGGTACGAGAAGAGGTAGATCGCCTATGGAGAAGGAGGAGGGGGCGTCGGTTTCTTTTCCTGAATAATGAAAAGAAACTGACGTTCTGTCAGTTTTGATAAGGGTAGGGATGAAATTTGAGTTTCTAAATTATATCCTATTTTTCCATTTATCTTAAATAATCAAATTCTAATATTTTATCCTAAATTAAATACTAATTAATTCTAATATTTAATCTCTTCATAAATGCCATTTAATCCAACATTTAATCCTTAATTCATTGCCATTAATTGTCATTAATTCATTTAATTTCCTTTTACCCTTTAATTATTTTTCGGAGAGTGCAGGGCATAACAAATATTACCTTATTTCTTAGAAGCTTTCGTCTATAACAGGGTACGGGTGGTCGGATGTACGCAACCATACACATATCAATAAGAAACCGATTGCAAAATATATGGAGAAAATAGTTGGCGTTGTTAGTTTCTCCATTTTCGGGCATAACATGCTAACAATTCATGGTCTAGTCTGCGCTGGTTCTTTGTAATTTCTCTCACTTTTATACATGTTTTGTTATAATTAATTTTTTCGTATGATTTTCCAACAAATTCAAGTGCTTAATATGTCACATTTTAACTAAAAAAGTATATTTTGTCTTAAAAAAGCCATAAACAGTATATTATGATCCTTGTCCAGCCTCATTTTTTGTGCTAGAACACACTAAATACTTATTGTATGAATGAGTCAGAATAAACTTAAAACTGCCATGACGTGGACAGGATGATTATATTCATCTATAATATTCATGGGAGCAGTGTGACAAGTTATTTTCCCTTTCGAATATGAATATAACAGAGGTTCAGTTTGAGAGGCCCTTTTCTTTAAAGTAGAGCTTAGGTAACTTGTTATTAAGGTTAAAGTCGGACATGATATAACTATCTAATAGGTTAAAAAGGATGCAGAGTCCAAAAAGAGGTCGGATCACTTTGCAATCTGATATACATATTTTGATCATATACTTTGTATAAAAAAATTGTTTCTGCGATGAGACAGAAACCAAATGCATGCAAAGAGGGAGTATCACCAATGACATATGAAAATTACTAAACTATATGAAAAATAATCTTAAGTTGCAACCGACTATTAAGAAGAACGTCATGTCTTACCTTTTCTTTTTCAGCTTTTTACAGGAAAATAGACAACAACTATAACAATGACAACATTCTATAAGTATTGAAACTTGTTCTGTAAGTATTGAAAGTTGTTATTCAAGAGAAACTAGTTTATTTCTTTGGTAATTTCTTCATCTCGAGGATTATTGCTATGGTTCAGGCTCTCCAGCTTAAGCATTATATAGAGTCTTTAGAGAAATAACATCTCCTTTCTCTAATAATTTTTGTGATTTCAGGTGATAAACCATAATTGAATCGTCCGTTAGTCAACAACAGTCAACGGCTTAATACCAGTAGCCCAGCATACAAAGTGCTGCTGTTCAGCAGTACAGCGCCTAAGTATGGCTGTACAGCCTCAGCGACACCTCGGCAGGGCATCATGGCGTCCTTATAACATCACAGAATGTGCTGAGGTATGCACATCGGCATCAACACCATCCTATGTCTAGATACTGCATTTCAGACCACTTCCACGGGATAAGTCACGCACTTCGGCAGAGTTCAGCTGTGTACCATAGCAAGTCACGCACTTCGGCAGGGTTCAGCTGTGTACCACAGCAAATGAACCCCATACAATAAATACTTCGTAGGACCCTCGGACAGAAATGCAATTCAAATATAGTAAATACAGCTGTGTCCTGAACCCGCTAAGGTTATAACAACCGGCCTACTAGTTACATCAACCAGGCCGGACTATTAGTCACATCAGTCAGACTACTGATCACATCAGTAGACCTACGGCGCCTTAGGCTTTCTGCCCCAAGCAAACGTCCTATCCACAATCCATTAGCAGGGGGCCAAGGGCGGGAAAAAGGTCTACAAAAGCAAGCCAACCAAGACAAAGAAGGGGATCCGGAATTCAACCTTTCATCCCTTAAAGCTAACTCATACACTCTGCTCCTCAGAAAATACTGTGAGAAATTCTTAACTCACCCTTTACATTATAATCTCAGTGAGATATGGCCCAAACTGACTTGAGTGTCGGAGGGTTTTTACCGGGGCCAACCCCCTGGGACCTATGACCTGTGCTTCTTTGTGCAGGATATTCGGCGCTATTCCAGCTACACATACACTTTCGATCCCAGCTAACGACTCTTCAAGTTAACTGACGAAACTATTTTGAGGTCGTCTAGACCCTTGGTAAAGATCCGACTTTATCATTTGGCGCTAGAAAAAGGACCTCCTTAGTCCTTTAATCCAATAAAAAGCTCAAGCTCAAAACAGCCAACGATTATTTATGACAAAAGGAGGACGAGAAGGATTGGGTGAGTCATCCAACCCACCACGACGCATGGTTACACGTTTAGCTGCCCTAGAACAGGTTTCTCGGGTACCTGAATCCCCCATGCCTAATCCTGATCCCATCCCCGAAACTTCAAAGAAAGTGAGGGAGAAAACGATGAAATACATTGCTGAGAACATGGAAATGTACGAGGCCATGGTACGGCATCTCAAAGGCAAGCAGCCGGAGGTGTAAAATATGGAGGTTGATCCACCTCCTCCTCAGAGAGAAGTATCACAAGGCCACTCTACTAGGCCGCATAAGGGATTCATGGCGGATGCTAGAAGACATATGGTTTCAAGGCTCCAGACGGGGAGTCAGAGCATACGTCCCGACCTCACTTAAGTGTGAGGTCAAAGTCGTTGAAAAGTGTCCCCAGGGATGAAGAAGTCCCTCGCATGCCAAGGGTATACTATGGAGAGCACATGCAAGAGTTTGTGCAAGCAGCCTAGGATAGTCCTTTCTCATGGGATATAGCAGAGTATCTAGCACCCGACAGTTTTAAGGTACCAAAGATGGACACTTATGATGAGACCACAGACCCAACGGACCACCTTTTTCAGTTTCAAATTGCAATGAGTCTGAAAAACATCCCAGATCCGTTGCGGTGCAAAACTTTCCCTTTGTATCTAAGGAGAAAAGCCAGGAGATGGTTCTAAGAGCTTCCATCAAAATCTGTGAAGTCTTTCAAACAACTGGCACAAAAGTTTAGGTCACAGTTTGTGTCCAGCACTCCGTTTGTGAAGAACTCATCCCATCTAATGACCTTGAGGCAAGGTCCAGTCGAATCTGTGTTGCAATACATGCAATGCTTTTCAGACGAGTCACTACAAGTTAGTGACAAAAATGAAGGCGTCAAAGCCGCGATCTTCATTAATGGATTACGGGCAGGTTGCCTCTTCTCACAACTGGCTGAGGAGGGACCTACCACTTTAAGAGAATGCCTGGAGAAGGCTCACCAGTTTGCCCGAAGATAAGAAGCAAACAGGTTAAAGAGAGAGGCCGAGCATTCAGCCCGGCAAGAAAGCCGACCCAGTTCAAAGAAGGAGGACCGGCGTCATGAAGGAAAAAATCGTGATCGGTGCAGTGCGTTTGATCGAATAGGCGGCAAGGATAAAGGTGGTAGGGAAGGCTTACCGCTGTTGGCTTCACAATAATATATTCTGTCCATCATGGAAAAAGATGGTCTGAGGACAGAACCAGAGCCCATGAACGGGTCTAAGATGAAGAGAAATCCTAAGTATTATTGCCACTACCATAGGGATATCGTGCAATGATATTGAGGAGTGCAGGCAGCTGGCTCAGGCTATTAAACGACTTATCAAACATGGACATTTAAAACAGTTTTATGACCCTCGATTACGCCTGAGCAACCGCCCAGACTATCACAGGGATCCCCAGAAAGACAAATGCCGTCCAGAATCTCCACCTCGACACCGCAGAAATGAGGATGATGGAGAGCAGGGGAGGCGTGGGGCTGCAGGTCAGCCCCAAGTCAATGCTATTATATATACGATTTCTGGAGGCCCACCTCACTCAGGCCCAGGAGCACCTAGTTTCTCGGAAACCTCATCAGATTCACCAGCTAAAAAGGATAAGATGGCGAGAGAACTAACTTATGGTCCAGAAGATCCCATTCCTCTAGACTCTAACAATGCAGGTTTAGTGGTAGAGCTGTGTGTGCACCTTCCTCCGGATAGAGTTGTGCAGGTCCGACGTGTTTATGTGGATACCGGCAGCGTTGTAAATATAATGTTTTATCGGGTGTATCAGCTGCTTGGTTTTCCCGACTCCTTGATGAAACCAGTTACCTCGTCCTTATACGGTTTCACTAGAGCTGCAGTGCGACCAGCAGGCCTGGTTATCAGCTGTAGTATTGGCAAACCGCCTGCCTATCGATGCATATGGATAGACTTTCTGGTCGTCAAGGATGTATCCCATACAACGTCATATTGGGCCGTCCGACCTTGGTGGCATTAGAGGCCATCGTATCACCTTTGCACGTTAGCATAAAATTTCCCACTCCAGGGGAGTGGCCATAATCTATGGAGACACACAAGTGGCACAGAGCTCTTACGCTATAGAAACTAAGGGGAATGAATCAGTTCAGCAAGTCAGCTTAGACGAACTGATATCTTCAGATGAGGAACACTTACAGTCGGATGATTTTGTTCAGAACTTCATCCTTGATCCAAGCAGACCTGAAAATGTAATAAAAATCGGGACTTGGATGCCATCTGAATTGCTATCTCAGTTGCAGGATTTGCTGAGAGAGTTCGCGATTATCTTCGCATGGACTGCGTAGGATATGCCGGGGATACCTCCATATCTAGCTGAGCATAAACTGAATGTTGATCCTTTGACAAAGCTAATAAAACAAAAAAAAGCGACACTTTGCACCAGAACGGAATAAAGTTATTGAAGGAGAAGTCAGGAAGTTGCTGGCCATAAAATTCATTGTCGAAGTACTTTTTCCAATCTGGTTGGCAAATCCAGTGGTGGTCCCCAAACAGGATGAGTCTTGGAGAATGTGTATAGATTACACCGACCTCAACAAAGCATGTCCAAAAGATTTTTACCCGCTACCAAAAATAGACAGGTTAGTGGATTTGACGCTGGGGCATGAAATCTTTGATTTCTTGGATGCCTTCAAAGGCTATCATCAGATCCTTGTGGCATTAGAAGATTAGGAAAAGACTGCTTTCATAACTGAGTCAGGTACTTATTGTTATGTAACTATGCCATTCGGATTGAAGAACGCTGGGGCCACTTATCAACGTCTGGTCAATACCTTGTTCAGTGAACAAATTGGCCGGATAATGGAGGTCTACATTGATGATATGCTAATCAAGACCAGGACTCTTGATCAGTATATCAAAAACTTGAGGGAAGTTTTCACTGTGTTAAGAGACTCACGCATGAAACTAAACCCGAAGAAGTGCACATTTGGGGTACGTACTGGAAAGTTCTTGGGATACATGGTTTCCAAAGATGGGGTACAAGCAAACCCTGCTAAAATTGAAGCTATTCAAAACATGCATCCCCCTAGGAACATAAAGGAAGTGCAGAGGTTAACAGGCCGAATTGCCGCGTTAAGCAGGTTTCTATCCAAATCTGCTGAGAGATCCCTTCCTTTCTTCCAAGTCTTGAAGAATAGAACAGCTTTTCAATGGGACGAACAATGACAAAAAGCCTTTGACGAACTAAAGTCTCATTTGGCTGAGGTGCCGACGCTTACTTCACCTATGCCCGAAGAAGAGTTATATATATACCTATCAACAAGCAAAGAAGCAGTTAGTGCGGTTCTGCTCAGGGAGCAAGATAATGTGCAAAGACCCATCTATTTCGGCAGTAAAATTCTACATGGGCCCGAAGTAAGATATCCTAACGCTGAGAAGATAGTGTTAGCACCCGTAGTGGCAGCGAGAAAGTTCAGGCCTTACCTGCAAGCTCATCCTATCATAGTGGTCACTGATCAGCCCTCAAAACAAATCTTATCAAGGCCAGACCATCTGGCCGAGCTGCAAAATGGGCTGTAGAGCTTGCAGAGTATGATATCCAATACAAAGCAAGAACTTCCTGTTAAGGCCCAGGCATTAGCAGATTTCTTGGCTGAAGGGATATCCGTGGAGGAAGATATCAAGCCAGTAGTTGAATGGACATTATATGTGGATGGGTCTTCCTCCAAAGATGGCTGTGGAGCAGGACTCCTAATCATCAACCCCAACAAAGAAGAATTTGAGTACGCCTTGCGGTTTGATTTTGAATCAACTAACAATGAGGCAGAGTGTGAGGCCCTCATAGTAGGATTAGGCCTCGCGAGAAAGTTGAGGGAAGAACAAATCATCTCCCGAAGTGATTCGCAATTGATTTTTTCTCAGGTCAATGGGGATTATGAGGCCAAAGAGGAAAACATGAAAAAATATTTGGCTAAAGTGCTACAGCTCGGACAGGCATTCGAGCACTCCAGCATCAAACATATTCCCAGATCTGCCAATAAGAGAGCTGACGCGTTATCTCGGCTAGCATCATCCACTTCAACAACTTTGGGGAAGAAGATAGTTGTGGAGTTGGTAAAACATCACGATTATGATGCAAAAGAAGTGCTGCAAGTGGACTTTCGCAACACCTGGATGGACGAACTTATTGATTTCTTGCAGCATGGAGTTCAGCCCGAGGACAAGCGTGCAGCTCGGTGTCCCCGGTTGCAGGCAACCAGGTATGCCCTTTTTAACGACCACCTATATAAAAAATCATTTTCGCAGCCTTGGTTGAAATGCATGACCAATAAGGAAGGAGATTACATCCTTCGAGAGATGCATCAAAGAATCTGCGGAAATCATTCTGGAGCCCGGTCGTTGGCAAGGAATGTTATCTGGTTGGATACTACTGGCCCACTCTGCGGCGCGATGCAGAGGAATTGGTCAAAAAAATGTCCAGCATGCCAAGTTAATGCTACTATGACACATTTGCCAAGTCAAGAGCTCACCTCTATTTCAAGTCCCTGGCTGTTCGTACAATGGGGAATAGATATTGTTGGACCTCTACCCCAAGCGCCAGGGTCAATCAAATTCTTGGTTGTGGCTATTGATTATTTCACCAAATGGGTGGAGGCAGAGCCCTTAGCTACAATATTGGGTAATCAGATCAAGAAATTCCTGTGGAAGAACATCATATGCCGTTTTGGCCTTCCACAGGTTCTTATATCTGATAACAGGAAGCAATTTGCTGATGACCCAGTTAAAAGTTGGTGCACCGAGCTCATAATTGAGCAACGATTCACTTCGGTAGCGCACCCTTAAGCTAACGGATAGGTTGAGTTAGCCAACAGAACAATCAAGGATGGACTGCGAAAGCGACTATATCAGATTGGGGCAAGTTGGGTAAAAGAACTCCCAAGTGTATTATGGGCGTACTGAACTACTCCTTCCACCTCTACTAAGGAAACACCATTTTCCTTAGTATATGGCACTGAGGCAGTCATTCCAACCGAAATTGGCTCCAGCTCTACCCGAACAGATTGTTACTCTGCCGGAATCAATGACCCAGAGTTACGGTTGAATTTGGATGAACTGGAAGAAAAAAGGGAGCGAGCCCATATCCGCATGGCTCAATACAAAAATCTAATTGCGCAATATTACAATTACCGAGTACGGCCAAGATCCTATCAAGTAGGAGACTTGGTATTGCGTAATAACGAGGCAAGCCGTGCAGTACCAATTGGGGCTCTCAATCCTAGGTGAGAAGGACCTTATCGAATAAAAGAAGTGCGCTCAAATGGGGCTTACAAGTTACAAACTTTGGAGGGCAAAACTTTACCAAGGACTTGGCATTCTACCCATTTAAGGCCTCTACATCAGTGAAGAATTTCACCTCAGCAGGCCTGAGTTTTTCCATAAAGAGTCTTTCACGGTTCTCTTGTTTAGCAGCGCTAGAGAAACATAAATTATTACCAGTGATATTAAGTGATGATTAAAACAGTGATCAGGACAAAGTTAATTTGCGATTTATTCGTCTTGCTTAAATGGATTAAAGTAACAGGTTTTACTTTATCTAAAAGTTATTGTCATCAGTAAGTTAAAGCATGGTTGAGCTGCACTTCAGTCAAACGGCAAATATTTTGACGTAGATCAAGTCAAAGAAAAATACTTGCATAAATATTGAAATAAAGCAAAAAAAACTTCGCAGTACCTGCTGAAGAGAGATGTTTGCAAACTATTGACGTAGAGCAAGTCGAAGACAAATACTTGAAAACTATTGACATAGAGCAAGTCGAAGACAAATACTTGCATAACTATTGAAATAGAGCAAACAAAACTTCGCAGTACCTGCTGAAAAGAGATGTTTGTAAACTATTGACGTAGAGCAAGTCGAAGAAAAATACTTGCAAACTATTGACATAGAGCAAGTCGAAGACAAATACTTGCATAACTATTAAAATAGAGCAAACAAAACTTCGCAGTACTTGTTGAAGAGAGATGTTTGCAAACTATTGACATAGAGCAAGTCGAAGACAAATACTTGCATAACTATTGAAATAGAGCAAACAAAACTTCGCAGTACCTGCTGAAGAGAGATGTATGCAAACTATTGATGTAGAGCAAGTCGAAGACAAATACTTGCAAACTATTGACATAGAGCAAATCGAAGACAAATACTTGCATAACTATTGAAATAGAGCAAACAAAACTTTGTAGTACCTGCTGAAGAGAGATGTTTGCAAACTATTGACCTAGAGCAAGTCGAAGACAAATACTTGCAAACTATTGACATAGAGCAAGTCGAAGACAAATACTTTCATAACTATTGAAATAGAGCAAACAAAACTTCGCAGTACCTTCTGAAGAGAGATGTTTGCAAACTATTGACGTAGAGCAAGTCGAAGACAAATACTTGCATAACTATTGAAATAGAGCAAACAAAACTTCGCAGTACCTGCTGAAGAGAGATGTTTGCAAACTATTGACGTAGAGCAAGTCGAAGACAAATACTTGCATAACTATTGAAATAGAGCAAACAAAACTTCGTAGTACCTGCTGAAGAGAGATGTTTGCAAACTATTGACGTAAAGCAAGTCGAAGACAAATACTTGCAAACTATTGACATAGAGCAAATCGTAGACAAATACTTGCATAACTATTGAAATAGAGAAAACAAAACTTCGCATTACCTGCTGAAGAGAGATGTTTGCAAACTATTGACATAGTGCAATTCGAAGACAAATACTTGCATAATACCTGCTGAAGAGAGATGTTTGCAAACTATTGACGTAGAGCACGTCGAAGACAAATACTTGCATAACTATTGAAATAGAGCAAACAAAATTTCGCAGTACATGCTGAAGAGAGATGTTGGCAAACTACTAACGTAAAGCATGTCGAAAACAAATACTTGCAAACTATTGACATAGAGCAAGTCGAAGATAAATACTTGCATAACTATTGAAATAGAGCAAACAAAACTTTGCAGTACCTGTTGAAGAGAGATGTTTGCAAACTATTGACCTAGAGCAAGTCGAAGACAAATACTTGCATAACTATTGAAATAAAGCAAACAAAACTTCGCAGTACCTGCTGAAGAGAGATGTTTGCAAACTATTGACATAGGGCAAGTCGAAGACAAATACTTGCATGAAGCAGATAAGACTTCACATGCCGAAGACAAAGACAGTTAAAAAGGCTGAAACAAACTGAAGAGCAGGAGTTGGGGAAAATATGTCTATATCAATATTAAATTCGTTACACGGAAGAGGGATGTCCTCCATAGTCAAAGTACAGGGTGAAGTCTGCACTAGAGGAGAAGGAGAACCCATGTCAAGAAATGGTAGGGGTACTAGGGCGGAAGATGAGATGTCAACCGAAAAAGGTCCGCCAATAAGGCGTAACCTCCTTAAAGGGCGGTTATCCCTATCAGAATCAGATGTTTCATGAGGGAATTGAACCTCATGATCATCCTCCATGTCCTCTGGGTAAGAGGGAGAATATTTGTTTTGGGAATCTGAAGAAGACGGGGTTGTAATAACAGAAGCCATGAGCGAGTTGAAGTAACGCTTACAGAAAAATGAAGAGTCGAACTGAAAAGAAAAGCTTCGGAGAAGAAGAAGAAGAAGAGCAGTTCAACGAAAACCAGTTGAGCAAGATAAGGGAAGAAGAAAAAAATGAATCAGGGAAATTGTTTTTATTTATTAGTAAAAAAAGCCACAACTTTTCGTTTGAAATGCGAAGAGTCAGAAGTCCACGAATTTCCCTCCCTTGGGGAATGGAACCGTCGAAAAAGTAATGATGAGGTGTCGAAATTAGCGATTACATTGAAAGTGGGAATTACTGCGCAAATAGAAGGATAATCGCACAATTAATAAAGGACTGCCAAGTCATGGGTCTATTAAAGCAAGATTTGTTCGCCTTCGCTGTTCAGCTCAGCCACACAAAATCTGAGGGCAAATGATAAACCATAATCGAATCGTCCGTTAGTCAACAACAGTCAACGGCTCAATACCAGTAGCCCAGCATACAAAGTGCTGTTGTTCAGCAGTACAGCGCCTAAGTATGGCTGTACAGCCTCAGCAGCGACACATCGGCAGGGCATCATGGCATCCTTATAACATCAAAGAATGTGCTGAGGTATGCACCTCGGCATCAACGCCATCCTATGTCTAGGTACCGCATTTCAGATCACTTTCACGGGATAAGTCACGCACTTCGACGGAGTTCAGCTGTGTACCACAGCAAGTCACGCACTTCGGCAGGGTTCAGCTGTGTACCACAGCAAATGAACCCCATACAATAAATACTTCGTATGACCCTCGGACAGAAATGCAATTCAAATATAGTGACTACAGCTGTGTATTTTTCCTGAACACGCTAAGATTATAACAACCGGCCTACTAGTTATATCAACCAGGCCGGCCTATTAGTCACATCAGTCAGACTACTGATCACATCAGCAGACCTACGGCGCCTTAGGCTTTCTGGCCCAAACAAACATCCTATCCACAATCCATTAGCAGGGGGCCAAGGGCGGGAAAAGGGTCTACAAAAGCAAGTCAACCAAGACAAAGAAGGGGATCCGGAATTCAATCTTTCATCCCTTAAAGCTAACTCATACACTCTGCTCCTCGGAAAATACTGTGAGAAATTCCTAACTCACCCTTTACATTATAATCTCAGTGAGATATGGCCCAAACTGACTTGAGCATCGGAGGGTTTTCCCGGGGGCCAAACCCCCGGGACCTCTGACCTGTGCTTCTTTGTGCAGGGTATTTGGCACTATTCCAGCTACACATACACTTTCGATCCTAGCTAACAACTCTTCAAGTTAACTGACGAAATTATTTTGAGGTCGTCTAGACCCTTGGTGAAGATCCGGCTTCATCAGTAGGCATTTAGTTACTTTCAAGCACTTCAGAGCAACTTGAGTTTGATAAGGTTGGAAAACTCAACATTCAAGGCGAATGTATACGTAGTATTACTTCTCTGACTTCAAAGTCACAAACCATGAACATTATCAGTTGCTCCAAGACATGCTCTCAAAATATAACCTATAAATGAGACAACTTTATTAACTCCGCCATCTTTCATGAACTAACAAGATTACAAACATAGCTGGATCAGTTAAAAAACAATTAAACTTAGAGCAAAAGACCATACCTTAGCCCTTAGGGTTTCCACCGTTTCAGTCTCAAAATGCATTGTAGAAGATGCAAATCAGAAACTCATCGGTCTTCCAGGTGTGTGAGGACTTTACCCAAGAACCTACACAAGGTGTCCCCGTAAAATAGGCATTCGGTCTAACAGCATTGAAACAATCATACTGTGCGTGTCCCTAGAATCGAATTCTTAATCTCTTAGAAGAATCTAACATAATTACCAACTCGAGTCATAAACTTAAAATACTTTATTTTGTCATTTGAACTAGGCCCCTGAGGCTGCAGGGGCTATGTTTCTAGATACAAATAATGCGTCTATGTCATGTGTACCTAACTTCAATCATTCTAGATAGAGATCTAATCAACTTTTCACTGTTAAGCTACTTTTCTTATTCCCTCTTTGCAGCCGCCACTTCTTGCAACAGTTATGGACCTCATCTTCCTCTTCTCCTCTTCTCTCGTCTTCTTCCTCATGCTACTCCTATTATCAAAATCCAACAAACCAAACATAAACCTCCCTTCGGGGCCGAAGCGACTCCCAATCATCGGAAACATGCACCAGCTTGCCAACGGCCTCATCCATCACACCCTAAGAAACTTAGCTAATGTGCATGGCCCTATAATGCACTTAAAACTCGGCCAAATCTCCATCATCGTTGTCTCCTCCCCCGAAATTGCCAAAGAAATCTTCAGAATGAAGTGTCCAGACTCCATCTTTGAATTTTTGGATGTCATGCTTCTAGATTTTCTTTGGTTGGTAGCATACCAACTTTGACAAATGCAAAGTAGCCACCATATGAATAGTTTAAACACATGGTTTATTCAACTTTGTTTGCCTATAAATAGACATGTTTAGTAGATGGAAAATCACACCAAAATCAAAGGAAGAAGCAATTTGAGAGCTTCTTGAGAGAGGAGTGAGTGAAAGAACATAGAGAGAGAAAAAGAGAGTTGTGAGATTATACCAATCCGGTATAAGAAAATATTGAGTGTTTCAATTCTCTTGTATTTCTCAAGTTTAAGTCTAAACTTGAGTTGTCTCTTGTATTCCCATTATTTCGAATAGTGGAAGTTTTTCTAACTGCCCGTGGTTTTTTCCTTCCACAGAGAGAGGGTTTCCACGTAAATCTTGGTGTCTATTTTATCTATCTTGCTGTCATACTCGAAGATTCCAGTGAGTAGTAAATTACTATTCACAGTTTTATTCCGCTTAGAACCGGGTCGTTATTCCCAACAAGTGGTATCAGAGATTGGTTATTTGGTTCTTGATTTTCTCGAATATGACAGAGATGAAATTCAATGTGGCAAAATTCAACGAAGATGATGGATTTTCCACATGGCAGAAAAGGATGAAGGATTATCTTATTCAACAAGGTGTTCACAAAGTTCTTTATGGCAAAGAGAAAAAGCCAGAAGCCATGAAAGATGATGATTGGCAAGACATGGATGATAAAGCCGCAAGTGCAATCCGCTTGCACTTGTCCGAAGAAGTCCTGAACAATTTAGACGGAAACGACTCAGCTATGGAGATTTGGACAAAGCTAGAAAGTTTGTATATGTCCAAAACAATGACAAATAAATTGTATCTTAAGAAGCAGCTCTACACACTCCAAATGAGAGAAGGTACAAATTTTTTGTCTCATCTGAATGATTTCAATGGTATTATATCCCAAATGGCTAGTCTTTGTATTACTATAGAGGACGAGGATAAGGCGATCATGCTCTTGAGTTCACTTCCACCCTCATTCAATAGTTTGACGACCACTTTACTTCATGGTAAAGAATCAATTACATTGAAAGAGGTCACATCATCTTTGTTGCTGCATATTAAGATGATGCAAACAGAGAAGCAAGGACAGGCTCTTCTTACACAAGAAAGAGGAAGGAGCCGAAATAGAAACTTCAACAGTCATGATAAATCAAAAGATTATGACAAGTCCAGAGGTCGTTCCAAATCGAGAAGCGGAGTGAAGTGCTGGAACTGTGGTAAGAATGTCCACCTCAAAAGGAATTGCAGATCTTTGAAGCAAGACAAAGATCGAGGTCAAAATCAGGTGGAAGATAACAACACAGCAGCAATAGCTTCAAGCAGTGACGAAGAGACAACATTGGTTTGTCACCAAAATGAATGTTGTCATATCTCAGACATAGACCTTGAATGGATCGTGGATACAGGTGCTTCATATCATTGTGCTGCTAGCAAGGAGTACTTATCCACATACAAAGCTGGAGACTTTGGTGTGTTGAAGATGGGAAATAAAAGCACCTCACTGATCAAGGGAATGGGTGATATCACTGTGGAAACTTCACTTGGTTGCACATTTACATTACGAAATGTGCGACATGTTCCAGATATGAGATTCAATCTTTTATCTGCAAGTGCACTGGACAAGGAAGGTTATGAGCATTTCTTTGGTAATGCGACATGAAAACTTACCAAAGGTTCTCTGGTGGTAGCAAAAGGGAAGCTATGTTGTAATTTGTACAAGACACACTTTAAGGTGTGTGAAAGTCAAATAAATGCAATAGAAGACGGCGATTCCCCAAACGTGTGGCACAGACGTTTGGGACACATTGGGCAGAAAGGGATGCAGTTACTGGCAAAGCAATCGTTGATACCGTTAGACAAAGGTAAATCGCTAGACCCATGTGATTACTGCTTATTTGGAAAACAGCATCGTGTTTCTTTTCAGAAGAACTCCAAGACAAAAGAAAATAAATTGGAGTTGGTTCACTCTGACGTGTGTGGTCCCATTGAGGTAGAATCTCTATGTGGAAACAAATACTTTGTTACTTTCATTGATGATTCTTCTAGAAAGACATGGATCTACTTGATAAGAAATAAAAGTCAAGTATTCCAGTGTTTTCAAAAGTTTCATGCAATGGTGGAAAGAGAGACTGGAGAAAAGTTGAAATGCCTTCGCACTAACAATGGCGGCGAGTACATATCAATAGAATTTGAAGAGTACTGCACAAAACATGGTATAAGACATGAGAAGACAGTTCCTGGTACTCCACAGCATAACGGAGTTGCAGAACGGATGAATAGAACCATTGTAGAAAAAGTGCGATGCATGCTCAAAATGGCTAAATTGTCTAAGTCTTTTTTGGGGGGGGAGGCTGTCAATACAGCTGTCTACTTGATCAACCGGTCACCTTCGGTTCCACTAAACTTTGATATTCCAGAAGCAGTATGGAGTGGAAGAGAGGTAAGCTACGCTCACCTAAAAGTATTTGGATGTAAAGCCTTCATGCATGTTCCAAAAGACCGGAGGTCAAAATTGGATGACCAAGCTATTTCTTGTATCTTTGTGGGGTACGAAAATGAGGAATACGGCTTTAGGCTATGGGATCCAGAAAAGAAGAAAATCGTCAGAAGTAGAGATGTCGTGTTCCAAGAACACGAAATGTTCAACGATGCAGAAAAGAAGTCTGTTGCAGAAAATGTTACAGAGGTAACATTTTTTCCTTCATTGAACAATGACACAAATGAAGGAAATACAGAAGAAACTGAAACATGTGATGATTCTGGTGGTGTTGAGCAGGGGGAGCAAACCCCTGATTCTCTTGAATTGGAAGATGTGGATCCTCAACCGAGAAGGTCTGTCAGAGAACGTGCACTTTCTACCAGGTATCCTAGTTCTCAATACATTCTTATAACAGATGATGGAGAACCAGAGAATTTTCAAGAAGTACAATCTCATAGAGATAAAGATTGTTGGACAAAAGCCATGCAAGAAGAGATGGACTCAATGAAAAAGAATCTCACTTATGATCTAGTTCAACTTCCAAAAGGAAAGAAAGCTTTGAAAAACAAATGGGTCTTTAAGTTAAAGAAAGACGGCGATAAGTTGCTAAAGTACAAAGCTCGATTGGTGGTGAAAGGTTTTGGTCAAAAGAAAGGTATCGACTTTGATGAAATCTTCTCACCGGTTGTTAAAATGAGTTCTATTCGACTTGTACTTGGTTTGGCAGCTAGCTTGAATTTAGAGCTAGAACAACTAGATGTAAAAACAGCTTTCTTACATGATGATCTGGATGAGGAAATCTACATGGAACAACCAGAAGGCTTCTTAATCAAAGACAAAGAAGACATGGTTTGCAAGTTGAAAAAGAGTCTGTACGAATTGAAGCAAGCACCACGGCAATGGTACAAGAAGTTTGACTCATTCATACTGAGTCAGAAATTCAAGAGAACAGTTGCTGATCCTTGTGTATATATTCAAAGGTACCCTGATGGTAAATTTATCATTCTTCTCTTGTATGTTGATGACATGCTGATTGTTGGAGAAGATGGAAACATGATCCAAATCTTAAAAAAGAAATTGTCAGAAACATTCGACATGAAAGATTTGGGTGTTGCAAAACGTATCTTGGGAATGGATATCATACGAGATCGAGCAACAAGAAAGCTTTGGTTATCACAGGAGGGATATATTGAACGAGTGCTTTAACGGTTCAATATGGACAAAGCTAAACCAGTTACAACTCCACTTGCTGATCATTTCAAGCTAAGCAAGAGAGATTGTCCTTCAACTGAGAAGGAAGAAGAAGAGATGTCATCAATTCCATATTCTTCTGCAGTAGGAAGCTTGATGTATGCTATGGTCTGCACAAGGCCAGACATTGCTCATGCGGTAGGAGTAGTGAGCAGGTTTCTATCAAATCCAGGAAAGACGCATTGGGAAGCAGTGAAATGGATCTTTCGATATCTTAGAGGAACTTCAAAATTATGCTTAACTTTTGGAGGTTCCGGATCAACTCTTGATGGATACACAGATTCAGATATGGCTGGAGATCTAGATGGTAGAAAATCGACTTCTGGCTATCTATTTACATTTGCAGGGGGAGCTATATCTTGGCAGTCGAAACTTCAAAAGTGTGTATCATTATCGACTACCGAAGCAGAGTACATTGCAGCTACAGAAGCTGGTAAGGAGATGCTTTGGATGAAACGATTTTTACAGGAGTTGGGGTTCAAACAACAACAATACATAGTATATTGTGATAGTCAAAGTGCTATTGACTTGAGCAAAAATACGATGTATCATGCGAGAACCAAACATATCGATGTGCGATATCATTGGATTCGGGATGCCACTGAGGAGGAACAATTCCAAATCAAGAAGATCCACACAGACAATAATCCTGCTGATGTAATGACAAAAGTTATTACAAAAGAGAAGTTTAATTGGTGCGTCAAGCAAGATGGGATGGACTCTCAATGATAGTCGGATTATGCCTCTAGTCTGGAGGGGGAGATTTGAAGTGTCTAGACTCCATCTTTGAATTTTTGGATGTCATGCTTCTAGATTTTCTTTGGTTGGTAGCATACCAACTTTGACAAATGCAAAGTAGCCACCATATGAATAGTTTAAACACATGGTTTATTCAACTTTGTTTGCCTATAAATAGACATGTTTAGTAGATGGAAAATCACACCAAAATCAAAGGAAGAAGCAATTTGAGAGCTTCTTGAGAGAGGAGTGAGTGAAAGAACATAGAGAGAGAGAAAAAGAGAGTTGTGAGATTATACCAATCCGGTATAAGAAAATATTGAGTGTTTCAATTCTTTTAAATTTCTCAAGTTTAAGTCTAAACTTGAGTTGTCTCTTGTATTCCCATTATTTCGAATAGTGGAAGTTGTTCTCACTGCCCGTGGTTTTTTCCTTCCACAGAGAGAGGGTTTCCACGTAAATCTTGGTGTCTATTTTATCTATCTTGCTGTCATACTCGAAGATTCCAGTGAGTAGTAAATTACTATTCACAATTTTATTCCGCTTAGAACCGGGTCGTTATTCCCAACACAGAACACATGATCTCAACTTTGCCCAAAGGCCCACAAGCGTTCTCGCATTCGAGGTCATCTCATATGGCTTCACCGACATTGTTTTCTCTCCCTATGGTAGTTATTGGAGGCAACTCCGTAAGATCGCGGCGTCAGAGCTTCTCAACCAGAAGCGTGTTCAAGGGTTCCGCTTTATTCGAGAAGCTGAGGTGGAGACTCTTGTAAGAGATCTGTTTTTAAGTAGAGGATGTATTGTTAATCTTAGTCAGAAGATTTTCTCGATGACTTCTGCAATCACGGCTAGAGCAGCGTTTGGGAAAGTCAAGAAAGAAGATCAAATGAAGTTTATTGATCTTATTGTGAAAACCAATAAACTTGCGCTTGGGATCGACGTGGCAGATTTGTTTCCCTCTTTGAAAGTGGTTTCGAGGATTAGTGGGTTGAAGCAGAAGATGATGAAAGTTCACAAGGAGATAGATGAGATTCTTGGAAGTATTTTGGAGGAGCATAAAGAGAAGTTTAAATCAGGGGATCAGAGGGAGGAAGTGAAGGAAGACTTTGTTGATGTTTTGCTCAGAGTTCAGACAAGTATGGATTATGGGGTTTCTCTCACCGATAATAACATCAAAGGAGTTCTGTTTGTAATTGAAAATTCAATTCTTCTATTTCCGTTTTTTAGCATGCGTTATTTTACCCCAGGGTATTCGGGTTGAAATTTGCTCCAAGAGATCAAGAATTCGAATCCAAGGACACGCACAGCGTGGGTGTTCCTTTGCTACTAGGCCAAAGGTCTGATTTGTGGAAGGACAACTTGTGTACGTAACTGCTTAAGATCTCACCCAATCTAAAAGGCCGCTGAACTCTTGATTTACATCTTCTACGTAATTCCTTGAGGCTGGACAGTGAAACCCCAGATATTTTACCTTTTTGCTCCAATAATGCGTTATTTTGTTTTGTTGTGAAGTAATATCTGAGAGGTATTCATAATTTATGGCACACGCTTTTGGTTTCAGGATATATTTAGTGGTGGAAGTGACACATCATCAACCATTGTAGAGTGGGCAATGTCCGAACTAATGAAAAGCCCAAATGTTCTTGAAAGAGCCCAAGAAGAAGTAAGAAGCATTTGCAATCAAGAAAGAAATGTCAAAGAATCAAGACTTGATGAACTCATGTATTTGCAAGCAATTGTCAAAGAAACCCTTAGACTACACCCTTCATTCCCTCTATTAATACCAAGAGAATGTAGGGAACAATGTAAGATTCATGGATATGACATCCCAAAGAAGGCAAGAATCATGGTAAATGTTTGGGCAACAGGGAGAGATTCAAAATATTGGAACCAACCTGAGGTATTCGATCCTGATCGATTTCTTGAATCGAACATTGACTACAAAGGGAATAACTTTGAGTACATTCCTTTTAGTTCTGGAAGAAGAATCTGTCTGGGAATGGAGTTCGCGGAACCGAACATGTTGTTGCCCTTGGCGCAAGTGTTGTTCCATTTTGATTGGAAACTTGGTAGAGATATCAAACATGAGGAATTGGATATGGATGAGAATATGGGAGTCTCAGTGAATAGGAAAAATGATCTTCAATTGATTCCAGTTACTTACTCTCGTTCGATCTTTGCAATTTGAACGGTCTGACAGTTGATGGTTTACATAGATATTCTGCCTAGTGGTCAAACATAAACAAAATCGTTACCTGAGTTGAGTTATAACTTAGTTTCCAGTGCATTAGGCTGTCGGTTTATATACATTGAAATATAACCATATAGTTTTCTATTTTTTATTAATCATCTTGTGTGCAACTTTATGCATATTTATCAATCAAAGCATCTTGATGCATACGTGCACCTGCCTCTGAAAATAAGAAAAGAATCAAAGCATCTACATCCACGTAGAGACACGTTTATCTATAACAAGTATTGCTTATTCAATACCTACTAAATCCAATGGTTCACGTTTGCCATTTTATGTAAATTTCTTTCCGGTTTTTGGTTCAATTCCGAAAGGGCATTTGAATGGAAACTTGTATGAATTATATCAATTAGTAATAGAACAACAACAACATTATCATATTACCTTAGAGGTTTCGCCTATGACGGATACTGATGGTCAGATGTACGCAACCACAACCATATGTTAGAAATACACAGAGATTGTTTCTCAATGGCTCATAATGATGCGTCGAGCTATGTCGATCAACTGCTACTTTACAATATAATAAATGTAGGATAGAGTGAACGAAGAAAATGTTGGAGACAATCAATCCTGTACCAAGACGCAGTCGTACAACGTGTGCACATGAAACAGCAAAATAAAATAAATCAAACCCGGGGCGAGTCAAGGACTCTGTCCTTAAGACGTATTGTTCTGGTATACTGTGCCCAACCGGTGTGAGCAATCGTCTTCCAGGATACAACGGGTACCTGTTCAGTTGAGCGGCACTGCTGAACTTGAACTACTTCGAACCTTCGAATGTCCTCACTTCTCCCGGACGTAATGCAAACTCCGAGTGCTATGAATGCAGAGTGCTTTATGAGATGCTTCAGTAAGTTGTAAAATGAATGCACCCTTTGCCCTCTTTATATAGGGGAGTCGGTTGGAGAACAAGGTACCGTGACCGTTGGATCAAAACCAAAGTTTGATTTAGACCGTTAGATTAAAACCTCCTATCTAGATTAGGATGGTTTAATCTCAGCCTTTAGATTAAAGATTAATTCGCAGGTTTAAACCTGGACCGTTAGATGGAAACCATATTCGGTTAAGCGGTTAAGACAGTTTAAATCTCGGCCGTTAGATTAAAGCTGCTTCTCCACCACCGTTAGATCACAACAAATTGATCTTATCTTTGTGGGAGGATAATGTTTGACTTAAGTTTGAAACAAACCTGCACAAACAGAACGAATCTGCTCACTGTCCGACTTCGATCGATCACATCGATCGATCGATCGATCGATGTGATCGACTGATGTCTGACAGAGTACTTCAATCGATCATTTTGATCGATCGAAGTGATCGATCGATGTCCTCTGATCGTCTTTGATCGATCTATCAAGCGTATGAAGCTCTCTGATCCACTCCGATCGATAACATCGATCGATCGAAGTGACATCGATCGATCGATGTCATCGATCGATGTCCGTCAGATGCTTTTTACGCCATATGGACCCCTCCAACGTGGCATTCCTCCACACGGGTGACACGTCACCCATTAAAAACGTTTCCATCTACCTTGAGCATTAATTTCACATTCACACAATACCATAATTGAGTGATTCCACATCCTAACATTAACTACTCGTTACGTAGATAATTAAGGATTCACTAGTTTTCGATTTCATTATCGGAAACTCATTAAGCTCAAAGTACGTTGCTCAACCAAGTTTAGCAACACTCATTAATGGGCCAAAGCCCAAACCTTCAATCTCCAACGATGGGCCAAAGCCCAACCTTAAATTCTCCAACAATCCCCCACATGAATGGAAATTAATGCAAATGCATATGCAGACTCTGAGGAGAGGTCAGACAAGAAAATATTGCATCAGAAGAGGTTGCTTCTGGCTTTGAACCTTTCATAGTGATGTACCATCGGATTCACTCGGCTAAATAGTGACTTGATGTCTTGAACTAGTCAGCCTTTGTTGTGAACCAAGACAACGATACTCACACAATATTTCCTTTAACACCCTTTTGGTTCTCATGGTTGTGTTCGTTTTGGCCATGAACAACCTGGTTTCAGAAAGTGTTTTAGAGAAATCTTGCCTCCTAGACTTTCTCAGAAGCCCCACTTCACACTTACATAGGTGATTCCTATCAAGAGTATTCTGCCATACTCCACTTGATGTATCAAGATATAGGACATCATTAAAAGCCTTAGCTTACCCTACAATTCTCTGCAGACAGCACTTTTATCAGACGGAATGAGTAAGTGCTAACTGAACCTTCATAACTTAGTTGTCCCATTGAACCAAGATTCTGGGATCTCCAGTCAACAAGGTTGGGTTACCATTACAAAGATTCATGCATTATGGGCTTCAATCCCATTCCGTTTGTCAATCTTGACATATGATCTCTAGGCAAGCCTTTTGTAAGCGGATCCGCAAGATTCTCCACTGATTTTACATAATCAATGGAAATCAAGCCATTAGAGATCAACTGTTTAATGGTGTTATGTCTCCGACGTATGTGTCGTGACTTACCATTATAGATGCTGCTTTGAGCACGTCCTATAGCTGACTGACTATCACAGTGTATGCTAATAGGAGCGATCGGCTTAGGCCAACACGGAATATCTTCCAGAAAATTCCGAAGCCACTCAGCCTCTTCCCCAGCTTTGTCCAACGCTATGAACTCAGCTTCCATAGTGGACCGAGCTATACAGGTTTGTTTCGTGGATTTCCACGACACAGCAGCACCACCAACCGTGAACAAGTATCCACTGGTGGACTTCGAGTCCTTACTGTCTGATATCCAATTTGCATCGCAGTATCCTTCTAATACTGCTGGATATCTCGTGTAATGTAATCCAAGATACATTGTGTATTTCAGATACCTCATCACTCTGTTAAGAGCTTTCCAATGATTATCACTTGGATTACTGGTAAACCTGCTCAACTTGTTTACTGAACAAGCTAAGTCTGGTCTTGTACAATTCGTTATGTACATCAGACTTCCGATTACCTGAGAGTATTTTAGCTGAGCTACCGGCTCCCCTCGATTTTTCCTTAAGTGCACACTTAAGTTGAGCGGGGTCTTTACCGGTTTCACATCATCCATATGGAACCGTTTCAGGACTGATTCAATATAGTGTGTTTGTGACAGTATGAGTCCCTCAGTCACCATAGAAATCTTAATTCCTAGAATAACATTGGCAACTCCCATGTCCTTCATATCGAAGTTCCTCGTCAACATCTTCTTTGTGTTTAAGATTATGTCCCGAGTACTTCCCATGATTAGCATGTCATCTACATAGAGACACACTATTACATAAGCATTCTGTGTGCTCTTAATGTAGACACACTTGTCACACTCGTTGATCTTGAAACCATTAGCTAACATAGCTTGATCAAACTTCAAGTGCCACTGCTTAGGTGCTTGTTTAAGTCCGTACAAGGACTTAACGAGTCTACAAACCTTAGACTCTTGTCCTGGAACCACAAACCCTTCGGGTTGTTCCATATAGATTTCTTCATCCAACTCACCATTCAGAAAAGTAGTCTTCACATCCATCTGATGGATTTCCAAGTTATAGACTGCAACAATTGCAACTAGCACCCTTATAGAAGTGATCCTAGTCACTGGTGAGTAGGTGTCAAAAAAGTCAAAGCCTTCCTTTTGTCGATAGCCTTTAGCTACCAACCTGGCTTTATACTTTTCAATAGACCCATCCTCTTTCAGCTTCTTCTTGAAAACCCACTTACAACCAAGTGGTTTACTTCCAGGTGGAAGATCAACCAACTCCCAAGTGTGATTTTGAAGAATCGAGTCTATTTCACTATTCACTGCTTCTTTCCAGAACGGAGCTTCTGGAGTTGACATAGCCTCGAAAAAGTTCCTCGGCTCATTTTCTACCATATAGGTTAGAAAACCCGGTCCAAACGAAGTTGGCATTTGGCACGCTTGCTTTGACGAAGCTCCTCATCTCCTTGAGGAGTCGCCTCACGCATTCGCTTACCAAATCTTGTTTCTTCTTGAATTTTGTCTTTCCTTGGAAAGACATCTTCAAAGAACACTGCATTCCTTGACTCCATGACAACATTTTCATGTATGTCAGGAATATCCGACTTGTGCACCAAGAAACGATATGCACTACTGTTAGTTTCATAACCGATGAATATGCAATCAACTGTTTTAGGCCCAATTTTCACATGTCTTGGTCTCGGTACAGTAACCTTCTCCAGACACCCCCACACTTTCAAGTATTTGTAACTAGGCTTGTAGCCTTTCCAAAGCTCGAAAGGGGTTACATCCATCTTCTTAGATGGAATTCTGTTTAAAATGACGTTGGCTGAGAGGATTGCTTCCCCCCACAAGTTCTGAGGTAAACCCGAACTTATCAACATAGCATTCATCATCTCTTTTAGAGTACGGTTCTTGCGTTCAGCAATACCATTCGATTGAGGTGAATATAGTGCAATCGTTTGATGAATAATGTCATGTTCTGAACAGAATTCATTAAACGGTGTATCATATTCGCCACCTCTATCACTTCGAATTGTTTTAATTCGTTTGCTAAGTTGATTCTCAACTTCATTTTTATAATCCTTGAAAGCATCAAGGGCCTCATCTTTGCTACTTAGCAAATATACATAACAGTATCGTGTGCAATCGTCGATAAAAGTTACAAAATACTTTTTACCACCTCTCGTTTGCACAAATTTTAAATCACACACATCGGTATGAATTAAATTCAAAGGTTCAGTGTTCCTTTCTATTGAAGAAAATGGCGCCTTTGCCATCTTCGCTTCAACACATATTTGACATTTTCCTTTATTATTAAAGTCCAGTTTGGGCAATAAGTCAAGATTACTCATACGTTGTATTGACTTGTAATTAACATGTCCCAAACGAAAATGCCATAAACAAGAAGACTCAAGCATGTAAGCAGAAGAGGAAGCAATTTTATTAGCCTCTGCGGGCAAATCTCTTTTAGGTACAATAGTGATGACATTCAATTTAAACATCCTATTCGACAAGTACCCCTTCCCCAAATACATGCCATTTTTCGAAAAAATAACTTTATTGGACTCTAACACTAGTCTAAAACCATGCATGACTAGAAGAGATCCAGATACTAAATTCTTCCGAATATCAGGGACGTGCAGCACACTCTGCAGAGTCAGATGCTTCCCTGATGTGAGCTTCAGAACAACTTTTCCCTCGCCTTCAATCTTCGAGGAGGCCGAGTTTCCCATGTAAATTTGTTCATTATTCCCGGGCTGGTACTCCGTGAACATCTCTCTGCTGGAGCAAACATGTCTAGTGGCGCCAGTATCAAGCCACCACTCACGTACGTTCCCCACAGCATTGCACTCTGAGACCACCGCACAGAGATTCAGATCATCCAATGCATCGACTATGTTCGCCTTTGCCTTGGTTTGCTTCTTCTTGGGCTTTCTACATTCATTGCTGACATGCCCCTGAATGCCACAGTTGTAGCATTTTTCGGTGAACTTTTTGGCGATCTGCTTGCCTTTCTTGTTCACCCCGAGTTGGCCTTTCTTTTTCTTGGCCTCTGCAACATGGGCCTTAGCCTGACCAGAGCTAGATTGTGGCGCTCTTTCAGATCTACGATTGTCCTCCTCAATGCGGAGGCGAACAATTAGATCTTCCAATGTCATATCCTTTCTTTTGTGTTTAAGATAGCTTCTGAATTCCCTCCACGAAAGAGGTAGCTTCTCAATCACTGCTGCCACGACGAAAGATTCACTGAGCAACATACCCTCCTCTTCCATCTCAGCAACCAACGTCTGAAGTTCCTCAACTTGAGAAACAACAGTGCGAGAATCTGACATTTTGAAATCCAGGAATTTGCCGACAATAAATTTCTTAGTGCCGGCATCTTCCGTACGGTATTTCTTTTCCAAAGCCTGCTACAAAGACTTTGCGGTTTTATACGTGCAGTATAAACCATACAAGGAGTTGTCCAAACAACTCAAAATATGGCTCAAACAAACATAATTGTTGAAATTCCAAGTTTCAACAAAATGTTGGTTTTGCATATTCTGGGTTTGGTCCTCCAGCGGATCCACCATAGGCGGGTCCTCAGTCAGAAAGTTTGCCAATCCCACAGCAGTCAAGAAGAACAGCATCTTCTGCTGCCAGCGCTTGAAGAAGCTCCCACTGAACTTCTCCGGTTTCTCCACTTGGGCCACTGCAGGACCCTGCGCAGGAGGAGCATGTCTTGGCACCCCAGCAGTTGGTGCCATTGGAGTAGAGCTTTGAATGTCTGCGACAACTTCGATCGATCACATCGATCGATCGATCGATCGATGTGATCGACTGATGTCTGACAGAGTACTTCAATCGATCATTTTGATCGATCTAAGAGACATCGATCGATCGAAGTGATCGATCGATGTCCTCTGATCGTCTTTGATCGATCTATCAAGCGTATGAAGCTCTCTGATCCACTCCGATCGATAACATCGATCGATCGAAGTGACATCGATCGATCGATGTCCGTCAGATGCTTTTTACGCCATATGGACCCCTCCAACGTGGCATTCCTCCACACGGGTGACACGTCACCCATTAAAAACGTTTCCATCTACCTTGAGCATTAATTTCACATTCACACAATACCATAATTGAGTGATTCCACATCCTAACATTAACTACTCGTTACGTAGATAATTAAGGATTCACTAGTTTTCGATTTCATTATCGGAAACTCATTAAGCTCAAATTACGTTGCTCAACCAAGTTTAGCAACACTCATTAATGGGCCAAAACCCAAACCTTCAATCTTCAACGATGGGCCAAAGCCTAACCTTAAATTCTCTAACAGAAAAAACCGCAACTGAAGTCGAAATGAGAAACACAGTGAAATGAATGAACACGGCAATTCTTTCTTTAACAATAGAAGAGAGATTATAGCTTCTCTCTATTAATAACGAGAGCACCATAGGAATAACCCGTCTTTACTATAGGAGAAACCTCACTTTTCCTCTCTTTTTCTCTTCGTGTTTACTCTCTCGGAACTGGAGCTCTCTTCCCAAAATTGCTCTCTCACAAAATTGGTTTTGGAGTCTCATGTTTATAGCAGTATATTTGAGTTGACAGACCCTTAAGTCTCTGTTGCATCGGGCGACACATTTCACCGCAATTGTGCCGTCACCTCTTATCCAATCAATGAAAAAGGTCAGGGTCAAGTGTTGGATTTAATTTAATACTTCTGAATAAGACCGTTTAAACGAGTAAATACACAAAGTAATAAAATGCGGAAAATATATCTTATTCCATTGTTGCTGTTAATCTGAACACGTACGCTGCAACTGCTCCAGCTGATGATGAATATGGTGTGATCCAAGGATTCACGACCTCCCACCAATTGCTGATACACCCCTGGAAAAGAAATCAACAATTCATTGTTTTACCTGATGGAGAGGCTAGGCAGTATGAGCTTTATTAAATAAGGTTGGCACACCCTTCCAGTTTTCTCTCTATGGCCGATTTCTTCTTGTTGTTATGAGGAGGTGAATGCCTCCTCCTTTATATAGAGGGAGCATAGGAGAATCCTGATTGGCATATTCGGAGAATCCTGATTGGCATATTCTTTTATGGATAGAGATACCTTTATCCCAGATACCTGGGATATACTTGATACTATCATCAAGTTATCTTTATCCATTATCAAATATTATCTAATATTTAATAATAAATAGTATTAAGTATTATTTAGTATTTAATTATTGTACCAACAATTATCTACTAGCCACACGTGGGCTGTCGTCCCTTGGAGACCAGACGTCGTACACTTTATGGTCGTAACACTTAGAGCCTATCCATCGCAGCCTCTGACCATACGACTGTCTACATATTTGGGGTTTCCATTTTAGACCACACTATACATCCACGACATACCCGATGATCAGTTAATGTGTGGATGTTTTACGCAATAATTAATATTATTACGTGACATATGTGACATATAATATTATCATACATAACGTCTATCTTATGATTAATTCGTATGAACTTTATCAACATGCTGCGCATCACACGTATCTCTCCCAACAATCTCCCACTTGGATTATGTATGTATCTTAAATATTATATGTCACCTTTTTGAGCTCATATACCGTATGTAACTTAGTGTGTCTTTTCTTTGCTGGTCTATCAGCAAAGTTAGCAAAAGACTTAAGCCGCACGCCGCCACATTGAATTAGTGACTTGTCCCTCTTAAATCATGATGCTAACATTCTACTGAATGACATGGATACTGAAATGGATATGTAGTGTGGAATTAATATGCTAGGTGATCGTACATATTAATTCCAACTTGGTCCTACTTTAGCGAGATCAATAGAATCAAGAATGTATGCCGTAACTGCTTAATGTACATTACTTCTGCAGGATACTTTAAGATAACCGGAATGTAGATTATACTATTTGTATGAAATAAACAACTTTATTGAACACAAGAAAAACCTCACAGAATCCCACTAGGATAAAACATCCTCAACTTGACTAAGACCCATGCGGCTAACATGCTTGAGGAACACAACCGGTTCTATGGCCTTAGTCAAAGGGTCGGCCACCATGGAGTCTGTACTGATATGCTCAATACTGATCAGATGACTCTGAATTCTTTCTTTAACATCCAGATACTTCATCTCTATATATTTCGCTTTAGATGAACTCCGGTTTTTATTTGAATATAGCACCGCAGCTTTACTATCACAGTAAATCCTCATTAGAAACGAGATAATCTCCAATACCTGCAGCCCTGTGACAAAATTCCGAAGCTATATCGCCTGATTGGATGCATGGAATGATGCTATGAATCCGCCTCCATAGTGGAAGATGCCAATAAGGTCTGTTTTGCGCTTTTCCATAAGATTGCACCTCCGGATAGAGTAAACACATAACCCGATGTCGATTTCATGCTATCTTGGCATCTGAAAAAATCAGAATCTGTATATCCAGTGAACTTTAACTTGTCAGATCTCCGACAGTACGTGTTGCTTCTTTCCTTGTAAATATCTCAGCACCCTCTTTGCTGCGGTCCAGTGATTCTTACCCGGATCAGAGAGGTATCTGCCTAACATTCTGTAATGAATGCCAAGTCTGGTCATGCACATACTTGGGCATACATTATACTCCCTACTACCAAAGCATATGGAGTATTCCTCATTTCTGAATGTTCAAACTCTGTTTGGGGACATTGTTTTAAACTAAACTTGTATACGGGGGTACTAAGTGGTTTACACTTATCCATACTATACCACTTCAACACTTTTTCGATGTATGCTTGTTGTGAGAGACCTAAGATATCTTGGGTATGATTCCTTCGTATCTCAAGTCTCAACACATATGAGGCTTCACCAAGGTCTTTCATCTCGAAATATTTTCTCAAAAAGGCTTTTGGCATCGCTCATCATGTTTACATCATTTGTTGCAAGCAGTATATCATCTACGTACAAGATCATGAATATGAACTTGCTCCCACTGAACTTGTGATACACGCATTCGTCAATTTGGTTTGCCTCAAAACCAAAGGAGACAATCACTTTGGCGAATTTGAAGTACCACTGTCGAGACGCTTGGTTGAGCCCATAGATGGATTTCTTTAGTCGACAAACCATGCATTTCGGATCTCCCACCTCGAATTGAGGCGGTTGAACCATGTAAATGAGGTTTCGTCGAGTTCTCTGTTTAAAAACGCAGTCTTGACATCCATCTGATGTAGCTCAAGATTTAAGTGTGCCACTAAATCCATGATTATCCAGAAGAAATCTTCCGTGGATACTGGAGAGAAGGTTTCCGTATAGTCTATGTCCTCCTTTTGGATAAACCCTTTAGCAACATGTCGGGCCTTATATCGTTTTACATTGCCTTTTCAATCTCGTTTGGTTTTAAATATTCATTTACAACCAACGGGTTTCAAACCTTTAGGCAACGAGACGACCTCCCAAACTTTGTTGTCATGCATAGACTTAATTTCTTCTTCCATGGCTTTTATCCACTTTTTTTTATTTCGACATTGTAATGCTTGTTGGACGTTTTTGGGGTCATCGTCCAACATGCCAACATCGGATTCGTGTTCTTGGAGATACACCGCATAGTCGCAAGGTATGGGGTTTCTATGTTCATGAGTGGATCTCCTTAGGGGCACTTGTTCTTGGGATACTGTAGGTTCCTGAACTGCATCAGCCGGCAATTCATCGAGTTCTTCAGTAATTTCCTTAGGAACATGAACTTGTTCCTGTGGAGCGTCACTACTGGGATGAGGTACCTCAGATGTGTGTATCGTTGATGCTATCTCCCAA
Organism: Eustoma russellianum; assembly: GCA_036186865.1. Taxonomy (NCBI): domain Eukaryota; kingdom Viridiplantae; phylum Streptophyta; class Magnoliopsida; order Gentianales; family Gentianaceae; genus Eustoma; species Eustoma russellianum. Next base: position 9,790,982 of record AP025048.1, on the reverse strand, counting down.
AAAGATGGTTCGATTCGCATTTCTGTCGCATCTGAGTGTGCCTCATCTAACTCGATCATCTACTGATGCAAATCATTTCCTCCTGGAACCAAAGTATCCTCAAAGAACTTTACCAAATTTGGCTCGAAAAATACTTTACTTGTGGGATCGTAGAATTTATACCCTCGTGACCTTTCCGAGTAACCAACGAAATAACAACTAACTGTTTTGGTGTCCAGCTTTCTTTCATTTGGTTTACAAGGCTTCGCCTTTGCTTGACAACCTCAAACCCTTATGTGGTTAAGGCTACGCTTACGCTTAATCCATAACTCATAAGGGGTCCTTATCGTTGCTTTAGTTGGTACTCGGTTGAGGATGTAAACTGCGGCTTTAAGCGCTTCTCCCTAGAGAAATAATGGTAACGTAGTTTGACTCATCATACTACGCACCATGTCCATAAGTGTACAGTTTCGTCTTTTATCTACAACATTCATGCCTGGTGACCCAGGCATGATGTACTGAGGGATGATTCCGTTTTCCTCTAGGTACTTAGCAAATGGTCCTGGACATTATTCTCCTGATCCATCATATCGACCGTAGTATTCACCCCCACGTTCCGATCTGATTGCTTTAATCCATTTGTTGAGTTGTAACTCAACTTCACCTTTAAAGGATTTGAACATGTCTATTACTTGCGCTTTTCTTTAATCAAGAATATGTAGCCATATCGCGAATAGTCATCAATAAAGGTGATAAAATAAGAGTGGTCATTTCGAGTAACCGAATGAAATGGCCACTAATATTGGTATGAATCAACTCTAATGGACTATTTGCACGATTTGCTTCATATCTTTGGACTTTAGTTTGTTTTCTTTTAGCATAAAATACACACGACTCTAAGTCGGTTAAGTCTAAAGGATTGAGAATTTTTGTTTTGACAAGACGTTCTTTTCTGTTTTTCGACACCTGTCCTAAACGTCGATGCCAAAGTGATCCTGAATTCTCATAAGTTAATTTTGCTTTATTGTTTTGCGTTACAACATGCAAGGTTTCCTAATTTGAAGAGACATTTATTGAATAAAGTTTATCAATTTCGGACATTGTACCGTGACCAATCAATCTAGAAGCGTGATAAAGTTGGAAATTTCTATTTCCAAAATAACCATAATATCCACTTTATCCAATCGATAAAATGAAATAAGATTTCGTTTAAGCGATGGTAACACAAAAGTGTCATACAAATCTATATAGAAACCGAATGTCAACGGCAATCTGAAATGCCCGAAGGCTTCAACCTTTATGCCACTGCCATTTTCCCAATAGACGTATCTTGCATCGTCTCTTGGTTTTCTATGGCTGAGGCAACCCTGCATAGTCACAGATAGGTGAGTCGTGGCTCCCGTATCGACCCACTAAGTGGCTATATCCTAACCAAAATTAACTTCAAAACAAACTAAGAAGGTACCCATTTTCTTAAGCCAAGAAATATAACTGGTGCAGTTCTTCTTTAAATGTCATTCCTTATTGCAAAAGAAACAAGTCATGCTTTTGGGTGTGTTAGTACTAGGCGCCCCCTTTTTCTTTTGACTTGCCTTTTGCACAGTAACCTTTTCCGTAGCTTTACGTTTCTTACCACCAAACTTGGTGGCGACAACATTCATAATTTCATGCGTCTCATTCTTTATCTTTTCCTCCTTTTGCACGCAATGTGCGATAAGTTCATTCATGGTCTATTTTTTCTTTTGGCAGTTGTAACTGAGGTAAGGAGTTGAGAATCATGACAACTAGCGTGTCATCAAAGACATCTAGTTTTATGTTTCTCGACTGAGAAGCGATGTGAGTCATCTCTAGGATGTACTCTCTTATGTTGTCGTTTCCACGGTACTATTTCGGGCGAAGTTTCTTTAAGAGATTTTCTGTCTCGATTTTCTCATTCTTTACATATCTTTGCTCGAGATCGGCTAATAATTCTTTAGCCATCGTAGATTCAGAAACGTGTCCCCTGAAGCATTCGGGGATAATCTTTTGCATGATCATAAGACACATGCGATTTGATCGTAACCAGCGTGCCATGTGAGATTTTTGCTCACTGGTACTTTCATCTGTTAGCACAGCTGGACGATCTATCTGCAATGCATTGTCTAGACCAACAATCCCCAGAAAGATATCGAGTTGATCTTTCCATTGCTTATAGTTTGAACCGTTCAATGTAGGCATATCCTTAATGTTAGACATTATTGCTGAAAAGCAAACAAGAAACGGATGTAAATACACAACATGTGTAATCTTTAAACTACATAAAATCCGAATATCAAAATAGAACCTTAATTCCATCTACCAATTGTTTTTCAGCATTAGAGCTCTTTGGAGTCATCCCAATACCTTCCAACAATTGGGTGCAGTGGTCAATATGACGGCTCTCCAAGAACGGGTTAACCACCTTCCTTTGAGCCGATGAGTTAACCTATGCATTTAAAGCTTCGCCGCCGGGTCTTTGGGTCCACTACCATGCTCATATGTGTTTTTGACAATCACACCTTCCTTTGGGCCCGTAAATGATTGCTTCCAACACATACGTGCCCTTCACGATCATAACAAATATAGTGGCGATGATATGATTGCCGCACTTTAAAGGGATCATATTAAAGCCCCACATTTGCTAAGTCACGTAACTTTATGGTTTTAAATGATCCGCAGTTTTCTGACTAACCCTTTTGCACGTACAGTGCATACTTAACCCCAACATCCATTTTGTTTTACTTAAACCAATTCGAACCAGCTTGATTCCCTTTACGGCTCAAATAAGAACCACTTTGAACCAAGCTCGGTTCTCCTTACAGTTTAAGAAAAAATATCTTTACCAATCAATTTAACAAGTGATATAACGTTATGATGGGTCACATCGAGTGTGACATGAACCGATTCAGTAATACCCACTTGCCATAAGGGTGTACTACCATTCCACATAATTTCCAGGACACCGGTGGAGTCACAATGGTCTCACTTAAGAACCGACTTTCTTAGACAAAACTATGTGTGCTGTGCTTTTATCACAACTCAATGAGTCATCTATCACGAGTATAAATCGTATTGATTGATAACTGTTGGTTAATTCAGTCAACTTAACCCATCGAAAACCGGGTCAAGCAAGATTCGAATCCTTATTGGGTTAAGTTTTTTAACTTTATTTGTTTATTTATTTATTAACATGCATAAACATAAACGACATAAATAAATAAATAAACAAACTGTATGCATATAAACAAATAATGTAATAACCGGAAATTAAACTTAACACTTGATTATTATTATTATTTTATATTTCTTCAAAATAATGATAATAATAACAAGAGTTTATTATTATTATTACTATTTTCCTTAATAAACTTTAAATAATAATATAAGAAAAAAATTTATTATCATTATTATTTACTTTATTTTCCTTTTAAAAAAACTTTAAAATAATAATAATAATAATTACATATTATTTTTACTATTTTTCTTAATAATAATAACAGTAATAATTAAATTATCATCATCATTATTATTATTTTCTTTAAAAAAGAAAATTTAAAATAATAATAATAACAATTTATTATTATTACTATTTCCTTATAATAATCTTTAAATAATAATAATAAAAATTATTATTATTTACTTTATCAAAAATAATAATAATAAACAAATAAATAAACAAAAACTTAAATTAAAAAGAAATTGGGGAAGGGGGCGCGGGTCGGGTCAGGTCAGAACCCGCCTGGCCCATTATGATTTCTGGATTTTTCCTTTTTTTAGTTGGCCTTTTGGACCGAACCCTGTTGTTCTGAAATAAGGCTGGACTAGCCAGAAACAGAACCTGCCACCCAGCCCAATTCGCCAGAATTCCTACGCTGAAAAAAGAGACTTTTGCCACCTTGCACGATCGAACCAGGGACATCCTGGTTGCTGGAGCACGCTGCTCCCACTGGGCCAAGAGGACTTTTTGGTCTTTAAAGGGCAGCAGATTGAATTTATATAAAACTGAAGAGAATTCCACAAATCAAAAATTCCTGAAATATCGGCCTCATGGATCGAAACTTAGACCTCTGACTTGAAGGATGGAGAGCTGGCCACCAGCGCCAGCGCTGTTTTGCGTGGAAACTGATGGAAGCTTTATTTTTATACCAAGAAAAAAGAAGCTTTTCTTAACCAAAATTTGTTTACGGAAAAACATTTTTGACTCCAAAAAAATTTTCGTTTTTCAGCAGAACAGATTAATAATAATGATTCGATTAGGCCTTCTTTGATACCACTTGTTGGATTTAATTTAATAAACTTCTGAATAGGACTGTTTAATCGAATCAATGTATAACAAAATGCGGAAAATATACCTTGCTCCATTGTTGTTGTTAATCTGAACACGTACGCCGCAACTGCTCTGGCTGATGATGAATCTGGCATGATCCAAGCATTCACGACCTCCCACCAATTGCTGATACACCCCTTGAACGGAATCAACGATTCATTGCTTTACCCGATGGAGAGGCTAGCCAGTGTGGGCTTTATAGAACAAGGTTGGCACACTCTTCCAGTTTTCTCTCTATGGCCGATTTCTTCTTGATGTTATGAGGAGGTGAAGGCCTCCTCCTTTATATAGAGGGAGAATAGGAGAATCCTGATTGACATATTTTTTTATGAATAGAGATTCATTTATCTCAGATACCTGAGATATACTTGATACTATCGTCAAGTTATCTTTATCCATTATCAAATATTATCCTTTATCCCAGATATCTGGGATATACTTGATACTATCATCAAGTTATCTTTATCCATTATCAAATATTATCTAATATTTAATAATAAATATTATTAAATATTATTTAGTATTTAATTATTGTACCAACAATTATCTACTAGCCACATGTGAGTTGTCGCCCTCGGGGACCAGACGTCGTACACTTTATGGTCGTAATACTTTGAGCCCATCCATCGCGGTCTCTGACCATATGACTGTCTACATATTCGGGGTTTCCATTTTAGACCACACTATACATCCACGAACATACCCGATGATCACTTAACGTGTGGATGTTTTACGCAATAATTAATATTATTACGTGACATATGTGACATATAATCTTATCATACATAACGTCCACATTATAATTAATTCGTATGAACTTTATCAACGTGCTGCACGTTACATGTATTTCGAATTAATCCCAACACCAAGGTATTAACCGACAAATTCAAACTTGTTAAACACACTACTGGAACTAATCCTGATTTTTGTGTGCACAGTAATCTTACTATCCACCAATGATGGACGTTGTGAAAAGAAATAATCAAGTTTCTTTAAGTAGGAATCATCTATCCAATTTTTGATAGTACCAAGTTAGTCGACCCATGTGGTACCTAAGAAATCTTGTATCACAGTGGTCGAAAATGAAAAGAAAAAAATATGCCCATGAGATAAAAGAACGCGTGGAGAGTATGTATTAATTACGGTAGGTTAAATGCTTTAACCTGCCAGGGAAATTTTGTTGGGTTGATAGGATGTTTTGATGATTTGTACAGGCTTGCGTGTATGAAAGATTTTAAAAATTTACAAAAAAATTAAGTTTCCAAATAGTCAATAGCGATCTTGACCAAACATTCGGTATACTTCAGAATACTAGGTCGAACGCATGATTGAATGCAACTTTTTTGTTCCCTGACTCATGAGATTGAACTCATATTCGAGTAGTACGAACGACCGGTCTCCGTATCCTAAATTTGAAAGTTGGTCAAAGGTCAAAGTCAAAATTTGACCATACTCAAGACGGTACTCAAAACTTTGCATTCGTCCTAATGCAACACTCAGCATGTGGTTTTGAGCTCGGTCTAGAGTTCGATCAAGCTTTGACTGATTATTGACCAATTTTGTTTGTTGAAATTGTGTAGAGACAAGTAAAAAAATTAAGGCTCTTGTTTATATTTGTTGTAAAAGTTGTACACAAGTTGGTGTAGTATGAGATTATTGATGTTTGTAAGGCAATTTATATAGCTGGTGTTGAAAATCCACTTCGCAAATAAAATGGTCGTGGAGTAGAATTAAAGAGATTCGACCACTATAAACTGTAAGTCTTCATTCACTATCTCTTATTTCCTTCTTATTTTGGTGAATACTTTGAGTTGTAGTGATCTAACATGAGAAAATTTGAATAATTGTCCAACACTCTATTCATTCCTCTCCTTAGAGTGTTCTTAATGGACTTAACAATCGGTACAAAAGTTAAGTCTTGATTGCTTGGCCAATTTTTGCAAATAGCAAGGTCTAAAGATCATTGAAAATATGACAACTTCAACCTCCACCTGCATTAGCTCAACTCCCAAGCCATCCACTATGTTTACAAGACCAAATACCAAGGTTTTCATGATTTATTCTCAAAACTATTCAATGTGGAATTTTAGAATGATAAATCATTTGAAAAGTTGTTGTTTTAACATATGTAGAGCTACTATTAAATGAGTTAAAGTTCATATGGTTACAACATCAAAAGGTAAAGAGAGGTCCAAAGATTAAGATGAGTACACCGAAGAAGAGAAGCTAAAGTTTGAAAAAACGGAAAAGCATTTGACACCCTCTCATGTATTCTAACCACTACAGAAAATGTTAGACTACAATAACTTAATACGACTCACGAAGCATAGAAAATGTTAGAGATTATCTATCAGAGAACCGAACAAATAAGAATGGCTAAAAAGCCAATGCTCATGAAAGAATATGAAATGTTTTTGTATAGAGAGGTTAAAGGATTGAGTTAACAATTGATCATTTCAGCCGATCCATAAATCTTTTTTTTTTTGACAAGAAGACATCAAATTAGTGCAACTTTTGCGTTCGCTGACTTACGAGACTGAACTCAGATTCGGGTAGTCTGAACGACCAACCTCCGTATTTTAAAATTCATAATTGGTCAAAGATCAAAATCAAAGCTTGACCGAACTCAAGACCAAGCTCAAGACAAAACGTTCATTGAGAAATTGCATTGTTGGTACTTAAGGGTAGACCTGTTTAAGATGAATGAAGTTAAACAATTTTCTAGTTCGAGTATTTAGAAAGAAACATAAGCTATAAGTCACAGAATAACTGACTACACCGACTAATAACAACTTAATAAGGTACTTTTCCCTCGTGGAAATCTGTCAAACAAAAGCTCTTAGCCACAAACAAAATCGCGTAACTCTGTGTCTTGTTTCAAAGCAAAATACAAAACATTCCAGTAGATATAAGATAGAATTGTTAAGGAGCTAAAATGAATACCTAAGTATTTTTTATCAATTTGCAAAGAGGTTGAGATATCAGGAAAATAAATAATGGCACCACCATAGACGAGGTTCCTTCACCAACCAAAATCAACCTAAAGCTCTGGAGTAGCAGGGGTTTCATATTCCTCGAGGACCGCACTCCTGAAGCCATTTCGGCCATCTGTATTGTCATCTGGCAAGGAAGCAAAAGGTAAGTTTGTGCAAGCATGAGTCAGGAATAAGCACTTTGGGTTGCATGCTTTTCAGCATTCGAAAAACCCGAGGATAAGTAACTGCATGAAGGAACAGAGATCGAGGACTTCCCCTGATGCATTTAAGGTTGTTACCAGCCAAAATCATATATACTTGAGCCATGAGGTGCCCGGGTTTAGGCGATGAGAGAAATGATTTACAGATGCAGTACACTCCCCTTCAGTCCAGGATATAATTACAGATGTAACCAAAGAAAGGTGCAAGTGCTAAATTTTCAAACAAGATTCCTCTTATGAACCACCGGTTGGTATAACAGTAATGAACCCAGACAAGTTTCTAGTAATATTAACAAGTAATTGGCCCTAAATAACATACAATGACAAGTATCACAAGATCATGAAAACAAATCAAATTGTTACAATATAAGGCCTACTCAAACAAATGAAATGTAGTTCTTTCTTAGGAACATTGAACACTAATATCCTTGCCATTCCTGGAGACTACCAGTAGTCCAAGACACAGAGCTTTAGTGATTTCTCTGTAATCATGTGATCCACAAAAACAATAAATTGGCTAACTAAGTTGAAAAGAGAAAACACCAATAAGTTGCATCTACCAAAGCTCAACAACTTCGCTAAGGCAAGCCAACTTATAGACATCTGACCAATCAAGAAACAACTTAGATTTCACAGATCATGACAGAAAGGTTATACTACATGAACCCTGGATGTCACCCTGTATGCTGATTCAGAGAAGGTAACATGACAAAGTTGGTTTTCTGACAAGGGCCAAGGCTATAGTTATGACTTGATGGGAAAAAAAAAGAAACAACATATGACATATATTAGTTCCCAACTCTAATTTATCTGCTCCAATTAAAGAAATAACTTAAAATACAAAACCGCTTTGGTGAAACAGCTCCCAGTGAGTTTGTAGCCTGACTTCAGATTCACTTACAAACTTCCTTTTTATTTTCAAGAGACCTTCTGAAATGCTTCAATATATCTCACCAATATAAGAGAAAGCACGACAAGTGTAATGCAAAGAAACACTCAAGGGCTAAACAGAAAAAATTCTCATTATGGAGGTGACACGTTATGAGTGATTACAAAAAACAATAAGCATTGTTTAATGTCTCAGATTTCCTATAATCCACCTAATTTTCTCTGTGCAGAGCATTGTTTTAATGTCTTTTTTATAAGAATATTGGATTTTCGTAGTGCCCGATGCAGCACTGTGGTTTACTTAAATGTCCTGAAATAACCAGGAAGCTTTCACTCTAAAAACAACATTACAACATTATACGAGGAATACTTAGTTCCAAGCATCTCAAAAGAAATGATCTTAATAAGCACACTTTCTGAAGACTGGCAACACCCGTTGTCTCGTTACTAGTACCACCAGTTTTCAAGACCACTGGGCTGAATATCTGTCTCCTAACCCCGCAAACTCCAACCAATAGGCAGGAAAACAGAATGGAAATGCAACATAACCACGCAGAAATATGAAATTTACTTACAGTTCAGAATCGACTCTAGAAGCGATTCAGGAACTGATATGAATTATATAAGGACTGTGTATGCAGAAAAGCACCTAAAAAATACAGACACCTTAAATTGTGCATTTAAGGCATGGTGCATTCAGTTCTTGATCATCAGATGATCAGATAATTGTCAAATCATGATAGAACATATGATCCAATACGGTCAGGGGGTCCTTTAGCTGAAGGTACAGTGTCTTAGATGCACTGTAGCCTCCCTCAAGGAATATATTTTCCTTTTTTCTTTTTTGTTGGTAATTATAAAGACTACATTTTAATCTGTAGCAATGACGATGTTCAACAGAGCAAGCCAATCCCATTTTTTCCTGTGAACCATATATTACTAAATGGCAGTAAGCCCACATCTCTTCTTCACCTCGACTCCTTCGTTACTATAATAGATTCATTAATAACCTTAAACCATCAAATTGGAAAAGGCAATCAACATTCTCAGAAATTCTAATTAGGGAATTCATGAGTTTGGCCAAACTTAAGCATCAATGCCTACAACTTGTGATCTGATGCAGTAAAAAAGATATAAACTCATATTCCACACACAAAATTTCATCAAAACTTTTACAAGAGAGAGCAAATTCGGTCAGAATAAGAAAGTTATTATGTATACACTAAATTAAAACATTTCCACAAAAATGGGTACATCAATCACTACATTGAAAATACTTAATCAGAATCAAGAAATAGGGCACAGGACGATTACCTGAAGAATCAAAAGCCGACAATTTTGAGGAGGAAGAAGCAGAGAAAGCCAAAGAAAATAAGTAGGAAAAGGTAATCGACAAAGACGAAGAATTTTGTGGATCCATGATTCCTATTTAATGTCTTCTCCTTTATCCGCTGCAGCAGCTGCTTTTTTGGTTCTTCATATTCCTCAATTTTTGCCATCATGAAAAGATGCAGATCCGAAGCTTCACCTCATCAAGCATTCAAGTTAGGTTATGTCTGGAATCTCTAGTTTGCTGGGACCGTTTATTCACCCGAGACGCCTGATTTATAATCGTTTTTCTTTTTGAAGATTTGTCTGAATATGCAAATTTAATATTGTTTATAATTTTATATAGGTTGTGGTAATATTGTATAATTTGGATGGCAAAGCCCAAAAATAAGAAAATATTCAACTCTAGAACTATATCTAAATCCCTCCCGATTCTTATCTGTATATTATTTTCTATATCAAATTTTTGATGTAGTTTTCGTCATATGATGATCTAATTTACCATTTTTAATCTTGATGAGCCAAAAATATTCAGTTAGTCAACAAACAGTCAACGTAGTTCATGTACAGCTAATTGACCTAATGGTCTCGGCCAGAAGGCCTCAGCCTCGGTCAGAAGATCTCGGTCTTGGCCAATATTATTTACAGTTGAAGTGACTAAGGCAGATTCAAGGGTGATTCTTGGTCAGCTCGGCTACACACCAGAGTCAGGTCGGCCCATACTCAATATGATCAGAAGTGAAAGATTATAACTAGTTTTCAGAGATCAGCTTAGCCACAACATATATCCAATTGCCTACGAAGCGTCTCAGCTCGGCATAATGCACCTCGGCTTAATTATGCTTTAGTCAAAGCAACCAACTTTGGTCAACCTCGGTAAATGGAAGGAATCAACGGTGTGTAGGATCTGCAAGGCAACACTAGAAGGGGGTTGAATAGTGGGTGCGGAAAATTTGGTATTTAAAATTGTTTTAGACCAAAAACCCAACTTCTGAAAACAGTTTCTGTCTTCAGGACCTATTTTGAAACGTTTTGAAAACTAGGTTACAAGTCTTCAAAAATTCTAAAATATGGAGAGGTCTTAGTCTCAGGTGTTCTGAGTATCTCCTAAAAATTTCAGATTAAAATTCAATCTTTAACCCCTTTAAAAATCGTTGGTGGTCAGATTGCACAAATCTGCAAGAAACGGTAGTCTGATTTGAAAAATTAAATCCAATTAAACCGTGACTCCAAATGCTCTGAAAATTTAATGACTAACCCCTTATTAAGTTTATTTAATTGGGTTGGAACAGGTTTGAAAAATGCTTTTGGGAAGTTAGTCAAATAAGTTCAAAGTCTCAACCTTTGCAAGCCTGAAAATCAGACTGCACTAGTCTCAGAACTTTTGACGTTTGAATGTTTTATACTTGTCCAAAAGGGTTGAAACTTGCGCCAAAATGACCTTAAGACATGTGGCTATGTTTCCTGAAATTTTTGTGATTTTTGAAGTTCGTTTACTATTTTTAAGAAAGTGATAGAAATGATGCACTGTGCTGGAAACTGAAAGTAAGTGCTGAAAAGTAAAGAACACAAGGAATTTTATACTGGTTCGGTTAAATCAACCTACTCCAGTCTTCGAGAACACCTTCCTCGGTTAGCACTAATCACAAAACACAAATAACACCTTACCACATAGGGTTGATGGAGTTACACACCAACTCCAGCCCTTTACAAACATTGTAAGTGATTACAACGATCACAAACACCAGCACCTAGCGGATGCAAGATTGATCACACCTTGATTGATCAATCTTTTACAACAATGTAGAGTATATAGTGGTATAGATGAAGCCTATTCAAGATGTATGAATATGAATACAATAGGCTTTAAGAGAGAAGAAAGAAAGAAAAGTAGAAGAAGAAAGTCTAGAAAACGTTTTTCACTTTTGCACTTGTGATACTTGTCTTCTATTTTGAACTGCTTCTTCTTCATTTTATCAAGCCCTTGGCCGCCCCCTATGTCTTGATCTTCCCCTCTAAAATTATCTTTTAATTCCTTGGAAGAATATCTTGTATCATTGTGACATTCACTTGCTTACTTGGTAACTCCTCATTGGATGATCATTATAGCCTTGCTTACTTGGCACTTATTGATTGGATGAAAGTTGTCATCATTTGATGACTAGATAAATCTGAAAAATATCACTTAAAGCATGTGCCAATTAGCCATAAAAATGTTACCATAAGTCTCATATCAATTCCACATAATTAGCAAAACAATTTATCACATTTAACATCATAAAAATCGGCCAACATTATTCTCCACATGCTGAAATTTTCAGCATGTGTGATATCCAAGACAAGTTCAAATTATTGCCATGTATGTAGTAGATTTATCCCTTGAGAATAAAAAATCAAATATGCTTAATTTTGAGTAACAAAAATCGGCATAATTATTTCAACACATGCTGAAATTTTCAGCATGTGTGATATTAAAAATATCATCACATTATTTTCATAACATTTTTAAAACATTGTCATTTTATCTCCCAATCAATCCATATAATTCAAAGAAGTAAATATGGCACATTTAAGCTCAAAAATTCGGCCACCCTAATGCACACATGCTGAAATTTTCAGCATGTGTAACAAATGTGACATGGTTTGAAATGTTACCTTGTGTAGCTCATTTCTTTATGCCACCAACATTTTATGCTTCATTCTTGGCCAATCAAGATGCCAACAAAGCTCCACATATGGTCTAACAAGCTGTAGTAGGCGTGTGATATAGCTTGTGCATGTGCTGAATTTTATTTTTGCCAACTTTGTAAAATAGTGCACAATAATTATACACATATAGTATATTCCAATCAGCCCTTAATTAATTTTTCTAGAACACTTTAAAATTTATAGAGTATGTAAAAAGTGTCTAGATACATGTTATATGTCATGCCAAAAATGTTCCATGTGTCGTGTTCGTAGAAAACCGAATTTTTGACGTTTGTCGATTACCCGATTTTTCTCCGATTAAATTCCAACTTTTTGCACATGTTATATATATTATGTTACACATAATATACATAAATTAAACTTTAATATTCAGCACTCATGGCTGATTAAATTGGCGCCTACATGTGACAAAAATGTTAAATTTGAAATCTCCACAATTTGGCCTTAATTGGGGGTGATTTGTGTGTGCCAACATAGAATGATTTTATGGCTGTATATACCATGTAAGCCATGAAATTTGTGGCCATTTTTGAAGTGTAGGGGCTGGCCATCTATATATGGAAAATACGTGACACGTTGGCGAAGTTTCGGTATTCACCCGATACGATAATTTTTGGTTTAGAACCTTGTAACATGTCGTAATAATTTTGTCATCACTATGACTTATATCATACGGTATAAGACCTGAATATACTCATAAATATGAGGTAAATATAGTGGTGTGACGTTAACGTACATTCGTAAAATATATAATGTGTCGGTGGTACGTTGGAATATATGTGTGCGGAGCCTTTTAAAAAAATCTGAATATATATATATATATGTGTGTGTGTGTGTGTATGTTAAAGGCGTGTGATAAAGGAGAGGAGAAGACTTTCCATTCTTCAATTTGTTACCTTTGTGCCTTCTCCAAATATATCACCATTTAATGAACTACTTAGTTTATTTAACTAAGTATTTCACTTAGTGAACTAGTTTGGTTCATTAATGGTGGCACATGAAAATAGTTCAAACATAACAAAGGTTTGCCATTTGATGTAAGCTTTAAAGCTTCATGGCTCGTTAGTATGGCAACAATATATATGAACTATATAAGGCAGGTTTCATGCAAAAATGTGTCATGCATTTCTTTAGTACACGTTATTTAAATCATGCATTTTGCAATCACTCAAACCCCTTTTTCTCAACACAGTGTACTTCCTTAAAAACATGTCCAGCTCGGCTTCGGCAAATCTTCGGCTTCGGCCCTGTGTTGTCACTGAGTTCTAGCCTCAGCCTTGTTTTCATAAAGACTGTTGCTCAAAATCTCTCGGATAAGATCAGAAGAAGATATTATCTATTGGCATCTGGGACCCACCAAGGCAGTTCTGCAGAATACTTTCCAAGTGTCAAGTATCAAATGGTTTAATACAAGGCCATCATTACAAGCCGACCTACATGACATAGAGTCAGCCACTTGCACACCCACGGTCACATGCATTTGTCCCATCATACTGCACACCCGTAGCAGACAAGACAGCAATCTCAAACACATCGCAATCCTATCATCGGGCAGAGGGTCAGACCTCCTCAATTTTGAGTATAAATATACCCCTATCCAAACGGGGAAAGGGAGAAAATTTTTTGGAGCTTCCTCCTGCGAATTCCATCTCGGCCAACACTTAAAGAGCCTAACATTCATTGAGATATTATTACAGGTTTCATCTAAGCCTTTATTCCAGCATAAATTGCCTACCAAAACACTCATAACTGACTTAAGCATCGGAGGATTTTCCCGGGACAGCGCCCTAAGACCTCTAACGTTTCTCTTACTTCTCAGGTTCCGTTGAAAGATTTAGACAGAGAGCTAACGACATACAACAAGGATCATCTCTGATCCATCTGGTGAGCATTTTCTTGACTCATCAAAACTGTTTTATGATTCAAGAAATTTGGTATAATAATGTATTGACTGGATAACATAAAATGTTTAGTATGTTACTTAATTAATCTTTGGAAAAATATTTAGTTCTTAGGAACAATATCAATATTTTGTTGGGGGTATTAGTAGCGTAAAAAATGATGAAAGTGAAAGAAAAACATGAGTTAAAACTTCACGAAAAATGTATAGAAAAAGAAATAAGAAGTAAAAGATAACTGAAGATTTTATCAAAGTTATACATCTAAAACGTATATTATAAAGTTTTAATCAATGTATCGAATAACAAAGGAGGGGAGAGATTCTCTCCTAGTTTCTCCTTCCACACCTCTTTCTTAAACCAAAATTATTTTATTAAGTAATGTTTCAAACTTAACATGAAGGCTGAACTGTACAATTTATCAGATTATAGGTTAATAAATCAACAACTATTTTAAAGTTATAGATCTAAAACAGTTGTACTGCCTTTATCATCATGATATTGGTCATGATACAGAAGACTGTAGGTAGCTCGGCCAGGAAATTGGACGGTTAATCGAGGCCGGCCACCTACAACGGTTTTACAATGCAAGGTCAAGGCTGCACAATAGGGTAGACTTTAGCCGGCCTCGTCTAGATAAAAGTTGCCGACCTGGACATCAACACAGGTCGCCAGTAGATGAGGATTCAGATTTGGATGGGCAGAGATTGCGAGTTTCCGAAAGTATACGGCTGATCTAAAAAGTATAAGCCCACAAAAAAATCATGTTTCACCTTTCTAGTGTGTATTCAAAATCCTCATTTACATAAATGTACTTTAAACACATTTTTCAATATCTATTACAAATTTGCTATTTGCAAAGGAGTTGTCCATATAATAAGCAGCATCGACAAAGGAGACAAGTTCTCATTATTTTAATCAAGTTCTTCAACTGGCTCAGCTCGGTGCATTATTCTGTTCGGCGATATGTTTGCCCAAGGTCATGGAATATGAAGAACTTTATCTAGTTATCCTACACAAATATATGGTCCAGATTAGTTCGGTCATAGGATATTGGAATATCAACCATCATACTGGGAGCAGCTCAGCCTGATTCTCAAATATTCAGCCTGGTTTGGGGGCATAGCCATTATCCCTTCGACTTATGAATCATACTGAGGGATTCATCTATGTGTAAGAAAGTTCTGTGCCTACCTGACGCTCACTTTATGAGTTGTAACAGAATTGAAGCGCGACAAGATTCACGCTTAGCCGATCTCTGTCTTATGGCTCATAAAAGGGCTCGTGAAACAAGCTTTCCACCTCGATGACTTTTCTCTTATGGTTCATCAGGTAAAGGAAATGATATGGTATCCTTCCAATCACGATTAAGGGTCACCTCAGCCTTAGGTCTTTTCAGGGGTCCACTTTGGCGTGCATATCCACCTTACGGTCGACCTCAGTCCTAAGGCTTGTCAGGGGTTTTACCTTAATTCTCCCAAGACCTCAGCCTTCTAATTTATCAAGGCTTCAGTTCGAGCTAAATGTCCTCCCACATTGGGGGCTCAACTATTTGCTATCTAATTATCTCAAAGGAATCTTGAATGTGACAAGTTCCACACCTCAGCAAGACGGATCTTGGAGTCCAGACCGGTCTTCTCAAAGATGTTCAGTTCAAAAGAATTGCTAAACAGACTTATCTCGGCCGTTACAAGGTAAACCTGGCCATATAACATAGGACAGACCCTGAAGTCCAGATCAGTCCTATAAGAGGAATAACTCATCAGTCAATGCTTGGAAGAATCCAAGAAGCATTCGTCAGGGCAGATCCTGGAGTCCAGATCGGCCCTACAAAGGATCAATTCAAAAGAATTGCTGAAAAGACTTATCTCGGCCGTTATAAGGGAAACTTGGGCCATATAGTATACGACGGACCCTGGAGTCCAGATCAGTCCTAAAAGAGGAATAACTCATCAGTCAATACTTGGAGGAATCCAAGAAGCATTCGTCTGGGCAGACCCTAGAGTCCAGATCGGCTCTATGAAGGTTCAGTTTTTAAAATTGCCGAACATAATCATCTCGGTCGCTACAAGGAAAACCTAGACCACGTAATACAGAGCAAATCCTGGAGTCCAGATCGGCTAGGCGAAAACTCAGCTTAAGAATCGTTGAGCAGAAAAATATAATATAAGACAGACCCTGGAGTCCAGATCGGTCCTAAAAAAGTACATGACTCACCAGTCAACACTTGGAAGAATCTAAGAAGTGTTAGGCAGAGCAGATCCTGGAGTCCAAATCAGCTCTGTGAAAATTCAGTTCAAGAAATTGCTGTCGTAACATCTCGGCCGCTACAAGGAAAACGTGGGCCAAAAGATTTTATCTCAGCCTAAAATGCTTCGGCTAGGTCAGATTAAAGACTTGGGTTATTACTAAGCGTTATTCAGATTGAATCTCGGCTAAAACAGAGCAAGCTTATCATCTCAAGCAAGATTCATTCTTAGCCAACCATTGTCTCAGCTCGACAGAATAACAGGTTTATTCTGTATTTTAAAGCTTGGTAACTTTGTTTTATTTTCAGATAAACTGATTAAGTTTGCCAAGGCCGACATTGGATCTCGGCCACAATAAATTTGGAAAATAAAAATAGCAGAAAATCTGAAATTGAGGAGCAGAACAGAAGGAAAAGACAAGTTGCAAAGACTTGGGAAATTTTCCATTTGCAAAGATTTGAAGTACAAAGATTGATGTCTGCTCAGCCCTATTACAAAAATTCTAAGTCTAATCCTCGACCTCTCTCAAGCCAGCTCCATCCAAAAACTGCTTGAATTGAGTATTGAATTTCTGAGCAGAAACTGGATTGTAAAGATTGGCTAGTCGAGGATCTTCCTTGTTCAAATCTGGGTAGACTTCAGAACAGACATCAATGGCCTTTGTCTGGCCGACTCCATAGCTGAACTCTGCAGCAGTATCATATTCTCTTCAAAGAGTTGGGACCTTCTGAAGTCTACAACTGCTTTAGCTTCAGACTCGGCCAATTGATGACGCAGACGGGCCACCTCTTCTTCTAAAGTAGATGTCTACTGTAGCAACTCAGTTTTGTCTTTATTTAAAGACTCTTTCTCTGCCAGAGCCTGGTTGGAGGCATTTTTCAGGTCGGCCACTTTGTGTTCCAACTCATCTACCTTGGAGTTGAAAGTGGCCAATCTCAAATCAGCATCCCCCGCCTTTTGTTGAAGATTGGAGATCTCAGCTTGCAGAGCGTTATTTCTCTGAGTCAGCCCGGCTCTCTGTTGGTTAACTTCTTCAAGCTCCCTTGACTTAGCTTGAAGAGCTTCGTGGAATTGTTCTCCTCGGGCCAGCACCTCCAACTTTTGGGCTCGGATCTGCCAGGGCCACAAAGTTAGAAAATAACTAAGTGTCAAACAAACACTTAGAAAAAACTTGATATACTTACCAGAGCAATGTTGGAGTGGAAGACTTCTTTCAGATTCTCTCATGGAGTAGCCTCAAACTTTTGCTAGTCCCGGGGCAGAACCGTCGCTCTATTCAGTCTTCTGGCTGTGGCCATGTCCATAGCAGAATCATTTCCGAAAAAACCCAATAAGAATTGGGTCAGACACCTCGGCTGGCTGAGACAGGGTATCCTCAGCTGGCTGAGATGGAGTCACTTCCAGCGGAAAAGGACTGACTGGCATCTCGTCCCCTGGAAGATCCCTCGCCTCTTTGCCTTTTTCTCCTACGGAGGCTCGAACCGTCACCAACTTCTGCCATTTCTTCAGGTTCAGCCGAGGCCTGCGGTTGGGGTTGGGCCTCGGGCTCGTCATCTTGAATTTCAATTGGCAGAGCTGCAGAAAATATAACAGGTCAAGTTAGAATCAGACCTCAGCACTTGAAAAAAGACCAAGTTAAGATTTGAATTGAAGGAAGGTCAATTACCTGGCTCTGGCTCTGCTTGCATGGGCTCGGCTGCAGGGATGGCTGGGGGCAAGGCAGAAGTAGAGGCCCCCCTGCAGGAGCAAGTGCAGCAACTCGTCTGGCCTGACGAGCTCTTTTTCTGGCCGCTGCCTCGGTCATTCTGCTGTCATAATCTTCATTACCAGAAGCCATTGAGCCAGCATCAAGGATGAGACAATTATTAACTGAAAGTAAGAAGAATACAAAGTTAAGGCATATCAAGACCAACCTCTAACAATGATCATATTATCTGGAGAAATGGGCAAGTAATTCTGCCCATAGCCAGATGGCTTAGGTCGGCCGCCATTAAGATATCATAGTCCACCCTTTGCTAGTCAATGACGATTGGCAGACTCCGAAGTCTGGCTGCCTCATCACAGTAGTCTGGGCCCGGCCTCATATTGTCTGCCCTGCCAGACTTCCAAATGTTCCCCTTCGGCAGCTCAGCCTTCTTAACATAAAAGAATTTACCTTTCCAATTCTTGGTAAAGGTAGGAATATTAACAACGAAAGGGAAATCGCTGTTAGAGGCTCGCTTGCTGAAATAATACCAGCTATGCGAGACTCGGCAGGAAAAAAGAGCCCTAAATACTGTGGTATTGAAAGGAGACTCGGCTATTCTAAGAAATAGAAGATAACAAAGAATGAGTTTTAAGCCATTTGGCTGGATTTGAGGAAGTCTGAGATTATAAGCAAGAATAATTCGGACATGGGATTCAGGAATGGGAAGATTGAACCCCGACTTAAAATAATCTTCATAGACTGCTTCATGATCCTTGGGAGGATCGTAGGCAGTCTGACCAGACAGAGGCGAAATTGGGCCAAACCGATCCCGATCAATTATGTGCGTTTTATAGATACGATTCAGATCGGCCTCAGACAGAGAGCAAAAAGACTCTTGGACGAATGAAGAGGGAGGACCTCTTTCCAATACCCCCGTAAACAGAGATGGAGCCCTTTGTAGAGCTGGAGGATTTACAGATGCCGGAGCAGGAGCAGTCCCTGCTTGCTCCGGCGAGGAGTCAACCACTGTGACGGCTCTGCTGGACTGAGCAGCATCACCAGTGGTCCGGTGTAGGCTACCAATAGGGCGGTCATCATCAGAAACCGTCCTACCGGGCGGAGGGAGAGAATTATAGCTTCCTCCACCTCCACTGGAGTAAGAAGCACCCTCAGAAAAGTTTTGAGAATCATGGGATGAAGAAGCAAACATAATGAAAGACTTACAGTAAGACTGAAGAAAAGAGGAAAGAAGGCCGGAATAAGCAGAAGTCGCCGGTGGAATTTGGAGGAAGACACCGGAGAAGACAGAGTGCAGATGCAAAAGGACAGAGAAAATAAAAAGTTCAGAAAACCGTCTGAAGGCCCTATTTATAGACCTTCATCTTGGCATCCCAAGGGTCACCTTGATGCTCTCGCTCTCGATCTCTGTAACTGCCGAAAATGAAAAGGTGCGTAACTGAGGCTTCGTACTCTACGCAGACAGTAAATGCGTAGAACAGCCCAATCAGAGGCAGACACGTCACACTTGAAAGGACAACTCATTAAAGGCTGTGAATCGATTAGCCTGCCCTACCTGCTCGGCTCGGCCAACCTAATCTGGAGGCAAATGATGAGCCAAAAATATTCAGTTAGTCAACAAACAATCAACGTAGTTCAGGTACAGCTACTTGACCTAATGGTCTGGGGCAGAAGGCCTCAGCCTCGGCAGAAGATCTCGGCCTTGGCCAATATTATTTATAATTGAAGTGACTAAGGCAGATTCAAGTGTGATTCTTGGTCAGCTTGGCTGCACACCAGAGTCAGGTCGGCCCATACTCAATATGATCAGAAGTGAAAGATTATAACCAGTCTTCAGAGATCAGCTTAGCCACAACATATATCCAATTGCCCATGAAGCGTCTCAGCTCGACATAATGCACCTCGGCTTAGTTATGCTTTAGTCAAAGACTCTGGTCAACCTCGGTAAATGGAAGGAATCAACAGTGTACTTCCTTAAAAACATGTCCAGCTCGACTTTGGCAAATCTTCGGCTTCGGCCCTGTGTTGTCACTGAGTTCTAGCCTCAGCCTTGTTCTCATAAAGACTGTTGCTCAAAATCTCTCAGATAAGATCAGAAGAAGATATTATCTATTGGCATCTAGGACCCACAAAGGCAATTCTGCAGAGTACTTTCTAGGTGTCAAGTATCAAATGGTTTAGTACAAGGCCATCATTACAGGCCGACCTACATGATATAGAGTCAGCCACTTGCACATCCACGGTCACAAACATTTGTCTCATCACACTGCACACCCGCAGCAGACAAGACAGTCATCTCAAACACATCGCAATCCTATCATCGGGCAGAGGGTCAGACCTCCTCAATTTTGAGTATAAATATACCCCTATCCATACAGGAAAAGGGAGAAAAATTTCTGGAGCTTCCTCCTACGAATTCCATCTCGGCCAACACTTAAAGAGCCTAACACTCATTGAGTTATTATTACAGGTTTCATCTAAGCCTTTATTCCAGCATAAATTGCCTACCAAAACACCCATAACAGACTTAAGCATCGGAGGGTTTTCCCAGGACAACGCCCTGGGACCTCTAACGTTTCTCTTCCTTCTCAGGTTCCGTTGACGGATTTAGACGGAGAGCTAACGACATACAACAAGGATCATCTCTAATCCATCTGGTGAGAATTTTCTTGACTCATTAAATCTCTTTTTATGATTCAAGAAATTTGGTATAATAATGTATTGACTGGATAACATAAAATGTTTAGTATGTTACTTAATTAATCTTTGGAAAAATATTTAGTTCTTAGGAACAATATCAATATTTTGTTGGGGGTATTAGTAAGGTGAAAATGATGAAAGTGAAAGAAAAACATGAGTTAAAACTTCACGAAAAATGTATAGAAAAAGAAATAAGAAGTAAAAGATAACTGAAGATTTTATCAAAGTTATAGATTTAAAACGTAAATTATAAAGTTTTATCAATGTACCGAATAACAAAGGAGGGGAGAGATTCTCCTTCCACACCTCTTTCTTAAACCAAAATTATTTTATTAAGTAATGTTTCAAACTTAACATGAAGACTGAACTGTACAATTTATCGGATTATAAGTTAATAAATCAACAACTGTTTTAAACTGCAATTGAACCATGATATCATATTACATAAAAAAGACAAAAATATAAAGACGATTTTGTAAAAAACTAGCCAGGTGACAGATTCCAGTTGAAGAAAATGGGAGGGTCTAACTAAGATTGTAAATGAATAGAACCGTTCGATTGTTCGGCTTGTTCGGTTCGAGTTTGACTCGGTTAAATGATTAATGAATCGAGTTTGAACCATTTTTTCTGTTGTACTCGGTAAGTGATACCGTTCGTTTAAGGTATTCGGCTCGTTAATGTTGTTCGTGAGTTAAATAAACCGAGCCTGAACAATTAAATATGTTCGTTTAAATAAACAAACTTACTCGATTCGTTCGCTAACTTAAATGAACCGAGCTTAAACAATCCGATGATTGGCTCTTTCGGTTCGTTTACGGCTCTAGGGGTCTCACAAGTAGACAACACATGGGAAAGTTTTCGGAAAATGGTGGGGTAAGTAACTTTGTGTTGTCCATGCCTAATAAATGTTTCCCTTAAAATCAAACTACTCAAAGGAAAATATTTGAAAATATTACTTTTCAAATATTTCCAGATTAATGACACATGTTATCTACTTATTTTTCAAAATATGCATCAAACATACATAAGTATTGAAATTATATATTTTATTTAAATTTAGAAAAAAGTTATTCTATAGCAAGTCATTATCTTCTAGAGTGTGAAAAAACAAAAATACCACTTTGGTGGATTTAACAATTGACGTCACCTTCTCCCTCTTAGAAACACATTTTTCCTGCGCTCAGCCATAGTACTCGAGTTGAGATTTACTCCGAGAGCTAAAGAGTTTGAATACAAGGACGCACACAGTATGAGAGTTCGAATCCAGATACGCGCACAGTGTGGGTGTTCCTCTGCTGCTAGGCCGAAAGCCTGGTTTGCAGGGAGACACTTGTGTTGGTAACTGCATAAGATCTCACCCAACATAGCTAAAGCTTCTAATTTACATCTTCCACACATGCTCCTTAAGGCAGGAGAGGTGGAGACCCTCGAGGTTAGAGATTTCACCTTTACACCTAGAAACACTTTACTCCTCCAATCTTCACCCCTCCTTTTATTCCATCCCACTTCCACCCCTCCCTTTAATCAGCCGTGATATACCTCCCTTAATACAACCACCACCTGCCTCCGCTAACCCTGCTACCACACAACCTCCTTTACGTACCGAAACCCCACCTGCCAACCTCCACGCCTGCTTTTTTACACTTGCAAAAACATCACCTTCTCTACATCACTGGTGTTGTCACCTCTAGAATCCCCCATCCCCGTGACCCCTAACCACCTCAAGTAATTCAATGCAACAATATCAATAAAGAACTAAGTAGAATGCTATTCAAGGAACATATCGTCGCCTTCAATCATTATACTAACACTAGGAGCAACTTTCATGGAAAAACAACAGAGGTTCCATAGCCATTTATCAATTGAGCACATAAAGGACCTTAACAGTGGCAATACTAATTGATTCAATTGGTACCTAAAATCAATAATATCACTGTTTTGTGAGCTCCGTTCCATTTGTTTCAACTGGTACGGTTTCCGCAAAGCTATACCAAGCTAAATAGCGCATGTTTTTTTTTTTTTATAAATAAAATCATTCTTCTTATATGAAGATTTTTTCGATTCGTATCATATTCATGGGTTGGAAAGAGGGGGGGGGGGGAGGGGGGTGGGGGGACGGAGAATTGAAAAAAGAGAGAAGGCATGAGAGTTGTGGAGGCATGATGCATAGACATCAAATGACGCGCGGCTAGTGTTAGACAAAACACAATAGTGATGATGCATGGTAACAAAATGTATTACACGTAAAGATTATAGCTAACGTTTATACAATTGCCGTAATTATGTGGCAGCTGCTCTTTTACCACTATAAAATTACTCATGAAACTATGAAGAAAATGTACTCATGGCTTCAATATTAAAGGCGAGCTTTTTGACTAGATAGCACCTTAAAATGGACCCTAAGCCTTGAGGTATTACTGATTTACTGTATCGGATCTTCAGGATTTTCACCACTCACATTTTTGCTGAGTTTTTCCTGCTAAAGGAATACATGTCAATGTACAGCAGTAGAAAAAGGGGAAAAAACATGAAAAGAGAAAAAAAAACACTTAGCATAACTTCTCTGTTTTCTAGATCTGTGTTTTTTGGCTTTCTTTTTCATAAACCCTCAAAGGCCTCTTGTAGCACGTGTATTTTAGACTTGTCAACATATACATGTTCGCTTCATATAGTGAATATAGGACTTGTTAATTATACATGTTAGCTTGACAGTATATGCATATCATAGACATGTAATACATAGATGTTAGCTTCATACGACATTCGGAAGCGGTGGCAGAAAGTTTTGATTCAGCAGATTTCAATGCCATGATATCAACGAAAACATTACCCTATTGCCTCAGAGCCTCCGGTCTATGGCAGGGTATGGGGAAGTCGGATGTACGACGCGATTATACCTACGTGTCTATGGGGTGTCGGATATACACAACCATACCTATGTGCTAGGAAAACACAGAGATTGTTTCCAGATGACCTATAATGAAAATTGCGTCAAGATGTGTCGATCAACTGCTACTTCACAATATAATAAGCGCAACCAATTTAGTGAGTCATTTTGCTTTATTCTATCATATTCCAAAGTCAAGAAAGAATGTGTCTAGACTGCATTGGAAATGGAAACATTCAATGCCATGATATCAAGATAGTGAAATGTAGCTTGGTAATTAGTAACATTCTCCTCAGGAAAGCTATTGTGTACCTGGGATTTGTTTGGTGATTTGATCAAATTTGTCTCCTTTGCAGACTCAGATATTTGTCCTTCTGATGTCTCATTTGAGTAGCTACAGATATTGATGAAAAGGATAAGTAGTGCTTACTGCATAACAATTTTGACTAGCAATCACATTGAACAATAATAAAAGCCTAATGTCGCTATGAGCTCACTAATACATTACACATAGACCTATGACCATACTGCGGTATTAAACACAACTTGCCTTATCAGCCATACCGTTTGTATAAATCCATGAATTATGAACACCAATGACTTTCTTTTGACAATTAGGAGCATCAATCCTAATATGTTATAGTTTGCTTAATGAAACAATAACATAGTATTAATCCTTAGATCAACCTTTTCTTTGTCTCATACTACTACTTCAAAAATATAATCATCAATTTTTTTTAATCATCAATAACGTGCAAAGGAAACATCAGAATGCCAAACACCATTAGAAATCTGTCAAGTTTAGTGCTTCAAGTTATTTTTTTTCATTTTATTATTATTATTTTTGGGCGTAAGCTGCTTCAAGTTATTTCAAACTAAATAACTTAAGATTTCCAAATAAGATAAGAAAGTGGACCAACCAGCGTTAGGTGCATCGTGCGAAGAAGGTTGCTCCACATAATCTTCCACTATCTGTACAACTCCAGCCTGTAGAAAATATAAAGATAAGAAAAATGGACAACATATGCAACAAACAAGAATATTACAGAAATTATATAGGTACTTGCACCATTTCTCTGAATTGTAATTATTGATGTTTTTATAGGAAAGGGTGTAAGCTGTGGGTTGACGTCTGAATAATTCATGGGGGCTTGGTCCTTCAGCCAATTATCTTATCATTCAGTTTCATATTGTGCTACATATTTCAAATCGATATCTACTACAAACGCATAGAGTTGATTCGGACCACGGAGACGCTGATGATGCAGAAGTGCACTAGAAGAAGTGACCTTGTGATTCAGAGACAATATGAAAATCAGGTTTCCATAAAAATACAAAAAAAACACTGATCCAAGAAACAAGACATCAATGAACTCCCGTTAATCTCATGACCCGTATGGGATTCCCTAAAGAGAAGTAGTACCCTGAATTATAAAGCAAACAAGGAATTTTTTGTAGGAAGCAAAGAAAAATCTCAATGAACTAAGAAATACCCCTAGAGAAGTAGTCAGTTTGGCTGGTACAAGAAGAATACACATTCTACTTAAACCTAATACGGGAGAATGAAAGAGTCAGGAAAAAAATGAACTGAAAAGGGAAAACAAAGAAAGTAAAGGACCACAAATAGAGGAAAAGACAAGTTCAAAAAGAAAGAACGAGTCAAAACCTGAAAAAACGATAAGATAAGAGAAATCAGTAAACATGTACAAAATAGGAGAAAAGGAGTGGGAATTCTCAGATATAGATATGTTCTTTAGTTCCTATGAGATTTTATCATTGTTTCCTGAAAGATTATTTCAGTTCAATAGCTTTGCAAAAATTTCTTTCTTCTCTCCCGAACGCAACCCCCCCCAAAAAAAAACAAAACAAAGCAAAAAAGAAAAAGAAGTTATACTCGAGCCAAGTGTGCTGAGGCACATAGTTCACTGTCTTGAGACAAGCTTCGTTAATGTCACCTCGCCTTAGAAGCCCTTATCCACTAAGCTAGCAACTTCTGGTCCAAGATGCAATGCTTTAACAACTATAAGAACCACACTAACTCAAGAAATCTCATAACTAAAACCAGCAATAAAATGGTAAATCAAGGGGTTCTCTTTTGTCTACCAACCACAAATTGTATGAGTTAATCAATCTTGTGGCTAAACAAAAGAAGAGTCAGTAGCCTTTTATGGTATTCACAAAACCTTATCAGCCATACCGCTGCCTCATCTGCCGTAGCCTCAAAGAGAGAAGCTTCTGCTTTAAGGTCCTGAATTTCAGCTTTAACAGATTCTATTTGAGACTCTAAAGCCTTTCCCCTTCTTGCCAATATCTCAACAGTTTGCTTGGATGTTCTTTTAGCATAGTAACCTTCTCCAAGAAGAACCTGTGATTGACAAATATAAGTATTAAAAGAAAATTACATGAAACAGGAAAAGTTTCCTGAATGAAGTAAAATTCTACATGCCAACTTGATGTAACTTTAATGCCTCTTCATGAGTTGAAAAATTAAAGAGCCGCTTATACATAATACAACTCAAATCATGATTTGACAAAAAAGGTCAATAAGTAGGTATGTTGAAGGAAATAGAGAGACAAAGGAATCTACAGGTAGAATAAACTGCTAAACTTGTCTCTTCAATATCTTAGACCAAAAACCTCTGAACCTATACTTAAACCAGGTCTACAAACTCAACGTCTACAAGAACACTGGATATTAACGCTACAATGGAAATAAATGACTTTGCTTCTTCATCACAATCTTAACTTATGTATTGGCTCCTAGTTTGAACACGTCAGATTCAAAATCTTCATCAAGAACTAAATGCACAGAGATACAGACCTCTAGTATAGATATAGAACCGGTCATAGCTTCACACTTTCACTCATCAAAGTCAGGATCTACTTGGGCTTTGCAAGACATCTTCATGATACACTTGGCAGTACCTTTGTATGCATTTAACTTCTTCGGTAAATTCCAATTTCCTACTGATGTATTAAAAAATTCTCTATCAATGTCATTCTCTTAAAACCGATCAAATTAGAACATCAAAGTTTCTACTTAGCAAGTGAAGTAAATGCAAAGTAGAAGTTAAATTTGAGCATAACAACATGACAACACCATCCTACTTTTCCTCCTTATACATATATGACACAATTCACAGAACATTTCAAGCTCCGAAAACATAGGTCATAAATAAATTAGATACTATACCTACCGTTAACTCATTGGTATGAATCAACCGTCCTGGAAAAAAAGCCGCCTTTCCAAAAGGAACCTACAAAAAATTAAAAAGCGAAGAATAAGAAACATAAATAACAACTATTCAAATAAAAAGAAGCCAAATAAAAGCATTTGAAGGCACTCAATAGTTACCATAATTTCATGTTGAAGTTCATTTGGGAGCGTTTGGACAAGGTTAATGAGATTGACGTTGTCAGATACGAAGTCTTTAAGCTGGTCGAGTATTGCCCGGCGTTCAGAAATCGCGTCATGGGCACGCTCCGCCGCTTTCTGGATTTCCGTCGGTGGGTACTCGGAGGACAATAACTTTACTGTTCCTTTCTTTTCCTTTGTCATTTGATCCATTACAGCTATGGAAACTGAGCGTTGAAACAAAAAGAACCCCAAACTAGAGGTAGAAACAGCTGAATAAAATTACTACAGATTTCAATGTTCCATGATTGAATAGTATCAAGAACTGACTCAAAAGGGCACGCCCAACCTACAGGGAAATCAGCTCAATAAATACACCAAATCTCCAAAAGGAAGAACTCGGGTACGAGGTAAACAGCTTGGATGATGAAGACTATGCTTAATTTTCAAAACAGGAATCACAATTGAAGTGAAAATTAGGGTTGGCAAAGATGAAATTAGAGGGAGTGAAATTAGAATAACTACATCGTTTCCGTTTAAAAATTTTAAGGTTACACACATTTTCTGTGTCAAGAAAAATTATAATGACAAAATTTGACAGTCGTGTATAATTAAAAAGTACTATTATATCCCATGGATATTTGTCTTGGAAATTTTGAAACAAACTAGATTGACCCTAATAGTTGTTGGGGCGGACAAAAGTCTTTTTGATGTAAGTAACACTAGGCAGATTTAGTGCTGATCACTAACTCTTTGTAAATTACCGTTTTGAGAGTTTCAATAAAATTCGATCCTTCCGTCGGGAAAAAAGATATTATTATAAACAATGAAGATACGCAATACATTATTTATAAATAGTACCGGACCTAAAAGGTAAAATTAAAAAACGTGATAGCTCGTAAACGAACACAATGGAGTGCTCTTGTAAAAATAACCGTAGCATCATCTAACTTTAATACTAGGTCATTTTCTAATAATTAATTGGTATCACGTCACATATATCATCACCTTACTTAACTAACTAAGACGTATAAAATAATCTTATATGACATGTTAAAATATCTACAATCTTACCAGATATTATATCACATATATGAAAAGTTGTACTAAATTCATAAGTAATGGTAGATAGCCTCTTAGGGCATATAGAGCATTGGGGGTTGTATCGGGGGTTAGTCTATTTTACTATGAATATTTTGTGGGGGTTGTATAGGGGTTAGTCTATTTTACTATGAATATTTTGTCTGATAAAAGTTTTATTAATCTAAGAGAATGTTGAGATCTTAATCTATATCATTCACAAAGTTCATTGGGACGAAACCTTTAGAGTCATGGTATGACCTTTTGTAACTAGAGCATTGGAAGTTGAGTGAAAGAACAGCAGGCACAGACTGCTAAGTAAAGGGTGTACATGTGAATTTGCATTCTTTTGTAACAAAAAAACTGGCTCCGGTGGCTTTCACTACTCCAGCCTTGTGTAGCTGTGTGGATGATGTAAATCACGAACCTATCGACCTCTTAGATTGGTAATACGTTACTAGACAAACCACGCAATGAGCTCACTGCAAACCAGACATATAATACAGCATCCAATTGGATCGGATTCAAACCATTATGCTAAATACATACAACAACAACAATCATACTCTGTATATTCCAACGATAGCACAAGCTATCGTTAGGGGTTAGGGAGGGTGAGAGGTAGACAAACAATACCTCCATCCCAAGGGATAAAGAGTTTGCTTCCAGTGAGACTCCCGGCTCTATATGTACCCGTACAGATATCATCATAATAGGAAGATGTACTAGTGAAGAGATTTTATTAAACATACACAGAAATCTTCCGATATTAAAATAGTCATAACCGTGAATATGCACAAATAGTTGAAAGATAAAGACCGAAACAAAAATGTGCAAAGCCAACCTAAAGTGTAAATACTATCTAATCCTCTAAGTATGCTCTAAGGTGCCCCTATAACCTGCCTACCCTTTCTTAACCTTAATTCTCTGCCTCCATGAACGCCTATCCTCGACCATGTCCTCAGAGAGGTGCAACTATAATAAGTGATGCCTAATCTGCTCATCTCGCGTCTGTTTAGGCCTGCCTTTACTCCTCTTCCCTTCTACCGTGAGGCTTTCAATTGCTCTGACAGACGCCGTTGTCTATCTCCTCTTGACATGCCCAAACCATCTCAGTCTTCCCTCACATATCTTATTTGCTACACTAGTCACCCCTAACCTTTCTCTGTATACCTCATTTCTTATCATGTCTAGCCTTGTATGCCCACACATCTACCTCAACATCCTCATCTCTGTCATTTCCATTTTCTGTGACTGTGTCCTCTTGATGGCCCAGCAGTCTGTTCCATATAACATTGACTGCCGCACTGCCACCGTATAAAATTTTTCCTTTAATTTAGTTCCCAACTCTAATTTATCTGCTCCAATTAAAGAAATAACTTAAAATACAAAACAACTTTGGTGAAACAGCTCCCAGTGAGTCTGAAGCATGATAGATTTCACAGATCATGAAAGAAAGGTTATACTACATGAACCCTGGATGTCACCCTGTATGTTGATTCAGAGAAGGTAACATGACAAAGTTGGTTTTCTGACAAGGGCAAAGGCTATAATTACGACTTAATTAAAAAAAGAAACAACATAGGACATATATTAGTTCCCAACTCTAATTTATCTGCTCCAATTAAAGAAATAACTTAAAATACAAAACCACTTTGGTGAAACAGCTCCCAGTGAGTCTGAAGCCTGACTTCAGATTCACTTACAAACTTCTTTTTCTTTTTTTTTTCAAGAGACCTTCTGAAATGCTTCAATATATCACACCAATATAAGAGAAAGCACGACAAGTTTAATCCAAAGAAACCCTCAAGGGCTAAACAGAACTTAAAATTATCATTATGGAGATGTCATGTTATGAATGATTACAAAAAGGAATAAGCATTGTTTAGTGTCTCAGATTTCCTATAATCCACCTAATATTCTCTGTGCAGAGGATTTTTTTTTAATGTCTCTTTTCTAAAAATATTGGATTTTCTTAGTGCCAGACGCAGCGATGTGGTTTACTTGAATGTACAGAAATAATCAGGAAGCTTTCACTCTAAAAAACAACATTACAACATGATGCGTGAGGAAGACTTAGTTCCAAGCATCTCAACAGAACTGATTTTAATAAGCACACTTTCTGAACACTGCCACCCGTTGCCTCATTAATAGTACCACCAGTTTCGAGACCACTGGGCTGAATGTCTTTCTCCTAAACTAGTAAACTCCAACCAATAGGCAGGAAAACAGAATGAAAATGCAACATAAGCACAAAGAAATATGAAACTAACAGTTCAGAATCAACTCTAGACACGATTCAGGAACTGATATGAATTATATAAGGACTGTGTATGCAGAAAAGCACCTAAAAAATACAGACACCTTAAATTGTGCATTTAAGGCATGGTGCATTCAGTTCTTGATCATCAGATGACCAGATCATTGTCAAATCATTATAGACCATATGAACTATTACGGTCAGGGGGCCTTTAGCTGAAGGTACAGTGTCTTAGATGCACTGTAGCCTGCCTCAAGGAATATATTTTCCTTTTTTTTTTTTTGGTAATTATAAAGACTATATTTTAATCTGTAGCAATGATGATTTTCACAGAGCAAGCAAATCCCATTTTTTCCTGTGAACCATAGATTACTAAATGGCAGTAACCCCCCATCTCTTCTTCACCTCGACTCTTTCGTTACTATAATAGATTCATTAACAACCCTAAATCATCAAATTGGAAAAGGCAATCAACATTCTCTGAAATTCTAATTAGGGAATTCATGAGTTTGGCCAAACTTAAGCATCAATGCCTACAACTTCTGATCTGCTACACTAAAGAAAGATATAAACTCATCTTTCACACACAAAATTTCATCAAAAATTTTAGTTGCAAGAGGAAGCAAATTTGGGCCAGAATAACAAAGTTATTATATATCACGAAATAAACTAAATTAAACCATTTCAACCAAAAAAAAAGGTACGTCAAACACTATATTATAAATACTTTTAATCAGAATCAAGAAAAAGGGCAAAGGATGATTACCTGAGGAATCAAAAGCCGACAATTTTGAGGAGGAAGAAGCAGAGAAAGCCAAAGAAAATTAGTAGGAAAAGGTAATCGACAAAGACGAAGAATTTTGTGGATCCATGATTCCTCTTTAATGTCTTCTCCTTTATCCGCTGCTGCCGCTGCTTTTATGGTTCTTCATATTCCTCAATTTTCGCCATTATGAAAATATGCAGATCGAAAGCTTCTCCTCATCAAGCATTCAAGTTTGGTTATGTCTGGATTTTTTTTTTTTTTTGAGAAACTGGAATCTCTAGTTTGCTGGGACCGTTTGTTCACCTGAGACGCCTGATTTATAATTGATTTTCTTTTTGAAGATTTGTCTGAATAATATTGTTTATAATTTTAGATAGGTTGTGATAATATTATATAATTTGGACGGTATCTCTTTCCCTCCCGATTCTTATCTGTGTATTCTTTTCCATATCATATTTTTGATGTATTTTTCGTTATATGATGATCTAATTTACCATTTCAAATCTCTTTTTATGATTCAAGAAATTTGGTATAATAATGTATTGACTGGATAACATAAAATGTTTAGTATGTTACTTAATTGATATTTGGAAAAATATTTAGTTCTTAGGAACAATATCAATATTTTGTTGGGGTATTAGTAAGGTGAAAAATGATGAAAGTGAAAGAAAAACATGAGTTAAAACTTCACGAAAAATGTATAGAAAAAGAAATAAGAAGTAAAAGATAACTGAAGATTTTATCAAAGTTATAGATCTGAAACGTAAATTATAAAGTTTTATCAATGTACCGAATAACAAAGGAGGGGAGAGATTCTCTCCTTCTCCTTCCACACCTCTTTCTTAAACCAAAATTATTTTATTAAGTAATGTTTCAAACTTAACATGAAGACTGAACTGTACAATTTATCGGATTATAAGTTAATAAATCAACAACTGTTTTAAACTGCAATTGAACCATGATATCATGTTACATAAAAAAGACAACAATATAAAGACGATTTTGAAAAAAAAACTAGCCAGGTGAGTTGGGACAGATTCCAGTTGAAGAAAATGGGAGGGGTCTGATTAAGCTTGTAAATGAACCGAACCGTTCTGTTGTTCGGCTTGTTTGGTTCGAGTTTAGCTCGGTTAAATGATTAATAAATCGAGTTTAAACCATTTTTTTTCTGATCGTACTCGGTAAGTGATACCGTTCGTTTAAGGTATTCGGCTCGTTAATGTTGTTCGTGAGATAAACGAACCGAGCTTGAACAATTAAATATGTTCGTTTAAATAAACAAACTTGCTCGGTTCATTCGCTAACTTAAATGAACCGAACCGAGTTTGAACAATCCGATGTTTGGCTATTTCGGTTCGTTTATGGCCCTAGGGGTCTCACAAGTAGGCAGCACATGGGAAAGTTTTCGGAAAATGGTGGGGTAAGTAACTTTGTGTTGTCCATGCCTAATAAATGTTTCCCTTAAAATCAAACTACTCAAAGGAAAATATTTGAAAATATTACAGTTCAAATATTTCCAGATTAATGACACATGTTATCTACTTATTTTTCAAAATATGCATCAAACATACATAAGTATTGAAATTATATATTTTATTAAATTTAGAAAAAGGTATTCTATAGCAAGTCATTATCTTTTAGAGTGTGAAAAAACAAAAATACCACTTAGGTGGATTTGACAATTGACGTCACCTTATCCCTCTTAGAAACACATTTTCTCTCCGCTCAGGACATAGTCCAGTTGGTATTCGAGTTGGAATTTACTTTAAGAGCTCAAGAGTTTGAATCCAGGGACGCACACAGTATGAGAGTTTGAATCCAGATACGCGCACAGTGTGGGTGTCCCTCTGCTGCTAGGCCAAAAGCCTGGTTTATAGAGGACACTTGTGTGGGTAACTGCATAAGATCTCACCTAACATAGGAGGTCGCTGAATAGGGGTGTTAAACAAACCGAGCTGTTCGCAAATTATTCGAATTTGGTTCATGTTCGGTTCGTATTCGTTCGTTAATTATTTGTTAACGTGCCGAATTCGAATAAGTATTCGAGTTCGTTTAGTTAAACGAGTCGAACTGTTCGGGAACAGTTCGGCTCGTTTAAACAGTTATAAGGTTATCGAGCCGAACTCGAACCAATTTTAAAGTTCGTTTAGCTAAACGAACCGAGTCGAACTATTCGTTTAGCTAAACGAATTCGAGTTCGAAAACTTAGTATTCGGTTCGGCTCGGTTCGTAACACCCCTACCGCTGAGTTGTGGAGTTGTGGAGGCATGATGCATAGACATCACATGACGCGCGGCTAGTGTTAGACAAAACACAATAGTGATGATGCATGGTAACAAAATGTATTACACGTAAAGATTATAGCTAACGTTTATACAATTGCCGTAATTATGTGGCAGCTGCTCTTTTACCACTATAAAATTACTCATGAAACTATGAAGAAAATGTACTCATGGCTTCAATATTAAAGGCGAGCTTTTTGACTAGATAGCACCTTAAAATGGACCCTAAGCCTTGAGGTATTACTGATTTACTGTATCGGATCTTCAGGATTTTCACCACTCACATTTTTGCTGAGTTTTTCCTGCTAAAGGAATACATGTCAATGTACAGCAGTAGAAAAAGGGGAAAAAACATGAAAAGAGAAAAAAAAAACACTTAGCATAACTTCTCTGTTTTCTAGATCTGTGTTTTTTGGCTTTCTTTTTCATAAACCCTCAAAGGCCTCTTGTAGCACGTGTATTTTAGACTTGTCAACATATACATGTTCGCTTCATATAGTGAATATAGGACTTGTTAATTATACATGTTAGCTTGACAGTATATGCATATCATAGACATGTAATACATAGATGTTAGCTTCATACGACATTCGGAAGCGGTGGCAGAAAGTTTTGATTCAGCAGATTTCAATGCCATGATATCAACGAAAACATTACCCTATTGCCTCAGAGCCTCCGGTCTATGGCAGGGTATGGGGAAGTCGGATGTACGACGCGATTATACCTACGTGTCTATGGGGTGTCGGATATACACAACCATACCTATGTGCTAGGAAAACACAGAGATTGTTTCCAGATGACCTATAATGAAAATTGCGTCAAGATGTGTCGATCAACTGCTACTTCACAATATAATAAGCGCAACCAATTTAGTGAGTCATTTTGCTTTATTCTATCATATTCCAAAGTCAAGAAAGAGTGTGTCTAGACTGCATTGGAAATGGAAACATTCAATGCCATGATATCAAGATAGTGAAATGTAGCTTGGTAATTAGTAACATTCTCCTCAGGAAAGCTATTGTGTACCTGGGATTTGTTTGGTGATTTGATCAAATTTGTCTCCTTTGCAGACTCAGATATTTGTCCTTCTGATGTCTCATTTGAGTAGCTACAGATATTGATGAAAAGGATAAGTAGTGCTTACTGCATAACAATTTTGACTAGCAATCACATTGAACAATAATAAAAGCCTAATGTCGCTATGAGCTCACTAATACATTACACATAGACCTATGACCATACTGCGGTATTAAACACAACTTGCCTTATCTAGACCACAATGGAATGAAAGTATGGAACTACAAAAATCACCTTGTACATAATTTTAGGTGCAGTTTCATTATGTTTCATCAACATTCAACATGTCACTCAACCATGGGAGTAAAAACATGCATGCCAATCTTTACTATCATCTAAAAATTTGCAGAGAAACTAAGGATTGAAGATGACTACATTCACTAAACATATAGGAAGTAAAAACATGCATGCCAATCTTTACTATCATCTAAAAATTTGCAGAGAAACTAAGGATTGAAGATGACTACATTCACTAAACATATAGGAAAGAACAACAACATTACTCCATTGCCTTAGAGGCTCCCGCCTATAGCGGGGTACGGGGGACCGGATGTAACCATATCCAGTGTTAAAAGCACACCGATGTTGTTTCTCATGACCCACAATGAAAATTGTGTCAAGCTGTGTCGATCAACTGCTACTTCACAATATAAGAAATACAACCAATTTAGTTCCATCATATTCCAAAATCAGTTCAGTATTGACAAGTTTGCTCAACCAAATATAGTGCGAGTATCTTATAACTACCCTGAAAGTATTGTCACCCATATAAGTTCCACGCAATCTACCCATAGAAGTCTTTGTTCCACAGGAATCACGCCGTAGGTTATCAAATGAGCAAATGGCCAAAGCTTCCATCCAGCCTGCCAAAGAATGCAAATCAGAATCACTCATCAATCTGGAATAGGTACAACAGTGTGTAGCAGCACAAATCATTGTCCTATTGCCTCAACTTCTAGACAAGTATTAAATTTGTTCTGTCCTCCACAGGAATTTGCTTGGGACCTTGAAATATTCAACTTGAAAAAATTAAAGTCTT
The DNA here is from genome assembly GCA_036186865.1 of Eustoma russellianum. Classification (NCBI taxonomy): domain Eukaryota; kingdom Viridiplantae; phylum Streptophyta; class Magnoliopsida; order Gentianales; family Gentianaceae; genus Eustoma; species Eustoma russellianum. The sequence goes on along the minus strand of AP025048.1, from coordinate 9,755,238 downwards.
TTAGTAGTTGAGATGCAAACTAAAGATGTAAAGGCATTCGTTTTTTGATGTTACACATACCAACAACCATATCCAGTAATATCCCAACGAAAGTTCGATGTTACACATACATAGCCATATAATATTATGTGAGTGCTGTCCAATCCACGTGATGTCCAAGGCTTACTGTCTAACACATCAAATTAGGCCTTCTTTAGTATCTGAGAACCAAATGCTTAGAGGATCAATAGGTAGACATTTCAATTTGTGATATCTAAAATTGCTACACACCTAAAACATCCAGCCTAGTCATAATGGTTTTTGGACCTTCAAATCAGTGAGATAATTCCATCTTTTCAATAAATGAAGGCACTTGAGAAAAAGTCCAATGCTACAAAAACAGAGAACAAGATTAAATCAGAAAGGAAATGGAAACATTCAATGCCATGATATCAAGATAGTGAAATGTAGCTTGGTAATTAGTAACATTCTCCTCAGGAAAACTATTGTGTACCTGGGATTTGTTTGGTGATTTGATCAAATTTGTCTCCTTTGCAGACTCAGATATTTGTCCTTCTGATGTCTCATTTGAGTAGCTACAGATATTGATGAAAAAGGATAAGTAATGCTTATTGCATAACAATTTTGACTAGCTATCCAATTGAACAAATAATAAAAGCCTAATGTCGCTACGACCTCACTAATACATTACACATCGACCTATGACCATTGTTAAAAAGATGCTATGAACGAAAAAATTGTTCTTTTTCATTGATCTTGCCATAGTACAATGATTACAATATATAATACAAGAGTCCTTATCAAAGTCAACTTTCTAGATTCTACAAATCTCAGATTGTCAAAGATGTATCTCTAGAAATCCTAATTTGTCAAAGATGTATCTTAGTTTGTCAAATATGTATCTTTATCCATATCTTGATTCAAAGATTCTTGGTTAGATTCTTCTTCAACCAAATCTTTCCAACACTCCCCCTCAAGTTGTGTAGTGGAAGTTCCAATACCCAACTTGCGTAAGATTGAGCCAAATACTTTACGTGTGACTGCTTTCGTTAAAATATTAGCCAACTGATCTTCTGACCTGATAAATGGCAATTCAATGACCCCGCTTTCTATGTTCTCTTTAATGAAGTGACGATCAACCTCAATATGTTTAGTCCTGTCATGTTGTACTGGATTCTCAGAGATGCTAATAGCAGCCTTATTATCACACATTAGTCTCGCAGGTAGTGAAGTGTTAGCCCCAATTTCTCCCATTAACTTCTTCAACCATAATACTTCAACTATTCCTTTTGCAATCCCTCGAAATTTAGCTTCAGCACTTGACAAGGCGACTACCTTTTTTTTTACTCTTCCATGTGACCAAGTTGCCTCCTATAAATGCAAAATATCCTGAAGTTGATCGTCGATCATTAGGATTTCCTGCCCAGTCAGCATCTGTAAAGACCTCAATGTTTAGATGTCTATGTTTCCGAAACAGGATCCCTTGACCTGGTGTTCCTTTCAAATATCGGATAATTCGTTTTGCAGCCAACATATGCTCTTCTTGTGGATGATGCATAAACTGACTTATAACTCCTACTGCATATGCAATATCAGGTTGGGTAAGAGACAAATATATCAACTTCCCGACCAACCTCTGATACTGTTCCTGATCTACTACAGGATCACCTGTCACGATCTGTAGCTTATGATTTACGACCATAGGTGTTGCAGCAGGTCTTCAATCGACCATTCCTGTCTCTGCAAGTAAATCAAGTATGTACTTTTGTTGGGAGATCATAATACCTTGTGATGAACGAGACACTTCAACTCCAAGAAAATACTGCAATGCTCCTAGGTCTTTCATTTCAAATTCTCCAAACAGTCTCTCTCGAAGTCTAGAGATCTCAAGTGCATCATTTCCAGTAATAATCATGTCATCGACATAGATGATCAAACACGTGACCAAGTCTCCTTGTCGACGAATAAACAGTGTGTGATCGGCATTACTCTGAGTGTAGTTATTTTTCTTCATTGCTGCTGTAAACCTTCCAAACCATGCACTCGGACTTTGTTTCAAACCGTATAATGCCTTTTTTAGTTTACATACTTTCCCTTTCCGGAATCCCTCTGAGTATCCTGGAGGAGCTTCCATATACACTTCTTCTTTCAATTCTCCATGCAAGAAGGCATTCTTCACATCAAACTGATATAGTGGTCAATCTTCATTTACAGATATAGAAAATAATACCCTGATAGTATCAATTTTAGCAACTGGAGAGAATGTCTCAGAATAATCGACACCATAAGTCTGCGTATATCTTTTTGCTACAAGTCGTGCTTTATACCTTTCAATCGTTCCATCTGCTTTATATTTAATGGTGAACACCCATCGGCATCCGACAGTTTTTTTTACTTTCAGGAAGAATGCATCTTTCCCAAGTTTCATTCTTTCGTAGTGCTTGCATTTCAACATCCATAGCCTCTTGCCATTCGGACCTTTCTTTAGCTTCCTGTACTGTTCGAGGAATATTCTCCGAGTACATAGTTGCTAGTAATGCTCTGCCACGTGTGACCGGATACCTTGACGTTCTGGACACTCGTTCGGGTGAATATCGTGCTGGTGGAATCCCTCTAGTACTTCTAGGTGGAAGATGACGTTCCTGTGTCTCACTAGGATTATGGCTATAATTTAGAGTATGGACCTCAGAAGATGGAAGACTTACATCATGTAGGATATTGTCCGAAGTAGATGTCTCGGGAACGGATACTGAGTCGTCGGCCTCCACTTCGTTGACTATAGTTGGCTCAGTGGTGTCATCTGCTTGCTCGTGTTGGACATTCTCTAAACAACAGAAACTATCTAACCACTCGAAGGTCGTAAGATCACTAATATTCTCCCCCTGATACTTGACCGGAGAGTCAAAAAAATATTCAGATTCAAGGAAGACACAGTCCATGGTGACATAAAGGCGGCTTTGGAGGGGTTATAGCACCGATAGCCTTTTTGATGACTAGCATACCCAAGAAATACACATTTTTCAGCACATGAATCGAGTTTTGACCGTTTAGATTTCTGGATATGAACATAGACAGAACATCTAAAGATACGGGGTGGTAGCGTCAAGACAGCTGGAATAGTGGCTTGGGTAGCGAGGATCTGGATTGGAGTTTTATGTCCCAAAGCTTTTGTTGGTAGGCGATTGAGAAGATAGACAGCTGTGCCAACTGCATCGGGCCAAAGATATTTTGGTGCATGAGACTCAAGTAACATAGCACGTGTCATTTCTAGGATTATACGATTCTTCCTTTCTGCAACTCCATTTTGTTGGGGAGTATGAGGACAAGAATTTTGGTGAATAAGGCCATGTTCTTGGGAAAAAGACTTTAGCGGAAGATACTCAGTGCCATTATCTGATCGTATAATTTGGATGGTGGTGTTATATTGTGTTTTGACCAGCTGGAAAAAATGCATAAACTTTTCTGATACCTCTGACTTATGTTTTAGAAAGTAGACCCACGTCATTCTAGAAAAATCATCAATAAATAAAATGAAATACTGAAACTGATGATGATTAGATACATTTGCTGGTCCCCACACATCTGAGTGCACTAAAGAGAACATTTTTGTAACTCTAGTATTATTGGGACGAAATGTGACTCGATGATTTTTTGATCGAATGCAAGTTTCACACTGGAAGGGTGTAGGATTATGAAGAAACAAACTAGGAAATAACAATTTCAAATAACTGAAAGACGGGTGACCTAAACGGCGGTGCCACAGCCACAGTTGTTGGTTTACCGTCCCTTGAGCAAGCATAGACCGACCATGATGAGCAACTTCGTCAACGAAGTATAAGCCTCCGCTCAGTGCCATGCACAATAATGTCCTTCGTACGAATATCCTGCAATAGACAAAAATGTGGATACATTAGGGCTGCACAATGTAATTCTTGAGTGATGTGACTAAGTGATAATAGCTTTTGTGATAATCCTGGTACATATAGACAATTTTTGAGAAATATGTTAGGTGAAAGTTGAATGATTCCCCCTCCCTGAACAGGTATAAGATCCTCACTGGCTGTCTCAATATGTGTCTTTGAAGGTGCTGAAACAAACACAAAATCATTAATGTTATTTGTCATCGTATCAGTAGCTCCACAATCGAATATCCATTTAGTTGTAGGATATGATGGATTGCGGGTTTTGGTTGTGTATAATGTATGGGCAGTATTAGCACAACTAGGTGAATATGAGGGAGGATTGGTAAGATTTTGAGAATTGAGGACTGATTTAACGAAGTGGGAAGGCTGAGGGACCGAAGTGACAGTTTCAGACAAGTTTTGTCCTGCGGGATTATTTTCACAAAAAACGGGGGACTGATATGCATTTTCTGGAGTGTATAAAAAAGAAATAGAGTTGGAAATATTTCCAACCCTACTTGTTGCCTCCGCCGTTTCTGAGTTGGGTCTCCTTCTGGAGACTTCAAGAACTGGTCTCCTTCTGGAGACTTCCTCCACTCTTGTCCGTTTGAATTTTTCAATTTTACCTGCTGTATCCACAATATCCGAGTCATTTCTCCTTTTGGAGACTTCGACTGCTGGTTCATTTTCTCTTCTTCTGGAGATGTCTTCCGTCTCCTTTATTCCTTTTTCTAGGCCGCTATTTTCCTTAACTTTTGATGAGCCGTTGCTGGTGACCATTTGGATGCCCACGGCTGCTGCCCCTCTTCCAACCACTGTTCCTCCTGATGGGTTTTTGGTATTCCACCAATCTGGAAAACCTATCAGGTAGAAACAACTTTCCGTGATATGTTTCCTTTTCCCACAGTGGGAGCATTTTAGGTTGGATTTATCCTCCCCTTGGCGTGATGAGGTTTCTGAGCGCCTGTGTTGTCCGTCTGTCTGTCCCTTGGAATTGTTGGTCCGAGTTGCCAAACCAAACCCCAGTGATGGGTGAATATCCTTTGAGGGGTTAGATCTAAGAATCTGCATTCTTGATTCTTCCCTTCGAATCATCCCATAAGCTACTTGCACCGAAGGAAGAGGCTCCCGTTTCAATATTTCGTGCTTGATTGTTTCAAACTTTTCGTCCAATGCAATTAAAAACTGGAACAGACGCTGCTCCTGTATTTTTTGGTTATATATGCGAATGTCCTCTGATTCTGTCATCGGATTTGGGTCTTTTATGTCTATGGTCATCCATAGAGTTTGAAACTTATTCCACAGATCTTCCATGGTGTGGGTTCCCTGTCGAAGAGTGTTTGCCTTCTTGTGTAGGTCAAACACTTGGAGGGAATCTGTGCGTGACCCATATGTTATCATCAGTCCATCCCACAAAGATTTTGACGTTGGGTACTGAGATACGTTAGTTACCAAGACTGGTTCAATATTCTGAATAAGCCAGGTTAAAATGCACTCATCATTTTGTACCCAACTTGCATATGCAGAGTCTTTTTCTGATGGAGGCGGTGGAATACCCGTGAGATGAGAACTTCTTCCTCTGCCTCCAATAGCTTTTCGGATGAGAGTAGCCCACAGTGAATAATTATCTCCATTTAACTTGACTCCTATAGTAAGGGTCTCTGAGTTTGTTTTGAGAGTTTGCGTACCGAGGCTTTGGCGGAGGAGCTTTGCCAACTGGGATGTGAAGTCATCAGGCAAGCTCTGGCCATTCTGGGTTGCAGAACTTTCACCAGACATGGTTTTACAGGTTCTATACGGGTTTTTGTTATTTGGTTGGGGAAGGTACATGACTATGATGTTTTACTGAGTCCTGAAAACAATCGAACAGTTTTTTTTTTGACTGTGATGAATTTTTTCTGAGTCTTTTGGATCAAAGCTCTGATACCATGTTAAAAAGATGCTATGAACTAAAAAATTGTTCTTTTTCATTGATCTTGCCATAGTACAATGATTACAATATATAAAACAAGAGTCCTTATCAAAGTCAACTTCCTAGATTCTACAAATCTCAGATTGTCAAAGATGTATCTCTAGAACTCCTAGTTTGTCAAAGATGTATCTTATTTTGTCAAATATGTTTCTTTATCCATATCTTGATTCAAATATTCTTGGTTAGATTCTTCCAACAACCAAATCTTTCCAACAACCATACTGCGGAAGTAAACACAACTTGCCTTATCTAGACCACAGTGGAATGCAAGTATGGAACTACAAAAGTCCCTTTGTACATAATTTTAGGTGCAGTTTCATTCTGTTTCATCAACATTCAACATGTCACTCAACTATGTGAGGAAAAACATGCATGCCAATCTTTACTGTCATCTAAAAATTTGCAGAGTAACTAAGGATTGAAGATGGCTACATTCACTAAACATATAGGAAACAACAACAACAACATTACCCCATTGCTTTAGAGGCTCCCGCCTATAGCGGGATACGAGGGACCAGATGTACGTAACCATATCCAGTGTTAAAAGCACACATATGTTGTTTCCCGATGACCCACAATGAAAATTATGTCAAGCTGTATCAATCAACTACTACTTCACAATATAAGAAGGGCAACCAATTTAATGAGTCATTTTGCTTTATTCCATTATATTCCAAAATCAATTCAGTATTGACAAGTTTGCTCAACCAAATATAGTGCGAGTATCTTATAACTACCCTGAAAGTATTGTCACCCATATAAGTTCCACGCAATCTACCCATAGAAGTCTTTGTTCCACAGGAATCACGCCGTAGGTTATCAAATGAGCAAATGGCCAAAGCTTCCATCCGGCCTGCCAAAAAATGCAAATCAAAATCACTGATCCATCTGGAATAGGTAAGGCGGTGTGTAGCAGCACAAATCATTGTCCTATTGCCTCAACTTCTAGACAAGTATGAAATTTGTTCTGTCCTCCACAGGAATTTGCTTGGGACCTTGAAATATTCAACTTGAAAAAATTAAAGCCTATCAATAGTTGAGATGCAAACTAAAGATGTAAAGTCATTCGTTTTTTATGTTAGACATACCAATGGCCAACAACCATATCCAGTAATATCCCAACGAAAAGTTTAATGTCACACACACATAGCCATATAATATTATGTGAGTGCTGTCCAAGACATACTGCCTAACACATCAAATTAAGCCTTCTTTAGGATCTGAGAACTAAATGCTTAGAGGATCAATAGGTAGACATTTCAATTTGTGATATCTAACGTTTCTACATACCCAAAACATCCAGCCTAGTCATAATGGTTTTTGGACCTTCAAATCAATGAGACAATTCCATCTTTTCAATAAATGAAGGAACTTGAGAAAAAGAAAAGAATCCAATGCTACAAGAACAAAGAACAAGATTAAATCAATCTAGCAAGATTTATGTCATCTGATACAATCAGTAGCTCAGAGAGCAAAAAAAGTAACCAATCAGCTTCAGATCCTTCAATCAATGTAAAAACATCGGTATCATGAAATCCCACTATCACATTAACATTTGAATGGCATCCCATACTATTGTAACTTCCTCCTCTTTCCCAGATTAATATAATTCCAACCAAAGATTTGATTACATAACAGCGGGGGGCCGGGGGGTTGGTCTGATGATATCTTTGATAGAAAATTTCCAACCATGAATTAGTGCATTTCCTTTCTAAACATATAAACTAAGGAAAATATGTTTGATAATCAGAAAGGCTGACAGAAAACGGTCCCTTACAGTTAGCATTGGCCAAAATTTGGCTTTCAGCTCCTCGTATACACTGGATGGAGATTCAAAACGTAGAAAACCCAGCACTAAAAAGTAAATGCTATTCCAAATTGCTGCCCATAAAGTTTGATCGAAAGAAACTTTGGCAGGCACAACCCACCAATCCTTGAAAGGGAAAAGAGCCTACAATGTGAAAAGGGAAAAAAAAATCAAGGAAAAAGAAGCATTAAAAACCACAATGACAACTTGTTTCATTAATACTAAACAGTAACTGAGAAACAACAAGATAAAACTCACCTCACAAAATTGATAATAGTAATGTGAAAGCGATCCATGAAGCAAGAATCCAACAGTCCCAGAACGAAACATCCGTTTGCTATCAAATTCAAATAGGGGTTTCCCTTCATAGCACTGAAATTCTTAGCTAAATTAGCAAAATCTGAATGCTAGGTAGATTTCAACATGACCTCAAAGGAAGAAACATAAGGATCATGGTGCAAAAACAAATGTCATCCTCAAAGGACTTAAACTAACTTGTGCAATCCAATCCCCAAAGAAGTACACTATTCCACTGATCACCATTTTTGCAAGAACAGGGCTGGATTTGAGAGCCTGTTCATAAGCAATCCAATTATGCTCTGGTGCGTATCGCAAAACCTCGTAAAGGGTCCATCCCTGATACGGAATTCAAAATAAAGTGAATCATTGGCCGAGGAAGTAAATCTATTGTAGCAACAGAAATTTAAAGCATAGAGGAAATCACTAAATTAAGGTGGGACTTGGGACCAATGGAAAAAAGAAAAAAAAAACATCATTACTCAGCCTACCAATAACTTATAACTAAATTAAATAGCCAAAAATTGGGACTTCTTCTTTCAAGCTTTCAAAGATAGACCGGACAGTTTAGTCAAGATATCAAACTTGCCAAGTACTACAATAGCATGATAATCAAATTAATCAGAACAAAACATGGGGGATGATGATACCAGAAAAATCACCCGTCGGTCAATGACAGTCAACGTTAGAGCAAGGGTACAGAAATAACTCAAGGCCGCAGGTCGGCCTGGAGATTGACCAAGTCCCGCGCAGACAAGTATTCCACCTCGGCCTAAAGTATTCCACCTCGGCCTAAAGTATTCCACCTCAGCCTAAGGGATTCACCTTGGCTCAATGGCTTTACCACGGCCCAAGGATCTTATCACAGCTACAGTTACCAACTGGAATAGCCTGGTCAGAACCTTGGCCCAAGCATTTTATCACAAGACCCCGGCATTTCCGCCCTTCAAAATGGCACCTTGGCCATAATAGCAGTCGAACATCTGAAAGAGCGGGCACAACCAGCTCGGCCAGAGGGATCCGAGTTCTCATAGTACCATCTCGGCCTCGGATCTACTCTCGACCACGGCACTGATTATTGATCTCGGCCAGGTTACAACAGTCACAGAGCAGTATGCTACGTGGTCTACATGCAGTATCCCACTTTCCAGATGTTAATCATACAGAGGAAAGGAGCCAGTACAGCAATCCTTAGCAGCTGCACGGCTACCATGCAAGCGGGCCAAACGTCGTCCTCTCAACCATCTGAGACACGTAGTTCCCAGCTTCGCCCGCTATAAAAGGGCTACTCCAACAGTAAGAGAAAGGGAGGCCAAAAACAAAATACAAGTCTTAATTCCTAGTTCACATCACAAGTGAGAAAAACACCCCGCTGTTCTCACCTCAGCTCAGCCTACACTGTAGCCGACCTATAACAGGTTTCATAAAACCTATTTTTCAGTTAAAGCTATACACAAAAATGCCCATAACTGACTTGAGCGTCGGAGGGTTTCCCCGGGGCAGCGCCCTGGGACCCTAACGAGCTCTTCTTCTTTTCTCAGGTTTTCTCTGGAGGACGTCTGACGGAAGGACAACGACCATTAAACGGCCCTAGCACCGGATATTTCTACTTTTACTTTGACGGGACCAATCCGACCTCGTCAAATTGGCGCTAGAGGAAGGGCCTGAACCTTCGGGTCCTTTTTACGCGAGAAACATCCATTAAGGATTCCTCTAGTAATTAAATCCTTAGAACTGCCCTTGAAAGTTATCAAGAGAAAGATGAGCCAGGAAAACACACAAAGGTCTGCCCTGCCATTTGTTGATCCGGGTTTTCAGGGGATAAACGAGTATTCAGTTCCTAATACCTTCTCATATGAGGAACATATGCGAGCCATACACTATGTGGCACAAAATCCAGCAGCTTTCCAAGCTGTACTGGAGTTGAGAAGGGAAGCGTTCAGAGAAGGAACAAGTAATCCTTCTCCCAGTGGTACCAGCGTTCAGCAGTTGGAATATTCTCCATCTCGGCCAGGATACCATTCTGAATGTCAAACCGAGATTATAACTGAAGCTGAGAACCCATTTCGAAGGTCTGACGATCAGACCATACAGAGCCCTTCGACCTCACCTCGGCCTCGAAGTCTCGAAAGACATATCCAGGCCTCACGGCGAGAAAGAGCATCCGTTAAGGTTCGGATGGGGGGCCAGGGCAGAGAAAGAAGTTCCTTGCTGGCTTCCAAAGCTCGTATTCTCTCCTATATGAGGAAGAGAAGTCTGGTAAAGGAACCTAGACCTCTTGCAGGACCACTCCGTAAGAGGGATCCACAACTCTACTGCCTATATCATCATGATATAGGGCACGATACAGAAGATTGTAGGCAGCTCGGAAAAGAGATAGCCCGCCAAATTGAGCTCGGCCATCTGCAACAGTTTCACGATCCGAGATGAAACTTGCATAGCGGAGCCAATTTAGATGTTCCTGGAGGTAAACATCAACCTAAGGGGTAGCTCTGAGTTGGAAAAATACAGAGGCTGCCTAGACTGTTAATTGAGCTAAAAGTGGGGACCAATTTTCGTGTATATTTGAAAATCCCCAGCTCGGCCTTACAGTTGGCCTGTACAGCAATCACCTCTTGGTACATGAAACTTCTCAGCAATAAAAAGTGTTCATTCAACTTAGTATTGTGGACAGCTCTGCAGAATTGAAGTTTCTTATTAAAAAGACCTCGGCGAAGAACGGGGTAAATGCCCGCTAAAGGGTGAAAAAAGACCTTGGCTAAGTCCCAGGCACTCGCCCGCTAAAGGGTAAAAAATTTTTCTCCTCAGCAGGTTCTGAGGAAAGGGCCCGCCAGAGGGTTAAGTTTCTCCTCAGCAGGTTCTGAGGAAAGGGCCCGCCAGAGGGTTAAGTTTCTCCTCAGCAGGTTCTGAGGAAAGAGCCCGCCAGAGGGTTAAGTTTCTCCTCAGCAGGTTCTGGGGAAAGAGCCCGCCAGAGGGTTAAGTTTCTCCTCAGCAGGATCTGGGGAAAGAGCCCGCCAGAGGGTTAAAATTCTCCTCGGCAAGTTCTTGGGACAGAGCCCGTTAAGAGGGTTAAAGATTTCTTCTCAGCAGGTTTGGGAAAGATCAAGGGTTGAAGTTGCATCTCGGCCAGCCCGGGGTACTAACTCGCTCAAGACTCGTATGACCTTGGCAACTCTGGATGAGGTCGGGGCATATCTCCATAACTCGCCTCAGCTAGTGTACAACGGATGAGTTATTTTAAATGAGATCTCGGCCAAGGTTTCACGAGATTCTCTTATTTGAGCTCAGCAAGACGAGGTAACCTTTATTTTGTTATCTTTTATTAAAGTTGAGCAGGTTTATAAGACCGACATTCAATCTCGGCAACAATGAACTTGAAAAGTACGATTACGCTATTCTGCGGGTAGAGTTTTGCCCAAGATTAGTAGGTCCGATGTGCGACCCTCGGCAACAAAAAGTATGAAGAAAATACTGGAAAATGCAAAAAACTTGGAAACGAACAAGAATTGCAAATTAAAAGGGCCGAAACTTTCATTGATGACCAGAGTACACTTGTTACAGTCAGTTTAAATTTGATCATCATCATCACGCAAGTCTGCCCCGTCAGTGAACTTCTGAAACTGGGCTTCGAACTCGGCCTCAGCATTGATGTTGTAGAGCTCAGTTAGCCTGGGGTCATCCTTATTCAGCTGGGGGCAGACCTCAGCACATACATCAATAGCTTTTGTTTGACCCATCTGCATAACTGGCCCCTGCAGCAGCACCATATTTTCTTCGAACTCCTCAGATTTCTTGAATTCGGCCACTGCTTCAGACTTGGCCGCAACAAGCTGAACAGAAAAGTTTGATGCTTGCTGCTCCAGTTTTTCTTGCAGAGTTTTGATCACGGCATCTTTCTGCCCAGACTCGGCCATGACTTGGTTGTAGCATGCTTCCAGGTCGGCATTCCTCTTTTCTAGCTCGGCCACCAGAGAGTTGGTCGTAGCCCACTTTGTCTCGGCCTCCTCCTTCTGGCCTTGAATTTTGATGATCTCCGACTTCAAAAATGTGATGCTCTGGGAATTGGCATCAGACTCTTTGGTTTTGATTGCCAGCTGACTTTGTAGCTCTTCACCTCGGCTAATGAGCTCGGACAATTGCACTGTTAGCTGTTTCACAAAAATGGAGTTAGAAAAAACTTTAGCATGTGAAACCAACAAAAGATAGGTCATACCACAGCAGAATTGATATGGACAGAGTTGACCAAACTGCCCCAAGACGCAGTTGAGAAACGCTGTTTGTCAATGGGTAATATCAAGTTGTTCATCTTCCTAGCTGTGGCAGGGTTCATCACAGTGTCGGCTTCATCAAATTCGCCCACTGTTACGTTTTCCTGAGCAGGTGCCATCTCGGCCTCAGGAACAGGGGCATCTTCTCTTGGTCTCTTTCCCAGAACGGAACTTTCAAATTGTTGGTTCCGTCCAAAGTCAACTGGAGCTGCACTCTTCAGAGGGACCTCGGCCCTTGCCTCTGCTATCATGATCCGAGTGAGGAAAATTACCTAAAGGAATAAATCAACAAGACAGGAAATACAAAATACCTGGGTTGGTTGATTCAGATGCGATTGTGATGGCCTGATTCACCTCAGCTTCGGCCATGCCTTCAGCTGGGGGCAGGACCTTGAGCCACCTCGGCCCTTGCTTTTGCGGCTTGAGCCTTCTTGCGAGCCGCGGCCTTGGCAATCTTTGCCGCAACATCCTTCCCTCCAGGAGCCATGGAGCCTGTTTAGAGTGCACAAGGTTTAAATGGGGGAGGTTAGAAATGGAAAAGAAGCACAAAGTACCAGAACATACCCCGGACTATTGCCAAATTGTCTGGAGAAAGGGGGTTTTGTAATGGGGACCTGAGGCTAAGGAGCTCAGGTCAGCCGCCTTCAGAATGGATTCATTAACTCTGTGCCAGTCAATGACTACAGCAGAGAATACAACTTGGCCGCCTCGTCACAATATTCTGGGCTCGGCTTCATGTTGTCAGCTCTGCCCGACTTCCATATATCAAGTTGGGGGTAACCCTAACTTCTTAATATAGAAAAATCTACCCTTCCAGTTCTTCTTAAAAGATGGGATGTGGACAACATAGTGAAAATCTTCAGGAGTAACCCTCTTGGTAAAATAATACCAACTTTCGGAGGATCGGCAAGCAAATAAACTTCTGAAGATCCTCTGGTCAAAGGGGATTTCAGATGCTCTAAGGAAGAGCAGGAAGGATAGAATTATTTTCCAAACTGTTAGGCTTGATTTGAGGAAGCCTAAGGTTATAGGAATGAAGAATTCGAAAGAGAGAGACTGGGACGGGAAGACGGAACCCAGAATGAAGTATTCTTCATAAATGGCCTCATACCCTACAGGAGGGTCAATAGGCAGTTTGATTGGGTAAAGGAAGGATGGGATCAAATTGATCAACATCAATATCGTACACCGCGCTTGATAGGTATGGAGTAATTGGCTTTAAGGAGGACACCTCGGCCAAAGGCAACGATATCAACAGATCAGCCTGCCCTCAGCTCAGCTCGGCCAACACTAATCTGGGGGGCAAATGATGATACCAGAAAAATCACCCGTCGGTCAATGACAGTCAACGTTAGAGCAAGGGTACAGAAATAACTCAAGGCCGCAGGTCGGCCTGGAGATTGACCAAGTCCCCGCGCAGACAAGTATTCCACCTCGGCCTAAAGTATTCCACCTCGGCCTAAAGTATTTCACCTCAGCCTAAGGGATTCACCTTGGCTTCAATGGCTTTACCACGGCCCAAGGATCTTATCACAGCTACAGTTACCAACTGGAATAGCCTGGTCAGAACCTTGGCCCAAGCATTTATCACAAGACCCCGGCATTTCCGCCCTTCAAAATGGCACCTTGGCCATAATAGCAGTCGAACATCTGAAAGAGCGGGCACAACCAGCTCGGCCAGAGGGATCCGAGTTCTCATAGTACCATCTCGGCCTCGGATCTACTCTCGACCACGGCACTGATTATTGATCTCGGCCAGGTTACAACAGTCACAGAGCAGTATGCTACGTGGTCTACATGCAGTATCCCACTTTCCAGATGTTAATCATACAGAGGAAAGGAGCCAGTACAGCAATCCTTAGCAGCTGCACGGCTACCATTGCAAGCGGGCCAAACGTCGTCCTCTCAACCATCTGAGACACGTAGTTCCCAGCTTCGCCCGCTATAAAAGGGCTAACTCCAACAGTAAGAGAAAGGGAGGCCAAAAACAAAATACAAGTCTTAATCCTAGTTCACATCACAAGTGAGAAAACACCCCGCTGTTCTCAACCTCAGCTCAGCCTAACACTGTAGCCGACCTATAACAGGTTTCATAAAACCTAGTTTTTCAGTTAAAGCTATACACAAAAATGCCCATAACTGACTTGAGCGTCGAGGGTTTCCCGGGGCAGCGCCCTGGGACCCTAACGAGCTCTTCTCTTTCTCAGGTTTTCTCTGGAGGACGTCCTGACGGAAGGACAACGACCATTAAAACGGCCTAGCACCGGATATTTCTACTTTTTACTTTGACGGGACCAATCCGACCTCGTCAAACATCAATATCTACATCCGCATATCAAAGAAACGTCCAACCCCTCGGATAGAGTACAAAAAGACTCTTGGACCTCGGCTGAAGGAGACCCCCTATAGACAACTCCTACCGGCAGAGCTGAAACCCTAGAGTCTATTAGGCGACACCGCTGTCGTGCCCGGAGGAGGAATGGTTTCTGCCTGCTCTGGAGAAACCCAACTATTCTAACAGCTCTCTGCTTCGCATACCTCGGTCCATCTGGGGCCGGCAACATTACCAGCACCAGCCATAAGCCGAGCTGGAGGACGGTTCTCAGAGACAACCGTCTTTCTCCGATGAGGAACTAAAAGTTCCGTCATTTCCAACATACGAAGCTCCCTCAGAGCGATTCTGCGAATCAGAAGCCGAAGACATGGAAAGCTAGCAGAGAACTTACAGACGATTAGCTGGAAGAGAAGGAAGATTGCCGAGATGAAAAGGACGCCGGAGCAAGGGGAGGAAACGCCGGAAGAGCTGACACACCGATGAAAAGCAAAAGGTGGGAAAGAGTGATTAGAATGCAAAAGGGAGAAAATGAGGAACGAAGCCTTATTTATAGGTAAGTCTCAGCCATTCCAAAGGTCACCTCGGGTTAGGTTAACCTTGATTCTCGTGCCACCATCAAGGCTGATTGCCATTGATCCTGAACCGACGTAAATAAAAGCTGAACCGTCGTCACCTCGGTATGCGCAGACGATAATTGTGGCAGGCAAACCAACCAAGATGGACACGTGCCACCAAAAATTACCCACTTGGTCAGTATGATCCACTCAGTACAGCTACAAACTGATGCTTCGTACACCGCGCTTTGATAGGTATGGAGTAATTGGCTTTAAGAGAGACACCTCGGCCAAAGGCAACGATATCAACAGATCAGCCTGCCCTCAGCTCAGCTCGGCCAAACTAATCTGGGGGGCAAATGATGATACCCAGAAAAATCACCCCGTCGGTCATGACAGTCAACGTTAGAGCAAGGGTACCAGAAATAACTCAAGGCCGCAGGTCGGCCTGGAGATTGACCAAGTCCCGCACAGACAAGTATTCCACCTCGGCCTAAAGTATTCCACCTCGGCCTAAAGTATTCCACCTCAGCCTAAGGGATTCACCTTGGCTCAATGGCTTTACCACGGCCCAAGGATCTTATCACAGCTACAGTTACCAACTGGAATAGCCTGGTCAGAACCTTGGCCCAAGCATTTTATCACAAGACCCCGGCATTTCCGCCCTTCAAAATGGCACCTTGGCCATAATAGCAGTCGAACATCTGAAAGAGCGGGCACAACCAGCTCGGCCAGAGGGATCCGAGTTCTCATAGTACCATCTCGGCCTCGGATCTACTCTCGACCACGGCACTGATTATTGATCTCGGCCAGGTTACAACAGTCACAGAGCAGTATGCTACGTGGTCTACATGCAGTATCCCACTTTCCAGATGTTAATCATACAGAGGAAAGGAGCCAGTACAGCAATCCTTAGCAGCTGCACGGCTACCATGCAAGCGGGCCAAACGTCGTCCTCTCAACCATCTGAGACACGTAGTTCCCAGCTTCGCCCGCTATAAAAGGGCTACTCCAACAGTAAGAGAAAGGGAGGCCAAAAACAAAATACAAGTCTTAATTCCTAGTTCACATCACAAGTGAGAAAAACACCCCGCTGTTCTCACCTCAGCTCAGCCTACACTGTAGCCGACCTATAACAGGTTTCATAAAACCTATTTTTCAGTTAAAGCTATACACAAAAATGCCCATAACTGACTTGAGCGTCGGAGGGTTTCCCCGGGGCAGCGCCCTGGGACCCTAACGAGCTCTTCTTCTTTTCTCAGGTTTTCTCTGGAGGACGTCTGACGGAAGGACAACGACCATTAAACGGCCTAGCACCGGATATTTCTACTTTTACTTTGACGGGACCAATCCGACCTCGTCAGGGGAAAAAGCAGAAACTTAACAGAATGATAGCACTTACATGCCAATAATCATGATCAACAGTAAGCAATTTGGTGATTGCAAGAGTACCAGCGCCAAGAACAATTGCAGCATTGAGAAGTCTATTATCATTCCTATAGTTATTATAATTCTTATTGTCATTTCCCTCTAGCTCCCTTCCATTTAATTCCTCATTTTCATGACCTACAACACTCTTTTCTTCTCCAATCAAATTCCTCTCTTCTTCTGCCACAGCTTTGATTGGCCCAACACCAGAAAGATGTCTATCCAAGAAATACTTTCCATTAGCAAAAAATTGGGAACAAATTGGAAAGGTAATGATCTTATGGACCTTTGAAGGGAGGGGTTTTAAGGGTGGGAAAAAAAGATGAACTTGGACTGAAATTCTTGAAAGCGATCATTGGTGAGACTTGAAGCAATGCTCAGGGAAATCAAGGAAACAGAGGCCGGCTGTATTATGAGAATCTGATATTATAAACTATAAATCCTGTTAAGGTTGAGATTTCAAAGAGTCAAACGTTGTTGAAATTCCCACGTTTTTCAACAGGATGAAATTTGAACACAAGTTAACAAGGCAGCCACAGCCACGAGATTTTTGTTCATAGAATTCGGCATAGACACGTTAATGACTCAGCACTCAGCAGTCCAAAGTGCGGAAAACCAAATTAACACAGTACATCCTTTCTCTTTAAGAAATAGAATAGTATATATTTTTATATAAGATAAGGGTATTAACGAACCGAGTGTTCGTTTTTTTACGTGTAATTGAGTGTGTTCGCGTGTAACATGCATGAATAACGTACATATTATTTGTTGGTATGTATGTTAAAGGTTGTGGGGGTAAATCTCCCGCACTGAAAGTTCAGAGGAATTCAACTTTGTATTCCTATATCTAAATAATATTTAGCTGCCGCCCAAACCATCTAAAATTTCAAAAATGGCAGAATTTATTTAAATATTATTAATTTGTTACATAAAATTTCTATTTTGATATTTAAATACCTCCTAATTTGATTATCAAATCGTCGTTATTAGACAAAATAAGCAGTTAGTGTATCATATTAATAAGATTTAAATAAATTTTGTAGTTTTAGTAGTTTTTAATGTTTCTTGAAGCTATGAAAAAAACATTTAGATAAAAAAAATAATTAACTCTTCCTATGAATACGCCTTAAGCCTATGGTTATTTATTGTCTCTTTTGCGCTAAGCTCTTTGTTTAGATTTTGTTAACTCGGCTCCATAGGAATCTTTTATACTCTACACTGACCAAGCCAGCCACATATGCACTATTTTGAAACCTTTTTTTTCAAAAAAAAAATTGGGGAGAGAAATCGAACTAGAGACCCGGAAATGAGATAAATGTTACCAAACCGCTAGACCTAAAGGTTTTTCGATAAACCTTTTAATAGCACAAACATCAATAATTTGCAGCATCAGATCAAACCTCTTCCTTTCCTCATAAGTATCAAACCCATTTTATGATTGCGTTTTCTCCCTAGTGATTTAAATATTTTAAAAGAAAAATGGTTTGGTAAAGAGGTTATTTCGTATAAGTAAATAAAGTCTATATTGAAGTTGAAAGAATAGTTGAGAAGGATATAACTAAAAAAAGTAATCAAACTGACGTTACAGACAGATCAGCGAAAGGAGAACAATCAAAAATATAAATGTTGATCTAAATCCAGGCCAAATTTAGACGTGTACAATTATTGTGCCCGATGTCATGTCAAAGAGCTACATATTCGATTACAAGTGGGAGTCTTATGTATGCTATCTACTGTTATGTGTCATAAATAGTTATGGTAAATATGTGCATCTATAAAAGGTTATGTGGAAAATGTCACAGTTATATATATGTGTGTGTATATACACACACTCATCTGTTTGCGACATGTGTCCTTTAAAAAAATGATTCATAGATTTGAGTTGGGTTTAGTGATAACAGTGGTCGTACTTTCTGTTATTCAATATGTTGAGTTCTTATAATCTTACGCATATATGTTATCCAAAACAAAAAAATCAAAGCCAAAAAATGCACTTCTCGTAATTATTCAGATTTGTTCAGTCGGTTTCAGATTTAATGCGGCCGATTTGAGACCTGAAGCCTGTTCGGGTCTGACAACGTAAATATAGACAAGCACTATTTAGCGCCAATTGAATTTGATTTTTTGTCCTTGCTAGCTCGAACATGATTAATCATTGTTGACATTTATCACTTTCGTCATAGTTACATATCGTGTCAACATCTTCCTTCTTTCCAATATGGAATATTTTATATCTTTATGTTACACACACACACACTTAATGGGCTAAGATTCTCGCTGGGTCTTACTAACGGACCATGATCTTTTTAATATCTTGGATTTGATCTTTTGTGATGGCAACTCTAATCGACTGTGAAACCATAATTGTAACAAACTGGAACAGCCCAGCCGATTGCAGGCCTGACGGCTGTATTTATGCCACCATCTTTCTTCTTTCCAATATAAATCTGTTAGGTCCGAAACACACTTTAGAGTGGGGGTGAATAGAGCGTTTGATAATTTTTGTGGAATTTTCTTGTTTGGCTCAACTCAAATGGAATTCAAGATCAAAGCAAGAATGGGAGGTGAGAAACAATGAATGAGTATACCGGATATAGAGTGGTTCGAATCGTAAATGTTTTAACTCGATTTTCAACAACTACACTTCTTATTAAAGATAATAAAAACAACCACAGCAGCACTTACACTAACATCTTAGTGTAAGCAACAACAACAACAACTTCTTGTACAAAATACACTTGTGCAACAACAGCAACTACAGCTCTAAGCAAGAACAACTTCTTGCTACCTCACAACTTCAACAAAGTTCCCTCAAGAACTTTCTCACAGTGTGTTGAAGGAAATAGTCGGGTTCACACTTTCTCACTAGTCTAAACAATGTTGAGAAAAAGGGGTTTGAGTGATTCACAAAATACATAATTTAAATAACGTGTACTAAAGAAATGCATGACACGTTTTATGACTTGACACGTTTTTGCATGAAACCTGCCTTATATAGTTTATATATAATGTTGCCGTACTAACAAGCCATGAAGCTTTAAAGCTTACATCAAATGACAAACATTTGTTGTGTTTGAATTATTTTCAGGTGCCATCATTTCATTAAGTGAAGTACTTAGTTAAATGAACTAAGTAGTTCATTAAATGAAGATATATTTGGAAAAGGCACTAAGGCAACAAATTAAAGAATGGAAAGTCTTCTCTCACCTCTTATCACATGTTTTATATATAAATATATATATATTCAGATTTTTTTTAAAAGGCACTATACACATATTCCAACGTACTATCGACATATTATATATTTTACGAGCGTACGTTAACGTCACACTACTATATTTACCTCATATTTATGAGTATATTCAGGTCTTATATCATATGATACAAGTCATGGTGATGACAAAATTATTACGACGCGTTACAAGGTTTTAAACCAAAAAATCGTCGTATCGGGTGATAACCGAAACTCCCGCCAACGTATCACGTACTTGCCATATATAGATGGCCAACCCTTACACTTCAAAAATGGCCAAAATTTTTTTGGCTTACATGGTATATTCAACCATAAAATCATTCAATGTTGACTCACACAAATCACCCCCAATTAAGGCCAAATTGTGGAGATTTCAAATTCAACATTTTTAGCACATGGGGCGCTACTTACACTCAGCCTTTAGAGCTGAATATTTAAGTTATTCTATGTATATTATGTGTCACATAATATATATAACATATGCAAAAGGTTTGAATTAAATCGGATAAAAATCACGAAATCGACAAAAGTCAAAAATTCGGTTTTCTACGAACACGACACATAAAACGTTTTCTTGGCATGACATGTAGCATGTATCTAGACACTTTTTACACATTCAATACATACTAAAGTGTTCTAGAATATTCAATTTAGGGCTGATTGGAATATACCATATGTGTATGATTATTGTACACTATTTTACAAAATTTACAAAAATAAAATTCAGCACATGCTCAAGCCTCATACACGCCTACTACAGCCTTGGTGGAGCTTATGTGGAGCTTAGTTGGTATCTTGATTGGTCAAGAATGAGCTACACATGGTTAGTGACATAATGGAGGAAGCTACACAAGGTAATGTTTTGAACTTTGTTACAAATGTAACACATGCTGAAAATTCAGCATGTGTTAATCAAGGTGGCCAAAAATTCCATCTTATGATATATTTGCCTCTTTAATTTAAATGGATTGATTTGATGATAAAATGATAATATTTTGAATATGTCTTGAATAGTGCACATGCTGAAAATTTCAGCATGTGAGAAATGAGTTGGCCGAATTTTTGATGTAAATGAAGGATAATTTGTCTTGCAAATTTTATGGGATTGATTATGTGACTTTTGACAATATTTTAAACACTAATTTGATCACATGTTTTAAGTCTAATGTTCAGATTTATACAGTCATCAAATGATGGCAAATCTCATCCAATCAATGAGTGCCAAGTAAGCAAGGCTAAGATGATCATCCAATGAAGTGTTGCCAAGTAAGCAAGTGGATGTCACAATTATACAAAGTATTCTGCCAAGGACATAAAAGATAATTTCCAAGGAGAAGACAAGGCAAGAGGGGGGCGGCCACACTTGATAAAAAGAAGTGAAGAAGAGCAAATGAAACACAAGACAAGTCACACAAGTGCAAAAGTGAAAAACGTTTCCTAGACTTTCTTCTCTACCTTTCTTTCTTCTTCTTTCTCAAATTCTATTGTATCTATATTCAGATACATTGTATAGACTTCATTCATACCACCATACACGCCTGTGATCAAACCTTCATCCACTCGGGGTGGTGTTCGTGATCATTGTGATTGCTTGTTTTGATTGTAAAGGGTTGGAGTCGGTGTATAACTCCATCAACCCTGTGTGGTAAGGTGTTATTTTGTTTATGATAACCGAGAAAGGTGTCCTCGAAGACTGGAGTAGGTTTATTTAACCGAACCAGTATAAAATTCCTTGTGTTCTCTACTTTTCTGCACAGTACTTTCAGTTTTCAGCATAGTACATCATTTTCATTGCAATAGGAAAAATATTAAACGAATTTCAAAAATTATAAAATTTCCATAAACATAGCCACACGTTTTAAATTTCATTTGGCGTAAGTTTCAACTCATTTGGACAAGTATAAGTCATTGAAACGTCAATAGTTCTGAGACTAGTGCAGTCTGATTTTCAGACTTGCAAATGTTGAGACTTTGAACGTATTTGACTTGCTTCCCAAAAGAAGTTTTTAAAATTGTTTCAGCCCAATTAAATAAACATATTAAAGGGTTTGTTATTAAATTTTCAGATCATTTAGAGCCACGGTTTAATCGCAATAAATTTTTTAAATCAGACTAACATTTTTGGCAGATTTGCGCAATCTGACCATCAACGATTTTTCAAATGGTTAAAGGTTGAATTTTTATCTGAAATTTTTAGAAGATACTCAAAACATCTGAGACTACAATCTCTCTGAATTTCAGGATTTTTGAAGGCCTGTAACCTAGTTTTTCAAATGTCACAGAATAGGTCCTGAAAACAGAAATTGTTTTCAGAAGTTGGGTTTTTGGATTAAAACATTTTTTAAAACCAAATTTTTTCCACCCACTATTCAACCCCCCTTCTAGTGGTACCGTGCATGTCCTACAAGTGGTATCAGAGACAGGCACACTCACAACCAAAAGATCCAACGATCTTAGTGAGATGGCAACCATTAGCTACAAAACCATGCAAGAAGGAATGTCAACCGTAAGGCCTCCTCTTTTTTATGGTGACTCCTTTATCCAATGGAAACTTAGAATGAAACTCTTTCTTATGGCTGTTGATATTGATTTATGGTCTATTATAGAAGACGGTCCATTTGTTCTATTTAAGTTGTCTATTGTTGATGGTGTCACACTAGAGGTTTTAAAAACGAAACAAGAATACACTAGTGATAATAAAATGAAGTTGAGTATGAATGCTAAAGCCATACAACTACTTTTAAATGGGCTAAGCAAAAGTGAATCTAGTTACGTATCTAATTTCTCTAGTGCCCAAGAGATGGGGAAAATTCTTGAGATGAAACATGAAGGGACTAGCCAAGTAAAGGAGTCTAAGATTAATATGCTTATGTCCACACTTGAAACTTTTAAATTATTGCCAAGTGAGTCTATTGTTGACATGGATTTACGATTGACTAACATCTATAATTCTCTTGAGTCTCTTGGCAAAGCTTTTTCTACACAGGAAAAGGTTCAAAAGGTGTTAAGGAGTCTTCCATCTGAATGTATTCAAAAGTCACTGCAATCGAAGAAAGTAAGGATACTAAATCGATAAAAATAGAGGAATTGATCGGATCATTAAAGGTATATGAAAACAAACTCACTTGAAGAAATTCGGAATTTAGTTTTAAACATGATAAGGCTATTGCATTTAAATCAAATGAATACGTCTCTACTTCTTATGATCGTGTGGAGGATAGTGACACAGATTCCGATGATGAAGATTTAATCACAATGGCTAAAAGATTAAGAAAGATCTTGAGAAAATCGATTAAAAACAAACATAAGCCTACTTCATCTAAGGATCATAGAAATAAAAATAATGAAGAGGTAAAGTGCTATGAATGCGGCAAACTTGGACACTTGTCATATGACTGCCCGAACAAGGACAAACAAACGAACAAATACCTTGACAAGGATCGGATCAAAACTAGACTCGTCTCAGAACCTAAAAAAAGGAGAAGAGCCTTCAAAGCATCCACTTGGAGTGACACATCCAACTCTGAGACTGATACAGAAGAACAAACGGCACAAGTATGCTTTACATCTAAGGCATCGAATGAGGTATCCTCCGACTCTGATTCTGATTCTGAATGTTCTTATGATGATTTATTTAGTCAGCATTTAGAGTTGCATAAGTTCTCAAAGACTCTTGCAAAAGAAAAGAAGCGATTAATTGAAGACAAGAAGTTGTTAGAATCTTCTAACATGAACCTTGTTTCTCAATTAAACGATTCAAAAGAAGAGTCGTCTTGCATAATCAATGCATTAAAATCAGAGGTCACATCATTAACGAAAAAAACCAATGAAATGAAATCCGAGATTTCAAATTTGAAATCAAGGAATACAGATTTAGAGAAAATGATGAAATAATTTGACACGGGAACTAACATGCTAGATCGCATCATTTTGTCACAAAAGCATGATAGAGATAAAACCGGATTAGGATACAATAAGTCAACAAAATTCATTCCGACTAAGAACATAGATGCATCTAAGACATATGTGGCGCCTAAGAAGACGCCTAGATCCCCTCCTATGTCATTTCAACGTGATTCATCTTCATATCATATGAGATATAATTTTGCGCCGTACAAGTATGAAAAAAAGCCATTGATACATATGAGAAATCCACATCATAAAGATGCATCTAGATCACGCCCCGTGCATACAAACCGAAATGCTCATCAAAAACAAAGATCATACTATGTGCATGATGTCGTTCTCGGCCAAAGGCCAAACGGATTTGCACCAAAGGTCTATTATATTGCATCTTCATCTCCTTTCTCACCTCTTGGAAGACCTAGAGATGCCACCCAAATTTGGGTACCAAAAGAGACATTTGCAAAGGGTTGAGTAAATAACCCTTAAGACCGCGTTATCGTTTATACACTTGAAATGCATGATTTTTTTAATTTTTATTTCTTTATTACGTGCACTTTTGATTTTATTTCCAAAATAAAGGGGGAGAGAGTGCATGATTTAAGGGGGAACGAGAGTAATTGATTGCACAAATTAAGGGGGATAGAATTCAAAATTCGAAATTTGAATTTGTGTGCGTTTGGTGGGGGAGTAATTAGATTTAAATCATGAACTTAGGTTATTTTGTAAATCATCAAAAGGGGAAGATTGTTGAGAAAAAGGGGTTTGAGTGATTCACAAAATTCATGATTTAAATAACATGTACTAAAGAAATGCATAACACGTTTTATGACTTGACACGTTTTTGCATGAAACCTGCCTTATATAGTTTATATATAATGTTGCCATACTAACAAGCCATGAAGCTTTAAAGCTTACATCAAATGGAAAACATTTGGTGTGTTTGAACTATTTTCTGGTGCCACCATTAATGAACTAAACTAGTTCATTAAGTGAAGTACTTAGTTAAATAAACTAAGTAGTTCATAAAATGAAGATATATTTGGAAAAGGCACAAAGGCAACAAATCGAAGAATGAAAAGTCTTCTCCCACCTCTTATCACATGTTTATATATATTATATATATATATATATATATATATTTAGATTTTTTTAAAAGGCACCATACACATATATTCCAACATACTACCGACATGTTATATATTGTACGAACGTACGTTAAAGTCACACCACCATATTAACCTCATATTTATGAGTATATTCAGGTCTTATATCATACGATATAATTCATGGTGATAACAAATTATTACGACACGTTACAAGGTTCAAAACCAAAAAATTGTCGTATCGGGTGACAACCGAAACTCCGCCAACGTGTCACGTACTTGTCATATATAGATGGCCAGCCCCTACACTTCAAAAATGGCCACAAATTTCGTGGCTTACATGGTATATTCAGCCATAAAATCATTCCATGTTGGCACACACAAATCACCCCCAATTAAGGCTAAATTGTGGAGATTTCAAATTCAACATTTTTAGCACATGGGGCACCACTTACACTCAGCCTTTAGAGCTGAATATTCAAGTTATTCTATGTATATTATGTGTGACATAATATTATAACATGTGCACAAAGTTTGAATTCAACCGGAGAAAAATCACGAAATCGATAAAAGTCGAAAATTCGGTTTTCTACGAACACGACACATGGAACGGTTTCTTGGAATAACATGTAGCATGTATCTAGAAACTTTTTACATATTCAATACATACTAAAGTGTTCTAGAATATTCAATTTAGGGCTGATTGGAATATACCATATGCGCATACTTATTGTGCACTATTTTACAAAGTTTATAAAAATGAAATTCAGCACATACTCAAGCCTCATACACGCCTACTACAGCCTTGGTGGAGCTTATTTGGCATCTTTATTGGTCAAGAATGAGCTACACATGGTTAGTGACATAATGGAGGAAGCTACACAAGGTAATGAATGAACTTTGTTACAAATGTAACACATACTGAAAATTCAGCATGTGTTAATCAAGGTGGCCGAAAATTCCATCTTAATGGTGATATATTTGACTCTTTAATTTAAATAGATTAATTTGATGATAAAATGACAATATTTTGAATATGTCTTGAATAGTGCACATGCTGAAAATTTCAGCATGTGAGAAATGAGTTGGCCGAATTTTTGATGTAAATGAAGGATAATTTGTCTTGCAAATTTTATGGGATTGATCATGTGACTTTTGACAATATTTTAAACACTAATTTGGCACATGTTTTAAGTCTAATGTTCAGATTTATACAGTCATCAAATGATGACAAATCTCATCCAATCAATGAGTGCCAAGTAAGTAAGGCCAAGATGATCATCCAATGAAGTGTTGCCAAGTAAGCAAGTGGATGTTACAATTATACAAGGTATTCTTCCAAGGACTTAAAAGATAATTTCCAAGGGGAAGACAAGGCAAGAGGGGGAGGCCATACTTGATAAAAAGATGTGAAGAAGAGCAAATGAAACATAAGACAAATCTCACAAGTGCAAAAGTGAAAAACGTTTTCTAGACTTTCTTCTTCTACCTTTCTTTCTTCATCTCTCTCAAAGCCTATTGTATCTATATTCAAATACATTGTATAGGATTCATTCACACAACCATACACGCCCTATTATTGTGAAAGGTTGATCAAGATGTGATCAAACATTCATCCGATCGGTGGTTGTGTTCGTGATCATTGTGATTGCTTGTTTTGATTGTAAAGGGTTGGAGTTGGTGTATAACTCCATCAACCCTGTGTGGTAATGTGTTATTTTGTGTAGTGATAACCGAGGAAGGTGTCCTTGAAGACTGGAGTAGGTTGATTTAACCGAACCAGTATAAAATTCCTTGTATTCTCTACTTTTCTGCACAATACTTTCAGTTTCTAGCACAGTGCATCATTTTTATTGCAATAGAAAAAATATCAAACGAATTTCAAAAATTACAAAACTTTTTAGAAACATATCTACACGTTTTAAGTTTCATTTGGCGTAAGTTTCAACTCATTTGGACAAGTATAAGTCATTCAAACGTCAATAGTTCTGAGACTAGTGCAATCTGATTTTCAGACTTGCAAAGGTTGAGACTTTGAACGTATTTGACTTACTTTCCAAATGAAGTTTTCAAAACTGTTTCAACCCAATTAAATAAACATATTAAGGGGTTTGTCATTAAATTTTCAGACCATTTGGAGCCACGATTTAATCGGAATAAAGTTTTTAAATCAGACTACCGTTTCTGGCATATTTGCGCAATCTTACCATCAACACTTTTTCAAAGGGTTAAAGGTTGAATTTTGATCTGAAATTTTTAGAAAATACTCAGAACATCTGGGACTACAATCTCTCCGAATTTCAGAATTTTTGAAGGCTTGCAACCTAGTTTTTTAAACGTCGCAAGACAGGTCCTAAAAACAAAAACTGTTTTCAGAAGTTGGGTTTTTGGATTAAAACATTTTTAAAAACCAAATTTTTCACATCCACTATTCAACCCCCCTTCTAGTGGTACAGTGCAGGTCCTACAAACACAATCAAGAGATCAAATATTTATAGTTCCTCTTGTGTTAGACTCTCTTTCTCTCAATATACAACAATGAAGAACAAAGAAATGCTTAACAAGCTTTAAGCACTACAAATATGAGAGAACTATACAACAATGAATAATGAATCTTGATGATGGTGAAAGTGTGTATTTGCCTCATCCAAGCTTCTTCCATTTATGGATGATGTTCAGCATGTTTTGGAGCCTTCACCATGTCTTCAGGTCAATCTCCAAGTCTTAAAAAATTGAAAATAGCCTTTAGTCACCCTATAGAGTGATTTGATCTTCAATAGCCACCTTAGAAAATCTTAGACATGGATAAAATAGTCAAGGAAGCATGTAGTACATTGGAGTAAAGTCTACAAGAAATTTGAGTAAGATTGGGGAGAGAAAACGTCATAAATCTCCATTGGATTTTGTTCCTTCGTTCAAAAAATTTTGAAATCTGGGGACGTCGATCGATCCATGTGCCTGTGCTAAGAGATCAATGTCCACCAGAAAGTTTGCAGTTTTTGAAACTGCAGCACATCGATCGATCGATGTCCCTCCTTTGAGAGACTGATGTACATCGATCGATTGATGTCTCCTGGCTGAGAGATTGATGTCTTCCAGAAACATTCTGGTTTTGACACTGTCTGACGTCGATCGATCGACTTCTTTTCCTCAAAGACTCACGTGGCTCGATTGATCGATGTCCTCCTGGCTGAGAGATCGACATTGGAGAGAAAGTTCCAAACTTTGACAATCTCCACATGGATCGATCCATGTCCCTTCCTGAGGGACTGATGTATACATCAATCGATCCATGTGAGAGATTGACGTTTCACAATGTATTTTTCTCATTTTGCTTCAAACTCCAAGTGTGAATTTCTATTTTAGCTCATTCAAAACATCTTTTAACATCATCAAAACATTTCATATTCCAACAATCTCTCCCTTTTTGATGATTTCAAAATTTTAAAAGATGTTTTTCTTTATTTTAACTAACTGAATATTTCAAACTTGAAATTCTTAATCTGCATTTTATACTTTCCGTAATAATCAATGTGACTATAATTTTACAATTCCAATGAATATATCAAAATGCTTCCCTTTTAATCAATTATGCAACAAAAGACTCTCCCTCAACCAAACATGCATGAATTTACTCCCTCTCAACCAAACATGCATCAATTACCAAATTTCCTCCAAATTTCCTCTTTTCAATAGCCATCAACAAAATTAATATCAAAGTCTACACGCATTTCATTTTTCCATCAAGATTCATAAGCAATAAACAATAAGCCAAGCCACACACACACCACACACTTTCTCCCTATTTTTGAAAGCATCAAAAACAATGACGAGATAGAGACATACTACTTCATTAAACTTCAAAATATAACCAAGTTTAGCAAATACATATGTCAATAAATACTAAGCTAGAATCATAAGCATGGATAAACAAGATCGAGCTAGAAAGAAAAATCCTAGTCTTCATCAGATGAAAATGTGATGCCGGGGATGCACGCCTTCATCTTTTGCCTTGAGCTTGGAAAACCTTGACTCGTGCAAGGTCACCTTGCCTCAGAGCTCACCAACCTTCTGTTGAAAGCTAGTAACTTGAGCTTGAAGTTCCGGGACATTGGAGCTCAAGCCACTAAGTGTTTCTTGGGTGTCGGGTACAGGAATAGGTGCCTCGTCCAGAGCGCCACGTCTTCTTCCTCTTCTTCTGCTTGTGCCCGTCCTTTCATTGCTTCTTTCCTAGCCTTTAGTATTTGTTTAGATGTTAACCTTATCATAAAAATCTTTATGTGTGATTTGATCACACATCCGTGTTGTCTACGTCTACCCCCCGACTTTACAGCATCCTATGTATAAGATTACTATAAGGGAGAGCTTTGTTTTGCTTCGTGGCAGCCTCAATAATATTCGTCATCATAAAGAGCTCTCCAAAGTTTGACTCTCTCAAGGTTGGCTAATTCGGTAGGCAATGTAGAAATCCAGTTACTAGATCCTTTAATGGATTTGCCATTTATACAAAAGGTAACAATGGCAAGAAGAGTACGGTATACCAAGGGCATATCATTTGTGTTCTTAGTGGGATGATAACCTAGGAATGTTTTTACTTCATCCCTAGTGACTCTCCATCGAGCCGTATCCCACTTCCACACGTCAACTTCAAAGAACCCTTCAATTTGGTACTTCCAATTCAATTCACAAATATTTCCAACATCCCATTCGATATGATTTCCATCAATAATAGTATGCAAAGCTAAAGGAAGGTCATTAATGTATTAATCCATAAATTTGCATAAATAGCCTAGTATACCTAGTGGACATTTTGTCCATCTCTCTCTCAAGCCAAATGCTCTCCATTGGTTGGACATCCAACCATTCAATGATAGGGCTCCAACCCTTATTGCTTATAATATCATTGATTCTAAGCACATTTGAGTGGATAGTTGCCCTCTCTTCAGTTCCCATTTGTCACATAACATTGAGAATTTCTGGTAATGTACCTCACATGACCGGGTGGGTATGGTTCCTTCAAAGCATTTTTGGCTTCTCTAATTTTGATCCAAGGGAAATTGAGAAGTTTAGCCACTTCTAATTTCGGCTAGCACTTGTCCTTGACTTTCATCCATTGATTGTTTCCTCCTAGGTTGAGAAGATTGTCCGTGAGGAGGATTGCTTGACCCTTCTCCTACACTCTTAGATGAGCTTGGCCTTTTGTGGTGTTTTTACTTCTTGAAGACATGGTGTATAAAATTAGGGCACTTGAGTGAGAATTTTTCTAGAGGTGATTTGAGAAAGATGAAGTGATAGGTGAGAATCAAGTATGGAGATGATTTAACTTAGATTGTGAGATGAAATTTAAGAGAAGGAAGGCTTTTGAAGAGAGATGAAGATTGGAAAAATGAGAAGAATGCATTCTGATTGGAATTAAAAGTGCAGAAAACGATGAACGTCGATCGATTGACGTCAGAGATCGACGTACCATCGATATATTGACGTCAGAGATCGATTGTACATGGATCTCTCCTTTTAATACACGGATCGATCCATGTATGACTATTTTTGAAATTTGTAATTTTAACCCTCTAACATTGTTTATCATTCCTAATCTCGTTCTAATGGACTCGAATGTCTCAGTAGCAATAGATTTGGTGAATATATCCTCTAGTTGGTCATTGGTTGGAACAAATTACTACGCATACCAATCCTTTTTGAATGCAATCTCTTATAAAGTGATGCCTTAGTTCAATATGTTTGGTCCTACTATGGTGAACTTTTGTGTTATGCTTATGGCTGAAGTGTTGTCACATAAGATGTGGACTTTATCAAACTTAACATTATAATAATTTAAGGTGTTGATAATCCAAAGTAGTTGTGCACAACACGAAGCGGCCGACACATATTCGGATTCCGCCTTTGAAAGTGACACACTATTTTGTTTCTTGGAGAACCAAGAAACTAAGCAATCTCCAAGGAATTGGAATGTCCTGGAGGTACTTTTTCTATCAACTAGGTTTCTGGCGTAGTCGGAGTCACTATACCCTCTTAATCAAAGCATCCATTTTTGGGATAAAACAATCCAAAGTTCAAAGTCCTTTTTAAATACCTAAAGATACGTTTAGTGACAACTAGATGTGTTTCCTTAGGCATACTTTGAAATATAACACATAAACACACATCATGCAAAATATCCGGTCTACTAGAGGTCAAATAAAGTAAACTACCAATCATATCCCTATATTTGGTTACCTCAACCGGCTTTCCTTTTTATTCAAAATCCTGGGGTGGGGCTGGTGAAGAAAGTACTATCAAGCTAAGTTAACGTGCGAAGAGGATGCGATTATATAGTGAGTTCACAGAAGCCCTAAATAGCTAAATGGGTTTTGTGAAGGTTCGGCCCAATAGGTTCTCTTTCTAACAATTAATATTTCTTGTACATCTACTTGTCTTTTCCTTCCAATTCAAGTGCAGTCTAAAGTATCTATTAAGGCAGGAAATAATAACAATAATAATAATAATAATAATAATAATAATAATAATAATAATAATAATAATAATAATAATATAATGTACTTCTAATAAGAAAAACCACAAATGTATTATGAATAAAAACCGCCAGTTTTTGCCACCTAAAAACCGTAATACTCTAAGGCATCATTTTTATGTGCTTAGGATGCAATTCTAAATGACGCCTTAGAGTGTGACAACCCAATAAACTTTATTTAATCGTGATGATATTGTAATGAAAATATCATCAAATTTTCCTTTTTCTACGGTCTTCGCACATTGATTATGGCTTCAAAAATCTAAATTACTTCGTCTTATGGAGGTGAAATGATGAATTCACAAAACCAAATTTTATATAATCGTGGATCTACGAAAATAATGAGGGTGTCAAGTGATATCGTATATAGAGAGCTTAAAGAGCGAGTTAAATCAAGATTGGAGCTGGATGCAGATGTTAAAGCAATTAATCTAGTCTGTCGCTACTCATTCGAGTCTAGCGCGCCTACTTACGTCTACGACTTGGCTAGAATTTATGACGAGAAAGACTTATAATTAGCTCTAGAAATACCAATTCATTTTTCAATCCTCTCAACTGTGGAGATATATGTGACTATGCATAGTGTTTCACCACCCGTTACAAATCTTATTGGTGATACTGTAGAAGGAGATATTGTTGATCGATTTACATGTAATGTGGTTGGAAGTCGCTCATCACATGCATGTGTAGAAGTTCAAACAAATAAAGAAGGTAGAGAAAACGACAATGACAACAACGATGATGATGAAGAATTCAAGGACAATGAAGATGAAGAAGATTATTTGGAGGACTTGTTCGAGGAGGAAGAGGATGAAGAAGAGGTTCCTTAGTCATGAGTACCCCACCTTGATGAAAACGTTGCATATTGGAAGACTATGGACGCCCAGAAGACACGCTCATTCATGGTCGCCATAGGATTAGACATTGTCTTTGAAAGGAGAGTAAACCTGATCACATAGAAGAGACGATATCATTCAAAAACAAAGATGGCGTGTAAGATGCTATGTAATTATAGTCTATTAAGCATAACATGTTTTCAAGGTTATATCAAGCACGAAAGATATTGGTGTGCTAGATGCACAATCCGAAGACCCAAAAATGTTAGTGGCGTCTTAGAGCAAGACAGAGGAAAACGTATAACTACTAGGAGATTGAAAGTCTTTGTGAGTGTCATTGTTGCACAAATTGTTAAAATCACATCGGATCACAGAAATGTCAATTCAAGAATGGTTGTGACTTCGGACAATAGGGCTGAACTCCTTCCTAATGTAAAGAACAAATAAATTTATATTCTATTGTGTACTGCAAAAAAGACTATATTTAGAGCGACGTAAATTTCACACTGTGGTATGAAATCCATCCTAAATTCAGGACGGATTTTTGGATGGCGTATATGCATTTAAGGCACCATTCTGATAGACACTTTAGGCATCTAAAAAGTCATTCTAAATAGTGTCTAAGGTGTCTAAGGGCTTTTCAAAATGGCGCGTCAGGTGCCTAAGGTGTGGCTATTTTCCAGCTCCTAATCCTTTTTTTTGTGGCAAAAAATAGTTTTCTTTAAGACACCATTCTGAATGACGCCTTAGAACACATAAGACTCCATTTTAAACAACGTATTATTTTGTGCATTCGTACCGTATCTGTGGTTTTCTTATTAAAACTATATTATTTTTAAAATTTCCCCTATTAGTAATGTACAATTTTTAAAATTTTGATTAATTGGCTGAACCAAATTGATCCAAACCGAAATAAATCGTACTACGATTTTACAGTCGGTGTATCTGAAAGAAAAAAACCAGACTTGTTTATTTGGTTTGGTTTTGATTTTAAAAATTAAAACAGTTAAAACCGAAGCAGACTGGTTTATTATATATATATATATGTGTGTATATTAATTGTATCCTTTCATCTAACCCTAAATTTCAGCAGCTCAACAGTCAATGTACCTTCATGCCTCGCCTCCAACTATTCCTGCTTCCTAGTGGTTTTTGTTACGCGGCTGCATCTTCTTGTTATTGTGATGAAGCGATTAATGTTGTAGTTGTGTGATTTAGATACTAACAATTTTAAAGTAGTATTTAACTTGCAAGTCATCTTCTAAACTGATATCCAAGAAAATGCATATTAAATGGTTAAATACTTTATTTTATGTTTGTTCTTTACATGAAATTTGTTAGATTATAGCAACCTCTTTTAATATGCTCATTGCTTTTCAAGGAGATAATCTGATTGTCAATCCGTGAATGTCTTGGAAAGTTTGCTAATAAGCGAATGTCTTAAAGAGTTTGCTAATCCCCCCGGGCCCCTAAAAAAAGAAGAAGAAGAAAGCCACCCTCTTTCAATATACTCGTTGCTTTTCGAGGAGATAATCTGATTATCAATCCGTGAATGTCTTAGCAAATTTGGTCATCATCCGTACCCAGTATATCCCAACGACAGCAAAAGCTATCGCTAGGGTCTGGGAAGGGTAAATGGTAGACAAACAATACATCTGTCTTAAGAGATAGATAGTTTGCTTCTAGTAAGACCCTCGGCTCTATATGTACCTGCATAAATGACATAACAATGAAGATATAATGTACTAATGTGTTAGTGATGGAATTCGGGCATAGGTTCAAACTTCAAGAATAGAAGAGGATAGGTTCAACGTGCAAGTGCCGAGTTCTTTCCACTTTCTAATAGTTCTAATATAACTCCCACTTAACATCTAGTGATTCACGAAAGCATTATCAAATGCCTCTGAGTATAATTCCCACTTAATACTCCTCATAGTTTCTATCACCCAACCATGTAAAATTTTCTTCATATACTGGGCTCGAAAAGGTACCAAAGAAAAACAGAACCCCTGAATCCTGATTTCGCCCACATGTACCTGCGGCTTCTTCTGCTCTAACTCAAAACTTTACACTGCTAACCTAGCTTCTACACCAAAGACGTTGTTACTTGTTGCGCATTTTGAATCTTGAAACTGGCTTCGAGTTTTGCGTGCTGCTTGGATTCACGTCAAGGTTATGCGTGCGCTCAACAACGTAACCAGTAAAAGCCTAATATGAAAAGAAAAACTGTTCAATACACTATTACAGTTAATTATCCCAATTCTACACACAAGACACAAATTCAACGGAAAGGCGGCGTACCTTGTTGCTACGAGAACTTGGCTCAGCTGTGGAAACAAGAACCTGAAGAAGGAAGACCACCCAGCAGCAAATTAAACAGGCATAAGAATAACCAAATAACCCAAATGCAGTGCCTTTTATCTTGCCACCAACTCGGTTCAATAATCATGCATGACATAAGAGTATCAAGGAACGGAAACAGTACCTTCTTTTCAACTACCGCTGGGGCATCGGCATTTCTCTTAGTTCCAGGAGGATCCAAAGGCTTTTCAGTTGCATTAGATCTAAGACCCTGAAAGGATCCCTCTGTATCAAGAAAAGTCGATTAAAAATTAAGCAAAAAAAGATGTCAGATAATCTACTTGGCAAAAGCTGTAACCATCATGAACTTCCCACATGTTACTGTTGCCAAGGAACAGCCTCGTGCATTGAGAGCATCCCACATACGTGAAGTCTATGGAAGGTTTGGGTTCGGCTATTTAATTAGGCCTAAGACACGCAGGCCATATATATATATATATATATATATATAACAGTTTTTCAATTAGTACCTCACATGCTATGGGGACCACTTTTTTGCGAGTATATATCTAATTGGTATAAGTAAAACATAAGGGTCAAGTTATAAACAAAAGAATCTGAATCGACTAGGATA
Source organism: Eustoma russellianum (assembly GCA_036186865.1). Classification (NCBI taxonomy): domain Eukaryota; kingdom Viridiplantae; phylum Streptophyta; class Magnoliopsida; order Gentianales; family Gentianaceae; genus Eustoma; species Eustoma russellianum. The sequence continues at coordinate 9,720,113 of AP025048.1, read as the reverse complement.
CACATGATGATGCTTGTTATCTTGAGTACACTTCTCAAGAAGATGACCAAGTCGTTGGCACTCACAATATATACCAGAAGGTGAATTCCTTTATCAGAATCAACATCAGAAACACTGCAAGTGAAATGGATCTCATAATAAAATAACCACGTACGCTTTTCATCTAATAACTAGACCTCATAACATGAGCTTGCATAAGAATTTTTTTTTTCCATAATTCACTTTGTCTCCTGCAACTTCCTACTTCTAGCGCAGAATTGAGATCCTTTCTATCATTGACTATGACTGAAGACCACTGAACAAGCAAACAGAGGGTAAAATGCTTTAATCTAGAGAAGAAACTTGTCAAGAAACAATAATATAAGACCAATGATAAATCACACCCTTTTTTTTATAAATACACACCTTTTTGTTTGATCAATGATCAAAAATGAATCATGAGATGAAATCAATGGTGTAAAAATAACAAGGGTGTCTATTTATCCAAAAAAAAAAAAGACTGCATTTATCATTGGCCATAATATAATGCCTAATTAGCATTTGCAATAACTTAACTGCAGAATATGTCATGTGCCAATAGTTCTGTATAAGACTCACCTTCACGCCCAGGTTGTACATTTGAATGCTCAACCTGCAGATCATGATAGGGCATTAATAAGCCAAGTGAAGATAATATTTTCACTTCCAGGAAATTGGTCAACCAGGAAAATCATTTCCAAACACCAGAAAATGCAAATGAAATCACATAAGTAATTGCAGTAAAAAGGAGATATTAAGCACATAACAAAATGTTGTATGGATAAATTCATAAAATATTTTATTTCACTCTATCCCAAACCGGTTCACTCATATATCAAGAATTTGCAGACGTAAAAGAGAATTTACATGTGTCCCTTTAGTGGTCTGACAACTTCCAGAAGTAAGAGAAATTACCAGTGTCCTACTGATATCCTGATTGAGAGGGAATTGGATTTTATTGAGAACAAGGTCGTCTTCATTCACATCATCTTCGCTATCCTTGTTCGCCATTTCAGCTTCTTCTTCCTCTTTTTCAAGTTCAGCAAATCGAGCAAGTATCCGTTTGTATTCTTCATCTTGAAGTGCAGTTCTAGTATTTTCAGTCTTGAAACTTCTAGGAGACTCAGAGTTTGACTCACCTAATAAGTACAAGGATAAGCTTAAACGTTTACTAGGAAATTGTAAACTGAACCTCAGATTAAATCCATGAATTATGAACACCAATGACTTTCTTTTGACAATTAGGAGCATCAATCCTAATATGTTATAGTTTGCTTAATGAAACAAGAACATAGTATTAATCCTTAGATCAACCTTTTCTTTGTCTCATACTACTACTTAAAATATAATCATCAATTTTTTTTAATCATCAATAACGTGCAAAGGAAACATCAGAATGCCAAACACCATTAGAAATCTGTCAAGTTTAGTGCTTCAAGTTATTTTTTTTTATTTTATTATTATTATTTTTGGGCGTAAGCTGCTTCAAGTTATTTCAAACTAAATAACTTAAGATTTCCAAATAAGATAAGAAAGTGGACCAACCAGCGTTAGGTGCATCGTGCGAAGAAGGTTGCTCCACATAATCTTCCACTATCTGTACAACTCCAGCCTGTAGAAAATATAAAGATAAGAAAAATGGACAAGTATAACATATGCAACAAACAAGAATATTATAGAAATTATATAGGTACTTGCACCATTTCTCTGAATTGTAATTATTGATGTTTTTATAGGAAAGGGTGTAAGCTGTGGGTTGACGTCTGAATAATTCATGGGGGCTTGGTCCTTCAGCCAATTACCTTATCATTCAGTTTCATATTGTGCTACATATTTCAAATCTATATCTACTACAAACGCATAGAGTTGATTCGGACCACGGAGACGCTGATGATGCAGAAGTGCACTAGAAGAAGTGACCTTGTGATTCAGAGACAATATGAAAATCAGGTTTCCATAAAAATACAAAAAAAACACTGATCCAAGAAACAAGACATCAATGAACTCCCGTTAATCTCATGACCCGTATGGGATTCCCTAAAGAGAAGTAGTACCCTGAATTATAAAGCAAACAAGGAATTTTTTGTAGGAAGCAAAGAAAAATCTCAATGAACTAAGAAATACCCCTAGAGAAGTAGTCAGTTTGGCTGGTACAAGAAGAATACACATTCTACTTAAACCTAATACGGGAGAATGAAAGAGTCAGGAAAAAAATGAACTGAAAAGGGAAAACAAAGAAAGTAAAGGACCACAAATAGAGGAAAAGACAAGTTCAAAAAGAAAGAACGAGTCAAAACCTGAAAAAACGATAAGATAAGAGAAATCAGTAAACATGTACAAAATAGGAGAAAAGGAGTGGGAATTCTCAGATATAGATATGTTCTTTAGTTCCTATGAGATTTTATCATTGTTTCCTGAAAGATTATTTCAGTTCAATAGCTTTGCAAAAATTTCTTTCTTCTCTCCCGAACGCAACCCCCCCCAAAAAAAAAAAACAAAACAAAGCAAAAAAGAAAAAGAAGTTATACTCGAGCCAAGTGTGCTGAGGCACATAGTTCACTGTCTTAGACAAGCTTCGTTAATGTCACCTCGCCTTAGAAGCCCTTATCCACTAAGCTAGCAACTTCTGGTCCAAGATGCAATGCTTTAACAACTATAAGAACCACACTAACTCAAGAAATCTCATAACTAAAACCAGCAATAAAATGGTAAATCAAGGGGTTCTCTTTTGTCTACCAACCACAAATTGTATGAGTTAATCAATCTTGTGGCTAAACAAAAGAAGAGTCAGTAGCCTTTTATGGTATTCACAAAACCTTATCAGCCATACCGCTGCCTCATCTGCCGTAGCCTCAAAGAGAGAAGCTTCTGCTTTAAGGTCCTGAATTTCAGCTTTAACAGATTCTATTTGAGACTCTAAAGCCTTTCCCCTTCTTGCCAATATCTCAACAGTTTGCTTGGATGTTCTTTTAGCATAGTAACCTTCTCCAAGAAGAACCTGTGATTGACAAATATAAGTATTAAAAGAAAATTACATGAAACAGGAAAAGTTTCCTGAATGAAGTAAAATTCTACATGCCAACTTGATGTAACTTTAATGCCTCTTCATGAGTTGAAAAATTAAAGAGCCGCTTATACATAATACAACTCAAATCATGATTTGACAAAAAAGGTCAATAAGTAGGTATGTTGAAGGAAATAGAGAGACAAAGGAATCTACAGGTAGAATAAACTGCTAAACTTGTCTCTTCAATATCTTAGACCAAAAACCTCTGAACCTATACTTAAACCAGGTCTACAAACTCAACGTCTACAAGAACACTGGATATTAACGCTACAATGGAAATAAATGACTTTGCTTCTTCATCACAATCTTAACTTATGTATTGGCTCCTAGTTTGAACACGTCAGATTCAAAATCTTCATCAAGAACTAAATGCACAGAGATACAGACCTCTAGTATAGATATAGAACCGGTCATAGCTTCACACTTTCACTCATCAAAGTCAGGATCTACTTGGGCTTTGCAAGACATCTTCATGATACACTTGGCAGTACCTTTGTATGCATTTAACTTCTTCGGTAAATTCCAATTTCCTACTGATGTATTAAAAAATTCTCTATCAATGTCATTCTCTTAAAACCGATCAAATTAGAACATCAAAGTTTCTACTTAGCAAGTGAAGTAAATGCAAAGTAGAAGTTAAATTTGAGCATAACAACATGACAACACCATCCTACTTTTCCTCCTTATACATATATGACACAATTCACAGAACATTTCAAGCTCCGAAAACATAGGTCATAAATAAATTAGATACTATACCTACCGTTAACTCATTGGTATGAATCAACCGTCCTGGAAAAAAAGCCGCCTTTCCAAAAGGAACCTACAAAAAATTAAAAAGCGAAGAATAAGAAACATAAATAACAACTATTCAAATAAAAAGAAGCCAAATAAAAGCATTTGAAGGCACTCAATAGTTACCATAATTTCATGTTGAAGTTCATTTGGGAGCGTTTGGACAAGGTTAATGAGATTGACGTTGTCAGATACGAAGTCTTTAAGCTGGTCGAGTATTGCCCGGCGTTCAGAAATCGCGTCATGGGCACGCTCCGCCGCTTTCTGGATTTCCGTCGGTGGGTACTCGGAGGACAATAACTTTACTGTTCCTTTCTTTTCCTTTGTCATTTGATCCATTACAGCTATGGAAACTGAGCGTTGAAACAAAAAGAACCCCAAACTAGAGGTAGAAACAGCTGAATAAAATTACTACAGATTTCAATGTTCCATGATTGAATAGTATCAAGAACTGACTCAAAAGGGCACGCCCAACCTACAGGGAAATCAGCTCAATAAATACACCAAATCTCCAAAAGGAAGAACTCGGGTACGAGGTAAACAGCTTGGATGATGAAGACTATGCTTAATTTTCAAAACAGGAATCATAATTGAAGTGAAAATTAGGGTTGGCAAAGATGAAATTAGAGGGAGTGAAATTAGAATAACTACATCGTTTCCGTTTAAAAATTTTAAGGTTACACACATTTTCTGTGTCAAGAAAAATTATAATGACAAAATTTGACAGTCGTGTATAATTAAAAAGTACTATTATATCCCATGGATATTTGTCTTGAAAATTTTGAAACAAACTAGATTGACCCTAATAGTTGTTGGGGCGGACAAAAGTCTTTTTGATGTAAGTAACACTAGGCAGATTTAGTGCTGATCACTAACTCTTTGTAAATTACCGTTTTGAGAGTTTCAATAAAATTCGATCCTTCCGTCGGGAAAAAAGATATTATTATAAACAATGAAGATACGCAATACATTATTTATAAATAGTACCGGACCTAAAAGGTAAAATTAAAAAACGTGATAGCTCGTAAACGAACACAATGGAGTGCTCTTGTAAAAATAACCGTAGCATCATCTAACTTTAATACTAGGTCATTTTCTAATAATTAATTGGTATCACGTCACATATATCATCACCTTACTTAACTAACTAAGACGTATAAAATAATCTTATATGACATGTTAAAATATCTACAATCTTACCAGATATTATATCACATATATGAAAAGTTGTACTAAATTCATAAGTAATGGTAGATAGCCTCTTAGGGCATATAGAGCATTGGGGGTTGTATCGGGGGTTAGTCTATTTTACTATGAATATTTTGTGGGGGTTGTATAGGGGTTAGTCTATTTTACTATGAATATTTTGTCTGATAAAAGTTTTATTAATCTAAGAGAATGTTGAGATCTTAATCTATATCATTCACAAAGTTCATTGGGACGAAACCTTTAGAGTCATGGTATGACCTTTTGTAACTAGAGCATTGGAAGTTGAGTGAAAGAACAGCAGGCACAGACTGCTAAGTAAAGGGTGTACATGTGAATTTGCATTCTTTTGTAACAAAAAAACTGGCTCCGGTGGCTTTCACTACTCCAGCCTTGTGTAGCTGTGTGGATGATGTAAATCACGAACCTATCGACCTCTTAGATTGGTAATACGTTACTAGACAAACCACGCAATGAGCTCACTGCAAACCAGACATATAATACAGCATCCAATTGGATCGGATTCAAACCATTATGCTAAATACATACAACAACAACAATCATACTCTGTATATTCCAACGATAGCACAAGCTATCGTTAGGGGTTAGGGAGGGTGAGAGGTAGACAAACAATACCTCCATCCCAAGGGATAAAGAGTTTGCTTCCAGTGAGACTCCCGGCTCTATATGTACCCGTACAGATATCATCATAATAGGAAGATGTACTAGTGAAGAGATTTTATTAAACATACACAGAAATCTTCCGATATTAAAATAGTCATAACCGTGAATATGCACAAATAGTTGAAAGATAAAGACCGAAACAAAAATGTGCAAAGCCAACCTAAAGTGTAAATACTATCTAATCCTCTAAGTATGCTCTAAGGTGCCCCTATAACCTGCCTACCCTTTCTTAACCTTAATTCTCTGCCTCCATGAACGCCTATCCTCGACCATGTCCTCAGAGAGGTGCAACTATAATAAGTGATGCCTAATCTGCTCATCTCGCGTCTGTTTAGGCCTGCCTTTACTCCTCTTCCCTTCTACCGTGAGGCTTTCAATTGCTCTGACAGACGCCGTTGTCTATCTCCTCTTGACATGCCCAAACCATCTCAGTCTTCCCTCACATATCTTATTTGCTACACTAGTCACCCCTAACCTTTCTTTGTATACCTCATTTCTTATCATGTCTAGCCTTGTATGCCCACACATCTACCTCAACATCCTCATCTCTGTCATTTCCATTTTCTGTGACTGTGTCCTCTTGATGGCCCAGCAGTCTGTTCCATATAACATTGACTGCCGCACTGCCACCGTATAAAATTTTTCCTTTAATTTAGTTCCCAACTCTAATTTATCTGCTCCAATTAAAGAAATAACTTAAAATACAAAACAACTTTGGTGAAACAGCTCCCAGTGAGTCTGAAGCATGATAGATTTCACAGATCATGAAAGAAAGGTTATACTACATGAACCCTGGATGTCACCCTGTATGTTGATTCAGAGAAGGTAACATGACAAAGTTGGTTTTCTGACAAGGGCAAAGGCTATAATTACGACTTAATTAAAAAAAGAAACAACATAGGACATATATTAGTTCCCAACTCTAATTTATCTGCTCCAATTAAAGAAATAACTTAAAATACAAAACCACTTTGGTGAAACAGCTCCCAGTGAGTCTGAAGCCTGACTTCAGATTCACTTACAAACTTCTTTTTCTTTTTTTTTTTCAAGAGACCTTCTGAAATGCTTCAATATATCACACCAATATAAGAGAAAGCACGACAAGTTTAATCCAAAGAAACCCTCAAGGGCTAAACAGAACTTAAAATTATCATTATGGAGATGTCATGTTATGAATGATTACAAAAAGGAATAAGCATTGTTTAGTGTCTCAGATTTCCTATAATCCACCTAATATTCTCTGTGCAGAGGATTTTTTTTTAATGTCTCTTTTCTAAAAATATTGGATTTTCTTAGTGCCAGACGCAGCGATGTGGTTTACTTGAATGTACAGAAATAATCAGGAAGCTTTCACTCTAAAAAACAACATTACAACATGATGCGTGAGGAAGACTTAGTTCCAAGCATCTCAACAGAACTGATTTTAATAAGCACACTTTCTGAACACTGCCACCCGTTGCCTCATTAATAGTACCACCAGTTTCGAGACCACTGGGCTGAATGTCTTTCTCCTAAACTAGTAAACTCCAACCAATAGGCAGGAAAACAGAATGAAAATGCAACATAAGCACAAAGAAATATGAAACTAACAGTTCAGAATCAACTCTAGACACGATTCAGGAACTGATATGAATTATATAAGGACTGTGTATGCAGAAAAGCACCTAAAAAATACAGACACCTTAAATTGTGCATTTAAGGCATGGTGCATTCAGTTCTTGATCATCAGATGACCAGATCATTGTCAAATCATTATAGACCATATGAACTATTACGGTCAGGGGGCCTTTAGCTGAAGGTACAGTGTCTTAGATGCACTGTAGCCTGCCTCAAGGAATATATTTTCCTTTTTTTTTTTTGGTAATTATAAAGACTATATTTTAATCTGTAGCAATGATGATTTTCACAGAGCAAGCAAATCCCATTTTTTCCTGTGAACCATAGATTACTAAATGGCAGTAACCCCCCATCTCTTCTTCACCTCGACTCTTTCGTTACTATAATAGATTCATTAACAACCCTAAATCATCAAATTGGAAAAGGCAATCAACATTCTCTGAAATTCTAATTAGGGAATTCATGAGTTTGGCCAAACTTAAGCATCAATGCCTACAACTTCTGATCTGCTACACTAAAGAAAGATATAAACTCATCTTTCACACACAAAATTTCATCAAAAATTTTAGTTGCAAGAGGAAGCAAATTTGGGCCAGAATAACAAAGTTATTATATATCACGAAATAAACTAAATTAAACCATTTCAACCAAAAAAAAAGGTACGTCAAACACTATATTATAAATACTTTTAATCAGAATCAAGAAAAAGGGCAAAGGATGATTACCTGAGGAATCAAAAGCCGACAATTTTGAGGAGGAAGAAGCAGAGAAAGCCAAAGAAAATTAGTAGGAAAAGGTAATCGACAAAGACGAAGAATTTTGTGGATCCATGATTCCTCTTTAATGTCTTCTCCTTTATCCGCTGCTGCCGCTGCTTTTATGGTTCTTCATATTCCTCAATTTTCGCCATTATGAAAATATGCAGATCGAAAGCTTCTCCTCATCAAGCATTCAAGTTTGGTTATGTCTGGATTTTTTTTTTTTTTTGAGAAACTGGAATCTCTAGTTTGCTGGGACCGTTTGTTCACCTGAGACGCCTGATTTATAATTGATTTTCTTTTTGAAGATTTGTCTGAATAATATTGTTTATAATTTTAGATAGGTTGTGATAATATTATATAATTTGGACGGTATCTCTTTCCCTCCCGATTCTTATCTGTGTATTCTTTTCCATATCATATTTTTGATGTATTTTTCGTTATATGATGATCTAATTTACCATTTCAAATCTCTTTTTATGATTCAAGAAATTTGGTATAATAATGTATTGACTGGATAACATAAAATGTTTAGTATGTTACTTAATTGATATTTGGAAAAATATTTAGTTCTTAGGAACAATATCAATATTTTGTTGGAGTATTAGTAAGGTGAAAAATGATGAAAGTGAAAGAAAAACATGAGTTAAAACTTCACGAAAAATGTATAGAAAAAGAAATAAGAAGTAAAAGATAACTGAAGATTTTATCAAAATTATAGATCTGAAACGTAAATTATAAAGTTTTATCAATGTACCGAATAACAAAGGAGGGGAGAGATTCTCTCCTTCTCCTTCCACACCTCTTTCTTAAACCAAAATTATTTTATTAAGTAATGTTTCAAACTTAACATGAAGACTGAACTGTACAATTTATCGGATTATAAGTTAATAAATCAACAACTGTTTTAAACTGCAATTGAACCATGATATCATGTTACATAAAAAAGACAACAATATAAAGACGATTTTGAAAAAAAAACTAGCCAGGTGAGTTGGGACAGATTCCAGTTGAAGAAAATGGGAGGGGTCTGATTAAGCTTGTAAATGAACCGAACCGTTCTGTTGTTCGGCTTGTTTGGTTCGAGTTTAGCTCGGTTAAATGATTAATAAATCGAGTTTAAACCATTTTTTTTCTGATCGTACTCGGTAAGTGATACCGTTCGTTTAAGGTATTCGGCTCGTTAATGTTGTTCGTGAGATAAACGAACCGAGCTTGAACAATTAAATATGTTCGTTTAAATAAACAAACTTGCTCGGTTCATTCGCTAACTTAAATGAACCGAACCGAGTTTGAACAATCCGATGTTTGGCTATTTCGGTTCGTTTATGGCCCTAGGGGTCTCACAAGTAGGCAGCACATGGGAAAGTTTTCGGAAAATGGTGGGGTAAGTAACTTTGTGTTGTCCATGCCTAATAAATGTTTCCCTTAAAATCAAACTACTCAAAGGAAAATATTTGAAAATATTACAGTTCAAATATTTCCAGATTAATGACACATGTTATCTACTTATTTTTCAAAATATGCATCAAACATACATAAGTATTGAAATTATATATTTTATTAAATTTAGAAAAAGGTATTCTATAGCAAGTCATTATCTTTTAGAGTGTGAAAAAACAAAAATACCACTTAGGTGGATTTGACAATTGACGTCACCTTATCCCTCTTAGAAACACATTTTCTCTCCGCTCAGGACATAGTCCAGTTGGTATTCGAGTTGGAATTTACTTTAAGAGCTCAAGAGTTTGAATCCAGGGACGCACACAGTATGAGAGTTTGAATCCAGATACGCGCACAGTGTGGGTGTCCCTCTGCTGCTAGGCCAAAAGCCTGGTTTATAGAGGACACTTGTGTGGGTAACTGCATAAGATCTCACCTAACATAGGAGGTCGCTGAATAGGGGTGTTAAACAAACCGAGCTGTTCGCAAATTATTCGAATTTGGTTCATGTTCGGTTCGTATTCGTTCGTTAATTATTTGTTAACGTGCCGAATTCGAATAAGTATTCGAGTTCGTTTAGTTAAACGAGTCGAACTGTTCGGGAACAGTTCGGCTCGTTTAAACAGTTATAAGGTTATCGAGCCGAACTCGAACCAATTTTAAAGTTCGTTTAGCTAAACGAACCGAGTCGAACTATTCGTTTAGCTAAACGAATTCGAGTTCGAAAACTTAGTATTCGGTTCGGCTCGGTTCGTAACACCCCTACCGCTGAGTTGTGGAGTTGTGGAGGCATGATGCATAGACATCACATGACGCGCGGCTAGTGTTAGACAAAACACAATAGTGATGATGCATGGTAACAAAATGTATTACACGTAAAGATTATAGCTAACGTTTATACAATTGCCGTAATTATGTGGCAGCTGCTCTTTTACCACTATAAAATTACTCATGAAACTATGAAGAAAATGTACTCATGGCTTCAATATTAAAGGCGAGCTTTTTGACTAGATAGCACCTTAAAATGGACCCTAAGCCTTGAGGTATTACTGATTTACTGTATCGGATCTTCAGGATTTTCACCACTCACATTTTTGCTGAGTTTTTCCTGCTAAAGGAATACATGTCAATGTACAGCAGTAGAAAAAGGGGAAAAAACATGAAAAGAGAAAAAAAAACACTTAGCATAACTTCTCTGTTTTCTAGATCTGTGTTTTTTGGCTTTCTTTTTCATAAACCCTCAAAGGCCTCTTGTAGCACGTGTATTTTAGACTTGTCAACATATACATGTTCGCTTCATATAGTGAATATAGGACTTGTTAATTATACATGTTAGCTTGACAGTATATGCATATCATAGACATGTAATACATAGATGTTAGCTTCATACGACATTCGGAAGCGGTGGCAGAAAGTTTTGATTCAGCAGATTTCAATGCCATGATATCAACGAAAACATTACCCTATTGCCTCAGAGCCTCCGGTCTATGGCAGGGTATGGGGAAGTCGGATGTACGACGCGATTATACCTACGTGTCTATGGGGTGTCGGATATACACAACCATACCTATGTGCTAGGAAAACACAGAGATTGTTTCCAGATGACCTATAATGAAAATTGCGTCAAGATGTGTCGATCAACTGCTACTTCACAATATAATAAGCGCAACCAATTTAGTGAGTCATTTTGCTTTATTCTATCATATTCCAAAGTCAAGAAAGAGTGTGTCTAGACTGCATTGGAAATGGAAACATTCAATGCCATGATATCAAGATAGTGAAATGTAGCTTGGTAATTAGTAACATTCTCCTCAGGAAAGCTATTGTGTACCTGGGATTTGTTTGGTGATTTGATCAAATTTGTCTCCTTTGCAGACTCAGATATTTGTCCTTCTGATGTCTCATTTGAGTAGCTACAGATATTGATGAAAAGGATAAGTAGTGCTTACTGCATAACAATTTTGACTAGCAATCACATTGAACAATAATAAAAGCCTAATGTCGCTATGAGCTCACTAATACATTACACATAGACCTATGACCATACTGCGGTATTAAACACAACTTGCCTTATCTAGACCACAATGGAATGAAAGTATGGAACTACAAAAATCACCTTGTACATAATTTTAGGTGCAGTTTCATTATGTTTCATCAACATTCAACATGTCACTCAACCATGGGAGTAAAAACATGCATGCCAATCTTTACTATCATCTAAAAATTTGCAGAGAAACTAAGGATTGAAGATGACTACATTCACTAAACATATAGGAAGTAAAAACATGCATGCCAATCTTTACTATCATCTAAAAATTTGCAGAGAAACTAAGGATTGAAGATGACTACATTCACTAAACATATAGGAAAGAACAACAACATTACTCCATTGCCTTAGAGGCTCCCGCCTATAGCGGGGTACGGGGGACCGGATGTAACCATATCCAGTGTTAAAAGCACACCGATGTTGTTTCTCATGACCCACAATGAAAATTGTGTCAAGCTGTGTCGATCAACTGCTACTTCACAATATAAGAAATACAACCAATTTAGTTCCATCATATTCCAAAATCAGTTCAGTATTGACAAGTTTGCTCAACCAAATATAGTGCGAGTATCTTATAACTACCCTGAAAGTATTGTCACCCATATAAGTTCCACGCAATCTACCCATAGAAGTCTTTGTTCCACAGGAATCACGCCGTAGGTTATCAAATGAGCAAATGGCCAAAGCTTCCATCCAGCCTGCCAAAGAATGCAAATCAGAATCACTCATCAATCTGGAATAGGTACAACAGTGTGTAGCAGCACAAATCATTGTCCTATTGCCTCAACTTCTAGACAAGTATTAAATTTGTTCTGTCCTCCACAGGAATTTGCTTGGGACCTTGAAATATTCAACTTGAAAAAATTAAAGTCTTTTAGTAGTTGAGATGCAAACTAAAGATGTAAAGGCATTCGTTTTTTGATGTTACACATACCAACAACCATATCCAGTAATATCCCAACGAAAGTTCGATGTTACACATACATAGCCATATAATATTATGTGAGTGCTGTCCAATCCACGTGATGTCCAAGGCTTACTGTCTAACACATCAAATTAGGCCTTCTTTAGTATCTGAGAACCAAATGCTTAGAGGATCAATAGGTAGACATTTCAATTTGTGATATCTAAAATTGCTACACACCTAAAACATCCAGCCTAGTCATAATGGTTTTTGGACCTTCAAATCAGTGAGATAATTCCATCTTTTCAATAAATGAAGGCACTTGAGAAAAAGTCCAATGCTACAAAAACAGAGAACAAGATTAAATCAGAAAGGAAATGGAAACATTCAATGCCATGATATCAAGATAGTGAAATGTAGCTTGGTAATTAGTAACATTCTCCTCAGGAAAACTATTGTGTACCTGGGATTTGTTTGGTGATTTGATCAAATTTGTCTCCTTTGCAGACTCAGATATTTGTCCTTCTGATGTCTCATTTGAGTAGCTACAGATATTGATGAAAAAGGATAAGTAATGCTTATTGCATAACAATTTTGACTAGCTATCCAATTGAACAAATAATAAAAGCCTAATGTCGCTACGACCTCACTAATACATTACACATCGACCTATGACCATTGTTAAAAAGATGCTATGAACGAAAAAATTGTTCTTTTTCATTGATCTTGCCATAGTACAATGATTACAATATATAATACAAGAGTCCTTATCAAAGTCAACTTTCTAGATTCTACAAATCTCAGATTGTCAAAGATGTATCTCTAGAAATCCTAATTTGTCAAAGATGTATCTTAGTTTGTCAAATATGTATCTTTATCCATATCTTGATTCAAAGATTCTTGGTTAGATTCTTCTTCAACCAAATCTTTCCAACACTCCCCCTCAAGTTGTGTAGTGGAAGTTCCAATACCCAACTTGCGTAAGATTGAGCCAAATACTTTACGTGTGACTGCTTTCGTTAAAATATTAGCCAACTGATCTTCTGACCTGATAAATGGCAATTCAATGACCCCGCTTTCTATGTTCTCTTTAATGAAGTGACGATCAACCTCAATATGTTTAGTCCTGTCATGTTGTACTGGATTCTCAGAGATGCTAATAGCAGCCTTATTATCACACATTAGTCTCGCAGGTAGTGAAGTGTTAGCCCCAATTTCTCCCATTAACTTCTTCAACCATAATACTTCAACTATTCCTTTTGCAATCCCTCGAAATTTAGCTTCAGCACTTGACAAGGCGACTACCTTTTTTTTTACTCTTCCATGTGACCAAGTTGCCTCCTATAAATGCAAAATATCCTGAAGTTGATCGTCGATCATTAGGATTTCCTGCCCAGTCAGCATCTGTAAAGACCTCAATGTTTAGATGTCTATGTTTCCGAAACAGGATCCCTTGACCTGGTGTTCCTTTCAAATATCGGATAATTCGTTTTGCAGCCAACATATGCTCTTCTTGTGGATGATGCATAAACTGACTTATAACTCCTACTGCATATGCAATATCAGGTTGGGTAAGAGACAAATATATCAACTTCCCGACCAACCTCTGATACTGTTCCTGATCTACTACAGGATCACCTGTCACGATCTGTAGCTTATGATTTACGACCATAGGTGTTGCAGCAGGTCTTCAATCGACCATTCCTGTCTCTGCAAGTAAATCAAGTATGTACTTTTGTTGGGAGATCATAATACCTTGTGATGAACGAGACACTTCAACTCCAAGAAAATACTGCAATGCTCCTAGGTCTTTCATTTCAAATTCTCCAAACAGTCTCTCTCGAAGTCTAGAGATCTCAAGTGCATCATTTCCAGTAATAATCATGTCATCGACATAGATGATCAAACACGTGACCAAGTCTCCTTGTCGACGAATAAACAGTGTGTGATCGGCATTACTCTGAGTGTAGTTATTTTTCTTCATTGCTGCTGTAAACCTTCCAAACCATGCACTCGGACTTTGTTTCAAACCGTATAATGCCTTTTTTAGTTTACATACTTTCCCTTTCCGGAATCCCTCTGAGTATCCTGGAGGAGCTTCCATATACACTTCTTCTTTCAATTCTCCATGCAAGAAGGCATTCTTCACATCAAACTGATATAGTGGTCAATCTTCATTTACAGATATAGAAAATAATACCCTGATAGTATCAATTTTAGCAACTGGAGAGAATGTCTCAGAATAATCGACACCATAAGTCTGCGTATATCTTTTTGCTACAAGTCGTGCTTTATACCTTTCAATCGTTCCATCTGCTTTATATTTAATGGTGAACACCCATCGGCATCCGACAGTTTTTTTTACTTTCAGGAAGAATGCATCTTTCCCAAGTTTCATTCTTTCGTAGTGCTTGCATTTCAACATCCATAGCCTCTTGCCATTCGGACCTTTCTTTAGCTTCCTGTACTGTTCGAGGAATATTCTCCGAGTACATAGTTGCTAGTAATGCTCTGCCACGTGTGACCGGATACCTTGACGTTCTGGACACTCGTTCGGGTGAATATCGTGCTGGTGGAATCCCTCTAGTACTTCTAGGTGGAAGATGACGTTCCTGTGTCTCACTAGGATTATGGCTATAATTTAGAGTATGGACCTCAGAAGATGGAAGACTTACATCATGTAGGATATTGTCCGAAGTAGATGTCTCGGGAACGGATACTGAGTCGTCGGCCTCCACTTCGTTGACTATAGTTGGCTCAGTGGTGTCATCTGCTTGCTCGTGTTGGACATTCTCTAAACAACAGAAACTATCTAACCACTCGAAGGTCGTAAGATCACTAATATTCTCCCCCTGATACTTGACCGGAGAGTCAAAAAAATATTCAGATTCAAGGAAGACACAGTCCATGGTGACATAAAGGCGGCTTTGGAGGGGTTATAGCACCGATAGCCTTTTTGATGACTAGCATACCCAAGAAATACACATTTTTCAGCACATGAATCGAGTTTTGACCGTTTAGATTTCTGGATATGAACATAGACAGAACATCTAAAGATACGGGGTGGTAGCGTCAAGACAGCTGGAATAGTGGCTTGGGTAGCGAGGATCTGGATTGGAGTTTTATGTCCCAAAGCTTTTGTTGGTAGGCGATTGAGAAGATAGACAGCTGTGCCAACTGCATCGGGCCAAAGATATTTTGGTGCATGAGACTCAAGTAACATAGCACGTGTCATTTCTAGGATTATACGATTCTTCCTTTCTGCAACTCCATTTTGTTGGGGAGTATGAGGACAAGAATTTTGGTGAATAAGGCCATGTTCTTGGGAAAAAGACTTTAGCGGAAGATACTCAGTGCCATTATCTGATCGTATAATTTGGATGGTGGTGTTATATTGTGTTTTGACCAGCTGGAAAAAATGCATAAACTTTTCTGATACCTCTGACTTATGTTTTAGAAAGTAGACCCACGTCATTCTAGAAAAATCATCAATAAATAAAATGAAATACTGAAACTGATGATGATTAGATACATTTGCTGGTCCCCACACATCTGAGTGCACTAAAGAGAACATTTTTGTAACTCTAGTATTATTGGGACGAAATGTGACTCGATGATTTTTTGATCGAATGCAAGTTTCACACTGGAAGGGTGTAGGATTATGAAGAAACAAACTAGGAAATAACAATTTCAAATAACTGAAAGACGGGTGACCTAAACGGCGGTGCCACAGCCACAGTTGTTGGTTTACCGTCCCTTGAGCAAGCATAGACCGACCATGATGAGCAACTTCGTCAACGAAGTATAAGCCTCCGCTCAGTGCCATGCACAATAATGTCCTTCGTACGAATATCCTGCAATAGACAAAAATGTGGATACATTAGGGCTGCACAATGTAATTCTTGAGTGATGTGACTAAGTGATAATAGCTTTTGTGATAATCCTGGTACATATAGACAATTTTTGAGAAATATGTTAGGTGAAAGTTGAATGATTCCCCCTCCCTGAACAGGTATAAGATCCTCACTGGCTGTCTCAATATGTGTCTTTGAAGGTGCTGAAACAAACACAAAATCATTAATGTTATTTGTCATCGTATCAGTAGCTCCACAATCGAATATCCATTTAGTTGTAGGATATGATGGATTGCGGGTTTTGGTTGTGTATAATGTATGGGCAGTATTAGCACAACTAGGTGAATATGAGGGAGGATTGGTAAGATTTTGAGAATTGAGGACTGATTTAACGAAGTGGGAAGGCTGAGGGACCGAAGTGACAGTTTCAGACAAGTTTTGTCCTGCGGGATTATTTTCACAAAAAACGGGGGACTGATATGCATTTTCTGGAGTGTATAAAAAAGAAATAGAGTTGGAAATATTTCCAACCCTACTTGTTGCCTCCGCCGTTTCTGAGTTGGGTTCTCCTTCTGGAGACTTCAAGAACTGGTCTCCTTCTGGAGACTTCCTCCACTCTTGTCCGTTTGAATTTTTCAATTTTACCTGCTGTATCCACAATATCCGAGTCATTTCTCCTTTTGGAGACTTCGACTGCTGGTTCATTTTCTCTTCTTCTGGAGATGTCTTCCGTCTCCTTTATTCCTTTTTCTAGGCCGCTATTTTCCTTAACTTTTGATGAGCCGTTGCTGGTGACCATTTGGATGCCCACGGCTGCTGCCCCTCTTCCAACCACTGTTCCTCCTGATGGGTTTTTGGTATTCCACCAATCTGGAAAACCTATCAGGTAGAAACAACTTTCCGTGATATGTTTCCTTTTCCCACAGTGGGAGCATTTTAGGTTGGATTTATCCTCCCCTTGGCGTGATGAGGTTTCTGAGCGCCTGTGTTGTCCGTCTGTCTGTCCCTTGGAATTGTTGGTCCGAGTTGCCAAACCAAACCCCAGTGATGGGTGAATATCCTTTGAGGGGTTAGATCTAAGAATCTGCATTCTTGATTCTTCCCTTCGAATCATCCCATAAGCTACTTGCACCGAAGGAAGAGGCTTCCCGTTTCAATATTTCGTGCTTGATTGTTTCAAACTTTTCGTCCAATGCAATTAAAAACTGGAACAGACGCTGCTCCTGTATTTTTTGGTTATATATGCGAATGTCCTCTGATTCTGTCATCGGATTTGGGTCTTTTATGTCTATGGTCATCCATAGAGTTTGAAACTTATTCCACAGATCTTCCATGGTGTGGGTTCCCTGTCGAAGAGTGTTTGCCTTCTGTGTAGGTCAAACACTTGGAGGGAATCTGTGCGTGACCCATATGTTATCATCAGTCCATCCCACAAAGATTTTGACGTTGGGTACTGAGATACGTTAGTTACCAAGACTGGTTCAATATTCTGAATAAGCCAGGTTAAAATGCACTCATCATTTTGTACCCAACTTGCATATGCAGAGTCTTTTTCTGATGGAGGCGGTGGGAATACCCGTGAGATGAGAACTTCTTCCCTCTGCCTCCAATAGCTTTTCGGATGAGAGTAGCCCACAGTGAATAATTATCTCCATTTAACTTGACTCCTATAGTAAGGGTCTCTGAGTTTGTTTTGAGAGTTTGCGTACCGAGGCTTTGGCGGAGGAGCTTTGCCAACTGGGATGTGAAGTCATCAGGCAAGCTCTGGCCATTCTGGGTTGCCAGAACTTTCACCAGACATGGTTTTACAGGTTCTATACGGGTTTTTGTTATTTGGTTGGGGAAGGTACATGACTATGATGTTTTTACTGAGTCCTGAAAACAATTCGAACAGTTTTTTTTTTTGACTGTGATGAATTTTTTCTGAGTCTTTTGGATCAAAGCTCTGATACCATGTTAAAAAGATGCTATGAACTAAAAAATTGTTCTTTTTCATTGATCTTGCCATAGTACAATGATTACAATATATAAAACAAGAGTCCTTATCAAAGTCAACTTCCTAGATTCTACAATCTCAGATTGTCAAAGATGTATCTCTAGAACTCCTAGTTTGTCAAAGATGTATCTTATTTTGTCAAATATGTTTCTTTATCCATATCTTGATTCAAATATTCTTGGTTAGATTCTTCCAACAACCATACTGCGCGAAGTAAACACAACTTGCCTTATCTAGACCACAGTGGAATGCAAGTATGGAACTACAAAAGTCCCTTTGTACATAATTTAGGTGCAGTTTCATTCTGTTTCATCAACATTCAACATGTCACTCAACTATGTGAGGAAAACATGCATGCCAATCTTTACTGTCATCTAAAAATTTGCAGAGTAACTAAGGATTGAAGATGGCTACATTCACTAAACATATAGGAAACAACAACAACAACATTACCCCATTGCTTTAGAGGCTCCCGCCTATAGCGGGATACGAGGGACCAGATGTACGTAACCATATCCAGTGTTAAAAGCACACATATGTTGTTTCCCGATGACCCACAATGAAAATTATGTCAAGCTGTATCAATCAACTACTACTTCACAATATAAGAAGGGCAACCAATTTAATGAGTCATTTTGCTTTATTCCATTATATTCCAAAATCAATTCAGTATTGACAAGTTTGCTCAACCAAATATAGTGCGAGTATCTTATAACTACCCTGAAAGTATTGTCACCCATATAAGTTCCACGCAATCTACCCATAGAAGTCTTTGTTCCACAGGAATCACGCCCGTAGGTTATCAAATGAGCAAATGGCCAAAGCTTCCATCCGGCCTGCCAAAAAATGCAAATCAAAATCACTGATCCATCTGGAATAGGTAAGGCGGTGTGGTAGCAGACAAATCATTGTCCTATTGCCTCAACTTCTAGACAAGTATGAAATTTGTTCTGTCCTCCACAGGAATTGCTTGGGACCTTGAAATATTCAACTTGAAAAAATTAAAGCCTATCAATAGTTGAGATGCAAACTAAAGATGTAAAGTCATTCGTTTTTTATGTTAGACATACCAATGGCCAACAACCATATCCAGTAATATCCCAACGAAAAAGTTTAATGTCACACACACATAGCCATATAATATTATGTGAGTGCTGTCCAAGACATACTGCCTAACACATCAAATTAAGCCTCTTTAGGATCTGAGAACTAAATGCTTAGAGGATCAATAGGTAGACATTTCAATTTGTGATATCTAACGTTTCTACATACCCAAAACATCCAGCCTAGTCATAATGGTTTTTGGACCTTCAAATCAATGAGACAATTCCATCTTTTCAATAAATGAAGGAACTTGAGAAAAAGAAAAGAATCCAATGCTACAAGAACAAAGAACAAGATTAAATCAATCTAGCAAGAGTTATGTCATCTGATACAATCAGTAGCTCAGAGAGCAAAAAAAGTAACCAATCAGCTTCAGATCCTTCAATCAATGTTAAAAACATCGGTATCAATGAAATCCCACTATCACATTAACATTTGAATGGCATCCCATACTATTGTAACTTCCTCCTCTTTCCCAGATTAATATAATTCCAACCAAAGATTTGATTACATAAC
>AP025048.1:9676718-9700004 GCA_036186865.1 Eustoma russellianum | reverse complement strand
GTTTTGCAGTGCAGGAGTCATCTGCCGCAGGTGATTCTTGATTTAGTCGAAGTAATTATATCTTGTTAGAACCAATTTTGTAGTTTTGTTTGTCATTAAGTGTGATATGTATTTGCAAATGTTGAAATCAGTTGTGGCTGAAACAAAGGAAGAGAAGAAGGAGGAGGTGAAACCTGCTGCTCCGGCAGCACCTCCTCCTCCAAAGCCTGCTGCCAAAGCTGCTGCGAAGCCGTTGCCTCAGATGATGGAGGAAGATGTCATCCCTGCATTAAGAGCAATTCTTGAAGCCCAACAGGATATCACTGAACTTGATCTATCTTATCAGGACAACAAGGTCAGTTTTTACTTCCATCCCAGGTTGTAATAATCACTTCCATATCGTAATGAAAAGGGGGGGGGGGGGGGGGGAATGACTTGTACCTGCGTATGGACATAACTGCCTAGAGTCAGCTTGAATTAACTATTTTGCATACGTAGAATCAGTACAAGGCTCTTAATGATGTCAGAACAATAGTAGAGTCATCAGACCTAAGTTATGTGGATTTACAAAGTAGTTATCAGAATTGGTTGTCTTTCCATTTACAATAGAGTCAATGACACACTCTTCTTTGACTTTAGAATACGATAGAATAAAGCAAAATGACTCACGAAATTGAGTGTGCTTCTTATATTGTGAAGTAGCAGTTGGTCGACACAGCTTGACGCAATTTTTATTATGGGTCATCGGGAA
This sequence comes from Eustoma russellianum, assembly GCA_036186865.1. Lineage (NCBI taxonomy): Eukaryota > Viridiplantae > Streptophyta > Magnoliopsida > Gentianales > Gentianaceae > Eustoma > Eustoma russellianum. Next base: position 9,699,274 of record AP025048.1, on the reverse strand, counting down.
ACAAACTCTGTGTGTTTCTAACAAATGGGTATGGTTGTGTCCATCCGACCCTTCTATCGCGCTATAGACGGAAGCTTATACGGCAATATTATATATTGTTATCCGAATAGATCGCCAGAGACTTTGATATAATGGTCAGCTAGAATTTTAAGTAGAATCCTGTTTCTGTTTGAATATTTTTACAGGTTCTGGTTGATTACTGATTAGCAAAACTCTTTTACAGCTAGAGGGATCTTTTCTGAAAAAGGTTATCCTTACACCTTCTGGGCATTCTTCCCAGATGGAGTTCTTACAGGTGAGGCTTTTTCACAAGTTGCAGCCTTTGAGGTTTTGACTTTCTTCATAGGTTACAGAAAGGATGAGTTGCTTTTGTTGTTTATTTGCCTGATCAGGTCCTAAAGGCTTCTCATTATCTGCATACGGATCAGAAGTGAGCACAGTAGAACCGTTTCTCATCGATGAGAAGAAAATCACTACAAAACACATTGTGTTCTGGGTGGAAAAACGCTTGGCTGCTCAGGGAATCATTCCTGTTTGGACAGACTAATACCTTGTGCTGTTCTATTATGTCTAAGGTACCTTCTTTTCATTCTTTAAGGACTTGGACCGTTTGTTCTTGGCTCAAAACAGTGGAAGAAGAGGAAGCTTTCCTCACAAAATGTAACTAATAAAGGATGAGAACAAAATCAGATGGTATATTCATGTGGTGATCGGTGATGATTCATTGTAGCAAGCTATGTTATGCATCCACATCAAGCGCTCCCTAACAACACTAGCATAGTCCGGGAGACAACTGATATCAATGCAAATGCATGTCGGTCACTTGTTTCAGAGAAAATATATTTTGTTACAATTGCAATACATGTCAGGTTGAGATATATCCATTAGCATGGATGTCATTTGGAACTGCTTTTCCAGTAATGTTTGTGGATCCTTTGGATTCTGGACCGTCCTCAATTATTATATTTTTTATTTGTAGTTGAACAACTACCAGGATTTACCAAATGGTCATAGCCCAACTGATTCCAGACAGGAGTTTTCGAAAATGAGGTCAGGGGTTCAATTCTTGTCAAAGGCAATAGAGCCCTTTTCTAGCAAGTGCATAGTGTGGGAGATTCCTTGGCATGTAGGCTTGTCTGCAGTGCTGGAGCTCTCGTCTGCAGTGCTGGAGCTCTCGTCTGCAGTGCTGGAGCTCCTTATGCAGACTACTGTATATATGATCAAGCTCCTAGCTAGAGTTAACTGACCATTGAGTGTCTGCTTTATATTCCTACACTATTTTTGGGACGGGTGTGGCAGGGACTCAAAACCATTGAATACCTGATTTACATCCCTACACTATTTTTGGGACTGAGTGTGGTAGGGACCTTTACTGGTTGAGGTTCAACGTTTTTTTAAAAAATTTGTACAATCTAAAAAAGATTACCTAGTCTATATAGGCATATCTCAATTAGAAGTTCTTACATAGATAATATTAATTACTCTATTACAACATTATGGCATATAAATTTTTACCAATAAGAGACATTATGGCATATAAATTTTTAGTTCAACATTTGAAAGTTTAATTTTTTTAGATTTTTTTTATCTATCAATTTTAATAATGCAGAGGTTGATTTTAGGTTTTATTTGTGTATAAATTTTATTCCTACGGAAAAGTGGGTCTTCGTTTCATTCTGCTGGGTCTTCCATAAACAAAATACTACCTCTGGCTTAATCTGTTTGAAATGGCCAACATGCCTATAAGTTGAGAAAAATCGATTGATAGTGATTTAATGTTATTTCTTATTAGTATTTCATTTGAAAATATGCAACTAATTAAAAAATTAGTAAAGTAGTTTCCTATTTTATTGCCTCTCTAGTATAGGCAAAGACTTAATATGGACAAAGATGAAAGATAAGACAAATGTAATGGCGCAAAGAATACTTTAACAGTGATAATAGAAATTCCAAAACTGAACGCCGGCATTTTCCCAAAGGAAGAAGATATCGCAGGAATCCAGTGGCAAGAAATTGCAAACATCTGGAAGACGGTGTTCAGAATTTCTCTTTTCTTCCTTCCTGTTAAGTCTAAACTATAACAGTAACACACTACTCAACTCCGTTAACTGAAAGGGAAAAGCATATAATCACTCATAACAACATCTAGAATACCATAAATCATACAATAACAAAAACAACATCATCTCATTGTCTTAGAGGTTCTCATCTATGAGGAGATGGGATCGAATATATGCAACCATACTGATATAATCAATTTTTATGCATATATTTATTACACTCTACCATTTATATCGAGCGATTTAACTAAATCGACGCTAAAAATTAACAATAACAATCAAATTGAATAATGGAAGTGTTCATGTGATTAAATGGAAAATATTAATTTTGTTAGCTAAATTAACTTTTTTTTTGAGCTTAACTGAGTTACCATTTAGACGATGTTAAAGTATATGTTATTTAGCTAATTGTAATATTATTTTTTTAGTTGGACACTACATATTTCTTTTAATATTGCAGAAAAAAAAAGAAGAAAAGATAAAACTTCTGCCGTGGGCGCGGTTTACGATGCAAAACAGTAGAAAAAGATAAACTTCATCGGTTGAGATCAGATCATATCAATTTGTTGCAGATATTTGACTGCAGTTGAGAAAAAAAGGAACTGAATAGCTCCCTCTGTTAATTGCATGGCTATAAATAGCGCAGCAAGAAAAATGAAGAGAGCATCCCAGCTCTGGGATGAGATCTCCTCACTGCGCGGTGAGTCACCGCGCGGCTGAGGACGCGACACGTGGCAGCAGTAAGGGATGGTGAGGCTGGATGCAGGTTACCCTCATCTAGCCTCACCACTCCCCCTTGCTGCCACGTGTCATGCGGTCAGGCACGCGGTGAGGGAGATGCGGTGAGGGGATCCTATCCCCCCTCTTGGGGTCTTTGTTTTCCCAGCCGGTTTACCACAAAAGTGCCAGGGTTCCCGAGGCAGTCTGCTGCCATCCATCATCATTAGCCAGAGAAAAAAAGAAGGTAAAATTGCTTCCCAGCGGCCAGGAGACCAGGGAAAGAGGAAAAAGCAGCGCCTGTCCCAGTAGGTGGTCAGCGCGTAGCCAGCTATCTGGAGCAGTCAGTTCGCTAGCCAATCCTTTGGCGCGTGTTCCGAGGCTGCTTTGCATTGCATTTTTATACGGTTTCTTTTTCTACTGCTCTTTTATGCAATTATACATGAATATGATGTATAATATGGATTTAATTTGTGGCTAAATTTCTGTTTTCTTGGCTAGTTTTTGTGACAGTTGAATTGTTTTGATGTTTTAATGTATTAGTTTTTCTTCTTTGATTTATTTAAATTACTAGTTTGTTATTCCAATCGTTAATTGTTGTTGGTGTGTTTATTGCGTCAATAGATTAGCTACCTATTGATAGAACATATAATTAATTTCGAAGGACTGGGAAGTGAAGATTTTACGACCGTATCAACAATGGACCTGTAGTAAAACTGACTAGAGATAGATTCGGTTTCTACGGGTGGATGACTAGAAAATTCTTAGGAAATTAAATGCGACTCGATGGATTAAAATTTACGTAGTGATACGGAGTTTGTCACACCGACTTAGGTTTCTACGCCAAGGGATTGGGTAAAAATTAAAATAATGAATTTCTTCCTTAACGGTTAAGAATAGAAACTAGTTAATTATTTTGGGTTAAAGAGTAGATTACACTTTAAAAAATGATTCAACTCAAACATAAACTAGTCAAGGAAATCTTTAAAGGGAAAAGTTAAGGTTTAGCAATTTAATTAGCAGTTAGTTTTTGTTTTTATCAAATTTTATTGATTAGGTTTAAATTAAGGCGAAAAATAATTTTGTTACTTAAAACTAGTCCTCGTGGGATCGACAACCCTCTTGCCTGCTACTCTACAATTGTACCTAGTGCACTTGCTAGTTAATAGTTGATAAATTATACATCACATACTCATGTGTTAGAAACAGAAGCTCAACTAATTTAATTAGTCATTTTGCTTTATTCTATTATATTCTAAAGTAAAAAAAGAGTGTGTCATTGACTCCATTGAAAATAGATAGACCAGAAATAATACAATAAACGAATGACAAATTAAGTGCTAGTTACCTGATAAAAAAAAAAGGAAAAAGCCTATCATAAGCCACCTCAAACATAAAACGATGGATATAACAAACAATACGAGGAGCAATAAACAACTGTATGATCAAAGTATTGTAACCAACTATTTATCTTTTCATAAACAATCTCAGCTCTAAAACGACGGAGGTAACAAACAGTACTACAATAGCCAAAGCATAACCGGCATTCCAAGATTTTCCTCCTTTAGCCAGATGGACTCCATAGAAAACATTGGCCACAGCCAATATTATTAAGAGCCTGCCGGCATTGTGATGGTACCAATTCCAATACTTCCTCACTTTTGATGCTTTGTCTGGCCGTGCCAAAACGGCAATCGCCTTTCCAATGATAAAATAAAAACTAGTGAAATAGGGAATCCCAAATAAACATATCAACTAAAAGCATTCATGTGATATCTGATATATAGGAGCAAATCTATACGATACAATTAAAGAGGTTGACGGATTGTGCTAATTATATAAAGAAGACAAATATAATGGGACAAACCTGCAGGCATCCTAGAACAAGAACAGTGATGCCAATGCCTTTGTGGTTTTTGACGTTTGTGTTGAGACGATCATTCAAGACAAGGCCCGAGATAACACCGGCTACTCCAAGAATGAACCCAAGAGATTGGATGACTGTGTGAGAGTAGAACCAGATGGGATCCCATTGCTTCATGTAGCGAGCCACCATGAGACCAATTGGCATTAGAATGCCCCAACCTAACAGGTTTAAGATCCCGTGGCTTCTCTTCAGTTTTGTATATGGTGTGCTTTGGGCCTGAGTTTGGCCTACACATACAAAAACAAAAAGGTTCATAGGTACCATATATACAGAAGATTCCAAAGCTCATTCACGGAACTTGTTTAGAATACGAAATTTTGTAAGGGGCATGGTTCATTTGCTAAATTAAATTGAATATCACCTGTGTATTTCACTGGCTATTAAACCTTTTAACTTCAATCATTTTTAAAAATAGTATAACAGCCAAAAATCAATTTAATAGAACGATAAAAGTAAATGGTGATTAATGGTCAAATATGTATTGAGCACTTCATATAGTTCAAGGTCAACCACAACCCATGTAGTAATAGTTATTATTTAGATGAAGTACATACAGGTAAGAGTGATAAAAAAATCATCTTGAAGGGCTCTAAACTACTTTTTTCTGCATTACTATTTATTAAATTATCAACTACCAATTATTATATAACATATATATATATATATATATATATATATTAGTGCATGCTAAACTAATACTTTACTTGAATCCTTTAAAGATTTTCCATTTATACTACATATAATGTAGTTGTTTATGTCCATCACTTTCCCCTACTGACTAATTCAACGTGTCCAGCGCAGCTAGAGTGAATTAGTCGCCTAAGACCAACACACCAACACCATTGACCAAGGCCTTGCAATCTTTTTAAATCTTTTTTTCTCAAATAATTTGACTACCATAATTTTTTACTAAATTTGTGATTTGTCTTCCATACTTGTCTATCGTATTTGTGGCCCACAAAACACTCACATGACACGTATTCTACATGTATATAAATTTGTCAGACCCTTTATTATTACCTGGCTTCAGATACACAACTTCCGCATTGAGTTATAACATTTCTTTGATTTAACCAAAATAGAAAAATTAGAAGTGGAGTAGTTTCTAAGTCAGATGCGCAAACAAAAATTTGGCCAGTATCATTTTCTGAAAATAATAGAATAGTCGGGGTGGAGTAGTTGCTAAATCAGCAAATAAAGAAAACGAGAAAAAAAAATTGTCATTCACGTCATTATCAAAAACATTATTTAAAAGATGTACATAAAGAAAGTGTTAGATCAAACCTCTTGAAAAGACGACAAACAAACAAAACGCCGAGACGTGATGGAAATCACTGTCCTTAAAAGCAATTTCGCCTCACCAGAGAGCAAGGTGAACTACAAGCGAATGCTTCCCAGGATTTAACGGCTTCTCTTGTTCCTTTGCTCTAGGAGAAAGAGAATGAACTTGCAAAATTGAAGTGTCAAAAGTAGAGAAAGAAGAAGAAGACTGCTGAAACTTTCTGCACTTTAAGGAAAAACTTCAAAGAAGAACTTATTATTTCAACATACTTAAGCCTTATATATATAGGCTTTAGGAAAGAAGAAGACAACAATTTAAACTTGTTTCAGCAGTTTTCTAACCTCTTCAGACAGTTGAACAACGTTCATAATCGAAAGGACATGAATTTGGATCAAAAAGCTGCAACTCTTGAAGAGATTTCTGCCCGTTGGACACATCGATCGATCACTTCGATCGATCGATGTCACTTCGATCGATCGATGTGATCGATCGAAGTCTGTCAGAGAACATCGATCGATCACTTCGATCGATCGATGTACTTCGATCGATCCAAGTGATCGACTGAAGTCCTCAGATTCACATCATTCTCTAACGTTGATCGATCTATGTACTTAGATCGATCGAAGTAAGAGATCAATGTCCAACAGAGACTATTCCAGCTTTATACACCCAAATCGATCTCCCGAATGACCTCATATATGTTCTATATAAGTTTGGAGCACATGAAAGGTACTTTAACGTACTTTTTCCAACAATCCCCCACATGATCCAAACTTATATAAAACATTTTCAGAACGTTAAACAACCCTCTCTACTTTTAAACGAAGACAATGACACATTGTGGACAATGACTTTCGTCTTGAATTGCCACTTAGTGCTAGAAGAAGCATATAAACGGAAATAAGATGACAAACGTCTTGAATCTTATCTCGCTACTGTTTATATAAACTTACAACTGACATGCCATTGACTAGCTTCAGGCAAGTTCGCGGTTTGGTGCGATATCGGCCATGCACCCAGTCCCAGGTTTTCATAAGAGCTCTAGTGAGTTGTTCCAAACTCTCATAGGAAGCGGCACCACCTCCACTCTTATATAGGTGATGTTCATCAAGTGTGTACTGCGCACACCACCATACAACATGGCTATGAACTTCATTAAGAGATTCTAAAAATCTCACCCTCCTCAATTTGCAGTAAGTACTATCTTCAACAACACCATAGGAAGGGACAAAACGATAGCACTTGTAGAACTTTTGTATGACTTGTTTTTACCACATTGAACCTCGTTCGTAGGATCTCTACTAATAAAAGGTTGGGTTGCCGTCATACAAAGTTCACAACATTGGAACCAGCCCCATTCCCCTCGATGCTTGTTGGACTAACTTCTTATTTAGTCCTTTAGTTAAGGGGTCTGCCAGATTTAACTCGGTTCTTACATACTCCAAGTTAATCACCCCAGAACTAATTAAATCTCGCACAATATTGTGTCTCAATCTGATATGCCGGCTCTTCCCATTATAGATCTTGTTCTTTGCTCGAGCGATCGCCACCTGAGAATCACAACGTATAGAAACAGAAGGCATTGGGTTATGCCACAAAGGAATATCAAGCAATAAATTCCTTAACCATTCAGCTTCAGTTGCAGCAAGTTCTAAAGCTATAAATTCTGATTCCATAGTTGATTTTGCTATACATGTCTGTTTAGAAGATTTCCAAGAAATGGCTCCACCACCTAAAGTGAACACATAGCCATTTGTCGAATTAATCTCATCATTATCCGACACCCAATTAGCATCACAGAAACCTTCTAAAACTGCCGGAAAACCGTTAAACACAAGACAAAGATCCATTGTACCTTTGATATATCTCATTAACCTCTCTAAAGCCATCCAATGTTCACTACTTGGATTATGAGTATATCTTGCTAGCCTATTCACTGCATAAGCTATATCAGGTCTTGTGCAATTCATTAAATACATAACACTACCAATGATTCTAGCATAATCAACTTGTGAAACACTATCATTCCTATTCTTCTTTAAGTGAACTGCTGGATCATATGGTGTACTTACGGGCTTAACATCAAAGAAATTAAACCGTTTCAACATTTTCTCAATATAATGAGATTGAGATAAAGCAAAACCCCCACAATTTCGACTAACTTCAAGCCAAGTATTAAATCAGCCTTACCCATGTCTTTCATATCAAAGACGGAAGATAAGAATGATTTAGTACTATTAACAACATCCATGTTAGTCCCAAAGATTAACATGTCATCAACATAAAACATACAATGACACAACCAGAATTTTCAACTTTGCTATAAATACAACGATCACTTTCATTCACAACATAACCGTTGGAAACCATAGCATTATCAAATTTTTCGTGCCATTGTTTTGGTGCTTGTTTAAGGCCATACAAGGACTTTTTAAGCCTACACACCTTATGTTCTTGACCTTGAACAATCATACCTTCCGGTTGATGCATATAAATCTCTTCATCTAGATCACCATTTAAAAAGGCCGTTTTAACATCCATTTGGTGTATCACTAACTTGTTAATGGAAGCTAAAGCCACTAACACTCTAATAGATGTTATTCTCGCTACCGGTGAATATGTATCGAAATAGTCTATACCCTCTTGTTGGGTAAATCCCTTGGCAACTAATCTTGCCTTGAACTTGTCTATAGATCCATCAGCCTTTAGTTTCTTTCTAAACACCCATTTACAACTAATAGGCTTACAACCTCTTGGCAACTCTACTAGTTCCCAAGTGTTGTTACTAAGAATTGACTCAAGTTCACTATTAATAGCCTCTTTCCAAAACTTAACGTCTATGGAACTCATAGCCTCTCTATACGTCTTAGGATCTTCTTCTAAAATAAAGGCTGTAATAAAATCATCTCCAAATGACTTTTCAACCTTTTGTCTTTTGCTTCTTCTAAGAATAGAAGGAGCTTCATCACTAGTTCTATTACTAGACTCACCAAGATCAAGACTAACACGCTTCCTTATCTTTCTTCATCGGAAACTCATGTTCAAAAAATTCTGCGTCCTTTGATTCCAGATCACACCATTATCTAAAGTCATAAACCTATATGCAGCACTATTCAAAGCATATCCCACAAACACACAATCTCTAGTTTTAGACCCAATTTTATTCCTTTTGAACTCAGGAATTCCAACTTTGGCTAAGCACCCCCACACTTTCAAATAATTCAAGTTGGGTGTATAACCTTTCCAAAGTTCATACGGAGTCAAACTAGTTTTCTTATGTGGTATTCTATTTAAAATATGACATGCTGAAAGAATAGCTTCACCCCACATATTGCTAGACAATCCGGAACTTAAGAGCATTGTATTCATCATATCCTTAAGTGTCCTATTTTTCCTTTCGGCAACACCATTGGATTGAGGAGTATATGGAGCTGTAAACTCATGTATAATACCATTATCTTCACAAAACTTTTGTAAAGATAAAGTATTATACTCACCTCCTCTATCCGACCTTATCTTTTTGATCTTTTTGTCTAGTTGGTTTTCAACTTCATTTTTGTACTTAACAAACATACCTTCCGCTTCGTCCTTGTTGCTAAGTAAATAAACCTTAGTAAACCTGGAAAAATCATCTATGAAAGTAATATAGTACCGCTTACCACCTTTACTCATCATATTCTTAAAATCTCCTAGATCACTATGAATCAACTCTAGTTTCTCGGTTGCTCTATTTACCGACTTGAAGGGTTTCTTATGATGTTTCCCTTCGACACAATAATGACACTTTGTTAGACTACTTTCATTGTTTAATTCAATTAGATTGGTGTTCTTTAACCTTCTAATTGCATCGGCATTAACGTGACCTAGTCTAGCATGCCATAAATCAAAAGAATCAACAATATACACAGAACTAGATGCATTCTTATTACTTAAACATACAGCATCAAGAACAAATAAACCACCCGAACAAAAGCCTTTCCCAACAAACTCCCCACTCCTAGATAATACAAGCTTATCAGAATCAAAAACAAGTTTAATATTAGCCTTGTTCAGAAGTGCTCCAGAAATAAGTTCCTCCGAATAGTTGGAACATGTAACACATTGCTCAACTCCAGCCTTTTACCAGAAGTCAACTTGAGGAGCACTTTCCCCTTCCCGATAACTCGGGTCGCTCGTGCATCCCCTAGAAAGACTTGGTCTCCACTGTCTATCTCTTGATAGTCAAGAAATAGATCTCTGCTGATCGCAATGTGTCTAGTGGCTCCAGTGTCCACCACCCATTCTGTTGCACCTCCGACAAGGTTTACCTCATCGACGACAACTGCAGCGATTGTCTCATCCTTGGTGTCTGAGCGTCCTTCAGCAAGGTTGGCTTGTCCACTTGATTGTCCTTTTCGCTTATTGCAAAAGAATGCCTTGTGACCCTGCTTCCCGCACACCCAACAGGCTCCCTTTGACTGCGACTTGAACCGCCCCTGCACTTGAGCTTTACCTTTGGCCTTGTTTGAGTTAAATCTCGGCTTCTTGGCCACATGCTCAATGACGTTGGCCTTGACACCACCTTCATCTCCGCTTGCATCTTCAATCCTGTTGTTTTCCTCTATACGAATGTGTTTGATTACACTATCCATAGAGAGTTTGGCATCGTCATGCTTGCCCCTCTTCTTATACTTGTTCCAAGAGGAAGGGAGTTTCTCGATCAAAGCAGCAGCCTGGAAGGTTTCATCAATCTTGATACCTTCTTGTTCAATATTATCCACCAGTTGCTGAAACTGATGAATCTGGTCATTGATAGATATGTGGTCAACCATCTGAAACTTGAGAAATTCACTGACCACATATTTCCTTTTCCCTGCATCTTCAGAACCATATTTGTTCTGAAGAGCTTTCCAAATTTCTTTCGCTGACTGAAATTTGACATAAATGTCAAACAGCGAATTAAAGGAAGTGTAGAATATGTCCTCTACACGTAACATTATCTGCATCAAACTTGAGTGCTTCTCCATTTCAGTAGGTCTCTCCTTTGTCAGAACGTAGGAGACAGACAGCATCTCAAGGAAGAAAAGAACCTTTGCAGACCATCTTTTGAAGAACTTTCCGTCGAAAGGCTCCAGCTTCGACATATCAGGAACAGCAGATTGTTTGGATGCCATCGCAGTAAATTGCTTTTAAGATTGTTAGACAACCTCTTGAAAAGACGACAAACAAACAAAACGCCGAGACGTGATGAAATCACTGTCCTTAAAAGCAATTTCGCCTCACCAGTGAGCAAGGTGAACAAGCGAATGCTTCCCAGGATTTAACGGCTTCTCTTGTTCCTTTGCTCTAGGAGAAAGAGAATGAACTTGCAAAATTGAAGTGTCAAAAGTAGAGAAGAAGAAGAAGACTGCTGAAACTTTCTGCACTTTAAGGAAAAACTTCAAAGAAGAACATTATTTTTCAACATACTTAAGCCTTATATATAGGCTTTAGGAAAGAAGAAGACAACAATTTAAACTTGTTTCAGCAGTTTTCTAACCTCTTCAGACAGTTGAACAACGTTCATAATCGAAAGGACATGAATTTGGATCAAAAAGCTGCAACTCTTGAAGAGATTTCTGCCGTTGGACACATCGATCGATCACTTCGATCGATCGATGTCACTTCGATCGATCGATGTGATCGATCGAAGTCTGTCAGAGAACATCGATCGATCACTTCGATCGATCGATGTACTTCGATCGATCCAAGTGATCGACTGAAGTCCTCAGATTCACATCATTCTCTAACGTTGATCGATCTATGTACTTAGATCGATCGAAGTAAGAGATCAATGTCCAACAGAGACTATTCCAGCTTTATACACCCAAATCGATCTCCCGAATGACCTTATATATGTTCTATATAAGTTTGGAGCACATGAAAGGTACTTTAACGTACTTTTTCCAACAGAGAAAGAACACGCCGAAATAAAAAACAAGAGAGGAGATATCAAAGAGAGAGAAAAGAATGAAGAGAGATTGTAACAGTATGATAGAATTGCACGTACCTGTGACATAATTGAGGGAGGTGGAGATTCGATCCGAGTGTTCAGCCAAACGGGGGCTATTTCCAGTCGGAACTTGATTCGGAGATCCGATGGCGTACAGGACTCTAGTCTCCGGCATGTCAGTATTCAACTGAAAAGCCATAAAAATTCCCGCCGGCGTTGTTATGATGTTCGATTTCCCGACCTGTAGGTTACCTGAATCAGGCACGACCTTGCTCGACGATTGTCCTCCGAGATAGTATCTCTTCAATGAAGGAACGCCGTTCGTTCCAACCCAGCCGACGATAGCACTCGATCCGACCATCTGTCCGTCCGGCGAAAAACCCATAGCTATATAGCTGTTTGAGTTCGGAGCCGATAGAACGAAACTCCATTGTTTCGTATCCGTCTGCCTATACTGAAAAAAACAGCAGAATACTCAATTATTGGCCACATGTAGAGAATTTGTGAAAAACGGAAACAGAAGAGGAACATACCCGGAGGACGAAACCTTGAGAGCTCCAAACGGAGTTGCAAGTGAAGGAGGTGGTGTCGAAGGGAAGCTGGGAGTTGATGGTGAGATTTCCGGTGCAGGAATCCGCAGCTTGAGAATCAGCAGTGATGCAAAGGAAGAGGATTGTTGAAGCAAGGAGTAGAGGGGAATATATCTTCATTTTTCTGCCTGTATCTTTCTCTCCCCCTCTCTCTAAAGCTTTGGTCTTAGAAAAATGCGGGTTATGGGATACCCATGACTTGATGATATAATAGTAAACAAGAAATTTTAAAATGATGAAGTATGCTTCGTCAACAAATTAAATGTGTATACGTGAGTTTCTTATAATAATATCATTTTTTATTTTGGCATGTATATCTTATACGCGTTATCTTATTGTATCATTAATTGTTTATCATGTATTGTTTATGTCTTTATCTTTAAATATTGTGTATATACACGGCTATGACTATTTTAATATCTGAAACTTTTTAATTGTAGTTACTAAATTCCTTTAATAACACACTAACACACCATATTTATATTAATGTGTCATGTATGTATGTAGATATAGAGCCATGAGTATCACTGGAAGCAAACTCTCAATCCTTTGGAATAGAAATATTGTTTGTCTGTCTCTCACCCTCTCCACACCCTAGCGATAGTTTTTGCTTTCATGAGATATACTGGGCATGTGTTGTCGTTGCATGTATTGTTAGCTTGAGGACGGACTATGGAGCAACTGGTAAGGTTGCTGTTTTCTGACCTTGAGGTCACGGTTCGAACCGCAGAAACACCCTCTTGCACAATGTATAAGGTAAGGCTGCGTACATCAAATCGTAAAATGAGCCGGCCCCTTCCTGGACCCTGTACAAACGCAGGAGTCTAGTATACCGGAAACGCCTATATATTGTTAGCGTATTGTGTCAATAGATGTTCTCGGAGTAACATAATACCTCTCGTAATAAAAACGTTTTATGTTTCTTTAACAATAATTAAAGAGCAACTAGTCACACAAAAACGATAACATATAAAGATTTATATGTCAAGTAAAGAATAGTAACTAGTTGCATAAAAGTGATTTACATATATATTTTTTCATTTAATCCTTTTGAAGGTAATTAATTATATTTGGACACCGAATATTTTATAAGTTTTAACATATAAAAAATAAAATATGTTTGTTGTCTCAAAAAAAATAGTTACAGGAGTTGACCCATTCATCGCGAACACAGCACCCATGGGAGAATATTTGGTCGATGAAGAGCCCAGGTAGATATAACTTACTGTTATGGCGTCTATGCCAGAATGCACTGCCAAGTAAGTACCTCTTAGTTTCGCGCCATATTACTGAGGATAGCAGGTGCATGATGTGTGGCCTAAGGGATGAAAACAACTTGCATGAGTTTCATGACTGCAGTTGGGCTAAGCAAGTATGGCGCACTCTCGTGCATGGCGATTCTTGGAGGGATTTTAACTTACCTACTAACGTCATGGATTGGGTAATGGAGAATCTAAAAGCTACAAGACAAAGGCAAGGAATTCTATCCAAATGGCGATATATATTCCGTGATGCAGTGTCGACTATCTGGCATTGGAAGAATCAGGTGTCTCATGGGACTATACAGCACCTCCCACCATCAACCCAAGTGGCTCGTGATATTCTACGTATAGTAGTTATACAGAATCTTGTACATACTCAGAACTAACATAGTGATGTAGGCGTAGATATACATTGAGAGAAAAAACTATTGTACATTTTATTTATTTAGTTTTGAAATAAAAGATCATGTTCCATCGGAAAAAAAAAAAACGCGTCGCTCGTGGTGGATGATTCGTGACCGTAATAGAAAATCGATTCTTCCAAATTGCCATCGTCGTTATCATTCTTGTAATCCAAGGAAGGTAAACATTGATAAATAAGTTGTTATTTTTAATGTTTGCTTATTAATTAACCAAACAAAAGTTAGACGGGTACTTATTTCTATTTTCAGTATATGTAACTACATTTATCTGCTCTGATTTTATATGTCATTAAATGGTTTTCATCCACCAAAACAGTTATTTTTTATTAAGAATTACGACTCACGTGATCAAATGGATTAGCTAATATACTATTCTTTTATAGTCAATAATCTACTATTTATGTGTTGAATAACTAATGAACGTACCCATCTTAAAATTTGATTTTGCTGACAATACTGAGAATGGTTGATTTGGTTAAGGTGGAATAATAATTAAAAGTTAGTTGAGTAATAGTGGTACATTAAATAAGTTTTTTATTTGATATAATTATGAAGGAGATAGTATATTATACGAATAGATAGATACATAAATAAAGAGACAATATGAAATAAAGAAAACTGCTCAATTTTAAAAGTATGCAAGAAGATGGAAGGGAGGAGGATCGAGTTTAGAGCATCCAAACAAGAAGAGTTCCAACAAAGCAATTTTTTTTTTCCCATATTATTTTCCACTTTAATCGCCACCAACCAATTATGAATTGATTCCATATAAATAAAGAAAAAAAACTTGTGTCAACTACTTCCTGCCTTTGTTTTTCTATTTCTTTATTATCACTAGTTACATTTACAACAACAAGATTACCCACTGACTTAGAAGCACCTGCATATGGCGGGGTATGTGGACCGAATATACGCAATCATACCTATGTGTTAAGAACATACAAAGATTGTTTTCCAATGACCCATAATGAAAATTGCGCCAAGCTGTGTCGATCAAATACTATTTCACAATATAAGAAGCGGAGTCAATTTAATGAGTCATTTTGCTTTATTCCATAATATTCCAAAGTAAATGAAGAGTATTATCACTAGTTACATTTGGCATAATGATATCTACGACTGTATTTATATTTCATCAAACTTTCATTCTAAGGATCCTGTCGTCTTAGCTTTAAAGAGTACTGTGGATGATGCAAATCACGAACTCAACGGTCTTAGGTGTCATACTCTGGTATTGAGGACCCCTACTGCCCAAGATCTAAGAAATATTGTGGATGATGTAAATTAGAAACTCAACGGCCTTCTGAGGTGTCCTCTGCAAATATTGTGGAGGATGTAAATCAGGAACTCAGCGGCCTTCAATATTGTGTAGGATGTAAATAAAGAACTCAGCGGCCTTCTGAGGTGTCATACTCTAGTAATGAAGACCCCTACCGTCCCAGATC
The DNA here is from genome assembly GCA_036186865.1 of Eustoma russellianum. Classification (NCBI taxonomy): domain Eukaryota; kingdom Viridiplantae; phylum Streptophyta; class Magnoliopsida; order Gentianales; family Gentianaceae; genus Eustoma; species Eustoma russellianum. The sequence goes on along the minus strand of AP025048.1, from coordinate 9,683,598 downwards.
TAAGAAATATTGTGGATGATGTAAATCAAGAACTTAGCGGTTTTTTGAGGTGTCGTCTGCAAATATCGTGGAGGATGTAAAATCAAGAAGAGGATGTAAAAACATGAACTCAACGGTCTTTAATGGTGGAGGATGTAAATCAAGAACTCAGCGGCCTTCAATATCGTGGAAGATGTAAATCAGGAACTCAGCGGCCTTCAATATCGTGGAAGATGTAATCAGGAACTCAGCAGCCTTCCGAGGTTTCCTCGGCAAACTAGGCATTTGCAGTGAAATATCCTTACTGTGTGTCTCTGGAATCGAACTCTTAACCTCTTAGAGTAAATCCAACTCAAATATCAACTGAACTATATCATAAAATCACTTTTTAATCCAAACCCCATAATGTCGCGTGTATTTTCGGAAGATATTGGAGATCCCCAAACACGAGGGGGCAAAAAAACAATTAACCCATATAAATTTGTTAGGCATTTACTACCCAGGGATTTCACAAGAAGCAGAAATCCAAGAAATTGCACAGAAAATTCAAACGCGGTTGCCAATTTCATAGATTTAATCACTGTGGAAAAAGAAAGAAGTGGAAAACATTGCTAGAAATTGATGGCTGCGAGCGCAAATCCATCCGACGGTGATCTCAATAACAGCAACGGCGGGGCCACCAATAGTCAAGGAGGCGCCAGTGGTGCACAAGGTAATGGCGCCATCAACAACGGTGTCTCTCTTCCTGACAATTCTTTGTTAGAACCAACTCAGTCCGCCCTCCGCCATAACCCTGGTCTGTCAATTAGTTGGACTTTTGAAGAACAGTCCATACTGGAAGAATTGCTCCGCAAGTTTGTCCTTAATCTCCAAGCTCTCATTAATTTTGTTAACCGTTGTTATTCTTTGTTGGTTGCTCTCTCGCTGCCAATTTTACATCTTATTTTCCCTTCTTTTTTCCCCTCTCTTGGAAGAGGGGAATGCTGAGACTCAACTTTGAAGTGTCAACCTGTTTCTTGGAAATTATATTGGACGGAAGAGTTAATCTTTAGGTGTCATTTAGTTTTTCTGGAAATTATAGTGAGTGTGGATTGATTAATGGAAATGGCGGTCTGCTTTCTTTGTTATGTAATATTTCACTCGTGCCATTTGTTTGTTATAGACACTTGAGGACCATGGTTAGTCCCAAGATAAGCCTGCAGTTTTACATAATCAGTGAGTGAATCTGCAATGCTGCTTAAGTACATGTTGAGAACAGACAGCTAACATCTGTATTTAAATATAAAGGTTATTAATATGAACTTCCATTTTTTCATGGTTTTGTTTTCTGCGTGTTGACGGAGATGTCGTTAGGGGCAGTGCAGATACAATACGAGTAAAAGAAATTCTGAACTGTCAATTAATTATAGTGAATGGTTGCTGACTTAGTTATGAGCACTAGTGGGCCAACACAATGGTGCATTAGTCCTGGATTATGGCACTGTTGAAGAGGCCTATATGTCGGAGCTCATTGCTTCAACTTCTTCTGCTTCATGGATTACCGTATAGTCTGTGCTATAGATACCTTAATTAAGAAATAGCTTTGAAGGGAAGGACCTGTGTTAGCCCCAACATTCAAGTAAATTCTTTATGTATTAACTTTAGCGAAGTCTTACTTTTCGTTGACTAGTTGTATCCCTTAGTTTTATTGAATTTATTTATTTTGTTTAATCCTTCATGGATGAACTCTATCTAATACATATATACTCACATATAACATATAGAAACGGCTGGGTTTAAGAAAATTTTGATCAAATTCTTCTTCCGAAGTTGCAAATATCAAGTGTAGTAAGCGCTTTCTAATCCGTATCTGTAAAGCAAGGAGATAGAGAAGTCGCGGCTAACTAACTTACATGATTTGAAGTATGCCTAAAAGGTCAAGAAGGGTGTACACTAGTAGATCCGGCAGTTGTCTTGTCGCACCCAAACAAAAATATTCTATAGGAAATAATCATCTTTGATTTCTAAGGAATACCTTTATCAGTTTGGATGCCTTTTAGGATGTTCACCTAGATATGGATATGCAAAGGTTCTGCGTATATGTTTATGTACTGTTGAGATTTAGGATGTTCACCTGATCAGGTTGACGTATTGTTGAGTTCTGCAGATATGCTTCTGAACAGCCGATTCCTCGCTATGCTAAAATTGCCAACCAACTAAATGATAAAACTGTTCGGGATGTGGCCATGCGTATTAGATGGATGAAAGTAAGTTTATCATTTTTTTTTATATTCTATTTCCTTTTTCTTGCTTTTGATGTTTCTCTGCCAATGAAAATTTTTGTAGATTACAGAATATCTGCTGCATGCTCTAAAATAGTTTAGAAATTGATAATGGATATGATGGTATATATGCGTGTCCGTGTAAAGATTGCATGGACTTGTACAGTATGTAAGTTCCATGGATCTTTCTAAAGCAATAATAAACCTTGGGCGCTGAGAATATCTGATATGACTTTGTTGCTGAATGAATATCACCTACTGCAGATTATGATTTTCTTTAGATCCTTCTTTGCCTTGTTTTATTTTGTAATAAGGAGGAAAGAGAAATGATGTGTCTCTATGATGGTGTTCATCTGTCCGAGCATGACTGAGATGCTTTTACCTTTTGCAGAATAAGGAAAATGGGAGACGAAGAAAAGATGATCAAAATTCATCAAAGAAAAGCAAAGACAAAAAGGTGTTATGACAGTTTACTGATTATCACATGTTTGCTGCCTCAGAATATTTGATTCCTCATTTCACTTTCTTTTTGCTACCCTAAAAGAAAATGAAAGTTACAGGTACTGGAGGCTGCCTTCCACTACCCTGTCTTTTTAGAAGATGTCTAATTGTAATTTAGAGCTTGTCTTTATTTACTCTATATTTCTTGTTAAATAGTTGAATTAATAGCATTTCTACCTTCAAATTGTTAGATTGAAATTTTATCGGGGTTGCTTGGCCTAAATTTTGGTAGTACACCAAATATCATCTTCATAGATTCCCGTTTAGACTACATATTTGAATTTCAGTATGAATATGTGAGCTTCAACTCACAGGAGCACACCCCTTGCCACTATGTATCTCTCTGAGTTTGATCAAACTTGTTGGAGATTGTGAAGTGGAATTTTTTGGATACGGAAGCTTAGGTTTAACTGTATCACATAAGTTGAGGCGGGACTTTCTTTTTTTTCTTTTTCAATTATAAATATCACCCATTTTCTATTTTTATTCTAATGGCGTGATATTTATGACTTTCAAAAGAAATTTCCTCTTTGCAGGAGTTCCTTCTGTTTTCCAGTTGGTAATTCGTGTTTGCTATGAATCTTGGTTCTCTGGACCTATTTTTCTGGTTCTATTTTGTTGGTGAATATAAACTTTCCGTTGTTTTTTCTTGTGATCTATCAATGGAGTTCGATTTGTGTTTAAAGAAGTTGAATGCGTGATAATCTGATTGGTCTTTGGTTGCATGTTAGGAATGTAACTGCACCCTTCTTGACCTTTCCTGTTTTATGAGGAATCAAAGAGTATTTCATGTGCGGGCAAAATTACTCAATATAACAAAGCAAAATAAAAGTATAAATAAATTAATAAATGAAGAAGACTTACTCAACATGCTTCCGCAAGGATACTTTGTATACTTTATTTTCTCCTTGCTGGGCAATTAGGATGCACTGTCTAAGTGTTGTGGGGTGCTGACACTCCTCAAATAGCCAAACAGAAAATATGTCGCCATGAAGAATCAACGGTGACGCTAAGACACTAAAGTTGAATTTGTTCCTTTCGTGTCTTTTTTTGGTGCTTTCGTTCCCTTCTTCCTGTTCCTAGCATACTTGGTCTTCGTTTAACCCGAGCCTTTTGGCTGCTTTTATTTTATTGGTTCTTAGGAAAAGGTCACAGATTCTGCTCCGAAATCCCAAGTCGCAAACAGATCAAATGGCCCACCTTACGCTCTATCAATCATGTCTATGGACAACGATGATGGTATCTCCTTTAAAGGTATTACCTAAGTGGAAGAACAACTGAGCGCCAAACTGACTTTAACATGATTATATGTCATTTGCATGCTGGTGAGTGTTTCAGCATTTCTGAAGGAGCGATGTGACTGTCTTTAGTTGTGTGTGGGGGGACGCTGGGGGTGGCAGGGTTAATCTTGGTTATGCTAAATATTGCTATTTGAAGTGCAAGTAATGCAATATGGAATGTTGATAAATGTTGAAGCAGTTTATCTATTATATTGTTCTTTTTATTGCTGGAAAACGTTAAATTGAAAAATATAATGTATGTTGACCACATACTAGATTAGTTAGTATGTTGAACTCATTTTCTTGTTCAACTGATATTGGCATGTAGAGTTTTATACCGTAGACCACGTCCAGAATGCATTTTTCTTGAGATAACCTGTCTGTTGAGACCGTTGTCTCAGAAGCTTAATTTTGCTATGGGTATGAGTACCTTCTCAAAAGCCTCTTCCCCAGATGAGTGTGCTGTTTTAAATTGCAGCCTTCTGCTGTTTCAGAAGTCAGCCTTCCTTAATCTCATCTATGGAAGTGTCAGGGCCTTGTAATGTTTACCTTGTTCAATCAGGGTAAAGCAGAATGCCGTATTAATTCTGAATGTGCAATTAAGATGATTTCCTGCTCTGTTCTAATATTGTCTTGGTTATTGGTCTAAACCAAGAGGTCATGCCTGTTGAATGACGCATAAATATTTTTATTTGTTCATAAGTTAATTTTTTTTTTTTTTTTTTTACAGTTCTTCTGGTTTTGGAATCATTGTATACTAAAATGGTTGTTGAGATTTCTTATGAAAGGGTCCTTTTACTGCTTGAGTGAACTGGTATTAGTATGGCATCTCTTAAGGATGATCTAAAATTAGTCGTTTGCAGCCATTGGTGGAGCAACTGGACAGCTACTTGAGCAACTGCTCAGGCTCTGGATCAAATTTCTGCAAATTTTTCAGTTTCAAGGTAACTTTTAATTTTAATATTTTGAAAGTTTTTTCAATTTATGCTTCGCAAGCCTATTTATACCACTCTTGATAAGTTGGAGTACAATCTCCAAGTTACTGGTTGCTATGGTTTTCTGTTCAAGTGATGCTAGAAGGACCGCAGATATCTTCTGTTGGTTTTGGAATCATAGTGTATACTAATCAGAAGGTTATTTATGTCTCTTCATAAGCCAGATTAGGTCTACCCGTACCATGTAAATGGCAAGACTCTTATGTCTTGGAATGAACCTTGGAAAGACCAGAATGTCTCCATATCCGTTTCAATATTTGCATGTAGTTAGTTTTAACCAAACTAATGAATACGGCATATTCTAATTCGATGGGATGGAGTATGTTGATAAAGAATCATCATCACCATTATCCGGACCCAGTATATCCCCAACGACAGCAAACGCTATCGTTAGGGTCGGGGGAGGATAAGTGGTAGGCAGACAATACCTCTATCCCAAGGGATAGAGAGTCTGCTTCCAATTTAAATTCTTCTATTACTGGAAGTGTTAAACCAATTTTCCTTCAATTGTTTGAAATTTACACCGAACATATCTCGAATTTGGAATTTTTATTGTGATTCATCCTTCTTAACTTCTATGCAGATACACCGAGAATATAAGTCCTCTTTTGCCAAGCTTGGAACAATATCCTCGCCCCTCTTAAACGAGTATGTTATGCTCTCAACTTATTGTTTTCTGCTATTGTTTTAACAGTGTAAACCTTCATTATAAAATCCTAATTTAGGCACTGGCTGCATTTATTACAAAGAGATTTTTGATAGATTTTATATTAATTTGAAGTTAGCGATGTTCGTTTCTGTATCTCTATATTGAGCTATAAATCATCTTCCCCACCCCAAAAACCCTTCCAAAAGAAAGACCCCCACCTCCAGGTGGTTTACCTCTGCTTTCCCAACATGTGTACAAGTAAAACTATGCTTCATGTTTTCTTGTTATCTGGAAGTATCCATCGTTAACCTGTATTCAAAGCATCCTGCTTTGTGGGGGTAAATGGTATTCTTGCAACTTACAGACTGTTTACAGATAGATTCCAGTGCTTTAAGGTTATAGAAAAGAGAACTGTAACATCTTGCAAGACTTGTATCGATTATATAGGAAAAGTAACTTGCGAATAGTTCCAAAGTGAACAAACACTACCTCTGCTTGCTAAGATGCGATGACCAAAGTCTCTGATATGAGGAATAGCTTAGAAGGTTATATACGAGTCCAGACCACTGAATTTATCTGGTACATACAACCAGATTGAATGAGACACGGGAGATAATGAAGCAAGATGCCAGATCTTCCGGTTAAGCTTAATAAGCAGCTTGCTAGCTCCGTGCTTCCGCATGCATCCTTGCCGATGAACCTTGAGGTGGAAGCTTAGTGATGAGGCCAGGCACGGAGTATAACGAAGATGATGTATTAGAAGAAACAGGCTAATCGTTTTTCTTGGGGTGCTTGAGTCAACAATGTATATATGTGGCCAGCTCCGGTAATGTTTCTCTCTCTTTTTTCCTCCTTGTTGGGGTTGCTTGATTTATTGTAGGAGAAACGTTGGTTTTGTTGTTTACACAACTAGTTACATAGGTAGGATCATGGATTTGTAAATCTTTTGAATAAGAGCTTCAGATTTAACATCTTTTTCTCATCTTAGGGACCTGATTATATTGAAAGGTGCATTTAAAATATATCCACACCATCTGACATGCTTGCGAGCAGCTCTTAATTTAATATTAATGTTTTGCCGTTAAAGTTTCTTTTATTTCTTGAATACTATGTGAGTGACCTTTCGGGTACTTTATCACATTTAACACGGGTATGCTATGCAAAAGAAAAATATAACTCATTAATAAAGTTCAACAGAGAGAACATACCCGTGTA
>AP025048.1:9651502-9676102 GCA_036186865.1 Eustoma russellianum | reverse complement strand
GGTTTCAAGATTTACAGAAACAATGTAAGCTAACATAATAAGAATAAATAAGCATAACTAAATCACCTCGACATTTCCTTCATATTCCCCATCCATCTCAAGCTTTTTGAGTACTCGACGAGCAAGGAGAAGCCCAGTACAGTAAGCTACATGAAAAAAAAGGTTATGTTACAAAACAAGAAAGGTTGCTGGACAAATCTCAATAAGGTGAGAGATACCTGCAGAATAATTTGTCAAGCCAACCTCAAGGCCATATCGAGGCAATTCATGTGAATAAGCAGCAACAAGAACCATGTCGCCAGTAATGCTAGCAGAGACAATTTGAGCAATTATGTCTTTGTTGGTCTATGGGCAGCGTTAAGGTATCTTACAATGAGGCAAAAAATGCAATAGAAGAAGAAAATGACAAAAATTGATTAAGAATATAATACAGTCCACAAGAAAAGTCATAGCATTATGTACATCAAACTCAACTTACATAGATGAACAAACCTAGAATAGCAATAACCACGAGTATGGGATAAGAAGGGGCATAGACATAGAAAATAATTGGGAAGGAACAGATGAGTAAGAAAACAAGCAAATCATTTGGCAAGTTTTAGCAGATCCGAAATGGACAACAGTTCCAAGAACAATTAGTGACAGCAGCACAAGTAAATGAATCAGATCACATAACACGTAAATAAAACAATAATGCCAGTAACATAGGATACAAATCTGACAACGAAGCGATATTTAGGTGTGTTGTATTTGTTCTTGTCCTGATTGATCAGTCTGACCCTGGCACGATAGTCAGTCTTTCCCTCTACACAAGGCAAGAAACTTAAATGAGCAAAATATGTAAAGCCAAATTATTACCTTGCACACGAATGGACTACATACCTCTTCTTCTCTTAAAGGGAACTTGGAAACGCTTGAGTAAGCCCTGGACTTCTGAGCTTTAACGAACGGCTGAACACAAATAACGCAAGAACAAAAGTCAAAACCTAAAATCTCATTTGGGAAAGTCATAAGACTTTGCAATCACTCCATCAATCTAAAAGAAAATTCGTAATTTCGAAAACATGAACATCGCCACTAAATCCAGTCGATTGTTTATTCAGTCATCTAAATTATGTACGTGAAACTACCCAAGCATTTAATGGAATAACATTAATATCCGAAATGAGAAACTGATGCTAAAATCACCACAGCCTATACAAGATTGCTCAAAATAAACATCAGATGAATTCATCTCAAACATTTACGGCAAAAATGTACATTTAGCATAATGAGACATTCTTAGCAAATAAGCCTGCTTAACATATTGGAAAGAAGAGTCTGAAAGTGATCATTCTCACCATTTTTCTTCCCCGATGTAAATCCTCTGTGCTTCGGCAGTTCGTTCTCTGCGGGGTAAAGCATGCGAAGAAAAGGAGACGTTATAAGTATTGGGTACAAGAACTAGGGTTTTACTTTTTTGGGCCTTCAATTGGACCCTTTCCAATACCCTTAAAGCCCAACTGTTCTTTCTCTTTTCTTTTTTTTCTTTTTTTTGGACAACTTCCTGAACAAATGATCAAAATAAAATAATAAAAAAAAGAATATATACGTAATCTTTCCTAAAGTGTTTTTTTATTACAAACCGAAAAAGTTTATTATATAAATGGGGAAATCATATGTTTTATAATATGAAGTTGTGTAGATCTGTACACTGAACGAGTATGAAATTTTAGAGAATTCTCTATTTTAAAACGAGACAATCATCTTATAGACAATTTGGTTTTTTGGGTTAAGATTCGTTTGTGATAAATTAAATTATAAACAGATACACTATTTCTTTGAAAAAGAAGGCATGACGATATATTAAAAGCTACAAATTTAGATGAAAACCTATTGTTTGGAGAAAAAGAAATAAATGAAAATAACTTTTTAGCCAAAAAATGAAAATCATTTAATGTTAAATAAGTTGGGAAAATCACTTTAAGAATTTATCCTGTTGAAGGTTCAAATGAAGTCTAGTTGTAAACGTCATTACAATTTTTTATTATTAATAAGAATTCGAAACTTTTTCCTATGTGGGATGAGATCCTTAATATTTCAGTATTTGCCGAAACCGATCTCCTTTGATGCATACGAGTACTAAATAAAAAGTAAATTATTACGAAAGAAATACAATGATATGAATTAGTTTAAACGTCATCCTTCAAATAAGGATAATTATTGAAATTACAATAAGAAAAAGTTTATTCTTTATACATGAAAGCATGAACTGCAAAATTGTAGGAAAAATGAAAATAAAATTAATGCCGATACCATAGTGGTAAAAGGCAATGTGTTACTCCCTATGGTGAAAATTAAAATCAAGTGGACTACAAGAGTTTGAGGGATTGGTAATTAGACGATGATTATATGAAAGTTGATTATGAATCATATCAGATGGAGACAATCTATAATTTCTTAAAGGATGGTTTAATGTACGGAGTTCCACATGTCAAAAAATTTAGACAAACCCAAGACGAAGGTGATATAAAATTATGTGTTCCATGAGATGTCATATGCTGTTTGAACATGGTGTAATAAAATGATACATAGAGAAGGTATCTCTTCGATCCCAGCTGGGCTTTTTATCCAGTTGGCGGTGCAGCAATCGCAAGATATTCAATTTACGTACAGTTTACTGGCATAGTTCCGATGAATAAAAATGTATTTTCTTTTTGAAAAATGATACTTGTTTATCAATAAAAATCATTTTTATCACAAAAATATCATGTATTTTTTTTTTGAAGGAAAAAAAATCATGTATTTAGTGAACGTTTGATTATGTATAGTTTATTTTCGGAAATGAGGGATCTTTATTCAATAATCATCTTAAAAGTATGTACATACACAGACCTATACAATGGACAAGTATCTTATCTAACTAGCCTCGTGTCACTTTGCCAAGCTATTCTAATATTTCTGACCCTATCGTATATCGTGCGTATCATGCTGATTATGTATAGTTCATTTTTAGTACTAGACTTTGAGTTTTAGTGGAATCATATTTTTTATCCCTTGGGATAGAGGTATATTGTCTGCCTATCACTTATCCTCCTCATACCCAGCTTTTGATGTCGTTGGAATATACTAAATCCGAATATCGTTGGGATATAATGGGTCCGGATGATGACGACGACCACTAGACTTTGAGTTTTATGTAAAAAGAGAAGAAAACCTGGAAACTAAAGAGACCGACGCAGAATTACACAAAAAGAAGTTCGATCTCGTAGGCCGGAGCTCCGGCGGCGTCAGCGAAACCCCGATCAAGGTTGGTTCGAAAAGAAAAGGAAAAAGAATATTCTTTTGGTTTTGGCTTATCGAAGCTGGGACCTCTTCTGTGTTAAGGGGAAAAGGTTTTCCTTGGTACCCTAGATCACTTATAAATTTCAAGAATGCTGTAGTAACTTTTTTTTGCACCTTTTTTGTGGAGGAATTGTTGTGTAAGTTTTAATTGATAGGTCTCGAGTTTTTGACTTTCTTCTTTTATGTTGGTTTTATGGTATAGATTAGAGGATTAGTTACTGCCTCTTTCCCCCCACTCGCCCCATAGGCTGCTCTGTACTTGCCAGCATGGCTGGTGGTGTTAGGGTTTTTCTGCACAATTTGGCATGTTTTCCATGTGAATATAGGTTTTACAGGTCCTCTTTTGAAGGATTGGGCGTCTAGGTTAATTACTGTTTGCATACAATTATGGATGAAATTAACCGTCTGGACAATATTTACCACCATTAGAATATACATTTCCACAAGGAAGTGCTAAATATGTTCTTATTTTCCAAGCTCTCCATTTTTATGCATGTTATCTTTTATTCTGAGTATTTTATAACCAACTTTGTAGATTACCCTTGAGATAGAAGGTTTTTTTTTTTTTTACTGAAGCTGGAGTTATAGACCAATTTCTGATTTATCTGTCGCTTTCTTACTGGTTATCTAGTTTATTCTCAATTTATTTAGTGCGATTTCTTATAGTTTATTAGATTGATATGTTATGTGCAGCTGTACTGGAGATAGCTTGGACTTAGGTGGCCATGCCTGAACAAATGCTTACATCTGGGACTGACATGATTCAATTGTTTTTACATGACTATGATGGGAGTGATAGTGGAAACAATGATTTGGTTGATAAGAGAAAAGCACTTCTTAACGAGTTGGAATCAGTTTTGTTGTTGCTGATCTCTTCATCGGGGCGTTCTGAAGCCCGACTATGGTTATGCAATGTCATTGGGAGCATAAAATCAATCAGTCCCTTCCATCAGCGAGAAATATTTGTGAAGCTGTTAAAAGCCAAGCCCCTGAGGCGCCGCCTAACTAAACAACTTCTTCAATTGCTTTTCACAAAGCAGCCAAACAAGGCAGGGTCTATCTTGGCCAAGAAAAGTTCCACATTAGAGAACTTCTTCAAAGGCTAGTCACATACAGACTAACTATAACTTCTGAAGAAGTTTTGTTTTGTTCCTTACTCTGGACTGTATTTACCATTTCAATAGGAAGTTTGCAGATAATTACTGCGGATCCATCCTTCCCCTTTGAACATAGAATGTGAAATAGACCATTTTCCTCTGTACCATCCAGGCTTTAAACTGCTAGGATCATTTTTAACAAACAGGAGGGAACTGAAAAAAGGCCGCCATCTCACCAAATTTGTGGCTAGTTATTATTCGTGAATAGATGCTTTCTGAAGTTTACAACTCCCTTCTGGTAAAATCAAATGAGAAGATACATACATATACATGTGTGTGTTTGTATGCACACACACATAGAAATATGTGTAGTATAATTTTCTTTCAATTATTTGTGCATGTTCATTATTATGACTATTTTAATATCGGAAGACTTTTGTATTTGTATTTGTATATGTTTAATAAAATAGCTTCGCTAGTACATATACCTATTATTATGATATCTGTGCATGTGCATAAAGAGCCGAGGGTCTCACTGGAAGCAAGCTCTCTATCCCTTGGGATGAGGGTATTGTTTGCATGTGCATATAAAGCTGGTGCTGTTGTTGGGATATACTGGGTATGATTGTTGTTGTTGTTTGTTTGTTTACTTTGTAATACTTTGCAATGACTTTAATTTTTTTATTATTTTTTTGTTCTTAATGCAGAAAATCCTAGGAGGATCATGCAGTGGTTCTCGAATTTTGCTGGAGCTGGTGGCTTGGAGCATGGGAAGGGGGCTAAGGCATTATCCCAGTTTGCTTTTGTGAACAGAGACATTTGCTGGGAGGAGCTTGAATGGAAAGGAAAGCATGGTCAATCGCCTGCCATGGTTGCCACAAAACCTCATTATTTTCTAGATTTGGACGTGCAGCGAACAGTGGAAAATTTTCTTGAATATGTACCTGAATTTTGGTCATCCAGGGAGTTTGCTGAGTCATTGAAGGATGGTGAGATTTTGGGTATAGATACTGAATATTTTATTGATATGTTTGTTGGCCTAATGCACAAGGAGGATTGTAAAGAGCTGTGGGGAATCATAGATGAGTTTTTGCTGAAGGAATCTTTCTTGTTTTTGTGTCAGCACCTTCTTATTCTACTTGAAGAGAAAGATTTGTGTTATTTTATAGATGTGATTTGTAATTTTTTAAAGCCAAGGTCTCAAATTTTGGAGCATGGTGATCCATCTTTTTGGCTTGAAGTCGTACTGGCACAAAGTGGTGGTTGCCCTCCAATCGATCAGCTACTCTTGATAAATGCAGTCACTAATCAAGCTCGCCACCTTCGACGATTGGTGCGTGAAGAAGCTGAACAGGATGGAAAACCAAAAATTAAGGACATAGTTCTTGAGCTTACTAGTCTGTCTGCATGCTATGCTTCTAGTTTGCCTCCGACCACAGGAGGGAGCTCCAAGAAGGAAAGCCTAGAATTAATTAAATTGCTGGGGTTAGAGTCCTGGGCTATCTATTTTAGGTTGTCCGAGTTTCAGACTGTTGAGGCCTGGGAATCCTTGTTTGTTAGCAATGACATAGCTTTTCGTGAGTCTGACAAGTATGATTTACTAACTCGTGACGGAAGTTCAGAAGAAAGTGGAGATGAACAGGATGAGAGGATTTTAGGCAAAGCCAAGTACAAGAAGAAACACAGACAGAGAAAGAAAAGGAGGAAGAATGTTGGATTTAATGCAAGTAGTGATAATGACTTATTGGGTATGAATGACAGCCTTAATTTGCGATCTAAGGCTGGTGGATGGTTGCTTTCTACTGATCAATATTCAGCTACTTGGAGCAGTGTAAGGAGGATTTTCTTTTTCCTGATTTTAAGTTTATTATTCCTTGTGCAGGTTCTTTATTAGTTGTTTATTTTGAAATCTTACTCTATGCTCTAAAAAAGCTTATATTTTAGTTTGATTACTCTAAGGGATAATTACCTTTACAATCCTTGTGTTTAGACATTATTAGCTTTAGACCTCCTCTACTTTAAAACTTGGTCTTTACACTCCCTGTGTTTTTTGACTAAATGAAAAGAAGAGTTTATGGTCAAAGTTAATGTAAATTGTTATCTTTTAACCACTGTGGTTTGACATATAATTCCTAAAAGCCCCTCTATTATAAAACTCTTTACGTGGTTTGGGACTAAAAGTATAATTTTTATTAACTTGGACTGGAACTGTCATTTCCATTTTAAGAGGTGTAAAAGGTCGAATTTTAAATAAGAGGGGGTCTAAGGATATAAACACATGGGTGGGTGTAAAGGTAATTATCCCTTCGTTTAAAGAAAAAGTCTGTGGTGCATTAACTGCTACAACATGCTAGGTCTCTTGTTGTTCTTGTGACATTGGCGTCCTTTGTAGGTAGATCTGCCAGAGCATATATCGGAACATTGCTTCCATACATGGATGAAACGGGCATTTATGTGAAAGTTTTCAGATATTTCATTCCTCCCACCCTGAGATTCATGTCTTGTTGAGTCTTATGTCGCCAGATGCACGTGATGCACATGTCACTGCTGTAATTTCCTCCCAACTCTTGAAGAGGGGCGTGAGCAAGGTTTGTTACTTTAATATATCCGTGATCCTTGCTTCCTCTGATACTTTCGTCTTATTATGCGATCTGATTTTGATGAGAAAATGCGTTCAATGGCATAGGACTTCTACTGGGTGCAAAACTTCCGGCAATCTGGTTTCTTCTCAACGTGGATGTATGTTGGGATCAGACTGTTAAAGTAGCAGATTCCTTGTGCTTCTAAAAATACTCCAGATTTTAGGTGGCGTACTCTCGGGTTGCCATATATTCTCAGCTGTTTTCTGGGGGAAAAAATAGTTACGCAATAAAGCGGCGTCATTGAACAAACGCTCTTCCAATGCTTCCATCAAGGTGGTTATAGTCTCTTGTTGATCAACTTAGTGGTGGCTCCTAATACAACTTTAAGTTATTTTAAATTTCTGTCGGGGCTCTCAAATTTTGTGCATGAGAAATGGAAAAATACAGATTCTTGGTCCAGTTTTGTGTCATTTGGCAACTATATCTTTCCTCATATCGGTTATCAAACTAGTAGCAAAGGTGATCCTGATTTCTTCCTTGGATGTGGAGAAGGCAGGGCACATTGTAGAATTAGGTACATATCATTCCTGCATGCTTGAGCCTGACAAGTGTTGTGTAAGGGTTGAGTTGCTAGCTGCACATCTTGAAGCTATGTCATTCATGTTGGGGGGTTGAGTTCAGCTCGACTCTCATCTATGTTATTCGTGTTGGAGGCCAAGTTCAGCTCGATTCCCATTGGGAAATAAACTGAGTTGCAGGAGTGCAGATTTGAAATTGAATCTATTAAAATGTTATGAAAGAAGTTGATTTGTAGTTTTTTCATTCAGCCTGCATGTTGTATGGAGCCTCAGAACGATTGTGAGCTGGACTTTTGGGCATGTTTTTAAAGAAGTTTTCTAGAAGAAAGGTGGAAACGGAAAGGAGTAAATACAGCCTCTCCCTACGTTCATACATTGATTTGAATACTTCTGCTTGATTACTATTAGCAAGCATTCTTTGTTACTAGTACACAATCAATTCCAGCATCGTTGAGGAAAGAAATCACATAGCTAATGCTTATGCTTATGTTCTTGATGCAACCGCTTCCCACCTCGTCTTCAGCCAGCTTCTTATAGCGAACAAGCATAAAACCCCTCTTTGTACACAGCCTTACATCGATTCATGAACTGCTAATTGCTTGCCAGTCCGCCTGGATTTTTGGATAAGGGCAGTAATAAGTTAATCGCCCATTGTGGCCTCAAGGAGCAATAGAAGTAGAGTTTAACAAATGAAAAACCCACCATAATGCCCTGAAGCAGGCAAGCTGACGTATCTGGGACACGAAGTCCTGTCCAAGTAACTTCTAATATGAGCTCCAGAAGCACAGTCTCGAGGCTGAAAGACACCCATTTTTCATTAGGGGAGAGAGACAGGAAACATAGTACAAGACAGAATGAGGACTTGAAACTTTCATTCTGCAGTCTTGAGTTAAACCATTAGATCAACTATCCACTATACTAGACACACAAATTATAGAAAGCACCAACCTTGAAATCCTTGTAGAAGCAAATATAGAGTTCTTGAACGGCATCACCTGAGCATTTCAGTTCTGGTGTTGCGTGGAAAGCATTTTGAATGGCTGAGATTATACCACCTAAAGGATACTTTTCAGAATTTGATGGCACATAACCCGCTTCATTCAGAACTTCCTGTTTACATTGAAGAAGCATGTCATAAGGTTTGCTACGGCAACATGAATCTTGAAATAGGTCAGACAGTTTGCTCTTTGAGACGAATTATATTAATCATCCCTTGGTATACAAGTAAATTCTTTTTTTTTTTTTTTTTTTTTGAAAAAAGACCAGGTTCACCATTTTTTTTTATATTTTTGGCTAATGTGTAATTTTACCAATCTAACAAGATTGGTGCAAAAGGGAACAACCGAGCAGGAGTTACTGCCTAGCCTCTAGTATTGTGTCTTGACATTCTACATCATCTTTTTGTGTCAGAATGTGTACTACTGTAATGACAGTCTCATCATCTAGCCTAACTGTCAAATCATCAACAACCAGCTGTGAACTTACATGTCCATTAGTAAGTAAACTACTAATGCAATAATCAGAAGCCATCCATAGTGATAAACAACCACCACCAGAGCTTCAGGTTATTTTTCTGCAGCCTAGTGTAGAGCTGCTCTAAAACCTAACTTCAAAAAGTTTAATTAAGAATATAATACCATTGACCAACAACTGATGGACGATAGCCATAAACTATTCGAAGAACATGTGCTCAAGAAGATGTCTGTATAGAGATGCTCACAATTCACACGCTCAGGAAAACAATTGAAGACCCACCATTGTCATCACACAGATGAAAAGGAGCATGTGCATCATGCGGATACAATCGAAAAAGGCGTACACCAAGGAAGACAAAAAGACAGGATCTTACTGTGACATTGTACTTGAAATAAACATTGAGAGCTATCAAAAAATAATTGTATTCGTCTCGAGCAACTGGAGAGGAGCACGTCCCGTGTTTTTCTGCAAGCATAAAAGGAAGTTCTGAAGAGAGAGAGAGAGAAGCAACAATTTTCATTGACTACCAAATGTACACAGCAGACATGGTCATTTCTGAACCTTTACCCTTTCACTCTACCATCAACAATTAAAAACAAAGCAAAACAGAAGATTGCAGATACAAAAATATTATCGATGATGACAACCAGACCAATTTAGTATGTGTGTGAATGAAATACGGACAAGCTGTATCCTGAAACTCCAGACAATATTAAAGAACCATACATACAAGAATATAAAGTTAAACATTACTAAGTATATAAGAAAAAGAAAAACATGTTCTCCAAATGGTTTTCTTCAGTTTTAAAGGTACATCCCTTAAACATGGACACTACCGGGAGAAGAAGGCATAATTTGGACTGCATTGTCTAGGTTTAATACAGGAACCAACAAATCACTGGTCATGTCATGAATAATCATGCAGAATTGGAAGGAGATAAGGCAAGATTAATACCCCACTGCCAAAAAAAAGTTTCGCCATTCCACCATTCAACCATGGCCCGGAAAAAAGATGAGGATGGTTGTTAGCTTGGTTCAACAAAGCCACAAAGACTAGAATAAAAACTACAGCCAAATATGCAACCTCATGAGCCCAAAATGTTCCTTTTCCACCATGGCAAGTTGAGGCAGAATTACAACTTAGAGATGGCCAGTACTTCTGCAGAGCTCCAGCCAGTGTTGAAATCTATTAGTATGAAACAATTTACAATAATTAGATTAGAACCATCGAAAAGCAAAAATTGATAGTGTACAGAAAATAGGCACGTAACTATTGGTGCAGCTAATGAAGAAATAATCCACTTAGGAACGTGATAACAAGTGAACCATTCCTTCTGGATCAATATACTCTTGTAGACGGTATAACTTCCATTTACGCACGCAATGCAAATTTTCCTTCAGTGTAAACTCTACAATACATATGCAAAACTTCCACAGAAAGCCTGGTGAAAATCTATGCTTCTGTTTCTGTTAATAACGATTCAACAATTTATGTCTACAAACTCCCTTCTTCAACAACAACAACATTACTCCATACCTTAGAGTCTCTTGCCTATGATGGATTAAGGGAGATCGGGTATACGCAATCTTACTCATGTGTTGGAAACACACGGAGGTTGTTTCTGGATGACTCATAATGAAAATTGCGTCAAGTTGAATCGATCAACTGCTACCTCACAATACAAGAAACACAGCCAATTTAGTGAGTCATTTTGCTTTATTCCATCATATTCCAAAATTAAAGAATAATGTGTCTTTGACTCCACCGAAAATGGAAAAATACAAACTCCATCCTTAATCAGCATAAGTGTAAAGAAGCAAAAAATACTTGCATATACTTCAGAAAGAGCAAGTTAAACCAAGCAGGTCTTAACCATAAACATAGCAGTGTAGCTTCAAAGAAGCACCTCTTTGGCTTGAAATTTGGGACCATTGCAACATGATGGCCACCTCCCATCGTTGTAATCAGGCCAGAGGCCATCTACAGAAAAAATAGATTTTGAAGGATTAATATAGCTATACAAGTTACACAAAAGAGGGTTGCACAGCATAAACCGAAACGCTGATATATTTCATGGGCTAGATATTCGTCGAGCTCTGAACCACTAATAGAAAGCATTTTCCGTTTGCCTGATTGCCGATCATTGTGAATTATATTATATGTAATCATAATGATAAATTATAAAGAGGGAAACCAGATTGTTTTTGGTATTTTTCCACTTGGAAGTTCATATTCAGTTCCATTATACAAAATTCAGTAACCAAACAATTCATCCCATTAGGAAACTTGATTTACTCTGTCCCTTTGGTTTATATTATTCCTAAGAATAATCCACCATTATTTTCCAAAATATAGTGTTCTTATTATCATGATCATAAGAATACTATATGACACTCATTGGGTTCTCAGCAACAATGTACCACATATAGAGATAAAGTAACTCCAAACTCTACCAACAAGTCATCAGGAATCAAGATATGATAAACAAGGACGTACGTAAGAATATATGCTACTATGTCATCTCTTGCAGAGGGTACAAATGCAACAAGCTTTAACTGGGAGATCACATAGCGGTTTAAAATCACTGCCAAGATTTTTTAGAAGCCCACACATGGTACTTAGTGGAATCAGCAGTTCCTGTTTTATCATAGTCCTGGAATGGCTTTGACTGCACACTGATTGGATGCTACTCGGCAAGGCCTCCTATTTCTGCCATTACTACAGTCCTGCTGCTTTCTGTTTGGGCAGTGATAACATTTAGGTTGGGGGTGGATGTCTTCTGATAGAGTCTGCCCCTTTTTCTCTCCTCATTTTAGCAAATATGGACTTATGGGGCACTTTCCTGGGGGTCGCTCATCCCACTCTGCTTTGACATTCTGAGTGCTGTTCTGGGTGGGATCTTCTTGGTTGGAAGGCTTAAGGCCTCTAGTTGCATATGCCCATTTGCTCTTACTAGCACTGCATCTATAATGTGGGAGGTAGATCTTTAGGAATATACACTGATTAACTTGCTGATCAAAACTGAAGATTCTACTAATTTATATCTAATGGGTTGGCTAATCTTCCCATGAATCGAATATATTGATTCTGGATGGTCAATATATGGTGGAAGGATCTACTGTAGACTAGATGTTATTAGCATTACATTTTGTATATGCTTGGCTCTTGTTGCCCTTTCAAGACAGCTTTTTGTAAAGGTTGTAACTAATACATGGTTAGTCAGATGTAAGACACCTATATTTTCTTATAGTCAAACGTTATGTTGCTGTTTTTAAGTAACATCCATTGTAAATACACGATTTTAGCTTATCTATGAAATTTTACTTAAATTAAATATAGTGTTCATAAAGCACGAAAAAGAGGAAACCGTCCAACCCTTATCCCCAAGAAAGGAAGGAAGAGAGGGAGAGAGAGGATAAAGCCAAAGGCTTGCGCATATCACGTGAATAAAAGCAATAAAAGTTCAGTCTTTTAGCTGAACTTTGATAGCTGATGGCTTCAACATGTCGTGTGAATAACTAGACTTCGTTAAAAAGGAGACTAACAAATTCCAAATCATGTGAACTAGCAATTAACAAATCATTAAACACAATTCTTATTATAACCGCACACCAATTACATCCAAGCTAATTGCCCATCGTCTTAAGGCGCAAAAGCTCAAGAACAACAAAACGGTTCATATGGAAAATCATTAGGCACTAATACTTACGTATGGTAAACTCAGATAGCGCATTGGAACTGCATAAAACCCAGAGAGAAGATCAAAAACGAAGTGATGACGTCAGCTCTAGAGCGGTAAAATACTATTGATGTAAAAATATGGCGGGAAAATAATGAAAGAAACCGTTGGCAGCAAGCATTGGAGGAGCAGCAACGGCGAGTTCGGCGACAAAGGGTGGCAGGCCATTGAAGAGCGAGCTTGAAGTAATCAAATTCTCTCTGTGGATAATTTTCTCCTTCCAGGAGCTCCAAATTCGAGTTGCGGAGGCTTTGACAACTGCATGATGATGCAATTACCAAAATCAGAATGGAAAGCAGGAGAAAGATGAATGCTGGATTGGGAGGAAGATAAGCCATAAATACAATTGTTCTGTTCCTCCTTTGTGCTTTCGTCTGGACTTGGGGTTTCGTGTTTGATTGTTATAACCTCTGTTTTATGCTTTTGATTCCTCGGGAGATTCGCGGTAGCTTGTGGGGCCCTGTGTGTCCTCCAATAAACGGAAAAAACATAATACGATTAACCCGAAAACATGGGTGATTAGAGTCAACATCATAATCGTACCAACCGAGTGGTCCAAGACTAACAGTAATTTTTCTATAATGTATAATATATGACACTGCATTGGAGTGGTTCCAGTCAGGGGTTTCGAAAGAAACGTCACAGGTTCGAACCTTGTCAAAGACAAGAATGTTTGAACTTCCTCCAGGCACACTAGTGTAAGAGCACTATTGGCCCGTGGAATGACCTGATAGGCTGACATGCCACCCGTCTATTGTTCTATTGGCCCGTGGAATGACCTGATAGGCTGACATGCCACCCGTCTATTGTTCTTTTCGATGTCAATAGGCTCTTTGTGATGTACCTGTGTTGTGACAAACTTCAACTAGTGGATTATGGGAACCTGATTTACATTTCTACACACCCAAACTTCTACTAGTGGACTCTGGAAATCTGATTTACATTTTTCTAAACAAACTTCGACAATAATGTTTGAACTCCCTTTGGCAATACAAGACAAGAATGTTTGAACTTCCTTCAGTGTCGAATGTTTGAACTCCCTTTGGCAATACAAGACAAGAATGTTTGAACTTCCTCCAGGCTAGCTGCATAGTGTGAGAGCACTATTGGCCCGTGGAATGACCTGATAGGCTGACATGCCACCCGTCTATTGTTCTTTTCGATGTCAATAGGCTCCTTGTGATGTACCTGAGTTGTGACAAACTTCTACTAGTGGATTATGGGAACCTGATTTACATTTCTACACACCCAAACTTCTACTAGTGGACTCTGGAAATCTGATTTACATTTTTCTAAACAAACTTCGACAAGAATGTTTGAACTCCCTCCAGGCTATTGCCAAAGACAAGAATGTTTGAACTCCCTCCAGGCTAGCTGCATAGTGTGAGAGCACTATTGGCCCGTGGAATTACCTGATAGGCTGACAGGCCACCCGTCTATTGTTATTTTCGATGTAAATAGGCTCCTTGTGATGTACCTGTGTTATGACAAACTTCTACTAGTAGATTCTGGGAACCTGATTTACATTTCTACACACCATACTTCTACTAGTGGACTCTGGAAATCTGATTTACATTTCTAACCACCCTGTGGGTACTAGTGGACTCTGGAAAACTGATTTACATTTCTACACACCGAAACTTCTACTAGTGGATTATGGGAACCTGATTTACATTTCTACACACCCAAACTTCTACTAGTGGACTCTGGAAATCTGTTTTACATTTCTAAACAAACTTCTATTAGTGGATTCTAGGAACCTGATTTACATTTCTACATACCCAAACTTCTACTAGTGGACTCTGGAAATCTGATTTATATTTCTAAACACCCTGTGGGTACTAGTGGACTCTGGAAAACTGATTTACATTTCTACACATCCAAACTTCTACTAGTTGAATCTGGAAACCTGATTTACATTTCTAAACACCCTGTGGGTACTAGTGGACTCTGGAAAACTGATTTACATTTCTACATATCATGTGGGATCGGCTTATACTAATGGACTCTGGAAACCTGATTTACATTTCTATACACCCTGTGGGTACTAGTCGACTCTGGAAAACTGATTTACATTTCTACATATCCTGTGGGATCGGCTTCTACTAGTGGACTCTGGAAAACTGATTTATATTTCTACATATCCTGTGGGATCGGCTTCTACTAGTGGACTCTGGAAACCTGATTTATATTTCTACACACCCTGTGGAATCGGCACCTTGTGGGTACTAGTGGACTCTGGAAAACTGATTTACATTTCTACATATCATGTGGGATCGGCTTCTACTAGTGGACTCTGGAAACCTGATTTACATTTCTACACACCCTGTGGAATCGGAGGTGACAGGGAGCTTACTGTTTGGGTTTCAACCTTTGCATTGCAGAAATACATGTCAAGTATATTAAAAAAATCAATATAAATTGAAGCTCATTGAATTATAAGAAGAAAATGAGAGAACTATATAAAATATAATAACTTTGCAGTTCTGAATTTTTGAATGCAAAAGTTTTTTGGTATTGGAGTCTCTGCTGACATAGTTATTACTTGAGCTAGGTTTAATTAAGTCCAACAAATTAATATAATAAGCTAATGAGAATGATGAATACGCCTATAATTTAATAAAAGTCACACCTTCTTGAATTTTGTGGGATCTCTGGTCAAAAAGTGAGTGTTTCGAAATCCCAGTTGTATTTTTCTCCTAACACGCCAATGCAACAACGACAAGCATTGGAAGCTCGGTTTGGGATCCCTGTGACATATAACCTAGGGATGTATCTTGGTATGCCTTTGCTGCAGGGTCGGGTGACTTCACGTACTTATGCCGGATAGGGGTGTCAAACAGGTCGTGTATCGTGTTTCGTGTTTCGTGTTTTTCGGGTTTCGTGTATCAAAGTGCTGTACCCATACCTTACCCGTTTGTTTCGCGTGTATAGATGTAGATACCCAAACCCGTACATGTCAGGTTTCGTGTCGTGTATCGGGTATACCCACGAACTTGACAAGTACAAATATTTCAAGTCGTGTATAGCTCATTTCATATAATTTTTAAGGTATTTTCAGGTTTCGTGTACTTAAATGACTACTGATATGATGTATGAAACAACAATAAGTACACAACCAAAGGTTAACGATTAAAATGAGTGAGGTCCTCTAAACTCAAATCACTTGACTACGCAATAATAGATTAAAGAAATGGGATTTGGAAATGGAGGAAGGGAGAAACCGAATAGGGTTACTTAATAGCACGGTAGTCTTTTTTTTATTTGAAAATTTATTTTTTATTTTGGTAATTATAAATTTTATTTAAATATATTTTTTATATTTCGTGTATAAACGGGTATAAACGGGTACCCGTGGGTATACCCGGACACGACCCCCCCGTTGGCGGGTATCTTTCAGGTCTTACCCGATTTGTACACGAAACCCATCAAGGTCATACCCATACCCGCAAAAATTCGTGTCAGGTTCGGGTCGTGTTTCGTGTCGTGTCTGAAATTGCCACCCCTAATGCCGGACTAGTAGAAAAAGTACGACGCCGGCTGGCTTCATGGAAGGGTAAGTTGTTATCTAGGGCTTCTCGGAATCTCTTAATTCAGACAGTTGTAGCTACACTACCTTATTATTCCATGCAAACATCTTTATTGCCTGCTTCTACTATTGCCACACTTGAGCGAATTAATAGAGCATTCTTCTGGGGAGAGTTTGATGGGAGCAGAAGATTGCACATGATGGCATGGGATTCGATTTGCTGCCCAAAGCGCATGGGGGGTACTGGTTTGAAGAAACTCCAACAAATGAATATAGCTCTACTGGCTAAACTCCTGTGGCGAGTGTTGATGCGAGAGGATGTGCTCTGGGTACAGGTGTTGCTGTCTAAGTATGGATCTCCGCTACGTATATCCCCACCAAGAAAAGCTTCTACACACACATGGCGGAGTATTCTAGCGGCTCTCCCAGCTGTGTTGGCAGGAATCACGCAGGAGGATCGTAATCAAATGGCAACTGGTGAGTCTCAAATCATTTCTTCTTGGCGGAGTAAACCTATACAAACATTCTCGGTAGCGTCGGTGTATGACCTATTAGTACCGGAGGTTGCAGAAGTGGGAGGCAGCTGTTGGCAACGCGTGTGGGCATTGAAAGGCCCACAGCAAGGTAATTTTCTTTTATGGCAGGCGAGACATGATAGGTTACCGACTTCGGTAGCTTTGTGGCGTCGTGGATCTGCGTCTTCTGCAATGTGTGGGGTGTGCAGTGGAGCAGTGGAGGATGGGATGCATGCATTACGTGATTGCTCAAATGCACGGGAAGTTTGGTATTTCCTTGTCCCAAGGTCTGGCCATTCTCAGTTTTTTTGTCGGGATGGAGGGGTTACGGGGTGGATAGACCGTAATTTAGATCCGCAACAGCAAGTGCATTACGGCGGACATCATTGGCCTTATGTTTTTCGGGAGGCTGTCCATTGCATTTGGACAGCACGGAATCAAGCGTTGTTTAGCGAGGATGTTAAGGATATTGATGCATATCATAAGGTTATCGACATATTTAATAGAGTCAGGAACATTAGAATAGCATGGCAGGAAATGTCAAGTTCATGATGTTTATTAGTTGTTTGTAGTGGCAGTAGTATTGTATTTGTACATACGTTGATTATTTGTTTATAAAGATCCCATTTCCTCAAAAAAAAAAAAAAAAGTCACACCTTCTTGTTTGAACCGGCCTACCCTCGGTTCAGGTTCCGGTCCAGATTTTCGGACCGTGAACCGTCGGTTCCAGAAACCGCCACCCCTACTGGTAGGCGACATTGGACAGGGGTGATAGTGTCAGGCTAATATGACCTATGCTTTAATTGAAATAGCACCGGCCACTAAATCGTCAGCAACAAAGCCTTAAAATATTGCATTTCGCGTCTCGCCGGAGCACGACCGAAGAGAAGGAAGGGTCTTTCCATTCCGTAGTAAATTCTGTATAGGGTTTTCTGTCAGTTGATTCAGCAATTATTGAAGGACGAGAGCGTGGCCCCGTCGCCCATAGTGCTGAAAACCCTAGCTCAACAGCCAGTTTTTCTCCCTTGGTCCTCTTAGCGCCTCAGCAATTGCCTTTTGTTCTTCGCAGCTAACCGAATAGAGTCTGTTTTGATGCCAAGGTGAATGTTTTCTTGGTTTTATTTGGAATCCGAAGTGTATTGATGGTTGAACTTGGTCTTTAATTGTATGTTTGTGAGCTCGATGTTTGCAATTAGTTGGAATAAGGCCAATTGTTTTTTAGGGCTCGTTTTTTCTTGAAAGTCGGTGTCAAATTGGAGAAATATTGATAAATTTAGTAGGGGTCGACTAATTATTGGTATGCCGGTATCTTCTGAAGATGCTTGTTTCATCGTCCGGATCAGTTCTCCTTCTTATATGTTTATTTATTTAGTATTCTTGATATGATTTTTGCACACTTTGGAAGAAGGACAAGAGGCCATTTTTGTTGCTCTAATTTGGGCTAAGATTTGATACACGTTTTATTAATTGTTCCAAGTTTCTAATAATTATTCTTCACGTGTTTAATTTGTTTCTTACAAGTTACATGCAAACAAAGAAGTAACTGACAATAAAATGTTCCCTGTCTGAGGGAGAAGATACAGCAGAGTTTGCATCTTATTATGTCATTTGTATGGTTGTGTTGACTGATGTAACTAAGCAATGCTGTAAGTGTGGTTCTCTTTTGAGTAATCACTATTACTATCATTATTTGTCTAAGATTCTTTTCCTCTACCACGATTTCCCTGCAATCTCGTCCCAAGATCATGATGTTGTCGGTGGAGAGTGGTATCCTTAGAGAGTATCGGAGGTGGGTCAGTGATGTAAAACTTCACCTAGAGCATAAAGTTCACCTAGAGCATATGGGACATCATATCCATGGAAATCGCAGCTCCTCCTGCAAAATGTAGATGTGCATTTGCAGCTTTCATTTGGAAGGCTGTGAAGGTGATGAGAATAACTTGCGATTATGTTAGTTATTGCTAATTAAAGGATGAAACATTTGGTTGGTATCAGAGCAATGAACATTTGGCTGAGAAATAACACTGGTCCATAGCAGAACTGCTACTAAGAATAACAGTGGTGTTAAAGCAGCGATTCATAGTTAACTTTACGTTGTTAGGTTTACTATAAAAACATTTAGATTTTTCTAAATCCCAGTCCTTAAGGGGTGTTCTAGACTTCGCCCCACAGATGTTTTGTTTCTTCGTTTCACATTTCTTGTCTACCACACTGACCTAGGAAGTCAGGTCTCTATAGGTTTGATCTTTTCTTTTTGGACCCCTTTATCTCCGCAAGTGCTTCAGTGTGTGATGGATGATCAAGAGTCTTATTTCCATTATCTTCTCGTCGGTCTTTTTTTTTTTTTTTTTTTTTTTTTGTCACCTTACTTTGCAATGTTGTGGCCTGATAACTCTTTCATGGCCCTTTGTTTCCTTTCCACAAGTTTTTCCATCATGCTGAAAAAAAGTTTCTGATACATAGTTGTTTTCCGTGGTTGTTAGCGTGTTTATGGTTCATAAATAGGGAGTTTATCTGTTTTGTCTTATTTCTTTTGTTTTTTTCCTGTCACCTGAGTTTTAATTTTACATAAAGATCTCCCACTATATAAAGTTCACATTGTCACTCCCATATGGGGACCAACAGTGTCTAAACATTTTGAAACTCAAATTGCCAAATTAGATCAAATCTAAAGAGCTTAACACCAACCTATGGAAAGTAGAAGAACGTTTGAAACATTCCAATAAAGTCCTCAAAGTTATGATGCCATGTCTTAATGCATGGTTTTTCTAAAGTATTTGCTTGTACTAAAAAACTGTGCAAATATGAGAATATCTATTGCCTGCTAATTTAAGTTGTATATTAAAGTTTGACGATGTTGATAAGTTTGATATTTGAAACAAATTTGTGAAGTTCCTTCAGCCTGAAAATTGGATGCCGATTCAGTATCTCATCTAAATGTTTCCTTAGTTGCACTACTTCAAGGGCCCAAATTTATAACTTATTTGCCTAATGAAGTTAGTAAGAGAGGGTTTCAGTAATAATTGAATTAAAGGTGAGTTTCTAATTGCAATAGTCTATGAACAAGATATTAGACAGCCACTATCCATTTCGGTTGGGCAAGTAAAATTTTTAATTGATTGCATCTGTCCATCTGTCCATCTGTCCATTTCGATATTGCAGGCAATAAATGCTGTATTTACACGTTAGATGCTGATTGATGGACCCTAATAGCTGTAAGTTTGGAAGAGGTAAGTTGTTTTGGCTCTTAGGTCTGTTATTTAACTTCATGATTTCTTCTATTCAATTGGGGTTGGAACAAAAGAACAGAACAGAGGTCTTTCCCCATCCTCCACACCCCCTAAAGATTAAAAAAAAAAAAAGCATGCCATCTGATCCCTTCCCTTTCTATTTTTCTACTTGCTATGTCTTTGCCTATGGTGGCTTATACTCTTTAAGATCTTTCAACTTGTCACTTTTGTGTGCGTGGGAATGAGAAGAGGGGGGGGGGGGGGGGTAAAGTTCAATTTAGCTAATCTGGTTGTTCTAAGGTGGCAATTATATTTTTTGGTGTTGAAGCTAATAGAAATCTTAAGTAATGGTGAAGAAGTATGTCGCCCATCTGTGATGTGTCCCAGACAAATTAAGAAGGGAAGGGGAGGGGGTTGTGGTTGAGGGAGAGAGAGGACGAGGAGAAGAAGAGAATTGGCAGTATCCTTTTTTTTAATCTCATTCGTATTCTGATTTATTGGAATAAAACACTTCTTTCCCCAGCCTTAGTTTAAAAAAAATTAAGGGTGGGACCCAAAGTTTTTAAACAGAATATCAAGAAAGTTAAATTAAATAAAAAAAGTATAATCGAAAGTCAAGTAAGAACAAGGTAGGCTACCCCTCTTTTGATTCTGTTATCGACAAAAGAGTCGAAGACACGAGTTATTAGACTCGAACAGAGAATGCTTCTTCTGCTATGCTTGAAGTGTAGCGGGGATTAAAAGAGTTGTCGGCATTCCCTCATAGAGTTTTCCATTTTTGGATTAGTTCAATTTTTGGAGAGGACTGCACCACGCTTTTGTATTCAGACTTGAACATATTTAGATGTAAGTAGGTGGTAGAGGCAGACTTGTGAAAATTCGATATCCTTTTGAGTTAAATATTGGCTGTAGTTTCGAATTATAAAGTTCGTGAGAAAAGAAGGAAAAACGCATATTTGCGAGAAAAGAATGGAAATTTATACACATTTTGCCGTGTAAGCTCCCGAACTCTCTCTCTCTTGCTGATACTTTGGGTAAATGAAAGAACATATCTTAGTGTCCTATCAGTTTTTCCTTTCTTCTTAGTATAACTACATGTGAAATGAGTGAGCTATTTTAATGGTCGTTTTTCTGAATTTGCTTGATGAATGATGAGTATTGCATGTTAGGAAATTTAGAGCAGTTGCGTTAGTTTACTTTCAAGGTAGCAGTTACATTGGCTTGATCTGTATCAGTTTCTGAATCTTACTAGTAGTTATACAGATTAACTGACTTTGTTGTTACTGTTAACTTGGTCCTTTTATTAATTTTAGGACCAAGAGAACTTACAGGTTCCATTGACCTCATAAGCCAGTTCAAATTATTGCCTCATTATGAGTTCTTTTGTAAGAAGTCACTTCCTGTGTCAATCTCCGATACACATTACCTACACAATGTGGTTGGAGACACTGAAATTAGGAAAGGCGAGGGCATGCAATTAGATCAGCTCATTCAGGAGAGTTCCTTTTCTAGAGAGGCCAGTAGAAGAATAGAGCCATTTGGCTTGGATGCTTTAAGAGAAGCTTTCCAGCTGAGGGAAGCAGCTCCTGTTGATCTGCCTGCTGTAAGAAATCTTAATTTATTTCTTTTTTAGGCCTTTGAAGTTGTGTGCTTTGCAACTTTTCTTCTTGCGAGTAGCCTGGATAGGAATGAACTCCCTGTAATCTCCACTTACCTTTTCTTGTTTATACTTCTCATATTCTGTATTTTTTGTTAAAACTTATCTCATATTTATCTCCTTCCAACTGGTTGCATAATACTCATCCATGACATCTGGTTTGAAGTCTGAGAAAGGTACTCCTACCATAGCTTCAAAATCTAAAAGTGAGAGTAAAGACAAGGAGAAGAAACATAGAAAGCACAAAGAAAAGGATAAGGATAAGGAGCATAAGAAGCACAAACATCGGCATAAAGATCGAAGCAAAGACAAGGACAAGGAGAAGAAGAAAGACAAAAGTAGCCATCAGGATTCTGGTGCTGAACCCTCAAAGAAACATCATGAGAAGGTTCTTATTTATTTAGCATTTGCAGCATGTGACCTTTAAGAATTGCTTGTGCTGAAAAGCTATATAATTCTTTGCTTTCTTCTTAGTCTTTCACCTAGCTCTTGAGTTTTGCTTGTTGGCAACTTTTTGGTTTTGGTAATTATATGATTTTTGCCTTTGTAAAAACCATTGGATGTGTCATAATCATTGAGAAGGTGCCTGCGTTTAATTGTAGCTGTGGTCCGTGATGTTTGAAGACTTATAGTAGATTTTTGTTTATTACCCCTCTGATCTACTTCAGCGAATTTCATTGTAACTGTTTGCAATGCGGGTGTAGAAAAGGAAAGATGACGGAGATGAAGATATCCATGACATTCAGAAGCACAAGAAAAGCAAGGTACATGATCGAGCTCGTTTGTCCTTTACTCCTGTTCTTCTCCCGTTCCATTTTTGTTGCTCTTGTATGTATATATTCTTTCTGTAGCCATCTTAAGATAATAGATGATCCTTCCAATTTATACAATTGTTTTGTTGTGTGACTTGTGTCTGCATCTGAAAATTTTCTATAAGTTAATAAGCTAAAAAATGCAGCATAAGATGGCAAAGATGGATGAGATGGGTGCTATTAGAGTAGCCGGCTGAAATTGGCTGCTTCCTTTGCTGTATATTCATGTCTGAGACGTTGCAGTTACAAATTTGGAGGCGTCCCATGCCTATGGTTGTCCGCTAATGAGGTATATACATTGTTTCTTCAAAACATATGTTAGTATTTAGTTGATGTCCCTCCTTCGCTGTATATTTTTCTTCTCTAAGGACACCGGGTTGTTCTTATTGCTTTGGCATTGTGGCGAGCCTCGCTGTTTCAACTCTTTTTCTACTCGTTGAAAATTTAATGTTTAATATTTCGCTTGGTCTACCTTTTGTCAAGTGTAAAAAGCTGCAGCGACTAAATGAAGCTTAGAGAAAATGTTGAGATTTGTTTGCCAGTGCGAAACATCCGTGTCATAGCAATATTTTCAGCTTCAACAGAGCAATAACTACTTTTTTCTTTACTCGATTGGGGGGATAGAAGGAATATTAATTTAATCTTATTCAATTCTCTTGCTTTTTTCCTTGCAGAAGTGTTTGGATGTTCCACAGTTCGTCAAAGGTGAATTCACCTTTGGAGGTCACTATTTTTTCGGTTCAGCGGTTCAGATCTAAGGAGGCTAAAGATGAAGCAAAATATGAAACCTCAAATCATGCGTCGCTAATTTTTTTTTTAAAAAAAATCAGAAACTAATTTTGTACATGTGGCTACGCGTGATTCGAGACCTCTTATTTTGTCTAAATTTTAGCCTCCTCATATCCGAACCGCTATTTTTTGAGCGGTGCAAGATGCCAAAAACAATTGTAGTTGTATATATTGGTGCTGATGTCGAAAAACTGGATGCTGGATGTTTCAATTACGCTTACACTAAGATCTTCATTTGAAACATGTAGCAAGTGGCGGCTCTTTGCAGCTCATTGTAGTTTTGAGAGTTGGGTTGAGTGAACTGCTAGCGTTTGTCCCACTTTTACCCAATTTTGTGAGAAAGATGATATATTTACAGGCTTTTGATTATCAATGAAGGAGAAGGTATATGAATTTGATTACCAGAAAGATGAAGCGATTAGGTCGTCAGTGACTTTAATAGCTAAAATCAGGTTGTTAAATTTATTGGGTTTTGTAGTTTAGTTGATGATCCTTTCACATATTGCTTCCTACCATTTCTTTTCCCCTGTAAAGAGGAATGACAAATTGTATGTGGATGGAGGAAAAAGTGTAAACTCTAATAGACAGTAGTTGATGTAGTAACTTTGGGTAGCGGTGCATTAGACTTGCACTGTTTCTTACTGCACAAAATTAGTTTATCAATCACGTTTCCAAAAAAAAAAAAAATGCCATTTGAGGTAGCAAAATATATTTTTGATGGATGCTATTTTGCAGTGGCGTGTTGTAAGGGCTGAGTTCACGCATTAGGCTTCTTCATGAAAGGTGGAAGCAGGTGGTCTTATTTTCTTCATTCGATTCTCGTGTAACGAAAATACAATGTATACTTATCTGGCGATTTTAACACAGGGTGGGCACGATAATACATGTACATTTGGTTTCCATATTATAATTTCAAAAGCCCAATTGTAAGAGGGCCGGAGCTTCTCCACCGGTTTCCTTCCCATGTACAAGACTGTAATTTTACTTAAAAAATTATACGTCGGAAGATGTACTGTATGTATAGGGCTCTACACACAATACACATTCCGATGTATGCTTTTTTATTTTATTTATTTTTAGTAAAACTATATAGTTCTGTACATAGAGAGAGGATGTAGATACGATATGTGGAAAAGAGCTGATCCACATTTTATGTCAATGTGCCGTGATCAAATGAGTGGAACTCAGAATATTGTTAGACGGACACGAATTGATACTGTATGATACGGGAAAATAAATACGCACACGCAGTTTCACTTCGTCCTGTATGC
>AP025048.1:9609489-9640018 GCA_036186865.1 Eustoma russellianum | reverse complement strand
ATAAAAGAAGACTTTATTTTGGACTATTTTGGCATAAATTGTTTCTGGAAGTATGCAAAAAGCAAACCAAAAGCATGAAATGTCTACAAGATGGAGTATCCAATTATAAACAACATAAAGGCTGTCACTTCCAATTTGGTGATATGGGGGAGTTGGTATGAGGATTCCATTGTCGTGAAATCTTTAAGACTAACACGAAATTTCTGAAGGAAGAGGAGAGGATAAAAAGTGGACCCACCGGTCTAAGAAAATCAACATGATCTACTTCCAGAAAGTAAGGCATCATGCCAGCAAAGGTATAAGCTGTTGAGAAGGCTAGTTCAAATGCTCTATGCATTAGAAATCCTCCAAAAATCCGGCCATGAATATTCCTTTGCTGTGGCTGGCAAATTAGAGAGTTCTCTAGCCGGGTGTCTCTAAGAAGAATACAGTCTCGATCGGCCAGTGCTGGCATATCACAGAAGATTCTTCCTTCAGCCAACAATGCCTCAAGTCGATTCACTTCCCCATTCTCAATCTCCTTGCGCTCTTCTCCTCTCTTCCTTTTCCTGAGTCTATTTCTTGCTTCAGCTGCTTCATAAAGAACTTTTTCTTGATCAGTTTCTGGAGACAACCGATTCACTTTAGCTGCTTTCCCTGTCTTGTAGTCACGAGCAACAAAAATGAAGTTTGCCGTCAGAGCCACACCATCAATGCCACCTGCAAGGAGAAATAAACTGAATTGGAATCCTATGGAGATTAACGAGTGCCAGACAAGTTACTAATAGTTTCCCACAAAACATGATGCTCCTGCATGAAGTTCATGAGATATAAACATAGCCATCAGTAACACAAGAACTGAAAATTTCGGAACAAGTAGGTAGCAGAAAAATGAGCAAACCTCGACAAATTTATTGTGCAATAAAAGCGTAAAGCATTGATTTCGTAGGAGATCATCTATCTAATGTCCTACATATAATGGTAACTAGTATCTCAGCTTACAAGGCCTCAAACTATAACACTTTGTAAAACAGTTCAGAAAACAGGATAGAAGAATGACACATGATCAAAACTCCTAATCTACATAACACACCCCTGAGTTAGACAGAATAGAGGGGACAAAAGTGAGAAACAATATCGAAGATTTTTAGAAGTAATGTCTCGGGGGTAGGGGGGGGGGGAAGTGCTCTCAAAACTTTGCATAATAGGACAAGATTAAGCTTGTACAGCAGGTGGAAGCAGAACAAAGTAAGATGGCATACTATTAAACAAAAACGAATAACACTTGTAGAATACTGTTTGGCAGTTCCCAGAAAGAACACTTTTTAGCCGTTCTGCGGAATAAATCTTATGCAACACAGGAAGTAGGAATACAGACTATAGAGAAATATGATATACACATATATAACAATAACAAAACTGAAGCCTTTTTTCCATTTTGTGGGGCCGGCTACATGATATACGCATATACCGAATATAAATTGAACTTCAAAGGGCATTGATGATTCATATGGCAAAGTTATAAGACAACACAATTACTAACTAATTGGCAGAAAACCTTTAGGTTTAGCGGTTGAGTAGCATTTTCCCCGTCCCAGGTACTCGAGTTCGAATTTTTTTTCCTATTTTTTTTTTAAAAAATTACTAAGTAATTATTGGTTTGGCCCTATAGCTGATGCATCTTGGTTTAATGCTTTTATTTCCTTAAGTTGGTACGGCATTCCGTACTCACGTAATTTCCTGGAGGCATTTGTGACAAGAACCAGAAGACATAATTAGATCAGGGTAATACCATCTGGAGGCTGAGTTACTTCCAGTTGAATCTCAATAGAAGAGTGCCCAACCCAAATAACGGCGCCATCCATTTTCAGGTCAATGTCAACACTAATTGGTTTCTTCAGTATCATTTTGTCAACTGAAGCAGTCACAAGCAAAAGTGGCCTAGTCATGCTGTCATCGTCTGCACAATGCTAAACACAAGCAAGCAACATATTATTACACGGGAAAACAAAAAAATAAGAACGTTACATGGTGAACTTGACTAACAATCACGAAAAATTGAATAGAAAAGACAAGTTATATGTCGGCTAACGTTATTGCAAGTAACCTGTGAGTCCAAGTCAACAAGGCTTCACAAATAGAATGTTTTCCTTCTTAAAAGTATAATTAACAAAATTACAATAATTCGATGGAAAACAGTAAACTCAATAAAGATTAGTCCGGGACATTGTGATAAGCAAGTCAAATTTATGTTGGTAGCCATTTACCACAGTGTTGGACTACCTTACTACAAAAGATAGGCACTTAGGCAACAAAATAACTTTCAGGAGTTAAAGTCGTGGACTCAACAATCCCGATCAAGAAGATAGCTTTCCCTTTTTACTAAACAAAAGGAAAAATCTTGACAGGTGAAACTGCCCTAAGCATCCACCGATTTGCGTGGACAAGCAAGAAATGCAAAACAGAACAATATTCATGGAAAAGATAGACATTTCCCTTGAATTCAATAATCAAGCAGAAATATACCAATGTATATAAAAAAACAATACAACAGGACTTCTACACAAAAACCATAATTCAACGTAATTTTATTAAGGGAGTGGACCCTTTATACCTTGACAGAGATTGAACCAGCAAGAGCATCAAGATCTTCAAGCAATTTACCAATTCTAACCTCATTCCAAGGATCCCTGTATTGCTCTCTCAACATATAGTCGGTAGAGAAATTATACAAAACAGTGGTACGGCTCTGAGATGGAGTTCTTGTGAGCAATTCAGTTTGTGGGGGTGCATCAAGTGGAGGGTCAAGAAGCCTTTCAAAGATTTTAGACCTAGTTTCCCACAAAGCATTTGTTACAGGTGAACTATACATTCCAGGCCACAAATTGAGGGGCTTTTTGGTAGAGGAAATGGGATCATTTTCCTTTAAGCCTATCAGGAAAGGATCCATCGGAATTCTGAAGAAACTGAAGAGGGTTTGTGAAGACAAAATCAAGAAAATAGGTTATCTTGATGAAAATTGATAACGTCTACAGCAAATATCGGGAAAAATTCGGTTTGCTGGTTTATCTTTACTCCATTGTGGAAATATTGTGGCAGTATGTGAAGATGCCAAGATGCAGGGCAAGCCGCTGCTACTATTTTGTAGTAGTAATTTTTATTGTTTGAATAGATACACAGATGCTACTAGGTAGACTTTTGCCTTTGAAATTACTAATTAATAATGGGTAGTTGGATAGTACATGTGGTGAGTTGGGAACTATGACATATTTACACAAGCCATCTTAAAATTCTACCTTTTCTTTAATGTTCTTACTATGTACTTCGACTTGTCTTACCATGATTATATATGGATGGGATCTCTCAACTCAGTGTCCATCACCCGACACGTGGTAGAAGGAGAGAGTAGTGAAGCTATATGTGAGTCAATCTCATTTAGCTTCACCATTCTCTCATACTGCCACGTGTCAAGCGGTGGCAGTGGGGTGGGATATAAATGTTATATGGGTTCTCAGCCATGTAACATATAAATGTTAAATAATTTTTAGAAGGAACAGAAAAAAAGTCATGACATGCCATAAGTTAGTTATTCCTACAAATATTTATCAAACTTAGAGTTACATCACATCATTTTTGAAAACCATGCAGCTCATCAATGTAATTTCGACTGTGTAATTATTGGAGCAAAAAACCAAATCCCTGGCACTGGGAGCCTCCACTACTCCGGTTCCAAAGAACATTATAGAAGATGCAAATTAGTAGCTTAGCCACAAGGATTCCACACTGCAAATTGGGCCTTTGGTCCAGCACTAGTGAACCATCCACACTGTACGTGCCACTAGAATCGGTTGTGTATAGGGCTGTAAACGAGCCGAACGAATCGAGCATTGCGTTGTTCAAGCTCGGTTCATTTAACTTAGCAAACGAGCCGAGCTTGTTCGTTATTTAAACGAACTTATTTAATTGTTCAAGCTTGGTTCGTTTAACTTACGAACAATATTAACGAGCAGAACATCTTAAACGAACGGTGCCATTTACCGAGTTCGAACAGAAAAAAGGTGTTCAAGCTTTGATCATTAACCTTCTATCCGAGCTAAGCTCGAGCTCGAGACAAACGAGATGAATAACCGAACGGCTTGGTTCATTTACAGCCCTGTTGTGTAACTCTATCAGAAATATTTGAGCAGAAGTGAAAAAAATGTCGTTATATATGAAATTGCCCTTGCAGAATATATGTTTTGCTGGAAAAAAAAAAGAGACAAATATAGTACTACCAATCAATAACATAATTACACAATCTAAAATTTTGCAAGAAATTTAAGAAGTTGTATAAATGTTCTTAAGATGTCGGAATCAGTTACCAAAATGTCTGCCCGAAGTTGGACACTTACCCTATAGACTGAGCCCAAGTGTAGAATTACCATGTGGGCTGAGAATGTATCAGGCCCATAAACACATTGGTAGATTTGCTCAGCAACATGTGTTCCACATGTTTTCGAACTGGTAGATATCTAACCATTGTCTCTATATCACAGGTACTGGGACTTACTATATACAAAACGGGTTCAAATCTCCTCACCGCCACTTCCTCATCGCACGCGTCACTGCGTGACAAGTGGTAGCAGAGGTGGTGAGGCTGGATGAAGGTCCTCATCCAGCCTCACCGGCTCCTGCTGACACGTGTCGCGTTGTGGTAAGCGCCCATCCTATGCAAAACCTACATGAGAATCATTTTTTGTTGTTGTGAAATAAACCTGCAGGAAGATTTGCATTGTTAAACCGTTGAGTGGAAATCAGTAAGCTACAGGAATGGCAACCAAGATAAGCAAAATCCGGAGCTTTTTGATGCTAATATTGTTCTCGAGCCTTCCAGATTTGTTCAAGACGAGCATTGCAACACAGCCATCTCAAGCAAGGAAAATATTTCAGTGACGCGGTAGGGGGACGTGTTTCGCACGCGTCCAATCATGGCCGACACGTGACGAAATCTGGCTAGCTTTTTTTTGCTTTTTACGTTTTGACACATGACGTGTCATGATTGGCCGCGTACAAAACGTGTCTCCCACCGCATCACCAAAACAGTTTCCCTCAAGCAAAAGGCGGCAGAATTGGAAATGAGGTTAAAATTGGAGCCATTTTTCACATGAGCTCGTAGAACGGCGGATTCCACATACACACACATATATATGGCCTCGAGTTCGATTCCTCTCCCAATTTATATATATATATATTTATGTATGTATGTATAAAACCAACCAATAAGGGCATGTAGTTATCTAGTAATTGCGATTATATGTGTATACACACACTCTTGATAGTTGAGTTTTATACTCTCTTGATAGATGATTTTTATATTCTTTTGATAGTTTACAGTTCGTACATGTGAAAGTATAGAGGGGAAGTTTGGTCAAATAGTAGATAAGTTATCTAAATAATTAAAACATAGGTATTCGAAGACAAATGTTTATATGTAAGAAAGGATAACTATATGAGAAACGATACAAGAGACGTTAAAATCAGTACCGTCTAGTGAATCAAACGTGTTTGCGTGTTTGTCTTCTTCGATTGGGGGGGGGGGGGGGGGGGGGGTCTGATAGCAATAGTCAACTCTAATAAAACATTCGCTTATTGCGATTTTTAAATAAACCGAGAATAAATATACTCCAGGTACCATCATTTATCAACAATGTGCACGTAATTTTATTTGTTGCAAATTATCAGAAACTTCCTAATTGAAGTCAGACCAAGCCAAGTCCACGGTAATCTGTATTATTTAAGGCAGCCTTTTAAATTATTTCTATGATTACTCCTTATTTAATGGAGTACATAGAAAATAATGAAATATTCTGCAACGAAATCAAGTGGAATATTATATTACTTGTCCCCCTGTTTGCATTTACGGGGAAAAGAGGAAGGAAAAGGAAGGGATCAAAGGAATTTATCTGGTGGGTCTCGAAATATAAAATAAAATGTATGTATAAGTCAAGATGATGATGTTATAAGATTTAGCTTACACGGTATATTCATTAATAAAGATTAATGATATTGATGGTATCTTTAACCATTGATCTGTTTAATTTAATATCACCATGGTTACCTTTAACATCGAAATTTATATCAATGGAGGACTTCGACATCTATGTTATTTATCTGAGTTAATTACAGTATGTATTTAAATGTTGAATTGATTGCTGTGAATAATTATTATACAAAGAAAAAAAAAAAAAGAGAGACTAGATTACTAGTTCAGAATTCGACTAAATGATTTGCAAATTGGTAAATTACCAATAACGATACTCGATAGATAATGACCGACAAAAACAATGTCTAACCAAATTTAGACAATCTTTTCTGCTGTCCCATGTACACAATCATACTCATCTGGTAGATTCCCGATGACTCATAATGAAAATTGCGTCAAGTTGTGTCAATTAACTATTACTTCACAATATCAGAAGTGCAACTAATTTAACGAGTCATTTCGCTTTATTCCATCGTATTTCAAAGTCAAAGACCCAATTAAAAATGAAAATTTTAGACGAAGACAATAGGAGTGTAAAAATCAAATTTTAAACTAGGGATGAAAATAAAATTTTCTTAAAGTTTATGAAAGGTATTCTTGATTTATCAAGAGAATGTGTAATTGTAATAAAAGTAATGAATTGGAATCTTAATTTTATCAAAACACACATTGTTTTGACTACTAACAACTCCCAAATATTTTGAGAAATGTCATTAGATAAGTAAATTCTTCAGGGGTCACCATGACATCAGATGACTGACGTATACATAAGAGTGACTCAACTGATTCGGAAATACATAAACCAACCTTAGGCTATATCCTGCCAGAACAAAAGTCTGGTTTGTGGGGACAATTTGTGTGGGTAACTATGTAAGATTTCAGGAAGCCGTTAAACTGCTGATTACATCCTCTCGTAATTGCAGGTCAGCGCTACAAATCCAATAGCTGGCCCTTATATTTCAAAGACAAGCTGCAGGAAGACTTGCAACCATTGAGTGGAAATTAGTAGGCAACAGGAATGGAAACAAAAAGTAGTCAAATACCAAGGTTTTTGTTGCCAATATTGTTCTTAGGCCTTCCGGAAATGCTTAATATTGGGTCTGCAATGCAGCCATCACTGACAGAATGGAGCAGGGTTAAAGATGAGGTTAAAGTTGGAGTCGTTCTTGATATGGGCACATGGAACGGCCGGACCATCTTCAGCTGTATGGAAATGGCAATTTCTGATTTCTACTCTTCAAATTCTCACTATAGAACACGGATAGTTCTGCATTTAAGGGAGTCCAAAGGAGACCCCATGCAAGCTGTATCTGCAGGTCAGCAATCTTCTTTTCATACTCCTTCCGTTCTAAAAGTATTGTCATATTTGATTTGTCAACGTTGTGTAATTCATACATTATGAATTACACTATGTTGACATGTCAACTATGACAATGTTTTTACGACAGATGGAGTGGCCACTTTGGATTTGAGTAATGCTGAAGAATATGATCACATTTATGATACGATGATTGAAAGCCCATCATTTTGCTGTGTTTCTTTCTACAATTGCAGCTGTTGATCTCCTGGAAAATGTCAAGGTACAAGCTTTGTTAGGACCAGAGACATACTCGGAAGCCAAATTATTGGCTCAGCTGTGGGACAAAGCAAAGGTTCCAATGTTTACATTTTCTTCGGTGCTTTCATGTCATGGAACATCTCCTTTTATCATCCATATTAAACAAGATGAGAACTTTCAATTCAAGGGCTTAGCAAACGTCCTAACTTTGCTCAAATGGAGGTTGGTAAACATAGTTTATGAGGATTCGGATTATGGAAAAGATTGTTTACCATATCTGATTGAATCCCTCAAAGAACAAAACATTCATATTGCTCACAGGATTGGCATTTCTGGGTATTATACTGATGATCAAATGGTCTCTGAGCTGCATAAGCTGGCGAGTAACACACAAGGAGCCATAAATGTTCTTGCTATGTCGTCAGAAGCGACAGCAGCACGCCTATTTTTGTGCGTCAAAAGGCTGGGAATGATGAAACAGGGATATGCTTGGATTCTTACAGAACAGAGCATTGACACTTTGGGTATCGACACGATCGATTCGTTCCAAGGGGCTTTGGGCATCAAAGCCCATATTCCGGCTTCAAGAAAATTGGAGGAGTTGACATTGAGATGGAAAGATGGATTGGAAGAAAAAGGTAATCAGAAGATAAAGCCAAGAGAACTTCCTGTTTCTGCCATTTTGGCCTATGATACTGTGTGGGGTCTAGCACAATCTTTGGAAGAAACAGGACAATTGGACAAGATGGAAGGGACTGAATTTGAAGGCTTGAGTGGTGAATTCAAGATCTTGAATGGTAAGCTCCATTCGGAATCATGTTCTATTGTGAATATGATTGGCAAAGGCGAGAGGGTTGTCGGATTTTGGACGCGGAAATTTGGTTTGGTTAAGGAAACACAAGTTTTTGAAGAATCCATCGTTTCCCCTAGAAGAGGTCTTGAAACTGTTTCATGGCCAGGGGATTCGGTGATGCCTCCAAGAGGTG
The DNA here is from genome assembly GCA_036186865.1 of Eustoma russellianum. Classification (NCBI taxonomy): domain Eukaryota; kingdom Viridiplantae; phylum Streptophyta; class Magnoliopsida; order Gentianales; family Gentianaceae; genus Eustoma; species Eustoma russellianum. The sequence continues at coordinate 9,631,473 of AP025048.1, read as the reverse complement.
TGCTTGGTGTAACAAACAATACAAAACTTAGGATTGGAGTAGCAATGAATAATGGATTCCCTGAACTGGTTTCGAGTAATCATGATCCTCTAACCAATGTCATAAGTTTCACAGGCTATTGCATTGATGTGTTTCATGACGCCATTAGCTCTTTGGATTATGGGGTACCTTATGAGCTCGTCCCTTATGACAACAACAAAAGCTACAACGATCTGATTTATCAAGTCTACCTTGGGGTAATCTTCTTATCATTTTCTATCTACTTCTTCCTTCAACTTCAGCCCACCTTAATTAGTCGTCTTTATTGGTTAATAATCGTAAGGACATATTTTTGCCGAAAATAAAATGTTTGGATTATCTAAAAAGGAAAACAAGATTACTAAACAAGGACGGAGGGAGTATTTCCTGTCAAACGGAAGGAAAGTAAAATTATTTCCCTTGAAATCAATTGTACATGAGGTATCCCCTTTATAATATCTGTATGCTACTATCTAGAGTATGCTACTACCTAGGGTATGCTACTATCTAGGTTATGCTATGATATCAATCTAGGATTTGGTTTACATGATTTCTTCTCAATCAATCCAGATTTGATTTTCTCTTTCTAACACTCCCCCTCAAGTTGATCAGTGGGATCACAAATGTTCAACTTGCCAAGTACTTTCGAGAAAATCCTTCCTGTTACTGCTTTAGTGAGAATATCAGTCAGTTGATCTTCAGATTTCACAAATGGAAGCTTTATCGTGCCATCCTCGATTTTTTCTTTTATAAAATGTCGATCAACTTCCACATGTTTTGTTCGATCATGTTGAACAGGATTTTCAGAGATGCTTATTGCTGCCTTGTTGTCACACTTTAGTTTGCACGGACGTTGTGGTGGAAAACCAATCTCAGTTAATAGCTTTTTCAGCCACAAAATTTCTGCTACTTACTCCTTTTGCAATTCCTCGAAATTCTGCCTCTGCGCTAGATAAGGCTACAACTTTCTGTTTTTTTACTTTTCCACGTTACCAGGTTTCCTCCTACCAGTGAGAAGTATCCTGAGGTAGACCTCCGATCATTTGGATTACCTGCCCAGTCTGCATCAGTGTACGCCTCAATGTCAAGATGTCCCCTTTTTCTAAATATTAAACCATTCCCTGCTGTGCCTTTCAGATATCTCAAAATTCTCATTACAGCTTCCATGTGTTCCTCTTGGGGTTGATGCATGAACTGGCTCACAACGCTGACCGCATACGCAATGTCTGGTCTGGTGAGTGCCAAATAGATCAATTTTCCAACAAGCCTTTGGTATCTTCCTTTATCAACCTGTGTCCTTTCCTGGCTTATTCTAAGTCCATGATTTACCTGTATTGGTGTATCGATAGGTTTGCAATCAATCATACCTGTCTCGGCTAATAGATCTAGCACATACTTTCTCTGAGCTATGAATATTCCGTGTTTAGACCTGAGTACCTCAATCCCGAGAAAGTATTTCAAGCCTCCTAGATCTTTCATTTCGAACTGTGTGAATAGATAGTCCTTCAGTTTCAACATTTCTTCATGGTCACTTCCAGTTAGTATCATATCATCTACGTAGATGATTAAACAGGTCACCAAGTCTCCCCGGTGTTTTATGAATAGAGTGTGGTCAGAATTGCTTTGTTTGTATCCATATTGCTTCATGGCTGCAGTAAAGCGTCCAAACCATGCCCGTGGTGACTGTTTCAACCCATAGAGTGCCTTCTTGAGTTTGCATACCTCTCCTTCTTGAAAATCCTCCGCAAACCCTGGTGGAGCTTCCATGTAAACTTCTTCGTTCAGGTCTCCATGGAGAAATGCATTCTTTACATCAAACTGGTGAAGTGGCCAATCTTTGTTTGCTGCTACTGAGAACAAGACTCGAATAGTATTAATCTTTGCTACTGGAGAGAAAGTCTCATCATAATCAATTCCACTAGTCTGTGTGTATCCTTTAGCTACTAGCCGAGCCTTATATCTTTCCACAGATCCGTCTGCATTGTGTTTTACTGTGAAAACCCACCTACATCCAACTGGTCGTTTTCCCTCTGGTAGTCTGCACTTGTCCCACGTCCTGTTTTTCATTAGTGCCAACATCTCTGTTTCCATTGCCTCCTTCCATTCCTTCGTTTGTTTAGCCTCGTGTACTGTTTTTGGAATTTCTTGGTTGCATAAAGTGGCGATGAACGCTTTTACTGAATCTGATACTCTCCCCCTTACCAGACTTCCAACTGGATACCGAGTGGTCCGAGATATCCGTTCTGGAGAATACCGGATAGGAGGAATGCCTCGAGTACTCCTGTGAGGAAGAACATATACACTACCTCCGGATGTCTCAGGATTAGAACTTGTATCAGAATTAGAAGGTGCAATATCAGAGCGCATAGACTCACTTACCTCTTGTCGAACATCATCCGAGGGCGGATCCTGAGCAGGTTCTGTAGCATTGGTCTCTATAGTGGCAGGTGGTAGAGAAGAAACGGCTGTAGGAGAAGTATCCAACCAATCAAGTGACTCTGATTTCTCCTCCCCCAGAGTGCGGGATTGGGTGGAGTAGTAAAATTCTGTCTCAATAAAGTCACAATCCATCGTCACATAAAGCCGATGACTAGTTGGGTCGTAGCACCGGTAGCCCTTCTGGTGGGTGGCGTACCCCACAAAAACACACTTGACAGCACACGGATCAAGTTTTGATCGGGTATGTTTTGGTATGTGGACAAATACCGTACAACCAAAGATGCGAGGTGGGGTACGTATGGATGTCCTGTAATAGGCAAAAACGTGGATACATGAGAACTGCACAATTCAACTCCCGTGTAACATGACTTAGTGATAACAACTTGCATGATAGGGATGGCACATAAAGGCAGTTTTGTAATTTTAAATGTGGAGAAATGGTAACAGTGCCAGCTCCCCTGACAGGAGCAAGTTCACCATTGGCTGTTTGAATGTGTGACTTCGTTGGCCGAACTGGGTTCGTAATGTCAGATAAATCAAACGTCATTGTATCCGTTGCCCCACAATCGAATATCCAGCGGTCATCTTGGGTAGTTTTAAAACAAGATTTGTTTTGTGACAAAATTCCATTACCTCGGTAAACGGTGCCATCCTTGCCTTTTTCATTTTTTCTCCTGCTACATGGGTCCACCCCCTCCCCCTCTTTTTCTTTATTTCTCTTTTTCTACTTTCTTCTCTACATGGGTCCACCCCCTCCCCCTCTTTTTCTTTATTTTCTCTTTTTCTACTTTCTTCTCTCCACCTACATACGTCCACCCTCTCCCCCTCTTTTTCTTTATTTTCTCTTTTTCTACTTTCTTCTCTACATGGGTCCACCCCCTCCCCCTCTTTTTCTTTATTTTCTCTATTCCAGCTGGATCCCTCTTCTCGGTACTCCCCCCATTTCTTCCCCCTTTTTTCTATCTTCTCCACCATCCTCCATTCTCTCTTTGTCTTCTCTCATTCTCAGGCTGTGATTTTTCAGGTTAATTATTTCGGGAAACTTACCTTGGGTGGCTGGTGAGTGACCGATGTTTGCACTGCCTCTGGCCACCTCTTCTGCCTCGGATGCGTGGCCATCGTTGTGGTCTGTGAGGCTTGTAGTAGCATTGCTTCTCCCTTTATTTCTGTCCTCCCACCAAGGTGGATATCCGACGAGTTTGAAGCACTCATCCTTGGTATGTTTGTTTTTCTTGCAGTGTGTACAAAATAGTTTGGTTTTGTCCTCCCGTGATGAGGACTGCCGTGGTTTATCAAAGGTGTCTGAGCGGGTGGTTTTTCGTAGATCTGGTTGCTTTCTGCTGCCGGATCTTGTTCCGGCAGTCAGTCCCGTCCCTATGTCGCCCGGTGATGTAGTCCCTGCTAGGGTGGAGAGAGTTACTACTCCGAGAATCTGGAGTCTGGCAGCCTCTCTTCCTACTAGTGCATAGGCTGACTCTACTGAGGGCAAGGGGTCTTGCTTGAGTATATCTCGACGAACTCCTTCGTATTTATCACTCACAGCGGTCAAAAACTGGAAGAGTCGCTGTTCGGCTATGACTCTGTTATATGCTGCTATATCTGCTTCAAGTTGCATCGGGTTGGGGGTCCTTCGATCGATTGCCATCCAGAGACCTTGTAATCTGGTCCATAAAGTTTCCAAAGTGTCTTCTCCCTGTCGGATGGTATATGCCCGTCTATGGAGTTCATATGCTTGAAACGAGTCACCGCCACTACCATACGTGACGGCCAGTCCGTTCCATAGTGCTCTGGCAGTAGAATATTGAGCAACACTGTTTACTAGTAAGGCTCAATATTCTGTACAATCCAGGTGAAAACAGTATGGTCTGACTGTTCCCACCGGGAATATGTTGGATCTGTAACTGCTGGCGGTTCATTGATTAAGTGAGGTGTCTTTCCTCTGCCTCCTATGGCCTTCTTCATGAGATTAGCCCATAGAGGGTAATTGTCATTGTCCAACTTGAATCCAAGAGACAAGCTTTCAGGGGTTATTTCGGTGGTTGGTAAGGTACCCAGACTTGATCTGAGTAGGTTGGCTATTTGCAGGGTTAATTCATCGGTATTGGCTTTTGGTTGGCTTGTTCCTTCCTCAGCCATGGCTAACTTTGGGTGGACAGTGAGGAAATAATTTTCTGAGTCCCCAGAAATTATTTTCCTTGCTCTGATACCATGTCAAACGGAAGGAAAGTAAAATTATTTCCCTTGAAATCAATTGTACATGAGGTATCCCCTTTATAATATCTGTATGCTACTATCTAGAGTATGCTACTACCTAGGGTATGCTACTATCTAGGTTATGCTATGATATCAATCTAGGATTTGGTTTACATGATTTCTTCTCAATCAATCCAGATTTGATTTTCTCTTTCTAACATTTCCCAATGTATTACTGCACGATCCTACAAACATGGACATAAAATGTGCAATCTCGTTCCAGTATCAAGTTCTTTAATGCACTGCGTAAGTTTAATAAAGTAAACAAAACTGCAGTGTGTTCAGTCTGATATAAATTGTTACGTTGCCATTTTGATTTGAATAGGAATTTGATGGTGCGGTGGGTGACATAACAATCAGAGTGAGTAGATCTTTGTATGTGGACTTTACAGCGACATACACAGATTTAGGGGCCGGAACTATAGCCAAAAGAAGCGTGAGTGACATGTGGGTTTTTACAAAACCGCTTCAGGATAAACTGTGGTTCACAAGTGCTGTGTTTTTCGCCCTCATGGGTTTGGTGGTTTGGATCATTGAGCATCCTATCAATGAAGAATTTCAAGGCTCTGTTTCACGACAACTTGGAACACTTCTCAGCTTCGGGTTTTCAACTCTCGTCTATACTCACAGTTAAGTTTTCCACATTCTACAGTGGTTACTCCACAGCAAATCAAAGATAGATATGTGGACATGACATGTCAATTCTTCATTTCTTACAAAACAACAAATAGCATTTACTCCTGAAGCATTTCCTAATTTTGTTTTTTTTTTTCTAAAACTGTAGGAGAGAAGTTGAAGAGCAACTTGTCAAAGTTTGTAGTGAATGTATGGCTGTTTGTAGTGCTTATACTGACCTCCAGTTACACGGCTGCTTTGAGTTCTACGCTAACGGTGAGGCAAATTCAGTTAGCTTCAGCTGGGGATTACATAGGAGTCCAAACAGGCTCTTTTCTGGGTGGGGAAATCGCGAGCAACATCAATTTCAAAGACAATCGGCTTCAGCCGTATGGCTCGCCGGAGGATTATGCCGCTGCTTTATCAAAAGGAAGTAAGAATGGGGGAGTAACAGCTATCATTGATGAAATGCCATACATCAAGATCTTCCTTGCCAAGTACGGCAGGGATTATGCCATGGTTGCGTCTTCATCTACCACTGGTGGTTTTGGCTTCGTGAGTAACTCATATCTTCTGCCTCTTTTGGTTGGTTATTTCGTCGAACACCTTACCTCTATTTCTTCTCTATGATTTATGCATTTCCATAAATTTTGCCGGATGAGATGGTTCTTCGGTTTCAGACCATCAAATAAAAAGGTCATCACATGCATATTTACTTGTCACCAGATTGACCAGTATTTGACAGATAACACTCGAAGTTTTGTCTACAGGTCTTTCGAAAAGATCTATCGCAGTTGGTTTCGGACATGTCGCTAGCAATTCTAAAGATGCGGGAAGATGGAAAACTGGAACTGTTGGAAGAGGAATGGTTCAAGAGAAAATCGTCCTTCTTACCTCAAGATATCTCCACTCCAGACGTACTCGATTTCGACAGTTTTGGTGGTCTTTTCATAATTATTTCTGTTTCCATTGCCTTAGTTCTAATTTTGCGCCTCATCTTAGCTTTGGTAAAGAAGGTCCAAGAAAATTATGTCATGAACAGCCTGCTATGTGGAGGATACTTGGCCTTCTTCTTAAGGTTTATTGCCCCAAGAAACCAAAACCTAATTGAGCTAGCTCGCGTGAGATAATGTCTAGTTGCGGAATGTAATTTTGTTAATACTCTGCATAAAGCGATACCTTTTTCTTCTTCAGAAGCAAAGAGGGTATACAGAATCACCCATTTCTGGTGGGTGAATAACCTGTTGTGAAATTTTTACGCTGCCTGGAAAACTAGCAGGAATCATTTCTGATCCGATTGCATAATCCTGTAAAAATCTAGATAGGGTACAGTAATCACAATTCAGGATGACTATTCATTTCCTCTTCTTCTTTAGAAGCGACGCAGCGTGTAAAATCATCCTATCAACCTCATCAAGTTCAGGTATGTCTAACCCTTCACTTGCTGCCTTTTCTCTTCTCGCATTAGAAGAAATTTGTCGCAAATGCTCGGAAAAATCTTCATTTTCCTCAGTTTTGCCAGTAGGAAACTTTTCAAACTTATCTAGATAAAGAGGCTGCTCTACCTTCTCATATTCTGATTCGGATTCAGAATCAAAAGCATCTGATAAATCTTCAGGATCAGACAGAGAAACCGAGTCCACTGTATCATCATCATCATCCTTGCCATCAAAGATTTCTGAGTTTTTAGCCATTATTTCTTTCAGTCTCTGGGATGCCTTGTCTGCTTGTTCCAAGGGGAATTGAGAGTCAACTGCTAGAGGTGACGTTGAACAGTTCTCTTCAGAAGAACTGACATTATTGTTACCCTGTGCTTGAAGCAACTCAAGGTCCTGCTCGAGTCGTGGGATGTATCTCCTTACAGCTCTTAGCGCATCCCTGTATTTGGATTTATCCAAGGCCTGCAGGCAAGGAACAGAGAGAGTTGGAGAAGTGACAACAGCTATGTGCTATTAATTGCCAGAAATATCAAGCAGCTGAAATGAAATGTGAAATATGCGACAAAACAAGACAGTAAGACCTTCTTTCTTGAGAGTGTGTTTCGTGGAGACATTATCTCTGTCGGGGGTTGAGAGTAGTTCTTCCCCCTGTACATGATTATTGTGTCATCCTCCTCTATGTCAAGCACAATCCCACCACTCAATCGTGCCAACTCAACGGCTATGTCTTTGACCTCCTGAGGAGAAAATGTTTTCACCACAACTTTCAGAGTTTGGTGCTTCTTCCAGTGTAGGTGCATGTTTAAGATCACACCTTGGTATATGCCTCGCCTTCCAACAGGAACATAATTCTTGCACTTTTGGCCCATTTTCAGAAAGTAAAAATGCTCTTCTGGAGTCAATATCTCAGGATCATGGGTAGTCTCTGATGACTCCTTGGGTTCAATTTTCTGGAGATTTTCCAAAAGCCTGCTCTCTTTCCTCTGAGCCTGAAGGAGACATAAACCAAACAATCACCAGCCAGGTGAAGTCGAAAGAAGAAGAAAAAGAAAAATCAGCAACCAGTTATTGGAAAGTGGAACATAGGAGCACATTTTCATCGTGGGTCATGGGGAAATAACCTCTGTGTGTTTTTAACACATGAGTATGGTTGCGTACATCCGACCCCCATACCTCGCCATAGGCGGAAGCCTCTAAGACAATGGGGTAATGTTGTTGTTGTTAAACATTTGAAGCTCATGCACTTCACACAGATCTAAAGACATTATTCTCAATTAAGGTTGATACTAAACTAGAAAAATAGCAAAGGTCAAAATATCAGCAGTTTACCTTCCTCAGTTTGTAAAGAATTTTTTCGTCTGGCATCATTCTATCAAACTGTTTCTTCTTCTTATATCTAAAAAACTTCAACCATTTCACCACTGCCCTTTTCCCCTTAAGCTTCTTACTTTTCTTTTTGATAGCCATGCTAGCACCATTACAAGGAAGAACATTTCCATCATTTTCCTCACCTTTATCGCCACTACAGAAAGATCTGCTGGAGTTCCTCCATACTCCGCCTATAGGATTACATTTCTCCTTCACATAACAATGCCCAATAAATTGTTCTCCGCCAAGAACTTTGCACACAAAACCACAATGACTACAGTAGTGTGAGAACAATTAAGCACCAGGGGGCAAAATGATACTAAAAAAAATCTACAAATGTACTCAATAAAGATACCTGGGATTACAGATACTAGAATTGAAGAAGACAGGAAATGTGAAAAAGGGTCTAGAGAAGAAACGTTGCAGCTGTTGTGATCGATACAGGGCAATGGAACCAGACGCCAAACCCCTACCCACCATCTCTCTCCAGTCTCCAATTCAACAGCTGAACAAGTTGCATGTAAATAATTCGATTTATTTAATTCTCAAACGTACCTGCTGCTAAAAGAATAAAATGAAAAAAAAAAAATTATACAGGCGTTCCCCTCTTGGCAAAACAATTCACAATCTGTGCATATCACATCTTTGAAAAAAGAAAAATTAAAAGAATATGAGCAATTTTTTGTTTATTTTTTATTTTTACTTTTAACTAGGCAATGCAGAACGAAATGCTACAACACAATCTGATTTTGGCAACCAAATTTGTCGTCTTTGGGGGAAGAAACGATGAAGACATCAACTTTAGCCAACCACACAGAAAAAGGGGTAGACAGAAAGCTAATTATAGAAGTAAAAAATGCAAACCATAGAGATACAAGATAGGCTTCGCAGCTTACTGAAGGTCCTCAGGCGCCGGTAGTGACGTGGTCGTCGGGAGGAGTATCATTGGTGACAGAAGTATTGGGACGACGTCGATTTCCAACTTCAAATCGGGAGGCAGCCCTAAAATCGATCCAAGACAAAGTTCTGATCTTTAAAAACAGAGAATGGACCATGAACAGACTCGATGGACAAAAGAAGAGGCTATAGCAGCAGTCTACAGGCGACTGAGCTTCGTCGCCGATCACGGAGCTTGTGCTTGGAAAACACTTTAATTATAATTTCAGTTAAAAAAAGTTGAAGTTATTATACTATATTATATTATAAATTAACATTTATAATTTTGTATCAAACTATTCATGACAACAAATTAGTTTATGTGAAAGAGCGCAACATAAGAACTAACTTAGCATATTTGAATATTTAGGAATACTATACATTCATATTGTTAATTTATTGTATTGATATTTTGATAAGTCAAAACTCAGCGTGAATATGATTTGAAGGTTGACTCAAACCACGATTATGATTGTCTCATAAATATACACAATTTCTTTTCCCCAATTTGAAAGAAAACTAATTTTCCTTTTAAGCTCAACTGGATTAGTGTTGGATTCAAGTTGAATAAGATTCACATTACAAGTAATCTTATTAAACACATAAAAGTTCTGTTATAGTTAATAAAGTTACATTAATTGTTTATGAGACATGTTAAATAACGATTTTATTTGAGAACGACGTAACGTAAAGAAAATTATAAATAAAAAAAATCAGGAAACATGAAGGCATAAGAACGACTGCTTTTATGTCACTCGGTCAATTTTTCAATACTTACATGCTTGGCAAATTGGTTTATACATTTATAATTATTGATTAATAAATACTTAATAATTATTTATTAACCATCACAAAACTACAATTACCTTGTCGTCCGACGGAAAATCCTTCCTAGCAATCCATAACTTCAGGCAACCGTAAAATTTTCTCAGTTGATAAGCTAGTGCAACATTTTCTAAAACCCCCAAGGCGAAGTGGGTGACTCCACTTATAAAATTTCTTCATTTTTTTGAACAAATTTATTGGAACTTTTTGCCTTCCTTTTAGTTCTAAACTTTAGCTTAGAATTTCAAATACATAATTTTCTAGTGCAGTAGGTACCGTCAACAGGAAACTTCTTATAACTGCAGTAAATTTTATTTCAGCTGTATCTAAACCAATATGATATCCTTACGAGTGATTCGTGAATGATCAAAATGATGATTTATTAAGCAGCTGAAAGCTATAAAATGTTGAAGAAATCAGCTCTCCATCTAAAATCAAATTTTCATCTCTCAGAATTATATCACATCCTGGATCTGATGAAATAAGATGAATTGAGACGGTATTTTGTAAATACGTAATTATCTTGAATATATTAACCATTTTTTTATTTTCCGATCGCCTAGAAGAGACAAAAGACAAATATGGGTCTTTCTTCTTTGGATCTCTAGTGAACCTCTCAGTAGGATTCGAATCCAGATGAAGTTCTGAGCATCTATCAGAGAAAAAAGAACGAATGAGTCTTGATATTTTACATAGTATTCATTGTAATTTGATCTTAAATGATGCGAATTACGATTTTCTAAGGTACTAATTGACAATATTATTCTTGGGAGAAAGGGGCATTACAAACTGCCGTCTACCGAGTAGCATGAGAAAAACTTCTGACACCAAAAAAAAAAAAGCATGATGAAAATAACAAACACTTTGATTTTACAAAACTGCTCAATTTCTGCTCCTGATGTTACAGGAAATTGGACATTGAACAGGAAGCAACGTAATAATAACTCATCTGGTGCTTAACCCACAAGTCTTCTGTAAAAATGTATCTGCAGACTCTGCACCTCTTCCGTTCCAACTTGTGCTAGTAGACCCCCAGAAGATGTGAACACACAGAAAACAACATATTCTCGAAACTCATTTAAGTGTTGATGCAGAACCTTAGCAGTTTATACAGAACCCCCCCCCCCCCCCTCCTTATTTTTCCCCAACCTAACAAATAGTTTGTAAACAAGCCCACTTAAAAGGAGGGTAATCACTGACCTTAAACTTGTACCACATCCATCTATTACTGAGAACAGCGATGCACGGCGTAGGGTGCTGGGTCCACTTTGGTAGGGTTTCCTTGCACCATATCTACAATCAATTCAGCCGTCGCCAATGCCTGGTAATTGACCTTTGTTATAATAACCCACATAACGCATGAGGGGTACCAGTCTTTGGCTAGTATGGTCAATGAAATATAGAAGCTCAATTGTTACGAAAAAGAGGAAAACAAATTACCAGAACGAGTCCTTCACCCTCATGCCCAGCAGCAAGGTACAAATTTGAGCATCCAGGAACATGCCCAATAACTGGCTTACCATCAGGCACTAAAGCAATATAAAAGCAGGCAATACCACAATAGTAACTCGTAAGAATAATCATGATTGAACCTTACAAGCTAGATCTTGGTTTTTCTTTTGGTACTTACTATAAGGCCTCAGTCCCACTCTCACAGCTCTGCTTTCCTTCAAATCCTGAAGAGATGTTTCACGTAATACAGGAAAGAATTCAGTGGCTCTATCCCATATGCGGTTAACAATAGACTCATCTATCTCAGTGTTGAACCCAGCAAGTTGACGGCTGCTTCCTGGGGTAAAATATGGGAGAAAACATAACACAGATTAATAAGAAAATGAAGAAATAAGCATCTATGCTTGCTATTCTTTCAGAGAAAACCAGTTATCATAACATAGATGCATCCACGAACAAGCCCTAAACATATAACAGATATTAGAGGGTGTAAAATCAATAATTACCAAGAAGAAGGCTTCCGGATGGATCAATTGTGGCTGTCATTGAGACAGAGGTAGATTGAGCATCATAACTGGAGCCTGTACCGGGAACAGTGGACTGGACAGCTGCAGATTGATGGTTTATATATCCAACCTCCATAAGAGCATGGTTTAGTTTGAGGAACTTGGAATTCTCAATAACAAGCAGGTGCCCCTGTTACCAAAAAAGGGGGGGAAAGGAGTTCTGAAAGGACAAATTTGATATGAGAAACACAAGGATGTTCTGACGCAACAAAATTAAATTGGATAGCAACAAAAATAATTGAATCAGAAACATGAAAGAAGTCTTTTACTGACTTCCAACCTTTCGAGGTTTTACTGGGACATCCAACTCAATATTTAGATTTTCAATCAATTTATGCATCAAAGATCCACTCCAACAACCAGCAGCAACTACAACAGCCTTCTTGCTGTAGAAGGTATTCTGTGAGGTTTCAACAGCATCAACCACTCCACAGCTGTTGGACCTAAAGACAGAGGCATACAGTACCAAAGTCAAAATATAGCCTCCAAGTTTCTCATGAAGTTGAGAACAATGTCAAAACTATTTATCATCACTTCAATAAACCAGTGGCTGGCTCATGATAGAATTCAGCATATCTTCCTCTTCTTACAAATTCCCTGTTACCCTATATGGAAAACAAGTCCTAGATAAAGCAAGATGGAATGAAATATAATAGTTTTAGAAACCACAGAAACAGAAAGGCCCACATCTGAGGACCAGTATTAACTATTAAGGTACCTCCTCAAGAAATGTTACTGTACGGCGAGCATCTATTTGACAATCATCAGGTAAGAAGGCAGCCCCACCTTCCTTTGCAACCACAAGTTCAGGTTCTTTCAAAAGCAAATCCTGATAAGACCAAAATTCTGCTCCCAACCCAGCGCCCGACAGCTGCTGCACTTTTTCTCTCAGCAAAGCAGATTGTTTCTCTGTCTGACCAACTAACAAGCTTCCTGGACATAATCTTTTACCGCGTCATTCAACACATTTCTCAGTTCCATAAGTACGTCAAACATAACAGGCTCGTACAAGACCCGGAAGATTGTCTCAAAAACCTGTTGTATTTAATTTTGGCATAGGACTCAAACACATCTCTATATTAGTGGATGTGAAAAGAAACTCCCGCATGAATGCCACCTAAGCCTTGATAAATCAACTAACTAAACCCAACTTCATAGACGACAGAAATCTAACGGGATGGAACAGAGGATGCACATTTCATAAATTAATAAGGTAAGAAATGACGAGATAAGCTTTTAATACTACTTAACTGTGAATGCCTCAGAAAACTGAGCATAAATCTACCTGTCTCCATCCATCCAAGTACATCTGAGGGATTCTTTCCCTGGTCTTGTATGCTGCCAGCGAGATTCTTCCACAATGCATGGCTTCTATTAGCCAGCTCCCACTTATCAGATCCTGGTGTCTTGTTTATCCTCCATAAGTAGCCTTGTCCTAGAATAGAAGAAAAATACCCCCTAATCACATCAGCATTCTGGAAAACAAAGATCAAGATCCTTTTCACTAATTTATACACTTGGTTGAGTAAACTATTTCAATTTCTGAGCGAAGTTAGAACCATCAAAATTATACTAGATTTAACGTTTTATTTTATTAGCAAAAGAAATCTGGCTTCAGCATTTGCCACATTAATTTCCAGGAAATAAACAAAGTTTACTTAGGTACTAGTATAATATATGCCGACAGAAGCAAATCAGTAGCAAATTGTAAGTATCATTTAGCAGTGCAGAAGATGAACTAGAATACCTGCTCCAGTAGCTCCAGAACAAGGCACAGCAGCGTCGAGGACAGCGACGGAGAGATCCGACTCCAGGAGAAATTGTCGGGCGATGGTCAGCCCAATGATTCCAGCCCCAATAATGACCACATCAAATGAATGCGATTCAGGATTCGACAAACGGTTAGCAACTGTAGAATTTACAGCTTCTAGAGGAGTAGTATGCTGAATCCTGCTCGTCCAAGTCGAATGTTGCAAAGATAAACCACTAAGCTTTGAGCTGCCACGAAACGTTAAACTTTTGGAGAGAAAACGCTGATGCGAAGTATGAACTCGACGCCGTGAATTAACGCCGTTTCTGCCAAGAGTCGCAGCGATCTTCAGGCTGTTAGTTGCCATTTATCCCTTCAATCTTTGATAGGATTATTGTCTATTTAACTCGAGTATAACTCAAAATAAATTAGACTGAAATCAAACTCAACTTCTTCCCCCTTTTCTGAACCCAAATCAAACTCAAACTAAGAAAACACTTTTGGATAACCTTTTGATCATAAAAAGCGTACCAACTCCGCCGGCCGGCAAGTCTCACGACAAAGCAGAAAATCTGAAACAATGGTCGCGGACAAAACTACAGTTGACGAAGTGCACATCAACTCCCCGTCAGAGAGGTCGTCGGCTCGTCGTCATATGAATGTTCAAGATCCCGTAATCAAGTTATTAAATCTAGCATTTTTTTCCCGACATAATTTCTGCCTATGAATCACCACAGATTTTACAATTTGGTAATTTACCAATGAAATGAAACGTATAGAAAATTTATGGGTCTCTTGTTTTGGCCAATCACCTCTTTATTTGTATATAGATAAAATTTATTTGTCATCATTTTATTGGGTCAATAGTTGATCAATTACCCAATAAAATTTCTCATGAATCACAACTAGAAATCCTAAGTATATCTTCCACGTCGCATATGTTACGTTATATATAGGCAAATAGATGACATATATATTTATGAAAGTAGTTTTGTTAAAATACATACACCAGATTTGACACGCAGTGCACCTTTTATTGTGCTTTTTTAACAAAATTACGTCCACTCAATTTAACAAGATTGTTTTCCTTGTGTGGTGTATGAGTGCACCCTGATTAAAGAAGACAAAAGCATAAAACTAACATCATGTTGTACTAATAACGGTATTTCTACGTCACACAAAGTTTGAAATTTGAGAAGAAATATGCTTTCAATTTAATATAATTAACAATTACATAATTTTTCTTTGTTTTATATCAGACTAAAGTTAGAATAGAAATAGTGGCTACATAGTTTTTTTTTTTTAAAATTTCAAGTCGAATCGATACATTCTGACATTTTTAATTTACATCATAACATGTTGGGGGATGACCCTCAAGCCTAGTACTCTGTTTAGTTATCTATTTGGGGACACACCTCAAACACTTGGTGTTCATTAGGTTTACGATTGAAATCTTAAAGTCTTAAAGTACATGAATAAAAGTTTGGCAGGTGTATATTGTGGAGAGGTTGCTGTTGCTGCGGGGGAAATTATTTGGACGTGAAAGAGGAAAAGGGAAAAGAGCAACTTTTTATTCCCAAAATGTAGGGATTGTGGGATTCAGCATCCTTCGAGAACTGAAGCCTGCAAGGAACTTGCTTAATTTCCTTTATTGATACCGTTGTATTCTGGGTGCTGGATTTATCCTATTCTCCTTCTTTTGTTGATTAAAGCATCGATTGTTCATCTGATTTCAAGATTTAAAAAGAAATCATTATGTAATTTGGTTTGGATTTTTCAGGATTCACGGGGAGGTGATCATGTCAAAGCAACCTAAGTGGATGTGTGGGGTTGCCCGGGGAAAGGGAGGATAAAAGTTTTTTTCACATGTTCGAAGACTTTATGTCGCTCGTTTGAGAAAGAAGCTGATGAACTAGCTCAGTTAAAACTTGCACACAAAAAAAAAAAAAAAAAAAATTCTAAACACAAACTTTCCCCTTAATTGTGGGTCTAATCCATTTCTTACTCTCGTATATCTCTCTTGAGGGATTTAATTTCATCAGTAGAGGTCTTGGCTTATCTGAGATGCAGTGCGTTTCA
Organism: Eustoma russellianum; assembly: GCA_036186865.1. Taxonomy (NCBI): domain Eukaryota; kingdom Viridiplantae; phylum Streptophyta; class Magnoliopsida; order Gentianales; family Gentianaceae; genus Eustoma; species Eustoma russellianum. Next base: position 9,615,733 of record AP025048.1, on the reverse strand, counting down.
TGTCATTTTGCAAGATTGGAACGCAGGTTTTAGTACCAGTAGCTGGTGGTCTGATTGAGCTATGCAGCAGAAAGCCGGTAAGATTCCTGAACTGGTCGAATTTTCAAGTTTCAAGTCTGCACTTAACTCAAACTTTTCTTTAGGTACCTAAAGATGATCATATAATTGATTTTATCAGGACAGAGGCAACTCCGATGAACAATTATCTATGGCTTGTAGTTTTGCTGGATTTGTAGGAGAACCCCTTAGACATACCCTTTTCTACGACTCCCTAAACACTATGCGTGGGCTAAACTTCACTTCTAGACCAAACCTCATTCCTAATATATCCAAGTCTGGCTGTGATATAAGTTATGGAGGATCCTCCGCGATATCCAATCCTTCCAGTAATTTGCACTTACTTGCAACTTTAGGTAGTGTGTCATGTAGCGTCACAGGAAAAACGAAGTGGAACATGTCCAAAAGATAAAACCAATTTGCTAAATTTGAAAAGATAGCGAGATGTTTGTTTTGAGTTTGATAACGGTGACCAAGCTGCCGGTGTCGATGACTCTGAAGACAGAGGAAAGAGAGCAAAAGAAAACTCCTGACCAAAGAATCTCATCACAGAAAGAAAAAGAAGAAACAAATAAAACATTTGTTGTATGCGCTGCGAGCATTAGTCCCCCAACATCACTAAGGTCCTCTCTTAGCCATTTCTCTCTCTTTAGTTTCAAGAACTGCCAGCTTTTTTCTATTTGTACAGTTAGTTTAAACCCCACCCCCCCTACGAGTATCTTCTTCTTCCCGTTTCCACCTCAGATGCATACAGCCGCAATCTTGGGCGATGCAGCTGACCATATACATGAGTTGCAGACGAGTGTTGAAAAATCCGAAGAGGAACTTGTAGAAATATACTCTGAAATACACTGTATATACACATATTGTACACATCACATAAGGTAGCTATACATAGTAAATAGACCTGTATATGCTGTACATGCTCATACGTCACCCACTGTGTGACTTGCTTAGTACTATAGGAACTAACCGTTAGTTTACCGTTGGCAATTTGCTGCCTCTGTTTACTTCAGCCTATAAAATGAGATACTCATGTATATTGATGATTAAGTCTGAATAATACTTGAATTCAGCCTCCAATATGTTGTTCTTCTTCCCTTCAATTCATGGTCCATTGTCTTCTAAATTTCTACAGAACTTAGGCAGACGCCAGAGGAACGCTTCACTGCTAACAATGATAAAGAGACTGGCTGTAACTTGCCCAACGAGAATCAGGACAGGTATAGCAAATTTCCTAAGCAGATCAGTGACAACCAAGGCTGGTCAGGCCTACGTGAGAAGAAGCAAGCTAAGGATAAACGGGGTAAATATGAGATGCGTTTGATCCTCTTTTTAGTAGCCAAAAGTGTTATAATTGGAATTTGGTGAAATGCGGGTTAATGCAGGTTTCTATCTTCTCTTCAATGATGGTTGCAATTACAGGTCGAAATTGAAGTGAACCAGATAGGAGCTGGAGATTTCTTGTTGAGGATCACTTGCCAGAAAAGACAAGGTGCATTTTTCAGCTTAATGGAGGCTATAGATGTCTCAGGACTCCAAGTTCTTGATGCGAACATCACCACAAATGATGCCTCAGTTCTGAACATCCTAAGGGTGGTCTTGATGCGAACATCACCACATATGATGCCTCAGTTCTGAACATCCTAAGGGTGGTAAGACCACCCACAAAGTTTACTTGTTATTCTTGATAGAATTTGGATGAGTGGTACTCAAAAAAGCATTAAGACAGTGAATTTTCTGTTATTATGAGATGCCCTTTTTTTTTGGTCCATAACATCGTCGAAATTCTTATATCACAGATTATGCCTTCCTATGCGTCCAATTGTTGAAAGTTCAACGAGTAGACAACTCCTATGGAATTTGAAGAACAATAGACGCTTGACAAGCTGATGACATAAGATAAAGAGCACTACTGTCAATTTACAAGGTGCGCATCCACAAATCAGAAGAGTTCACTGTTTCTCAACTATTCATTCTAAAACTTGCAAGCGCACCTGCAACCTGGTACCAAGAGAAGGAGCCACATCACGTACAAAGCACATGTTACCAAACCTCAGCGACCATAAGTTGTGGCATCATGATACTCCTGCTCCTCCTGGTACCAAGAGATGCCCTTTCTCATCAGGCAAACATTGTTCTAATTTGTTTTTCTGGATGAAGGCTAAAAGAAAGGTCCAACCAGAGACTATGAAGGATGCAATGGTAAAGTTCATATGTGAAGAACAAAAATCTCAGTAGACAGAAGAAAGAAATTCTAGACAAAGCCAATACATGTTATTTCAAATCTAAAACAACCATGGTGAATTCATCTGTTTAAACGTGTATGTTACTTCCAGCATAAATGAGGGGCGAGCTATCTTTCTTTTTTTCATCTTGAACAGGGTGAAAGAATTACACCTCGCAGGGGAGAAGAATTAATACTGTGATAATCAAATTATTTGTGTACCCTTCTATTAGTGGCAGGACAACTCTAGCTCTGTTAGCAATGAAGCAGCAATCGTATAACGGTCTGAAAAGTCCCTTTAATATTCTCTTCTTCCCCTCTCTAGTTTATTGTTCAAATTTTCTTTCCATCCAGCCAGCGAGAGTAGAACTCTAAGGCTTCAACTGGTTTGTACTCTGGGACGGTATGTCCAGCTCCCTGCAACATTATAAACTCTGAATTTCATCTACAAGTAAATATTAAATCAAATGCCAACATTATCACCCACTCCCTCGCTCTATGGACAAATAATGAATACGTATTTTGTAGTTCTTGTAGCAGAGAAAATCGACTTTTACAAACCTTGATGGTGAGGAAGGTGAGATTGTATTGATAACCCTGTACGTATCTGCAAATGCAGAATAGAAATTGAACCAGTAACTTATGTTGAAAATGCCTGCCAAACTAGAAGACTTGGAAAAGAGACATACCCTGCAACTTGGTTATTTACAATCCAAGGCCTCCACTCATCTACAATATTATATCCAACTGATCTTGTCCATGCTTGGCTTCCAGTGAATGGAACACACATATCATGATCTCCACTGCCAAATATTCATAGGATCAAAGCAAAGTATCCCTCAAATACTTTCTTCCAATTAAGCAATTCAAGGTGCTATGTATTTCAGAGACATTACCTATATATAAGAGCTCGATATCCTCTGGAGGTTAGGTTCTTGTGATACTTGATCATACTTCCAGCATCATGATTAAATAAAATTTTGTCTGTGCACAATTCCCACGCACTGACCACATTAACCTGCGTGGAAGATCATAAGCCACAGTTTCATGTGCCCGAGAAAATAGATATGAGAAATCTTACAGGTTCAGCATGAATTGCTTCCCTAACTGCTTCATTGTTTAGCCAGGTAGTCGCGACTTCATCATCCTGGATGTATAATTTGAGATACAAAACCAACATGAACGAAATAAAGGAACAATAATGAATTTGGTTTCCATACAAAAGCACATTGCAGAAGGCAGCTGTGAGGAGATTTTGTACAAGATGTCAGATAGTAATAGATAACAGCAAAAAGACTAGATCTTTCAGACCCTACGCCTGCTAATCATATGGTTTTACATCAGACAAGTTTCAGAAATCACATGAAATCATCAAATGGCGATCTCAGTCTGCTATATTTAAAAGGTTTGCATGGCTTGTGGATTCTTATGATTAAAACAGAAGGGAACAAGAATCTTGATTAACAAACTCACAGTGCAGGGAACATTATTGCTGTTAAGAAGCTGCGGCCAATTTGGAACAATCCCATTTCGTACAGGGGCTCTGAGAGGCCATGCACGGCCAAACATTCTTTTCCGGACTGGAATAGGCCTTTCAGTTTCACCCAGCCTCCTGAAGCTCATAGGCAACTTCGTGTCACTAGTTACCATCCTAATTGGATCTTTATCATAGTAGCATTCTTCTAGGATATCATAGATGTTTAGGCCATCAACTTCCTGAATGAGAACACCCTTGAGTACAAGCAAGAACTCTGGGAATGTATTTGGTTTTTTCCATGATGAGAAAACAAGGAGAGCAGAGCTTACTTCATCCACTTTGGCAAGTTTAGATTCACAGTTGGTGCTTGTCGGATTATAATAGTTTCCACGACACTCAGAAGTGATTTCCTGCATTTTGAAGATAAGCAAGACTGATGATAAACAGACAATAGAAGTCGCGAGAAAGAAAAGGGGGGGGGGGGGGGGGGGGACAAAACCAAAGAACACTCATTGTCCTGAAAAATCTCACAAGCTAAAATTTGAAGAAATCAACAGAAGCAGGGATGGGAGATATAAATAAGAGAACTTCAAACCTCGTATAGGTCATCAGAGATGAGGCCCATCCCGTGAGCAAATGGAACTAAAGCATTACCATCAAATTCCTCATCTGTGACTCCATTTCCAACCATATAACCCTGCAGTTGATTTAGTCACTTAAAAGCCCAGATTAATAAGTTTTAAGAAGGTGACAAATCCTACCTGGAAGTTTAGAATAGGCTTTACACCAGCATCTAATCCTGCAGATATTTCAAAATAATTGAGTCCTTGACCTTACTGAACAGTTAAGAACACTGAGAAAAAGAAACTCCAAACCACCTTTTGCAACTTCATAAGCCAGAGTTGGCACATATACTCCAGCATAAGATTCTCCAGCTATGTAAAACGGATTAGAAAGAAATTCCGGATATAGCTCGAACCACTACACAAATAAAGACCAAGCTTTAGAATACCCAAAACTGTCACATGATGACATAAATTTCAGAAAATAATAGACATTTCTCTTCTGTAGAACAAGACCTTCAGAAGAAATGTATGCGAATCAGCAGCTGTCTTTAGGTCTCCAGTTTCATAATCAGAATGATTCGCTGAGTATGAACATCCAACACCAGCAGGAGAATCCAAATATAGAATATTTGAAACCTGAGAAGCATAAATCATCAATCAAGAACTTCAGATTACGGGCCTGATCTTAAAATCAAGTCAAAATCTTCAGTGGAAGAGTTGTTCAACTGAATCATCATACAAATACAAATGCACAATAAAAGATCTGAATAATTACTTTGGACCAGCTGTACGGATTAAGATGGAGAGTAGGTATGCTACTTCTCGTTTCTCCCAAGATAAAATTGAAGGGACCTGCATCAATATGTCAGAATGATCACATTTATGATATATCTTATTCCTTACTTAAAAAATGGATTTACTTCTGTTATACAAATGAATCCCAATATTCCAAAGGGAAATAGCATTAAGTATAGAATACAACACCATGCTCGTAGACAAATCCATCAAAGCTTGAACAACCAGGGCCACCATTGAGCCACAGAACTAAAGGGTCCTTTGATGCATTTCTTTCAGAAACAACGAAGTAATAATATAGTTTTCTCCCATGATTTTCATCCACCGTCACATACCTAGAAAAACCCATTTCAAAAAAAAAGGAAAAAGAAAACGAAACATTAAGAACCCACCAACATTTACAGGAGAACACATCAATCAAAACATATAATCTTTAATTTGTCGAACCCGGCGTAGTGTTTGGAAGACAAAGTCCCATTAAATCCAGGAACTTTTGTCACAATTGCACTTTCAGGAGCTGAATGGACTACAATAAAACTTAATGCAGCAAGAAGTAGAAACAGGAAACGTTTCAAGTCAAAAAGGTCTGTCATTGAAGTAAGGCCAATCTGAAATTAAAAACAGAGCTGCCCCTGAATCGCTGAGGCTAAAGGGCACTCCTTTAATAGCGCTGAAAAATCCTACAGAAACAACTTTTATGATACGACAACAATACGATGTAACTGCCGTTGCTCTTCACTAATGTGCCCATTACCTGGGCAACCAGGGCATTGGTGGAATCTTGTTTCCTTTTACGACGAAGGAGACAACAATGAATATTCCAATCATCAGCGACATTGAAGAAAAAAAGGACTTTTTAATCATTAATAAACAAATAACAACAAGAATAATAATAAAAAAAAAATCAATAAATGTTATCTCAAAAATACATTTTTACCATAACTTAATTGTCCATGTGAACATATCTTTTGATTTTGTAAAAGTACTCTATTGGAATTCTACACATGCAGTTATAATTACATCATAACAGTAACAAAAATAAAATGTGGTAAGATTTCTTCTAATAACAAAAATGTTAAATCATTTCACTATTAAAATTGTGTCCTTTGAATCACGCACCAA
>AP025048.1:9594497-9609479 GCA_036186865.1 Eustoma russellianum | reverse complement strand
CAAAAATGTTAAATCATTTCACTATTAAAATTGTGTCCTTTGAATCACGCACCAACAGATATAACTTTCATGACATTAGTCTCCCCACGTGCGTGTACTTAAGTTTCAAAACATTCGAATTAGACTTAACGATAAAGAAAATTATGCACCGATTTCATATAATCTCCCTGCGTGTGTACTGAAGTTCAAAAGGAAAAGGGAAAAATACATATTGACAATTCTACTATGCAGTTTGTGCTGAGGTAACGGTTTTGGTGACTCCACGTTTTGAGATATTACACACTAGAAAAATCAAGTCCAAAAAAAAAAAAAAAAAAAAAAAAAACTAAAAGAGTAACCAGGCAAATTTTATCTTCATAACCAACTAAAATATGTCTTACAAGCATAGTCCCTTAGGGCGTCACCATTTTCTTTTCATTTTCTCAACCTTCAAAGGTTCCAAAGACTAAAGTGCTTTTCTTTTTTAGATTTTCATCGCAGTCTTGATCTCGTGATTCCCGGTTCAACTGAATATCGTTTGAAGGATGAAAAATGCATGTAGAATAAAGATGCGTAGATCAGATCGCAGAACGATCTGTCCTTTTCCAGATATTACGTAAACATATGAGCCTAATACACCGAAAACGTCTTTTTTATCTCTATACTTTTGATTCCTTGCACCAAAATAATCTTTCCCCAAACAGTGAAGTTAATAGTAATACAAGAAACTATGTTACGTAAAACTATGTCAGTGGTTAATCCTTAACTAATATATAAACATAACATATATGATTGTCTTGTTCTGGACCCAACTAACCTGCTAAACGTGCCATTTATCGCTGTTCTGCACGTCCGTCTTTTAGTTAATTTTAGAAAATATTGAATTATTCTGACTGTTTATGCAACATATACAGATGATGCAGTCTCGTTAATGATGACTCTATGCCTAGAATTTTCCGACAGTAAATTCACAGGCACAATCCCAGGTAGCAAAAAACTTCCATAATTTTATCATCTGCATAAACAAAGTGGGTTTCCTAGTTCCACTCTCTTTTTCCAGATCAATTGGCTACTACCACCCCTGCCACATCAGATACAACCCTGCATCACTCATAGTACAAGATTACAGTGTAAAGGTAAATAAACATATGTTTTACTATATACAATTCTACACGATTTGCAGGCAAGCAATATGTATCCACTAATTATAGAACTTACAAAAAATCAACCACCATGTTTGGACATAATTGCTTACTCCAGGAAATAATCTCTAACACTACCTTCAGAATGCGATCCTAGATGTCTGGCTTGTTTTATGGCACAAAAAAATAGCCTAGACGCCAAAATGTTGTTACTGCAAATGCAGTCAGAACCGCTGTAATTGTCGTCGGACAAAATGGTGGTGCACCAGAAAAGCTCACTCTTCGAGCCTGGTCCCTGTGGAAGGCAAAAACATGTATGATATGGTTTCTGTTAGACTGCTACATCTGATGCCCTATGAAAAAGCTATCATAACTAGTTTTGGAGAAGTTTAAAAGCTATCTTTATTCAGATATTTCTTACTCCCATAAGCATATGTCAAGCCACAACATCAAGACCAGTAATTGCATGTCTAGATATACTCATATCTCATGAGGACTTGACTTATCTGTAAATCTACTTAAATCTAGAAGAGATAAAAAGATGCAAACAATCAAAAGATCATACAAGTAATGGGGAGGGAAATATGGAAATGAACACCTTACTTCTGTAATGATGAAAGAGCACCACAATATATAGTGTTGTCAGGCAATGGAAGCTCGCTTTTGTCAATCTCGGGATTTATAACACTGAGGTAAACTTCTTGACCTAGATACCACGAGTCAAGGTTCTGTGCACGAAGATTCCAAAGACCAGCATTGTCAAGGAACACTAAAATGGCTGTCCAAGCTCCAGGGAAAACCTGCATAAGGTCAAAAACATTATCTAGAAACACCAGCATCAAAAAGCTTCCAACAACAACAACATTACCCCACTACCTTAGAGGCGGCTTCCGCTTAAGTCAAAAAACTTCCAAACATAAGAAAATACGGTAACGATACATTATTCTGGAAATGAACTTGTGTAACCACATAACATTGTAGATTGACACTTCAATTACACTTGGACTCTCCCTTGATTTTATTTGCAATATTAGGGGCATGGATTACTTTTGATAGAACCTATCTTGGCCAAACTTAGTCCTTCTGGAAGCTAGGGTTATCAAATCTTGCCAGCCGCAATACTTTGGCTGGCAACTCCTGTGTACACTTGCATATACAAGTTACTGTGCACCATTCAGTGTTGAACGCATGTATACAGGGAGAGCTTGCACTCGCATTCTAGCGACTCTGTATCATTAGAATGATAATATATATATATATATATATATATATATATATATATATATATATATATTTCCTATTTCGTTTAATTTTTTGACACACACACACATCTGGGTGGAATCCATCAAGCCAGCAGGGACATTGAATACCTGCGTAGTGCAGCGAGCTACTCCATCCCATTTGTTGTAAGTACTTCGACTGCTGTCTGTCCACACTCCATAATCCATTCTGTATAACATGCAGACATAATATGTCCATTATATCTTTGAGTGCAAAAAATTTGCTGAAATATGTCACAGCTGCATTCTTACCCAACAACAAAGAAAGCATATCCATCTAGATGATAGCTCTGAACAGTAATGTCATTATTTTGGAATATTATTTCCACAAAACCTTTGTAAGTTCCGTTAATTACAGATGTATCAACTTTTGCTGGTCTATTCATTGGTCTGTTCGGGAAGTCAAGTTTGAAGATCCCTGGGATGTTGAACTGCTGAGCAAGCTTTAGAGGTGTTGAAGGGGCTAAGTATGAAATACCATTAAGAGTAGTACGCCACTTTCCATTTATAAGCTCTGCAGGCTTATTAACGATCACATATACATCTGTTACAATAATCTGACCATATTTGAAGGATCCTTGTGGATTTGGCCGAGCAGCCCCAGCAGAAATATTCCACCTGGACAGCATTTTAAAAATTTGCAGGAAAAATTAGACAAAATCCGCTACGATAAACACATGGAAGATCCCTAATTCAAGGTGATGGAAGCAAACAGCTTGTGAGAGATACAAGACAAATGCAACGAGAGAAGTCCGCAAGGATCCTTTCTTGTGATAGTAGGAATTAGGAAATATTACTAGTCTTATATCTGAAGCTATGGGCAACTACTTCCTGACATCACCTCTAAAAGTCAGAAAAGGTTATCCAAGGTTCTTACAGACCCGGATGCACAAGCATGTGAAAATCTCTCCTCAGTCCAGATTTAGCTCAAGCTAGCTGCCTCTTTTCTAAGGGTTATGTCCTCGATTCTAGTCCTTATACCCTCAATTGCTTGTGACAAGAGTACTGCTAAGCTGTTATAAACAATATAATAGTTTTCTTATTTGCAGAAAATACTGAATTAATTGTTCATGAATGTGATGGATATAACTCAACCAAAACTAAACAAAATCACAACACTGATAAATAACTAATATTTTCCACCCAAATGCAGCAAAGGGTCATCTTTCAACTACAACCTTATGGATCTTGCTTGAGTCATTGAGAAAGACGTGTCATATTCATCAGGAGGGTCTGGAAGAGGACCTGAAGCAGGTCCCCACGAATTCAAGTAATGCAATATAGCAACTCCATTTGCCTTAAGCCCAGTAGAAGAATTTGTAAGCCGCGGACTGGCAACAATGTAATAGTCACTGCTAGGATTTTGATCCATCGTGACCAAGAATGAGTACGACTGACCAACATGAATATCCATGTTGGTGTAATTCTGCTGCACTGTATATGATCCTTCAGTCTCTACCAGAAGCAAATTGTGATTTTGGATTCTGAAATTTAAGCTTGTAGATATACCGACGTTGTGCACACGTAGACGGTATGTTTTGCCTGTTACAATGTATCAGAACTAATGCGTGGTCATGTAAGTGCACAATTCTGAGCACATGCAAGGATGCTGCCAAAATATTGCTGCTGTAGACTATGAAATAAATCAAACCACAACCTTTAAACACATCAAAGAAGAGCACTAGAAGAATTTAATAGGTTTTATATGTGCTTTGGCTCAAAGGCTTCCCTTTTATCTTTTTCCAATTTCAATTTTATTAATATGAATTACCCGACCTCACATAGTGGTAAAAAGGCTTGAGTGTAGTTGTGATTGTATTAATATGAAAGAGGGTATCTGACACGAGACTTCAATTACAGCTTTATAATACGACCAGGAGAAGGAGAACCATAATATTATACAAGAGTATTCAGCCCTTGAAACCATCATGGTGTAGTAAACAAGTATTCCATTTCATTGTTTATATTTAGAACAAAAGAACAAGAGCAACAAAGACAGCAAAATTTATAGTCGTAAACTGTACCATTCGTGCCACAAAAGAAAATCTTGAAATGAACCTATTAAAGCAGAGGGAATGCTCCCGTATTCACCAAGATCCATCCTTATATTGTGCTGAACTACGTAAGTTGAGGAAGTACTTTCACATTTTGCATCTAAATGGAAAGAAAATGGAATAGCAATGATTACCAGGCTCAACATTGATTATCTGGTAAGCAATTCCACTGGGTACAAGAGCATTATCATATCGATATGGGCCTAATCCATCAAATAAGATGCCATCAGGATCTCCAAGGCCAACTCCAGTTTCAATTTGTTTTCGGAGAACCTATTCCTCCAGAATTGCTAATCATAAAAATGTGAAAAGCAAAGTAGAACAGTGTAACTTAAAGGATGAAGGAACATATTTTTCACCAACCTTATGACTCTTTATGTGCCAGTCACCAATTAAGAGGGTAATATCACCATCGGGCGTATTAAAAGGAACTGCAATAACATCTCTATTGTTCACAACAATGCCCCCATATCCGCCAGCAGATCTTTGGAAGCTAACGGAAGGAAAATAATAGAAGCTGCCAATCTGGTCTTTCACTTGAAATTGATATGTCCAGTTCCATCCGGCAGGAATAGGACAATTTGTTCCAGAAACACCATCTTGCCAAGAATTTTTCCTATGTTGAATGCCATTCCTGCACTCGATTTTCAGTTCCAAATTACATTATCTCCATTAGCTAATGTTTTCAACTCTCCACTTATTACCGCTTACCATGTCAGAAGCAAGGGCTCATCAAGATTATTCTTAACATTGATAATAACGTTCCAGTTAGTGGTTACATTCAGAACAGGCCCTGGAAACTGCCCATTTACTCCAATCACCTAAATTGAAGAACAGGCATAAATATTTCATCATCAATAGAATTATCATAGGCAAGGAACTCGTATACCAGAAGTAAAGTGCATGTAGAAGACCTCAGAAAGGCTACAAGCATACCTCACACAAATGATAATTAGCTGAAAGACACTGAGAGTAGTACTCCCTCCCCCCTAAAAAATTATTATCTTTTCAAAAAAATCAAACTATTTTAGTCACTTTTTCTATTTTGACTTGGTTAATTGATGTAAAATAGATATAAGTACTAATTGAAAGAGTATTACACAAACTTAACTTAAACCAAAAAAGAAACTCAGGAGAACATTTTTTAAGACGAGAATATTAAACCCAAACTAGCAAGATCAAGATTTAAGAAGAAGCAACAACATAAAACTTATCATTCAACAAGCTAATATTGTGAAATTAAAAATGTAGAAGTCACCTGCTGTTTGACTCCGAGAGGGGAGGCAGTGATGTAAGAGACAGTCCAGTCATAGTATACATAAGCGTCCTCTGTTAATCCAATTGTAACCAAACATGAAACCCAACTCAACCAAATCACACGCTCATAATAAGTAGAGGGCATTGCCAATTTACTCATCAAACGGCGCATCTATTTGATTCTTTTTCCGATCCCAATTTACCAGAACTGTACAGAAAATTCACTGATACAGATGAGACATAAAGAGAAAGTAAAGAATTATCTTTTCTTGGATATTTAGTGGCGTCAGCAGTTTTTGCTTTAATAATGTGCAACAAGCAAGAAAAAATGATTGCAGGAACATGTGCTCTGGAGGTAGGAGTTCCTGACAGACTGGGATGCAATTTCTTGAGAATAGCCCCTTCATATTTCGGTAGTCGAGTCCCGTCGGTAGCCGTTACTTTTTTCCAATTATGCTCTTGCTTTTCTTCTTCTCTTTCCATAAAGTCAATATTTTGCGCCGAAAATGCACCAAATACCTTGTCTTTTTGTTTTTCTTTTTATAATGGCTTCATAGAGGCCTCAGCACTTCTACTTCCTTAATCTTCTACTTCCTTAATCATGAATGTCAAATTTTTATGTTAAACAATAAATAAAGGTCATTGATAAAGATATCTTATTTAGTTATAAAGGCACATTCTTTTCTGTTTAGATCTGGAAGGCTAACGGCAATCTAAAATATAAGGTCTCTAATTACGCGACGTCATGTATACAAACTACTCTTTTTTTTAAAAAAAATAAACCGCTGAGTAGTTTGTACGCGTAGCGATGCGTGATTGGAAGCCTCATATTTTACTTCACCATTGGTCTTTTCAGAAACCCCATCCCTTTGTTTTTTTAAAAAAAAATATGAATTGACCAATTCTTATTTATTTGTTTACAAAGACACACTTCTTTTTAGAATATCATCTCTTTTAAACCTTAAATTTTCATTCCATATGATTCACAGAATACTTGCACGTGTCCATCTTCTCTTCAAGCAAAACTTTGTTCTAGTATGATATTATTTACAACTCTTTTCCTGTTCTTTTTTATGGTTATTATTCTTATTATGAGAATTCCTTTCTACGAGATTTTTGTTTCTATAATTTTGTGTATGCAGCCATTATTTTCTTTCCACCGTTTCTGTATGGCAGTAGATTAAAGTGACCATTAAAGTGCGAAATCAGAAGCAAAGCGTAGTGAATATTGGATTGTAGTTGGCAAATTTGTTTGTACAATATATTTGAAATACACAAACTTTACCGTAGTTTTTTGGGTCAAGATTCTCTCACCGCAAAACCATCACCCCACGCGTCACCGTGCGATACATAGTAGCAGGGGTGGTGAGGCTAAATGCGGATGACCCTCATCTAGCCTCACTACTCACCCCTACTACCACATGTCACGCAGTGACGCGTGGAATAAGAAGAAAGTGGGTGAGGTGATCTCATCCCAGATTTTAGTATTGGCCCGCTGTGGTATTGGCCCGTTGTGGTATCTTTATTTGTAAAATATATTTGAAATACACAGACTGGTCAACGTTTATTGCTTCTTGGAATTATAAAGTAGCATGTTTTCACCAATCACGAAATACAAATATACCAATTTGGGTGCAAGCTAATAATGAGAAATTATTACCCAATCACTTGGTTTGTGTTTCAATTCCTAGGTCACTGGAATTAGCACAGTATTCATCGAGATTGCAAATGCTGCTATAATAACTAAATTTTTTTTAAAAAAAATTCTAAGCTTTGAGGTTTTCTTTTGTTTAAAAACTCATGTCTTGAAATAATAGTGCATATTGAATTTATTTACTTCCAGTCTAGATAGCTTCCGTTTTACTTCCAACCTATAAAGACAAAATTCGGCACATGTTATGTAACATAATCATAGTATGAAAATTTACCGACAAATAATCATAGTCACAATAACTTCACGAAGATAAGTTTCAGTTATTCCAAACGTTATAAAACGAATGTATAAAATGTAAACTTACCGTTGATCTTTAGAATCACCCGTCCTGTTAAACATTATTTATTCAAAATTTATCATGTTCCAAATGGGCAAATCTAATAAATTGATAAGTTTCCTATCTTAAACTCAGTGGTACATGATCAACTAGGATTACAGATTCTAGAATCTCATTCTTAACAACTCAACCCTCTCCTTTAGATTCCTTCACTTCTCGTGTTTAAGCTTATATATATATATATATATATATATATATATATATATATATATATATATATATATATATATATATGATAGGCGATATATAGACTTAATAGAAAATAATGATAATAATAACAACCACCTTATGCACCCACATATGACAAAGTAGCAATTCAACTCGTTATGTTTACGTTTTAACGAGAGAAAAAATATTTACAAGTAGAACGACATTAAATAAAAGTACATATTCCTACCACCGAGTTAACATTGTTAGGTTAGACAAATTACAAGGAAGCGATATATATACATTATTAAAAAAAGTTAGACCTCAAGAGTTCACGAATCATTTCCTTATAAAGATATTCCCCTATCTCAAAAATGTAATAAGTACTATTATAATTGATTTTTTAACCTAGTATAAATTACATTATTAAAAATCAACTACGACAATATTTTTGAGAGTTAGTTCACAAACCAAAAGTGATCGGAGAGAAAGATGACTGAGCGTACCTGAGAAAGCACTATCAAAGTTACAAGTATCATACCATAAAGGTATTAGTATATCATTTATCCATCACATGATTATATAAAGTATAAATATATTTTTATTGGAAAAAGAGAGAGAGGGGGAAAGAGAGACATGTGAGGCTGTGATAAGATAAAATAGAAATCAATATAAATAATATTGGTCCGGCATGTGAGGATTCCGCAGCTATTCCCTTGTATGAATATCGTGGAGAATCAATTTCAGGCATTCTTCTATTATCCATGCAGCTTAGTATACATGTGTCAAGCTGATAACATTTACAGCGTATATCAATCACAACCAGTTAATTACTATTAAATTTGACTGCAAGCGTGACTAACGTAACGAAAATTTAATTTATATGTTTTGCGTTTTCCATCTTATATGATATATTATTTTTTTGATAGAAAAGATGATGGGCAACAATTGGAGATGGAATCAGTTGTGGAGCATGTTCAGACAGCAACTCAAAAATTGACAACTGGCTTATTCTCAAGAAATTTGACAACTCAGTTCATGTGGAATATTTCTGTCTGCTTATGTGGAATGTCTGATCATCATCATCATATATGACTTGACGCCATATATTAATTATTTCGATGATAGGATCTTTTATGCAAGAAACATGACAATAAGGGTTAGTATCTCCTCATCGCAAACCCATCACCCCATGCGTCACCGTGCGGTACGTGACAGCAGGAGTGAGTTGTGAGGCTAAATGCGGGTGACTCCATCTAGTTTCACCACTATCCCTTCTGTCACGTGTCGTACGGTGACACATGAGTTAAGAGAAAAATAGGTGAGGTAATCTCATCCATGACAATAGACTACGTTCAAATACGCAGCGGAAAAACTACTATTAAACATTTTTTCTCTCTTTATTGTCCTTCAACCATATTTATTTGCTTAATGGATGGGCAAAATTTACATGTTCTAAACATAATGAACATATGCTTTCAGATTTGCTGTACAGAAATAATGCTTCAGGTTCCTGGTTTTCTTAATATTATGAGTTTTACCCACTTAACTATATGTGTGTATATATATATATATATATATATATATATGCATATATATTTTCTTTATAACATTTGGATAATAGTTTTAGTCAACGATGAGAGCAAAAGTGTAGTTGCCGAAAATGGGTAAGGATCGCCTGACCGCCAACAGCCTCACCCACTTCACGACCCCCTGCCACGTGGCAGCAGCGGGCGTGGTGAGGCTGGGTGGAGGTCATCTGTACCCAGTCTCACCACCTCCTCTGCTGCCATGTGGCGGGTGGTCACGGGGAGAGGGAGTCAGGCGATCTAAATCGGCCGAAAATGTTGAACTATAAGATATTTTAAGAATTTTCATGTACATGTTTTGTGAGTTTCGTTAATGGTTATATAATCTGTGCAGATGAAATAACACAAGTTCTTGTTGGAAAGCCACATGACTCATTAATCCAGATAAATGCCAGCTTTGAAATTTGTCTCCAAGTGGTGGAATATAATCGATTCTGATAATGAGGTCCTACTTTATTGAACGGTTCTTCCACATTAATATTTGTGATTAATCAAAATTATTAATGACTAGTCACCATAAATTGCTAATACGAGTTGCTCTGTTAACGAACCGAACCGAATACTAGGTTTTCGAATTCGGATTCGTTTAGCTAAACAAACTGTTTGGCTCGGTTCATTTAGCTAAACACACTTTAAAATTGGTTCGAATTCGGCTTGATAACCTTATAACTGTTTAAACGAGCCAAACAGTTCGGCTCGTTTAACTAAACAAACCTGAATATCTGTTCGAATTCGCTCGTTAACAAATAATTACCGAACGAACACGAACCGAACTCGAACAATTCACAAACTATTTGGTCCGTTAAACCGCCCTAAATACTAGATGCACAAATTTGACAATTTTATAGTTACTTATAATTTATACAGAGTCGCCAGATCAGCTCCTAGAAGTCATGGCAAAAATTCAAGTTTATACGAATGAAAAATTTGTCATCCCCCTACCTCCATGTCTAGGATTAAGTTATAGTAGGAAGAAAAAATTCTAAATAATTATGAACAAGTAGTGCTATTTGATTATATGAACAAGTAGTGATATTTGATTATGTAAACTTCATTTGGAATGCGGATCTTAGAAAAACTACTTAGAAAAACTAATAAGGTTGTTGTTTTATGATCTTAAGATTATGAGTTTGAGCTGCGGAAACGGCATCTTGTACATAGTGTATGGTAAAGCTGCATATATCAGATCACAAAACGATCCGGTCCATTTCCAGACGCTGTGCAAACACAGAAGCTTAGTGTACCGTGAACGTCACGTGGAGAATAAGAACAAGTATCTATACACAATCTTGAATTATTGTGTATCAGGACCAGTTAAAACTATACCTTAAAAATTTTCATAATTTCACGTATTCCTAAATGATAAATGAACATCAGAATTTGATAATGATACGTTCAAACCATTTCAGAATTGCATTTCCCACTTTATATTTTATTTTTCACCGTTGCTTAAATAAGATTACATCTATTAATCCAAATTTCTTTAAATAAAATTGAAGTGGACCCGCCATAGCGCCACCAATAATTCATCATTCTCTATATGCTATCTGTATTCTCGCTGGCAAGACTGTCGCCTCCTACTTCTTCTTCTCCGCCTCTCCTTCCTCTCTTCTTGTCTCCAAACCTACTCAATCCCGCCTTTCTCTTCTCTTTTTTCCTTTTATAACATCTTTTTTCTCTCTACATTCTTAAACCCTTCTTCCTTTAGAACCCTTCTATTTAAAAATCCATGCTTTAGCAGAATATCATTTGCCAGAAAAAAATTAGTGAGCAAGATGCTTCCTTTTTCTGAAAATTACGTTATTTTATTAATTATTATGCTTTCCTTAAGTGTTCAAGCAATTCCACAATCATCATCCATCTATGACGTGCTCACTTCTCATGGGTTGCCGATGGGCTTACTTCCAAAGGGAGTCAAGAACTTCACTTTTGACAATGGTAAATTTGAGGTGCACTTGGATCAGGCATGTAATGCTAAGTTTGAGAATGAATTTCGCTACGAAATGAATGTCTCTGGTATTATTCAATATGGGCAGATCGGTGGGCTCTCTGGAATGTCTGCCCAGGATTTGTTCTTGTGGTTTCCGGTTAAAGAAATCAGGGTGGATATACCAAGTTCTGGCCTGATTTACTTTGATGTTGGTGTTGTATCTAAGCAGTTTCCTTTGTCTTCTTTTGAGAATCCGAGGGACTGCACTGCTGCTCAATTTGTGGATCGAATTACTTTCGGGAAGCACATAAAGGTCCTCTCTTTCTCTGTTAGAACGTTTGATGTCTACTTGACTAAATTTGCCAGTGTTTGAATTCATGCTTGTTAGTTTCTTTCCTTAGAAGGGGGAGGGAATGTGCAAAATTAATTCTGGATTATGCCTCCTGTAGATAATCAAGATTCACTCTTTTGGGATTTTGCATCAGCATTTCTAGAGTAAGCAAGACATAGGTGTGAAAGGGAGACTGCCCACATTTAATTTTTGTATCACGAGACTAGCTACTAGGTAGCCAATTGTAGTTGATATGCTGTTTCCGTTTGAAGTGCAGATAGGAATATCTAAAATGCAATTTCAGGAGGTTTAGTTTGCATGCTTATAATTGCTAAGCTGATTCAAGCAATGTGAAGATGTATGGATTAAGTACCCTGTTGCATAAAAGGCAGTGACCATTAGAATCTTGTTGATTGTTTTTTTTCTTGAATACATATATGTGCATCACCTCTTCTTCTCACAAATGTATAAATACTGTTGCAGAGTATTCTTAGTGTGTTCCAGCATCTGGTTGATCAAGAGGAATTCACGAGAGCTGTTTTGAAGATTTTCCCGTTCAAGAAATTCCAAGCGCTGCAATAGATCAATTAAATCATGGATCTTCATCATTCGTTTGTTGTACATTTTCTGTAGAATGAATGGTCTAAACATACGATAAGCTTCATTCTGCTCTTGCCTTCTTGTGTATAGTGGTGAGTCTGCAAAAAGGTCCTGTCAGCTTCTGTTTCTGTTATGAACATTGGCATTAAATTGTTAGATGAAAGAAATAGAGCTCCAAATCATTGGGATGCAATGATGAAAATTTTGGTAATTCAGGAGAAACAGATACCATAGATATGTGGAGGTTTTTGTTACTAAGTAAACCTTGTTATGAATACGAAGATAAATATGGCTGTCAGCCAAATTTTATTTTTGTAGTAGGTGACACATACATACATGTTGCATTGAAGAAATAAAACCTACATTGCTTTAATTCTTCATGTCCAGTTGTTATGTTTTAGTGTTAAGTTTTGTACTTCTTCTTTCAGCTCTTGCTACAAAGATTACTCTTCTGGGAAGGTTTTCTTTCATAGAAATTATTTGCAGAAACGGTTCAACCAACCATATCTTGCTTTTTTAGCTTTCTTACCTGAATCTAGTAGTTCTCTGGCCTGTTTAGATGATTTAAATAGATCGAATGATGATAAGTCGGTAAGCCAAGACTTAGATAGTTAAGCTGTGAGTTATTGCACTTTTTGGATGGAAATATGCTGTGAATTAATTGACATACTCGACGGTACAAAATTTCTTATGTGGTTCAAAGTTCAGAGCAAAGCTCCAATCCTACGACCATACACAAGAGTGAGGCTCAAGCGGGTTCGGAGCCCCTCACCAACAAGGTTGGCGGTGAAAAATGACCATGGAATTGTGAGGTAGGGTGAGGAGCTGGTTCGTAGGAGGTATTCGGCTGGTCGAAGGAGCAATGAGGACGGGGATGTGATCCCATCACACCTCAAACGCCTCAGTTCTTTCTGTCTAGTAAAACACTATGCGGTTTTGTTAAATAACACATTACAGAGAGTAGGGTGATTTGGCAAGATTTATTGAGTAGAGAATCCTATCTGACCTTTGAATATAGAGATGTATCAATATGAAATCTCAAATTTCTTGTTTTTGTCTAATATCATGAGACAATATAACATGACCTTTTTGTCATGTTCATATCATTGCATTTGGAGCGGCGCACACGAGTCTCTGTGATCTTGCTGCTGAACTGTAGTTGCTTGTCAGTTTATAAGCATCTTCTCTCACTTGAAGATCTTAAATTACAACAAAATCATTTGGTCAAAAGCTTGTGGAATTTAACAATGCGGCTGCTGTAAACCAGCTCCTCACACGTCCAGGAGGCATCAGTCCGCTGGTTTGTGAGATCACATCAACATGGATAAAAGCCTGTGTGTTTGTTGTTCTATTCCCCCACCACCCCCCCCCCCCTCCATTTTTCACTATCTATTTAAATCACTTTTTCTTCTTTTTACTTTTTTACCATGCAAAAGAAATACAACAACATTACCCATTGCCTTAGAGACTCCCGCATATGGCAGGATATGCGGGGGTCGGATGTAAGCAACCATACCCATGTGTTAGAAACACGTAGAGGTTGATTATCTTATATTATATATATTGATAAGTCAAAAATAAAAATTAGATATTTGAATGACAAATACAAAATGAAAAATGAAATGAAAGAACAAACGGAATCCCAGTTGTGCACTTTTATTCACAATCCCTGAGCTCAGAAAGTGAATCGAAATATATTGTTTAGTAGAAATAGTATTCTCTAAAACTTGTTTTTTCAACAAAATCACATAGGCACAAATTTAAAATTTAAAGTAGTGTTGACGGCATAACACACCATGCAATCTGCCTAAGGTTATTGTATTTAACCATGTTTTTTTTTTCATTGAACTATATGAACGTATTTAACCATGGGGTTGTTTCCATTCAACTATGCCACCGCAGACGATTCCCCTTGATTTCTGTGGCTATGGGTTTGCCCCGAATTCTGAGAATGGGAAAACGCATAATCAGATGCCTGGTGGGCGGAATATGAACAACAGTCTGTGTAGGGTTGTAAACGAGCCGAACGAGTCGAGCATTACGTTGTTCAAGCTCTGTTCATTTAACTTAGCGAAAGAGCCGAGCTTGTTCGTTTATTTAAACGAACATATTTACTTGTTCAAGTTTGGTTCGTTTAACTCACGAACAATATTAACGAGTCGAACACCTTAAACGAACGGTGCCACTTACCGAGCTCGAACAGAAAAATGTGTTCAAGCTCTGTTCATTAACCTTTTATCCGAGCCGAGTTCGAGCTCGAGCTCGAACAAACGAGCTGAACAACCGAACGGCTTGGTTCATTTACAGCCCTAAGTCTGTGTTATGAAATGGAAATTCATTTTTGAAAAAGAAGAACGGAAATATTTCCTTTTAAAAAAATTGCGACCAATAATTCCTTGAGGAAAAAAATGCGACCAATAAAATAACAATTTTGAACTCGGTCCTTGTTTCTTGAAAGAGAAAAGAAGAAGAAAGAAAACCGGAAAGTCATTGTGTAAATTCGATTAAATTGGTTGGATAACTCGTGGGTTTGACTTTTGAATCCGGTCTATAACGGGTTAACCACTAGTTCAACAATGGAATTCATGTCAAGTTAGGCCTACTTCTAACACGGTTTACGTT
>AP025048.1:9574880-9587772 GCA_036186865.1 Eustoma russellianum | reverse complement strand
AGGATTTGGAAGTTTGATGACTTTAAGTACAAGGAATATAAGTAGGTGACACTGGGACCTACCATGATTAACACTTGGACTCTGCAGTAGCTCTGTAGACCGAGTTCAGATTAGTTTCATCAAAATAGTGGATAAATTGGACGCTCTACAAAGGTTACCCAAAAAAATATATACAAGTAGGTGACGCATTTAGATACGTCCTTTGTCCTACATATATAGTCTTGTTGAAAACTTAAAAATATTTTGAGTCGTGATTCACTGTATTACAGGATTACAATACCAGCTATGATGCTTGTAGCGCTCTAACTCGAGCAGTCAGCTCCCTGACTTGGTTCTTCAAACGCTCTGGATTGCAGAAAAAATCAACAAAAACCCGCCTCTGGATTGACATTTCTTGGGAATTATGTCTTACAATCTGCACAACAGAAACAGAAAGTATTGATAAGATACTCTTGGCTTAAAGAAATGACGACATTATTGATGCAGATAACAGGTTGACAGTTCAACAAACAAAAAACTGCAGAATCATGAACAAAAGGAAGCTATTATGCTGGCACATCATTGTCTGGCAAAGAAGACAGCAGAACATCATAGTAAAAATTTGTTGCAAGCATCAGAACACCAAGGCTCGTGCTGAGACAATCATAACCCAAGGAACAAGAACTACCTCTCTCTTCTTAGTATGCTCTAATGTCACTTCCTCCACTGCAGCGGCTAGCTTTGCATTGGCCTTTTCCATTTCATCAAGCTCCTTCATTAATGTCTGGAGAAAAAGACCGAATGTTAAAATCTCCAGTGTTATGTTGAAGGAAATATGCCCCCACGAAATTATCTACCGCTTGCTGTAACGAATTGCTCATGTCACAAACTCTTCTAAAAATAACAATAGGCAAGGCTAACTACGAAAAAGCAGAAGTCATCACAAAAATACGCTGGGATATAAGCCACTCCTGAGTCCTGAGACAAGGTAAAAAGCTGCAAGTGGACCAGATTGGTTTGGCCAAGTGCCATTGTGTGTAGCAAAGTCACAGCTGAAGAAAAAATGATTATGCAATAACTATGTAGGAATTGGCTCCTAAGAATAAATTTAAGACCCAAGGATAAGGAGCTCCAAACTACACCATAACATGTGAGTAGCATGCCTTCTGCGCTATCTAGTGCAAGTTTCACTGGCAGCAGAAATATGTCGTTGGGACGTCTAATTTCTAAATTTAACCTTGAGAGAGTGTGGGCCACCAAAGGCTAATTTCTAAATTTAACCAACCCAGTTGCCCATCATAGAATAGTTGTATGAATACTTCTAATTCTTCTCGGTGCGTATAATACTTGAAAAGCAAATTTTTGACTGACAGCCATCTTTGTAATAAGCTCAGCTCATGAAAGATGAGAGACGCAAGATCGGTTTTACAAGATCTATGTTACTTTTTGGATTCAAACAATTTGACATGAAGCACTGAGTAATTTTTGGATTCAAACATTTTGAGATGAAGCATTGAGTACTTACAAGAGTACGTCTATAGCAAAGGTTTCCAGTCAGGATACAGTTCTCTTCATCCCATTTCGTCAACTAACTAAGATAAACTGATGCATCCTAGCGTACCACCGAGAAGTATAAAGGTTGACGTAGAAAATATTTTCACGCAAAATAAAGGCCACCAGAGAATGTTAAAGTGAAAAGTGTACCCGAGGTGTTAATATTGGTTGGGCAGTCGTTGATGATGCAAATAATAATTGCTGCAAGCTTTGAACAAGGATACACCTGATACAGTAAATGAACAGAGTACATGAATCAGCTTTTGAACCTGCTCTGAGGTTATATACAGCAAATTACTTAGTCATACTCTCTAAGATGAGCTTTAAATGGAATGACGCAGATAAAAGGGACCATACAACAAACATTATTTTCCCATTTCTTTAAAGACTCCCATCTATGATAGGGTAAGAGGTGTTGGATGTACACAACCTTAGCTATGTGTTGGAAACACACAGGTTGTTTCTGGATGACACATAATGAAAATTGCGTCAAGTATTATATCAAATGACTGCTACTTCACATTACAAGAAACGTAAACAATTTAAAGAGCCGTTTTGTTTTATCCTATTATATTCCAAAGTCAAAGAAGAATGCGTACTTGACTCTATTGAAAATGATAAAGGCGACCATACATTTAAGAAAAAATAGCCACGAATTTAAAGACCCTCAGATATGCACAAGCCTATCCACAAAAATGGTAGGAAGATCGATTGGAAACACCAATATTAAATATCACAAAACTCTACCAATTTGTAGTTGGCATGTCAAATAGAGATTGCTTAGGGAACTCCATTCGGAATCAACATGTAGATGAATAATGGCAGAACATCCGTGGCAGATCTGCAACTCACTTCGAAGATATTTTTGAGGTATTAAACGGGATCCTAATGACACTTACACTTATCGATTAAAGATCGAAACACCAGTCACTTAAATTGCTATCGCATATTCACCGGAAAGCAAATAATTTCCTCCAAGCAGCAGCTGGTTGCAGAACCATGATACATCTACGAACTTGAGTTTAAAACAAAAAACATGATCTTCAACCAGAAACTATTATCAATATTATCTCCTAAAGAATTGCAGCTAGCAGATTATGCCATGTTTAATACAGCGCAACAATCAAACCCGCAGTCTTGAAGTCGGAAAGAAAATATCTCCTCATTTGTCATCTTGAATTCAAAAAGCAATTACAGCAGACACAAACACATGTACGATTTAAATATCCAAGAAGGAACTTAATTTACACAATTCAAGTGCCTTGTGCGGGCTATTCAAGATTTAAGTCACCAAATGTCAAAGCAGAAGGCATATGCATCACATAACCACAAAACACTGATGCCTTTGAACAACAAATTGCACAAACATGCACTTAGAGGAGTCAAAGAAATATCTTGAGTGTGACAAAAGATATTCCAGATGACTTACAACTCATTGATACATCTGTTTCTGTCCTCAGGGAGGGCATGCTCTAGCTCAGACTGCAGAGCCATCAAATCTGATTGAAGGGCAGATAACTGCTGAACAATTCCCGGGGCAGATACATATGTTGATGAACCAGCTTGAGCATCTAATATAATAAAAACATTATGGCTATTAAATTGGTTCAAGTCAATTGGGATAATAAAGCAAGCATCAGATGACTCAATGGCAATATATCATTGAATAGGTCATGGCATCCGGGAGTCTCAAAGATCAAAAAGGACCTCTTGCTACTTTGCTTGGCTGCTCTAATCTATTACATTTGGAAGGAGAGGAACACTAGAGAATTCCGCAATCGAAGAGAAGGACAAGCATGTTAAAGCTCAGAAATCTTATAAACATCAAACTGTGTTCGCAGTTGGCGATGATCAGAAAGAACATATTAAACTGGCCTATTGGTGTAAATTGTTGTGTTCATCCTAGCTGTTTTATGAAAGTACCAGTGATGGGGAGATTTTATCTATTTTGGAAATAAGTTCGGCTATTTCTCCGTTCATATGATATAATGCAAATCCCCGTTCCACCAAAATAAAAAATAAAAAATCAAACAACAAAAGAACACCGCACGATATAGCCAAAGGATAATTACTTGAATAAATACTCAAAAGGTCTCTAACACTATGCAGAAAAGTATCTCGGTCATCCACAGCTCCTTGTTCTTGCACATCAGCCAATGCCTCTAGCAATGCCATATAACGACCCTGTGGCATGTATCATGCACATAAATTTAATGCATTGCAATCATTTTTGAAAACCATCTTACAACAAAAGAGCGTCTATACCACTCGGCCTTTTGTTGAAGACAAGTATCCTTGTAGTTCTGACTCGATAACTTTCAGTAAAGAATATGCTCCAAGCATGGTTTTCTTTTCCAATTGACACGCAAGTTTCAGAAACTGATGCCTTGCGAGCTGATTGATCAAATGATTTATGAACTGCAAAGCATGAACAGTAAATAAAAATATAAACAAGCACCAGTACCCTACTTATTCAAAAACACTAAAGGTCCTACACTGCAGCATATAAATGAGAAATCAAGAGCATAAAACACTTAACATGTATGGAGCAACTGTGATGCTACAAGACATTTTTCCTCCTTTCTTCCACAATTGAAGTACCTACCACACCTTTTTATCCCTTGGATAAAAAAGGGCACAAACCACCAGGTCAACCCAAAGGATGCAAATATTCTTCCATGTCTTTGGGATAATTACAGAGTATTGTCCCAGAGCAGCAAACAAAAAATGAAGCAGGGACTCAAAGCAAAGCCATGAATCCCTTTCGACCAAGTTGCAAACCTATAAGCAGAAAACGAATCATAAACCTGCAAGGTAGTCACTTCGTCCAAGCTTACCCTTTTTTGTCTATCTATATAGAACTCTTGGCGCATAACCTTGAGATCATAATCACCTACAAATAAAAGGGTAATTAGATCCTATAATGGTTAAAGAAAACACTCTCAAGATCAAATATGAGAACATCTTCCATTTACTGGTTCTTCTTCTTTCTTAAGGAGGGGAGAGGATCCCAACAAAAGAGTTTGTAAGAACCTTGCAAAACATATGTGTCCTGTAGCTGAGCCAGCTTCCAACAAAGATCAGGAACTGTCTGAAAAAACAAGGATCAGTTTAACAATTAAAAACTAAGATAAGGCAGTCCGAAGTGAGAAGACCAAATGTGAACCCAAAATGGGACAAAAGAAAACAGTCTAACTGTTGATCTTGGAATCATACAGGCAATAAATGTCACCTTGTCTTTCTCCTGAGGGAGGGAGAGAGCATCTAGCTCAGTGAGCTATTTTAGAGAGGGATATTTAGAACAACTTAGCACAGATGTTTCACAGATCAAATTACTAAACACGAAAATTACTCTAACCTTATGCCAAAGGTGCTACAAATTTAGATTGCACAGATAAACTTCCATGTGTAGGAGAACCCATTTATGCAGCAACAGCATATGCTTCAACTACTTGAAAAATAATTCAACAGCGTAAAAGCAAAACCTCTCATTAGCTGCACTACAAACCTCAGATAACAGTTTTTCCTCTTCTCCGTATAGATTTGAAAGTTCTCCAACAAGTTCAGCATGCTTTCTCCTATTAAGAAGTAGACATTCACATCAGAAAATACTATTAATGGTCAAAGCATTTTTATTAGTTTCGAGAAACCAATCATTAGATCTGATAAAAATAAATAAATAAGTTTGGAGGGAGCAATTGAAAGGCACAGGAACAACGAAGAAAACCCCTGCGAGCTTACACCCTGTTCCCTGAGGAAAACGACCCGATCTGTCGAAACCCAAAAGAAAACAAAAGGATAATACGTTGTCACAAAATCTTCTTTAAAGTTGTTTCCAGAGACCAAAGAAGAAGTGTTAGGGACATGAATAATGCAAGACAATATTTATAAGCTGCATACTTGTTATAATCCCTCCCCCAAGCCCCAAATCCCCCCCCCCCCCCCCCCCAAAAAAAATAAAAAAAAAAATCTCTTTTAGCCCAGACAGCCATACATTCTCTCTTCTCACCTCCCAAACCCAAACCATCATCCTCAATTTTAAAAGAAATAACATTCTATCCCGTTATTAGAATACCAGAACCAAGCAATGAAAAGAAATAATAACCTCATTAGCAATACAAAACTTAAATGTATTAAAACAAAAATTAAGGATGCTTATCGTTATCCTATTTCCATTTTCTATAATATCCCGTATAGATTGTTCCTTCTATGCTACAGTTCTAAATCCAATAAACAACTATCTATTAGACGAGTTTCTAAAGCACATGAGACAGTTTTATCTTTACCATTTACTCAGAATTATTAGACGAGTTTCTAGAAAAGAAGATAAGAAAAAGAGTAGCATGAAATGAAATCAGAGTTTCTTAATGTTAGAAACATGTTTTTACATTGTTGCATGGGGGAGAACATAATGAAAAATTATACTAACCCGGTCAAATTGCACAATATGAGCTGACAGCAAGAGAAAAAAAATTTGAAACCATGCCTCCCCAGCATAATAAAGAATATTCATATTAGTCCATAACACGCAGTTTGATTAAGTCAGTTAATTAAAGCAACCATACCGCACAGAATGAAGATCAAGATGAACATGAGCTTCATCTGAAGTAACTTGGGCTTTAAGTGCTGTGAGGATGGCCTGCTGTTTGGCATTTTCAACCTGAGCTTCTACCCATTGCCTTTCACTTGTTCCAAATCTGCATATACAAAACCCACTGAAAATTATAACAACGGACGGAAAGCCACAAAATCAAAATGCCAAAAGGTTTTGTCCGGCAATGTCACCATCGAGCCAGGTAACCATAATGGCTTAGAGGCAGAAAGACCACAATGCCAACATAGACAAGTTGACATCGAGTGCTGCTTTTCCCCTCCCATAATCTTCAACTTCCCCAGACTATTTCTGTCTGGCTGTGCCGTTAAAGGAGAAAACTATGAAGGGAAGCAAGGTGTAGGAAATCAGAAATGAGACAGATATGCCACCCAAACTTGTGATCGACAGCACTATTCGACCTCAAGAAAGGCATTGCAGAAGTAGTAGACACTGACATCTTACGTCACATAACGGTAACCTGGAACTAAGTGGTCCGGCACAGGAGCTGCTGAAAAACATTCTCTATGCATTTTGAACTCTTTGAACTCTCTCTCTCTCTCTCTCCCTCCCTCCCTCCCTCCCTCCCTCTCTCTCTCTCTCTCTCTCTCTCACCAAAAGAGAAACCAACTATTACAACAGATGATGGCCAAAAAAAACTATTAAGCCGGGTAAAGGTAATGACAAAAGCTTATTGACTTGTGAGTTAAAAAAAATGCAACAGCATTAATTACAGTACATAGAGGAATGATGATGATGACGACGACGGTAGCGGAAGCAGTGGCGATGACAGAGGTATCAAATTTGGAGGAACAGTACAAATGGAAGGACTTACATGGAACGCAGCCTTTGCAGTTCAGAAAGACGCTGGTGGTGTGATTTTTCTGAATCTGCAGCAATCAAGAAAACGATGAAACTATCAAAAATTGCAACAGAAGTCCGCACACACAATTTAAGTTCATTCCAGTCCTTCGCCAGCATGTACAGATATCATCCACAAATAAATTCTTTAGCTTACGTCAAACATTGAATTATGCAAACATCAAGAAACCAGAAACAGTTATCAGCTTTCTTAAGTACAACTAACAAAGGTATTGATGCAAGATATCAAATTCATCTTGATCGACTGAAAAACCCGTCCAAGATATCAAAACAGCATATCCCCAACTATTAGCAGATTTCTATCAAGAAAACAATGTTCAAGGTTTGCCTTTGCTGATGCACAGACTATCCATGTTATGCACAGCGCCAAATGGAGGGGGATATATATATGTAGTGATACACACCTTGTTGATGTATCCGCATTTCTCCAATACGGGTTCACAGAGAAACTCACATGCTTCAACAAATAGTTAAAAATTAGACCTACGTCTGATTAATTACCAGAAAGAAACTATATCACCTCATGGAAAAAAGTACTAAACTTCAATTGATAATTCTGATTTTTGGTTCCTCATGCTCTGAATTTCATATATTAGGGTATAGAATAATTCAAAGTAAAATAAACAGACACATATGCATGATGAAATTTTTGAAGGACATACAATTCAGGTGCTTATTACTCCTTACTGGATTGAAGAGTATAGCTCCTGATTAAAGTGAGTGAATACAATGCAGACTACATAATATTCTCAAGATGCAGACGACCACAAGAAAGCTTTATATATAAAAAATCTACTAAAAAATTATGAGGTAAGCAGTACCTCGTACCAAGGCATTAGAAACTTCATTCAAAGTGACTCCTGATTTGGATTTTCCCTCTTCTGCTACTAACCTGAAAGGCATCTAAAACAAGTAACAACATTACCAAACCAGAAAAGGTAATGGTAACCAGAAAAACAAAAAACCTTTGAAATAACAACAAAATATGCGGAACTAAATCAGATTGAAAGCAAGCTTATAAAGACCTGAAAAAGCGACGCAATAGCAGGAAAGTTACTTGATGCATGCTTACACAAATTTCAGAACTACTGATATTACTACTATAAATTGTCCACAACCAGTACTCACGGCATATCAGAATTTTAAGGCCTAGTATCTGTTTAGCAGCAACTTACGCAGATGTTTACCAGCACTACAGAAAGATCAGTCCACAAGCGTAAGATGCAAGAAGTACCAAACCCATTTAGACAAACCAAACAACATGAAACTTTTTCCCCTTTCTTAATGCTGTTAACCAAACAACATGGAGTCCCCCCCCCCCTCCTTTCTTAATGCTGTTAAGAAGAACGAATATTCCTGCAATGAAATCCACATATACAGAGTTTTTCATGAGTTTGCGTCGAGTAATTCAAAAATATCACATATTACATTAATCATACAGAAACTTGCCAAATGGAAATTAAGCAGACAGATATGTGCCAATTTGACCAAAATAATACACTTGCGGATGCTTCTATTATGTGACCCACTAAAAGGCTTGCTATGCAATGACATGGCTTAAAGGTACGTAGCCAAAGGAAACAAGTCCTAAGATACAAACTTTAGACACTAAAATAAGGCATATGAAAGAACTATCGGTGGTAAAATGTCCACTAAATGGGTATTCTGTCATTTCAACTTCCTCCGATGAGGCTGTTGAATGACTGCATGCCATCTTCAGCAACAAGTGGCACGAATATCTCACTAAAATAACCTTCCACATGTTAAATACAGGTCAGCATCAACAAGTATGGTAATAAAGAACCAAGTAAAGCGCAAAGTAATAATTCTTCTGAAAAAATCTTATTGTTTTGAAATCAACATATATAATGTCCCTACCAGGAAATTTCACGATGACCTACCAGGAAATTTCACTATGGATACTATAATTGTGATTAGAACTCTCTCACTGACTGCGATTTCCAGTATTCATAATTATATGAACCAACATATCATAATCACTCTTTGATGGAAGGAGGCAGCTAACGAGGATATCCTATTTCGGGTTGCTATGAGCTATACATATACAATACATACAATGCATACAATGCATGCATCATGCATGCATGCATGCATCATGCATGCATGCATGCATACATACATACATACATACATACATACATACATACATACATACATACATACATACATACATTCCCTTGACTTGATAACTCAGTAAAACTCAAAACAACCATTATGCAGTTCCTTATATTATAAAATAAAAGTACGAACTCCAAATAAATCTATACCGTCTCCAGATGCTTTTCAAACCATTTTTTAAGCTCGTTCATACAAGATGCATCCACCAGCAAATATTCATGAAAGTCAGAAAAAGCTAAGTAGATCCCATCCTCTGCAGAAAAAATAAAATAAAAAAATTAGAAAAAGAAAAATAAAACAAAAGATATATCTTAGTCAAAAATACTAATTTCTAGAGAAAAAGTAAAAGACAGATGATACCATCCCCCGAATGATAGAGAGCCAGTTCTTGTGCTGTAGAAGCCATCTTTCCAAGAACAGAATTCATCTACATTGACAAATCGTACAGACAAAATCAAATCAATTTCAATTTTTTTTTCTTTTTTTCTTTTTTCCTCTTAGAATGCACAAATATTTTCAGGCAAGACACAACTGATACATATAAGCTGAATGGGTGAAATTAATTACAAAAAGGGAAAAGAAACTAATTACGTATAAACTGAATGCTGACATTAATTACATATAAACTGAATGCTGATATTAGAGGTGCCGCAATAAATCGCACAATAAAGTTTTTCTAAATAGTGCCAAGGAATCAAGAAAACCAGGAAAAAGAAGTGGATGCAATACGTTCCCAAAGCACCATGGATTTTATCTTTCTTTCTTATCTTTGTCTGTTATGTATGACTAAGATAACCTTTGCATAATTTAGCCGAGAAATTTTGGAGCCTTTGTCAAAGAAGACCTTACACAATGCTACAAAAAAGGCATAAAATATCAACTATGAACCATAACTGCGTACTAATAATGACAGCTAAAATTCATAGCATAGCAAATGCATGGAACTGAAATATCAAAAACCTTACTTAAAGTACACCTAAAGAAGACACTTCAAAGGCTGACCAAGTGAAGAAGGCTCCAACAGAAATATCTTCTTTTGCAATGAGGAAAGACTTGCAGGTTCACTTGGTCAAACCAAGAAAGGCATGGGAGTTTCAGGGGCGTAAAAGTTGCTTTCATTATGATATTTCTAGTTGGATGGACAGATGGCTCCTAAATAAAGCCTTTCTCAACTATACGATAGCGCAAATGTTTATTCCTTCCTTAGTCTCATAGAATATTCTATGCTCGATGCTTTGATCGGAGCAAGGAGAACGATGAAGGTTATACGATCCTGCAGCTCTGAGTTATGAGATATGAGCTGTGAGCTAAGGAAGACTAGAAGTGAATACTCATTTCTTAAAGGAGCGCGGTTAAACGCTCCAAGTATTCCGTTCGCTTCCTACAAGGAAAAACAAAAAGCATCTGAGAGTTGTTCCAGGTATCCGGTTAAACCCCCCGGGGTCAAGATAGACATCCAATTTAGCCTTCCTTTCCATTACTGATCTAGTGACTCATTCCTTTGGCCAAGCGTCCTTCGGACGTCGATCACTCAATCACAGGTCGCGAAGTCAGAAGCTGACACTTCTACGAAATAAAGATCAGTATCACTCTCAAAATAAAAGTAAGCACGCTCTCTAACCCTCTTTTCACACGTCTTCATCCACATTAGTGTTATATGCCTAAGAAAGATTTTGATCAGTTATATGACATGTAATTTCTTTGTAGACATACATCCTGTGCATATTAACACATCAGGTAAAAATGAATATGAAAAATTAAAAATAACACAAGAATCATATGAAAAGCATGTGGATGCAAGGCCAACTGAAATCTTCTGTTAGACCTACAATTTCAACATAGTTTATATATGCCAGATCGTGGTAGGGAAGCTCATTATGTTGTCACTTTTGGCATTACTCAAATCAAAGCAGAAAACTAAGGAACTCATGGAAACTTGAAGAAAACAGGCAATTGGACAACATTGCATAGCAAAAGAACAGAATATATGGAAAACCATTCCTAATCAGTGTTCTTTTTAATGACTTAGAAAATTTGGACGGACCATAGAAGCACACCTTACAACTCTTTCCATTCACAAATTACACTAGACCCATTTCCCTTTCCTGTTTTTGTTCATCGCGCCCGCTCAAACAACAAACCTTGCAATCTTGGTTTATGGTATTCTTGTTCACCAGGAACGTACAAAGGAAAATTAATACAGCCAAAAGATCATTTCATGCATGTTTCTCAATGAAATCACAACATCATTCGACAAGCACACCTCTAAGTTCCTTGCTGAAAGGCTGTCATCAATGGAGGTTAGCTGTCCATTCACAATTGAGGAGGCTGCTATTCGGGCTTTTCTACCTTGGCTTAAAGTTGACGCCTGCCCTGTAAGCATATCATATTGTGACTGCAAATTTCTTAGTTGTTTATGCAACTCCAAAGCTTCAGACTTCAAAACTACTGTAGCGTCCCTGAAGATGGACCAAAGGAATCAAAGCTTAATGTGCTTATAGGCAGGTTCAGACAGATTACACAAACATCACCTAGATACTAGTTGACCCTAACGTTTAGAAAAATGTGTGCAGCTTCCGTCATGACAAGTCTTAATAAGAGCATCAAAAAGAAATACAATCAAACAAAAACATTAGCTTAATTTTTACAGGACTCCTCACATGCTATACAGAATGTCAAAAAATTGGAATGAGCCCATATTTTGAGCAAGTAGAAGGAGATGCACTTTTACTGTCAACTGCTTTTGAGGAGGTATCTTGAAAATTAGTTATCGAAAACCAAATGAAGCCTCATTGGTTTACATGGATAACAGCTTTTATTCTAAAATAATATTAAACCATTTTCAACAGCAGAACCTATGTATATTAGCACAATGATTAAACTAAGATGAGCATTGAAAACTAGAGGTACAATTAACAGTTCTACTATAACTCATGCTATATCCACTGGACAACTTCTGATTAAACTGGTACATCAAACTGCACCTTACCGTATTTCTTTCAATCCTTCCTCTGTCCCAAAAACTGCTTCTTGATTACCTCTTCTAGCCGAGAATGCTGAAATACTGTCATAAGCAAAATCTAAGTCCTCCCCCTGTGATATAAAGTCATACAAAACACACGGTGCATAGGTAAGCTCAATGAAAAGGTATAGACAGACATATCATGTACTGCATATAGTATGACCCCAAGAAACCCATGGATAAGAAACAAGATATAATCATCGCTGTGTTTGGAAATTCTAGAAAGCATCAGCTAGAAACAAAATCCAATCATAGAAGGTAGATAGGGCAGTATGTACCTCTAAAAGCTTCCCATCATGTACAAACTGCTGATACCTGAATTACGAAGAGAACATTACTGCTTTATTATTATGAGAAGAAAAAGGTACAGAATAGTTGAGATACAGAGGAAGCAATGATAGACTTTTCAATAAGTTACACTCCTGTGGAAGCTAAGAGATTAATTAGATAGATCTAATGACCAAATAACAACTCTCCCACAAATTATTTTATCTACTAGAACATGCTAAACCAATAAAAAGGGTATGTGAACATCAAAGGAAAACGGATTTGCAAATCGAAACTAAGGGTGACTGAATTAATGGAACTATAACAACACCAGAACCAAAATCATATCCTCACTAGGTGAGCCCCCTTACAAGGATGAGTTGTTTCTATAGTGGTTTATCACACATCTACCCTCCCATTTCCAAGAAAGTAATATCGTTAGTTTCATGGTGTGAACT
>AP025048.1:9552337-9574780 GCA_036186865.1 Eustoma russellianum | reverse complement strand
ATGAGGTAGGCAGCAGTAGCCACCGCCTCAGGCCAAATATTTAGGAACTTTGGACTCAAGCATGATGGCACGGGTGATTTCTAATAGGATCCGATTTTTTGCGTTCAGCCACAAGCCGTTTGTTGTGGTGTATCAGGACAAGAGGTTTGATGGATTAAGCCCTTTTCGAGGAAGAATTTGTGCATTAGTGGTTGACATATTCTCGGCCGTTGTCGGTTCGGATATCTGAATGGTAGTGTTGTACTTGATCTGTACATGTGCTTAAAACGAGACAAAACGGTCGAAGACGTCAGATTATTTTTGATAAGAATATCATGCCATACGAGTGCAATCAATCTACAAAGACAAGAACATAAGAAACACCCGTTCGGCTAGGAGCTGGGGACGGTCCCCAGAGATCTGAATGTACAAGTGCGATATTATTAGCTGAAAAAGTATTTCTATGGCTTTTGGCAAAATACAAGTGTCACATGAGAATTGAAACTTTTTATGAAATATTTAGGAAAGAGACTTTTTTAAGTAACCACTGATGGGTGGCCCAACCGTCGATGCCAGAGCAGACTTGACTGTCAATCGAACCTGAGAGAGCAATGTGGTACATGGCTGATTCCCCTCGTCAACATAGTACAACCCGTCCTGCTCAGAGCAACGCCCAATGATCCTCCCCGTCCGACATATCCTGCAATACACAAAAGGTAGGGTGGATTAGTACGGTACAATTCAATTGTTTGGTGATATGACTAAGTGATAACAATTTATGGGACAGGGTTGGAACATAGAGGCAGTTTTGGATCCGAACGGTGGGAGATAATTGTATAGTACCCATTCCTTGTACTGGGTGAGAGCCCTTTATTGGCGGTTTTGGATAAAGGATTATGTGGTGTAGTATGGTGGAGAAGTCGGAAATATCATGGGACATCGTGTCGGTAGCCCCACAATCAAAAACCCAGCGAGAGGTTTTATGGGGGTTGTTTTGGTGAGTGAAATAAGTTTTGGGGCTATTTACAGGATTATTAAACCTGGGGG
Organism: Eustoma russellianum; assembly: GCA_036186865.1. NCBI lineage: Eukaryota > Viridiplantae > Streptophyta > Magnoliopsida > Gentianales > Gentianaceae > Eustoma > Eustoma russellianum. The sequence goes on along the minus strand of AP025048.1, from coordinate 9,573,754 downwards.
TCATATTGTAATTTCGGAGATGAGTGAGGACTTGGCTGGGATTTACGGAATCATGGGGGGCAGTTGTATAAAATGCAGGGGTAAAAGAGTCCAATTCCCCCTTTAAAGGAGTATGGTTAGAAAAAGGGAAGAAAGGGATCCCTTTCTTCCCAATACCTGGTGGTAGATATCCAGAACCTTCGCTGGTTCTGATTCCATTCTCTTCTTCGTCTCAGTGAATCCAACGAAGCCCTCCCGTGGTAATCTCCTCTGTGTTGCCCATTGCAACGCCGGGCGGTTGTTTGATTGCCCGTTGCCATGCTGGCAGCCCCTCCTCTCCGGCCTCTCTTCTTAGTATCCGGCCACCACTCCGGATATCCGATATTTTGAAACATCCAGATGCAGTATGTCTTGTCCCTCCGCAGTGAGTGCATCTGAGATTGGCCTTTTCGTCGTCTTTGCGGGATGATGTGTTCGTCATTGATGGTGAACCTGACCGTACATTTTGCTCTTTCTTCCCGGATGCCTTTGCTTTGGAGACTAGGCCACTCCCTAGTCCTCCTTATCCTGAGGGAAAATCTCCCTGTGATGGCCCCCCCTTCTATCCTCATAATCAGTCTCCTGGATGCTTCCCGTCGTATTGTTCCATAGGCTTCTTCCACCGTAGGCAAGGGATCTCTTTTGAGCAGATCCCTCTTGTCTTGGTCATATTCATCACTGATAGCTTGTAGTAACTGGTATAATCTGGTTGTTTGTTATAGCCGGTTATATTTAGTCATGTCCTCTGGACAACTCATTGGATTTGGGCTCCTCCTATCGATTTCTTTCCAGATAGCCTGCAACTGGCCTTATACCTTTTCAATCGGCAGATTCCCTTGTTTCAAGCTATTGGCCTTGACTGTTAAGTCAAAAATTTGGAGAGAGTGATCCTTCCCACTGCTGTATGTGGCTTCAATTCCCTTCCACAGCTCTCTTGCGGTTGGGTAATCAATGTATTGATTTACAATTTCCCCGTCAATATTTTCTAGGATCCAAGTGAGTACGGTGGAGTCAGTTTGGCGCCACCTTGAGTACTCGGGATCCTCTTTGGATGGAGGATTGGTTGTGATGGATTGAGCTTACCTCTTCCATTTAAGGCTAGGCTCATTTTTCTTGACCATGTGACATAGTTTCGGTCGGTTAATTTGTCAGTCAAGATGATTGGCTGACTGGAGTGATTTTCTGTCCGGGTTTTTGTTTGGTGCTAAGTTCTGGAGTAATTCCATTACTTGAGCAAGGCTAAAGGTCTGAGAAGGGTTGCTGGGTGCTCCCTCTGTGTGGGAAACACCAGGGGTTGAGGAACCTTCGGCCATGGCGGTTTTTTTGAGAGTTTCACAGGTAGATGATGAGATTGCAAATCATTCTATCCCAAGGATGGAACGATCGCTCTGATACCATGTTTGATAAACAAGAACAAGAATAATAATGTTTTTGAGAAATTTGTTTTCATTGATTTCATTCATCCGGCTGAATACATTCTTATACCGACTCTTAACATCATAAAGAAGGAAATTAATCAATTCCTGCACTAATTGATTCTATTACATTTATGTTGATTGATTGTGCTGATTTCCTTCCTTGATTTCGTCTTCCTTGATTTTAGCAACACATTTCTCACAGTAATCTGCCTGAATGATCCTTCGAGTTTACCCTTGTTAATGCTGATGACTCGGTGGGTTTTGGTATTCTTAGGTGCTTTGTGGTGCCAATTTTGATTGTAGAGAGTTGCAAAGTGTGTTTCCGGTTAACTCTGGCGTTTTGGAAAAGCCTGAAGAATCAAAGTATCTGGAGTCAACTTGGAATTTAAACAACATTCCAGAACTTCAAGGTTCGCTGCTTCAATTTGAAAACAGAGGCATTTCTGCAACTTCAGTTTCTCGGGTTTCCATGGGAATGTGCTTTTCATCGGACTGCTGGGTATGATCCCGAACCTTTTCTAGTTGATAAGCTGTTGATTTTTGGTATTTAGTTATTTACTTTAGGGGAAAGTCCTGTGTAAACTCTTTTACTTTTGGATTTCCCATTGCCATTATGATCTTTAGTCTGCGAAAGATCCAGAAACTTAATCCAAGATTTTCAATCACAGAATCCTTTTCTCCTCCATTTTCTGAACTTCCTTGGAGAGCGCATAATCTCAGGCTCTGAACTTCTTATTTCAAATTTAAAGTATCATTTTTCTAGAATTTATTTTATATTTATTTTTTTGACAGAAAGTTGAAGAGCATCAGTTGTATTTGTTGTCTTACCTTCACTTGGGTTCATCCAAGCTATGGTATGGCGTTCCAGCTATATATTGCTATAAATTTGAGGAAGTAGAGAAGAAGCACTTCCCCAGTATTCTAAGCATCCTGAGTTGCTCTGGAAGCTTGTAAGTTTCATTTTTCCTCTTAATATTCTTTGAATTCTAAATTGCGAGTCCTCTCTGGAGTCTGGAGATTTCATGAGATCACAGTGCTATAGAGTGGATACCATCTTAGGAACCAATGTGAATGCCTTTAATTTTATGTTCGATTCAGTGACATAATTTCCTTTCCCTGCAGTTTTTTCTTTTCTGCTTTGAATCTGAGAACCTTGTTCATGTGATATAGAATGACGAAAGAAGATACTTCTATCACAAAAACCTTCGTTTTGTAGGACTAGAGTCAACACGCTTCCCACATCTTACATGTTGCACAATTGTTTATTTGGTTGCCTATCCTTCTGCTGTTTTGTAGCGGTGTTAATTTCTGCCCTGTTGTTTGTTTCTGAACTATATTCTAGGACCCTTTTTCCTTCCAAAAGAATTGCTGAAAACTTTAGAGCATTTTTTTTTGTAATTTAAAATTTTTATAAATGGCCAAACGGTAGACTGATAATCTGTTTCAGATCGAATTGTTTGTGTTTTCTTGCGGACTCTCTCCTATTGTAACCCTGTTTTTGGCTGAATGTTTTCATTCCAAGTATATCTTGTATTGCTATTAACAAATCCATTTAATGAGCAGTTTCTTAGTTTCGCTTTCTTGAGGTCAATATGATAGTTTCTTTCGTCTTGTCACTAGAGCAACAATCAAGATACATGTTTATTGGGTTAGAGAAGCATTTAAGATGTATTATCTCAAGGGTACCCGGGCATTATGATGTTATAATTCTTGACCAGTTTAATTATGCTTTGCACACGAGGGGAGATATTTGTTGTTTGATTCTGCTGTGTTACCATGTTTTGTACTTTGTGCTACCGTCCAGTTGTCCCTTTAGTCGCTTATTATGCAATAGAAAAGTCTACATTGTGATTGGAATGAGATGCAGCTATTGAAACCTTGTGCTACTGTAGTAATCCTGCTTTTACTGGTTTCGTGTGCTTCTTTATCTCTGGTGCAGTCATTTCCTTTTCCCTGCGGTTTTCTGCTGAAGGCGCTCTTGTTTTGAGCATGTATTATTCTCTAAGGCATGACGTTGAAACCCGTGTTTCTCACGTTTAGCTTGACCGTTTGAACATGGTGGTCGTATTTTGACAAGAAAGATTGATGAATGAAACTTGATTTACAATCTTTTGGAGCAATTTGACGTGAGGAATTTTCATTATTTTCACTTGGTGGTGAAAAACTCAAGCAATACTCTCATGCATACTTTGTTCGTTGTGTTTACTTGTGTATGAAATTGTTCTATATTATTTATTTCACTGATGGATGCTAGGATGCTAAATGCATACAACATTTGCGTGAAATCTAGCCTAGGAAATAACCTTCTTTCTTGTTTTTGTTTTAATCGGGACTGCACGCACATCATTCTACATGAATGTTCTATGCGTATAGCAAGTCAAACTAGAAACAAGAAGAATAATCGAGCTTTATTCCCACATGGAATTGACGCTTGAAGGATGTATAAAGTTAAATAAAAACTAATTAATGAAAGATTAACTAAAGTTTTAAGACACGAGAGATATAGGAGAAATTGCTCGCTTTCATTCTCTTTCTTGTTTGGGATTTCATATTGAATATACTGCTCCACTTCAGTGGATGGTACTTTCAGTCCAAACGAATCACAAAGTGCTCCTCTTTTTGGTTTTCTTGTGTGGTGAAGTTTCGAGGGTTATAGTTTATTGTGTGCATGTATAATGATAGGGCGTTCACCGGTTGAGTTGTTTATCTATGTTTGGCAGATGAGTCAGTTCCCTCCTTCGATGCGAGAATCAGAGGGCACCACTGTAAATCAATGTACCCGGCCTCCAAGCCACTTTCTCCTCACCTTCCCTGGGGCATACCATGTTGGATTGAGTTGTTTGGAAACTGTTAACTTTGCTCCTTTTGACTGACTACCTTTTGGGCACCATGCTGTGGAATTGTACAGAAAACAAGGTAGATGGACATCAATTTCTTATGATAAATTGCTGCCCCCATAGCAGCTGCGAGGGCACAGTGGGAACTTTTAGTGATAAAAAGGGAATTAGTTGAGAAGATATACTGTGGACTAGTATCTGTGGAAGGGATGGCATCTTGTCAAACCTATTCAAGGTTAGCCCCTATCAGTAACTGACGTAATCTAAACCTACGTCCTTCGTGTTCTATATGTTGTTGGATTATTTTCTTCATGGCTGGATCCTTACTACATTACTGTTTAAATCAATCTAAAGGACTTGCAGTTGTGATATCTTGTTTTAGCTAGCTGTTTTGGTTATTGATTAAATCAATGTCATAATCCATCTTGGCCTTTCCATAAACAAGGATCTGTAAACTGAAGAAAGAAAATTGTCCCATTCCTACATGATAGAAGCAACAAGTACATGCCAGTGGTAACAACAGTGGTTCCCATATACCTACTCTGAAGGCTTTTTCTGTTCTTCCAGTGGAAAGCTCTCAATGGCTGTTATAGGTGTGCCTGGATGCTTATCCCTACACCTGCTTTTAGGAATCTGGCTTAGCTTCAGAATCTTTAACATCATGCCTTTCTTGCGTTTAGAACTTAGGAGCCGCCCGTGGTTTGAATGACTCCATGTTTTTGGTACATTAACAGACGAAAGCATTTGTGGTTGTGATTTGACAGATACGAACCAAACAAGAGGCAGCAAGAAAGAAATATCTATGTAGTTATTTGCAGACGGAGAAGATGCAGAGTGACTGTGACACTACTAAAATGGAGTGCCGGATATGCCTTTGTGATTGTATCTTTCTGCCATAAGCTGTTCGTGTTCTCCTGGCGTAATCACCTGTACATCTCATGTAAAGCTTATCTGTCAATCATATTCAGATGTTAAACTATCTCCTCTCGCGGTATGAAATTGATGAATTAATAGCACTGCTGGTTGCTTTGGAAGGGGATTTAAAAACAATAAAGACATGGGGTACAAAAAAACTTGGTTCGACAATGGGTTTCAATGGCATCTGTTCTAATACACAAACGACAAGCAATGGCGAGCTTCCTGCTTCTGCGGTGGCCGGAGCATCTGTTCGCTGTAAACTTAGTGTATCTGCAGAACCAAAAGAAACTGGAAGGAGAAGGATCTCTACAGAAGAAGAGAAACTGAAACAGGCATATCCATTAGATTCCAGTGATGTGATATCTGTAAGTGACGACGGTGACAATTAACATTCATGGCATGTCCATTTTTTTTTGCTTATGTTTTTATTTTGGCAAGGACATATTGATATCATCAAATGGTACTTGATCTTTATGATGTAAAATTCTCAATTAGTGTACTAATTACTCGAGTCATATGTTTTAACCTTTTTTTTTTGGGTGGAGAACATATGTTTTAACTTTAAAATATAGATAGAAAGGACATATAAAGAAGTGAATGGAATCATTACCCAGTACATAAAGAACAAAAGAAGCATAAGTCGTGACAGAATAGATTGACTCAATTATTAAAATGTGTAGTGATTAGTGAATCTAGTGACTTGGGGGGTCATCATTTCAGCAGCAGTAAATAATAGAAGTGAGGCCGCTTTCGCGAAATGCAGGCGTCCTTCTGACACAGAAGCAATAAATAGACAAAGAAATTGAATCCTTTTGGAATTCTCCAGGGAACAGGTGGATCCCGTATCCTAAGACCTAACTAATAGAAGTGGCAACGGTGGTGGTCTTTTTTTTTTTTTTTTGGGGGGGGGGGGGGGGGTGTGAGATGGGGGTGTGGACTTGTGTGACTGGGAAGCAATTACTGCATGGAGTAAAAGATTGTTATTTCAGGTTTTAGCAGGAAGTTGTCATTACAAGAAGTTGATATTACAAGTGGATTAAGATCTTTTATTTCTTAATAGGAGTGTTATAATCTGACGTGTATTAAATATATAGCATAAAAATCTAATAAGACACGAGCCAAAAGAACAAGGAAACAAAGATTTCGCAGGATTAAATTAGATGTCTAGGTTTGTATATATTCTTATATATCAACCTCTATTGTTTGTATACCTATCATGTTCCCCAGACTCTAACGATAACTTGTCATTAAGAAATACTGGGTATGTGTTGTTGTTATATATCAACCTCATTTATTGATGCAGGACAAGCGATGTCACATTCCATTCCTCATGCCTCCTAATGTGCTAAGAACTTGATAGTCCAAGTTTACATTAAGCAAATAATTTACTAAAATACGTTAGACACCTAAATTGATACTCTAGCGTGAAACTTATTATGTCATTATCCATCGATGAAGGAAGAAAACAGACCGGGGAAGGAAGACTGGGAAATCCCCTGAGAACACGAGAGATGCCACCTGGTGTGTTCTTCATTTCCTCATGCTCAACTTCCATAGAGATGATGTGGACCAATTGAGGGGTACCATGTTTTTACTTTTCCTGTCTCCTCTTTTTTCCACAAGTTATGCATGAAATTTGGGGAACTCAGCATGTTATCTTGCACCAAAAAGAAACAAAGAAAAGAAGAACTCTGAGAGAATCGTGTTGTCCTTTCTCTTTAAAGCCACCCCCTCCCAGCTGAAGGTGCAAGGTACCACTCGTGTTGAAAACTCAACTGTAACATGACAAAATATACGTACAGACACGGTTCCAGAAATGAAATAAATTCTTCTGTAGCCTGTTGTAGATAGACGGTCCTAAAGTCTGAACCACATGCTTGATGTATCCCAACCACATAGATAATTTATCTGGTGAAAGCTAACCAATTAATCTCCTTGTTTCAAGGCCTGTCCTTTCACTATAGTAAATGAGCAACCTCCATGTTTGACTCACTACCTTCCTCTTGATCTTTGACGTCGAATATTTTTGTGGTGCATTTAGTCTTCCAATATTTTAGTTATGTTTGATCTACTCACACCTGAACATGCATGTTGTGACATGAACACTAAACACGCTTCAAATTCTTTATACCAAGTATTCTGTTGTGGTAATGTAATTATTCTAACACAAACCTTAAAAAAATGAAAAAAATCTAATGCAAGCAATGTTGACTATACATGCATGTTGATTTATGTTTTAAGATAGAATGATTATGTCAATTGTCTTCTTCGTTTTAGAACCATCACACCGAATCAATTGCTACTAGGTATATAGCCCTTCCTTCTTCTTCACACTACATAAGCCAAAGCAGCAAGCTTTAATGGATGTCAGTCTCAAAAGGTAGAAGAATGAACGATTGTGTTGGGTGCAGCAATTGTCCCGTGGCGCGTATGCCGTGTGGGTCAAGTAACAGTCGAATGCCGTGGACGCTTGTGTGTGTTGAATGCACTATAAGGCTAAGGTATGCGCATCTCTTATCACCAATTGGTTTAGGTAGAGTTGGTAGCGCCTGAGGTCCTACAAGTGGTATCAGAGCCAAGGTCACAAGTTCGATTCCCAGCGGGAGCAATTGCTGAGTGGGAGATTGTTGGATGAAGCAATTGTACTGTGGCGCGTAGGCTGTGTGGACCAAGTCACAGTCGAATGCCGTGGACGCTTGTGTGTGTTGAATGCACTATAAAGCTAGGGTATGCGCTATCTCCTATCACAAATTGGTTTTGAGAGAGTTGGTAGGGCTTGAGCTCCTACAGATTGAAGAACCTGTTGAGATGCAAGCAAAGAGGTCTGCTGACTTGGAGTCTGCTGAATCACAGGAGCAGGAGGTGGATGTAGGCTGCATTCGAAAGTGTTTGATGAAACGAAGGCAAAGGAAAGAGGTTACAGTTGGTGCTTCGGCGGGAGAAGTTTAAAAGGGGTGAAATACCGTTTTGCCCTTAATGAATAAACATCTTAGTTGTTGTAATCAGGGATATTATTGTAATTGTAGTGTTGTCTTCTCCCCTTTGTATAAACGGGTTGTATATAAACCCAACAGAAAAACGGTTATAAAAAAAAATTCTTTTCGGCGAAGAAATTCAGAGCTTGGGAGGAGCAAGTTGCTCTCCATTGTGACGGTTATTTTTCTCTCAACTTTTCATTGTTGTTCTTTCGTTCTTATATGTTGAATTCTCAGTTTGTTCATTGGATTAGCATCAGTCTAGTTCTTGATTGTTCTTGTTGATTCGCTGTGTTTGTTTTTTTGTTGCCTTTCGTTTGATGGTTCAATCGCGGTGTGGAATCGTAAGTTTTATCATGGTATCAGAGAGATCTTGTTGATGTTTGTAGAATAAGAAAGTTTTCTGTTGATTCGGACATGATGAATTCCAATTTAGCGTCCACCTCAAGAACGAACGGTTCGAGTGAGAATCCTGCAGCGAATCCTTTGTTTTTACATCCTAATGAAAGTCCTGCTGCAGTTCTTGTACAACCTCCCCTAACTGGACACAATTTCCATTCGTGGAGTAGGACGTTACGAATGGCTTTAACCATCAAGAATAAACTTGGTTTTCTTGATGGATCCATAGTTAAACCGAACGAAAATGATGAGAAGTTCTTGGCCTGGACACAGTGCAACACCATGGTCCGATCGTGGATCCAAAACTGTGTCTCCCCCTCAATAGCACAGAGCATAATGTGGTTTGACACTGCATATGAGGTGTGGAAGGATCTCACGCTTAGATTCGGAGGAGGAGATCCGTTCCGCTTATCTGACTTGTTGGAGCAATTTTATGCGGTCAGACAAGAAGGATTGTCGATTAGTGATTACTTTACGAAGTTGAAGTCCATCTGGGAGGAGATGTTGGTTCTCAGACCAATTCCCAAATGTGAATGTGGTAGGTGTACGTGCGATATAGCAGGGAAAATGAGCAAGTTTGTTGAAGGTGATTACGTTATCAAGTTTATCAAAGGATTAAGTGTGGATTTTGATCCAGTTAGGTCCCAAATTTTCGTAATGACACCGCTTCCTAGTATATCAACAGCCTTTTCAATGGCGTTGCAATATGAGAGAAAATTGATGAACAATGGCAACAATGGTGTCCCAAGCAATTTCATGAATAACTCCACTGCCTTGTTGTCTAACGTATGTAGCAGAGGCGTGAATGAGTGTAGAGAGGCTGGCTCCCCTGCTAGTTTTGCAGTGGGATCTTATGGCAATAAGCAGCAGTTATGGTGGAAACAGACGAGGTGCAGGAAGGGGTTACCATAATGTGTCACAAAGACCAGTGTGTACCCACTGTGGAATGAGTGGGCACACTGCAGAACGTTGTTACAAGAAGTTTGGATATCCACCGGGCTATAAGCCAGACCTCAAGTCAATATGGTTGATTCTGCTTGTTATGATTCCAATCAGCCAAAGATGAGTGATGAACAATACCCCCAGTCAGGAACGTCAGTTGGACAGCCAGAGGGTGCCTGTCCAGTCAATCAAGCGCACCACAGCTTGCCTATGCTGACACATGATCAGTACAACAAACTACTAGGCTTGCTGGGAGAGAGGGACGGTGGTAATGTTGAAAGTCCCTCTGCTGAACATTCTTATGGACAGCCTTGCTGTCATGAATGCTCAAGCCTTCGTGAAGAATGATAAAGCTACAGGTAAGTTTTCTGCTGTACTTCGTAGTGTATGGATCCTGGATTCAGGAGCAAGTGACCACATTGCATGTTCACTTTCATTTTTTGATTCCTATAGTCCAATATCTAATGTCTCAGTTAAACTTCCTAATGATGCCTCTGCCCAAGCCACTCACATTGGTAAAGTTCGTATCAATTCATTTCTCAGCATCTCAAATGTGTTATTCGTCCCTAGCTTCAGTTTCAACTTACTGTCTCTTAGCAGATTGGTCACCACTTCAAATATATGTGTCTCCTTTCAAAATGACTCTTGTACTCTACAGGATCTTACCTCAATGAGGAAGATTGGTTCAGCTAAACTCCAAAATGGTCTCTACTACCTCACTGGTGTCAGCTCTCAACCTCCGTCAGAAGTTCTGGCTGCACAGTCCTATACAACCTTACCCGTTTCCTCCATGCTGTGGCACATGCGTCTTGGTCATGCCTCTATGCCAAGGATGCTTGAAATCAAAAAGATAGATCCCAATGTTGTAGCAGTAGACATGGAACATCATTGTAAAGTCTGTCCCATGGCCAGAATGAAGAGAAAACCATTTCCTGTCTCAACTTCAGTGTCTGCTTCTTGTTTTGACCTTGTACACGTTGATATATGGGGTCCTTATAGGGTCCCCACTCTGTATGGACAAACTTACTTCATTACGCTTGTAGATGATCACAGTAGATTTACTTGGGTTTATCTCTTGAAAACCAAATCCGAAGCTAAACAGATCATACAAAGCTTTTACCATTATGTTGCCACGCAATTTGACAAAAGAATCAAAGTAGTGCGTACGGATAATGCCCTTGAGTTTTGCTTAAATACGTTTTACTGTGAAAAGGGCATCATTCACCAGAAAAGCTGTCCATACACCCCTCAACAAAACGGTCTTGTTGAGAGAAAACAACAACATATCCTTACAGTTGCTAGAAGCCTAAGATTTCAGGCTAATTTACCTTTGAGATATTGGGGATTTTGTATACAACATGCCACTTACTTGATAAACCTCATACCTACCCCCATCCTGAACCACAAATCTCCATTTGAAGTCCTATTTGACAAACATCCTATATATGATCATTTGAAGACATTTGGCTGTCAAGCCTACTCATACAACATTGACCCAAGTAAAACGAAGTTTGATTCAAGGGCTCAATCCTGCCTATTTCTGGGCATTCCACATTCCACAAAAGGGTATATCTTGCAAAACATGGACACCAAGGACATTTTCATTTCTAGGAATGTGACATTTCAAGAACAAGTCTTCCCTTTTCATACTCCAGCTGACTCCTGTAATCCTTTTCCTACCTTATTCACTCAGCCTTCTCCACCATTTGATGGTCCAGACCTGTCTTATCCTGAATATGATCTTAACTCACAAAGTTCATCCCATACCTCTGATTCCCAGACCAGGCCTTTTCCAGACCCCAGTTCGGTAACCTCTCCAGAAGATCAATCTCAGCTCACTCCAGCACATTCTACTTCTATTCCACATCAATGTACAGATAATTCTCCCATGCATCCTGATTCAGCATTCCATTCTTCCAGACCTGCCAGAGCCCGGAATCCACCCACATATCTCAGAGACTATTATTGCAACCTCTTGAAGTCAACTGCTTTTTCCCCTACAGGGCTGTCTTCTGATTATTCTACTAAATATCCTATTCAAAACTACATTTCTTTCGATCACTTGTCGTCTGAATCCAGAACATATGCTCTGAACATCAGCATAAATTCTGATCCTGTAACCTATCAGGAAGCATCAAAGCATGAGCATTGGTGCCAAGCTATGCATAAGGAACTTCAGGCGCTTGCTAATAATAAGACTTGGTCTATAGTTGTTTTACCTACAGGAAAGGCTCCAATTGGATGTAAGTGGGTTTACAAGACCAAGTATCTCCCAGATGGCACGGTTGAAAGGTTTAAGGCCAGGCTCGTTGCGAAGGGTTATACTCAACAGCTTGGGATAGATTATACCGACACCTTTTCTCCTGTTGCGAAGCTCAGTAGTGTTAGACTAATTTTAGCCTTGGCTGCAAGTAAGGGATGGATTATTCAGCAACTTGACGTCAACAACGCCTTTCTGCATGGAGACTTGACGGAAGAAATATACATGGAGCTTCCCCCCGGCGTGCCATCCACAGGTCCTAACCAAGTTTGTCGGTTGCACAAGTCTCTCTATGGGCTAAAGCAAGCTAGCCGTAAGTGGAATGAGAAACTCACGAGAGCTCTCCTGGCTCAAGCTATGTTCAGTCATCTCATGATCACACCTTGTTTACCAAGCACACTGGAACTGTCTTTATAGCACTATTGGTTTACGTGGATGACATTGTAGTCACAAGCACGTCTCAGTCTGCCATTGATGATCTTAAGACATATTTGCATAACACGTTTCAAATCAAGGACTTGGGTGACCTCAGGTATTTCTTGGGTATAGAAGTTACCCGGTCACAGGGGGGGATAACTATCTGCCAACGCAAATATGCAATGGAACTATTACAGAGCACAGGCTTTCTTGGAGCCAAACCAGCCAACACGCCTATGCAGAAAAATGCTAAGTTGCAACACAATGATTCGTGTTTGATTGAGGATGTAAGTGCATACAGAAGTCTTGTGGGTAAGCTTCTGTACTTAACCATAACCAGGCCAGATATAACGTTTGCGGTGCAGCAATTGAGTCAATTCCTAGATGCTCCTACGCAATTGCATTTGCAGTCTGCGCACAGATTGCTGAGATACATAAAAGGCTCTGTTGGTCGAGGACTGTTCTTTCCTAGATGCACTGATCCGGAAGGAATAAAGCTTACTGCATTCGCGGATGCAGACTGGGCAGGTTGTCAAGAGACTCGAAGGTCTATAACTGGTTTCTGTATGTTTCTTGGGAAGGCATTGGTTTCCTGGAAGCAAAGAAGCAAACGACTGTATCAAGGTCATCCTCAGAGGCTGAGTACCGAGCTCTAGCAGCAGCTACTTGTGAGACACAATGGTTGATATATCTACTTGATGACTTGGGAGTAAAGCACAAGGGACCGGTTGAGTTGTTTTGTGATAGCAAAAGTGCTTTATACATAGTGGAGAATCCTGTATTTCATGAGAGAACTAAGCACATAGAAATTGATTGCCATGTGGTAAGACAGAAGTATCAACAAGGGGTGATCAAGCCTATGCCTATAAAGTCTGAGTTTCAATTAGCAGACTTATTTACTAAGCCACTTGATGCTTGCAGACTTCAAACTCTGACTATGGCAATGAGTATTACAGATGTAGGTGGTAAGTCGAGTTTGAGGGGGGGTGTTGAGATGCAAGCAAAGAGGTCTGCTGACTTGGAGTCTGCTGAATCACAGGAGCAGGAGGTGGATGTAGGCTGCATTCGAAAGTGTTTGATGAAACGAAGGCAAAGGAAAGAGGTTACAGTTGGTGCTTCGGCGGGAGAAGTTTAAAAGGGGTGAAAATACCGTTTTGCCCTTAATGAATAAACATCTTAGTTGTTGTAATCAGGGATATTATTGTAATTGTAGTGTTGTCTTCTCCCCTTTGTATAAACGGGTTGTATATAAACCCAACAGAAAAACGGTTATAAAAAAAAATTCTTTTCGGCGAAGAAATTCAGAGCTTGGGAGGAGCAAGTTGCTCTCCATTGTGACGGTTATTTTTCTCTCAACTTTTCATTGTTGTTCTTTCGTTCTTATATGTTGAATTCTCAGTTTGTTCATTGGATTAGCATCAGTCTAGTTCTTGATTGTTCTTGTTGATTCGCTGTGTTTGTTTTTTTGTTGCCTTTCGTTTGATGGTTCAATCGCGGTGTGGAATCGTAAGTTTTATCAGAACCATAAGCTTCATTTGTAATAAGTTCCGTCCACATTTTAACTAAAGGTGGGAAAAATTAATGGATATGATGATCCGGGTTTTGAATAAATAGACAGGATTAAAATTATCTTCCAAGTAGCCAATGGTAGAACAAATGGGATAGTTTAGCACAAAGATAACAAGCACTGAACATTCTAGCAGTTACTCCATAACTAATCATGTAAAGGGTTGAAGTGCCATGTCATTTTTAACCCTTACCAGTTAAGGAGATGAACCACTATAAAATTTGTCTCTATATAATATATTAAGGTATATAATCTAACAGTTTCTGGTAGAACCATGTCTGCTTGGAAGAAACACCCATAGGAATGGCAATGGCGCAGGTTTTACTTCAAGCTTCAGCGGAAGAAGAAGAAGGAGGTCCAGACGTCTGTTGTGGAGGGCGCTTCCTCTTCTTCTCATAGCTAATTCCCCTTGCTTTCGACTGCACATCATGAACCTCACGAAGATACAGCCTCACAGCTCGAGCTCCAAAAGGGTTCGTCTCGGGGGTTCCACCATTTTCTTCATACGCAGCCCTAAGGCGTCCCACAAGTGCATCAAGGCTTCCCCAAGCCTGCCTGAGTGGGCAAGGGCAAGGCGCCGGTGGATTTGGATGCCCGTAGTAAGGGCATATTGGGGTATGAACTTTGGTTTTCCCAAACTGATCTTGATATCTTAGGAACTCAAGGACATGAGCACCACTGCAACGTGAAAGATTGAGGGGTGGCCTGTGGTTTTTGAGATACTGCAAGAAGGTGTTCCAATCGCGACGCTTTTGATTCTCATAGCGGCTAGGAGTTGAAGAGGATGTCCCTCCTGAGGCTGAGGCTGAGCTGCTGTTTCCTGCGTTCATTCCTGCGTTTCTTGAATGTGAAGTTTCTGTATCACCTAATTGATCCATTGCATACAGATCTTATATATATATATAACACCAAGGGATGTCAGTATTGGACTAATACAAATAGTTTAGAGGATCTCTTTTTCATGCACGTACATTGTTATGCTTAGGAGATAATCAGCAGATAAGTAAGAAGAGAACATAGGGAAAGGGGAAGATGGGGGGGGGGGGGGGGCACTTGTTTCTGTGGACACTGAGAGGTGAAAGGAAATATTGTAAATATTGTACTACATGTCTCTATACATTGGAAAGTAGTAGAATAAGCTGCTTATAGATTGGGTATGGTGGTGATACAACTTGTGTTTTATGCTTTATTTGTACAAGAAGTGGCGGAGGGGAAATTGGAATATAAAAGAGACTTTTTTATTTCTTACTCTTGAGTTGACAAATGAGAAGGGTTACCGAGTTTAGAAATGGAGATGGAGATTGAAGAGGAAACAAGGTGAGGAGGTGAGAAAGAAGGGAGTAGGGGTTTGCAGTTTGATGAATAATAGACTGATGAGATTGATGATGGGAGTGACGAGTGTGAAAACTCAGCTGCTTGGTGTTGTATGTGTTTCTTTGTTTGATCAAATATTGGAAACTTGTAAAATTGCTATGCATTTACTAGTTGCTTTCTTCTCGTTTTCACCCAAAAAAGGGTTAAAGAAACACAGTTTTATGGTACTCTAAGGTTTTTTTCTTTTTGGGTTTTTGTTTTTGTTTTTTTTAAGAGACGCCAACAACAACATTATTCAATTGTGGTTTCCGTGTATGACGACGGGTATGGAGAGGTCAGATGTACGCATACAGATGTTTTCTGATGACCAATAATAAAAATTGTTTCAAACTGTGTCGATCCAAAGTAGCAGAGTTGAGTGGTACCAAATGACAAGTTAACTGGCTGGTCATATTTAAAACTCTCACTATTATTGTTAAACTGTAATTTCATGGTGATGGAGAGCTCCAAACTACACCTCTCTCTGCCTAGTGGGTCTCACTTTTTATGGGATCATATTTAAAACTCTCACTATTAATGTTAAACTATAATTTAATGGTTATGGGGAGCTTCAAACTATCCAACACCTCTTTCTAGATGCACGTCTCACTTTTTATGTAATTCATTTTATAAAATCATTTCATTTATCTTCAAATACATGCTATTCCACGAGAGTATCTTAGAATTTGTGAATACTAAATATTTCCCTTTTTGTTGATAAAATATTAGATGTCTTATTCCGCTGTTTTAATGCAAGCCCTCAAGAATAGGAGTCAAGCATGAAGCAATTTCGCATACTAACTCATTGATCATGCCAACGAGGCATTATTCCAATAGTAATGGTGAAGCCCCTTGACTAAGAGGTTATGGGTTCACCTATGCCACACTTGAGTTAAGACTCTATAGAATGTGGCATGATCCAGGAAAAATGTTGTAATTCTCATTTGAGACACCTATCCACGAAGTATGACATGATAAAAAAACTCATTGATCATCATCACCACATTTGTCTATTAATAATCTTATCATGTTATTTACTAGAACTGTTTCACCTTAAAAAAATCTCAAGTAATTAATAGGGGCCGTTTCTATTGGAAGCGGATTCCATGACGCAGGCAAATTTGACGTTAAAATGACGCGGCCAATAGATGGCCGCCACGTGGCCACCTTTTTTTTTCTCAATTTTCGTTATTTTTTTTCATCCCCTCCGCCGTCTTCTTTTCTCCAAACACCACCTCTTCTCTTTTGTTCATAATCTTCTCACCTCTATCTCTCCAAACACCACCTCCTCCCCTAAGAATGGAGATGATTACAACAGGCATGAATAAATAAAGCAATTTGATGACACAAAGGCCGTTGTCAAAGGCCTAGTTGATTCCGGGGTCACAAAAATCCCAAGATTTTTAGTACATCGTCCGGAGGCTTTAGAAAATTACAGAAAATTAATTCAAGATGATGATACAGGTAAGTAGTTTGGTCTCCCTACTATAGATTTCCATGGGGTAGAAAAAGGGGGAGCGCCGCATAAGGAAATTGTTGATCAGATACGGATGGCATCGGAGAAACGGGGATTCTTTAGGATTGTGAATCATGGGATCCCTCTTGATGTAATGGATGATGTGCTTGATGGTGTTAGAGGATTCCATGAGCAACCAAAGGAAAAGAAGATGCATTTGTATTCATGTGATGGTAGGAAAAGAGTGTGGCTGAGGGCGGGATTGCCGATGTGGATGGAGGGGGGCGATGGTAAACTCGGTAGGTTGATGGAGGGTATGAAAAAAAATACCGAAAATTGAAAAAAAAAAAAAGGTGGCCACGTGGCGGCCATCTATTGGCCGCGTCATTTTAACGTCAAATTTGCCTGCGTCATGGAATCCGCTTCCGTTTCTATTGTCTTTACGGGGCCCACCATACACATAATATAAGATTTTAGTCGATTGTCTTTACAAAAAAAAAAAAAATGTTACCTTTTTACGGAAAAAAGAAGAAAAGAAAAAGAAAGAAGGCACAGGTTACCGAAGCTTCGACCGAAGAATACACTGACAATTAACCATGCGTTTTAACCATTCTACTGTTGAAGTGAAAAGGACGAGTGACTTGACGAGAAACCATAATAGGATGAACCCTCTGTTGCCTTGCGGATCAAACATGTTATATGGTAATTCTCTACTCAAGTCGATTTGTGTCCAAAAATGGCAAGGAAACATTAGCCTATCCTCCAAATAGTAGGGAGATGGTGTTAATGTTATAGCATTCGGACCGTCAGGTCTTTTGTCTGAATCTGATTGTTCTCCAAACATATGCACACTGAATCTTTCTTGACGAAAACAACACGCTCGACAATTGCAAGTGGCTTCTTTAATTTCTTTTTGACTTCTCTCTTGACAGTACGTGAATTCTATTGCGGGTTCTATTCATGCCCGATTGCTTATGTGAACTATGTATATTGGAGCAAAAGGCTATACCTTGGCGCTAGGATTTCCACCGGCGCCCCAGTTTCAAGGAATTTCATGGAAGATGTAAATCAGGAGTTCAACGGTCTTCTAAGTTGAGGGAGGTCATACATAAGGTGTACACTGCAAACTGGACATTTGACCCATATAGATGTGAAACACTACCGTGTGCGTGTCCCTAGAATTGAACCATGCACCTTTTGAATCAACTCTCAACCTGAGTAACAACTCAACTATGATTTGGAGGCATGAACTATGTATATTACATATATGTAGAAATTAAAAGTAATGATACAATAGTTACTACGTATCACTTGCCAAGACTTGGATTTGGGGACACTGTTAACAAGACCGAAACATAGTAGAGTTGTTGCCCCTACTTTTCAGAAATTGAGTGTCGTTAACGGGAGAGGATCTCCTGACCCCCTTTAAGGGGTATTAAATGACCCCCGCCATGTGGCACACAGAGAGAGTGGTGAGGCTGGGTGGGGGTCACCCGCATCCAGCCTCACCATCCCATCTGTGTGCCACGTGGCGGGCGGTCCCAAAGGGGGTGAGGAGTTGGGGGTTAGAGGATCTCAATCCGTACGTACTCCTTTGTCATATGAAAAGAAATGTTTGCCTTTGTTTTTGAGCTCCGTCGTAGTTTCAGTCTGGATTGATGCATTCAAGACCAAAACACAAAGACGAATCAACACACATTACCAAGCGCCAATTACCTATGGCTGCTGCATACCGTTTCTTTTCTTTATTTCGTTTACGGCTATAAATTAGCTTATGCTATTCCGCATTTCACAAATAACAAATTATTTAACATTATTATAGTTAGTCATCATTAAAATAGGACACTATTATCTTCATAACAAATTAACTATAAATCATGCGAACGGTTGTTTTCCATTTACTAATCAATTAATAAATAGAGGTACACACATATATATATGCCAATGATAAATACAGATTTTTTTTGATAAATACACAGCCTCTTCTTTTGATCAACGGTGTAAAAATAACAAAGGTGTGTATTTATCATTGGCATATACATATACACATACACACATACATACATGTGTGTATATAAATTTCCACTCTTATATTGGTGAAAATTAAATAAGGTTAAGATAATTAATTGTTTAGGCCGCATTGAAATAAAAGGTAAATAAACATTAAGAGAGTAAAGGCATTATGAAGCCATTCAATTTTAATATACCCACTAGTTATGGTTAACTTTTAAGAAGATGCCCTTAATGCATGACATACTTAGTCATTATCTAAAGTACGGTATGCTAGTCATTGTAATAGTTACGCTTAATCTATAAGAGATTGATAAAAGAAGATGCACTTTTTATTTAATTACATTTACATCACTAAAAAGCCCTCTTATTTATTTATATCTTATTAAACAATGAAATTATTGTCTACAAGAAAAATTTTATAAACAATTCCTTTTTGCATAATCGTTCCGTTTTAGATACCAGTAGCTTCTTTTATCAGTCATGAACATCTTAAATTGTCTTTCACAAAGTGTAATCAAGATTACCCAACTGGCTGCATCTATACCGTAAAACAATATTTGATTTTTAAAAAAAAATATTATAAAAACAACAAGTTCAGTTAGGTTAGACATCCCTGTCACAATGGCTTATACATGGAACTCTCAGAGACACTCAGCATGAGGTGAATTTACCAAAGCTACAGCTTCTATTTGACCCAAACAATGATGAGGACTCAGGCATAAGTTACAATTTGCTTTAAGTAGACCAAATCCTAGCCGCTTATAAAGAAACATATGCTCTCCCAATGCGTACACGATTGTAGAAAAGCTTCTGATTTATAGATAACACTTCTACGACTGACTTTTAGAATGTCTACGGTTCGAGTCCGTATAGCCCCAAAAATAGCTACAATATGAGATTCAAATAGTTTTAACCTAAAAAAGGAAAATCAGTGAGCTAGATGAGAAAGGAGCAAATGAAGACGGAATCTTATTCAATCAAATGAGCTAGATAATAAAAGAGCATTAGAGGTTCAGGACTACTTTTAAACTTGATCAAGAGATTTCACGAGCACTTCCTTTTTTCACCGATAATGGGTAAAAGGGGAAAAAATCCTAACAAATTCAATCTAAATGTACCATGATTGTTCTCAGCCTTATACCCTCTCACTGCACACTAAGAGAGTTGTTTGAAGGTAAATGTTTTAGATTATTGGTACTAGTACTACTAAAATTGATTCATATATAATTTCTTACATCCTTATTTTCTCTCAGAGTAATGGTTCCAAGCCAAACAGTGGAAATGATTAAACACAGTAGAAAGTGTCAAAAAATGGAAAGGGGCAGAAACAGAAATGGCACAAGGTATTT
This sequence comes from Eustoma russellianum, assembly GCA_036186865.1. Classification (NCBI taxonomy): domain Eukaryota; kingdom Viridiplantae; phylum Streptophyta; class Magnoliopsida; order Gentianales; family Gentianaceae; genus Eustoma; species Eustoma russellianum. Next base: position 9,553,832 of record AP025048.1, on the reverse strand, counting down.
GATGGTATCCAAGAAAATTCTTGATCTTTCATTTTTTTTCACAGTCCAAGCTTTTATATTCAATTATCGAATTGTTTTGGATACAATTAACTAGTATCCAATTCGAATTGATTCATCATAGTTACCTTTTTATTTCAACTCAATCTCTCCCTTTCACTTTTTTCGCCAAAAGAAGCTGCACCAAAGTTCGAGAAGCAAGAAAGGTAAATACATGAAGAACATGCTGCATTTGGCTGACTGGAAAGAACAATGTTTGTGGCTGATAAATTTAGTTTCTTTCTTTTGTCAAATGGATGAGAATATAATAGAAACGGAAAGGACGCATATGGAGAAAGACCAGAATGATGGGTGGGAAGAAGAAGAAAGGAGAAGGATAGAGGGCAACTAGGTTTGTGGGTAGGGAGTGGTTTTTTAGAAACACCTTTCTTTTCATCTTCCTGAAAAGTTCAAGGAGAGAAGGCGGTGGGGATGGTAGAAGTCACCCCTAACAACAAAAACCACATGGGTATTATATTCTATTCGAAATATGCAAAGGAATGTCTATATAAACATGTTGGGGTGTGCTCAGGTCCCTCAGGATTGAGCCAAGGTGTATGTGTTCGGTTAGTGTACTAAATTTTCTACAATGTTTTATGGTTGTTTAATGCATTTTACATATATGAAAAATTGTCCATAACCTTATGCTCATTAATCCCTACCTTTCTTAAAATGCAATTCCAAACATACTAAGTTATCTCCGAAAACCATAAAAAAAGGGACGTAACTTTGGCAAAGGCATTCTATCTTATTTCCCTGCCGGGGGGGGGGGGGGGGAGGTGCCCAGATAAGACCAAGTATAGATATTCTCTTAAGAACAATGGGCTTTACAGACCATACTTGTCATGACAAGTGCATGATTGTAGCCCAAACTTGTTGGGTAATTCCTACTTCATTCTACAAACTAATTATTGTCCAATTTATTCCCGTATAAGTGCTTCTCTTCGACCCACGAAATAAGTAAAAGGAAGCTCAAATATGCCACAGTACATTTTTTCATTACATGGTGTCCTTTAAATGATACTCGCAAACTTAGGTTATGTTAACATATGAGTGAATGATTACCTATACCATTGTCTTCTACTATTTTTGGATTGTTTGAGCCATGATTATCAGTTATGAAATTATGAGTCATGGTACGTTTGTGTTAATATGCATAAATATACTTGACATGAAAATACAGAATAAATACCAAAATATACCACAAAAATCAAAGCAGTACAAAGTCCATGTGAATTGGACGGGAGCTCCCATTCAACACAATGGAGGGAAGAAAAACCCCATGTACCAAATGTTTTAATCAGGTCCTGAAGTTAGTCTTTGAAGTTCTAATTTTATCAAAATTTGTTTCTATTGCCACCCTTGCTAGAACAATTTCAAAAGACAAAGTATTTTTTGAAATTCGATAGATGTGTAAAAGGTATGAAAAGTAGGTTGACAAACGCTATTTACTATTTCT
>AP025048.1:9443041-9552237 GCA_036186865.1 Eustoma russellianum | reverse complement strand
GGGAGGGGAATCGAACTTGAGACCCAGGAATGAGATAAATGCTACTCGATCGCTAGACCTAATGTTTTTTCGCGTATATATATATATATATATATATATATATATATATATATATTCGTAAAATGGGACAACATTCACTCTACAGCCAGTCTTTTTCTAGATTGAACAACAATGCTCCACATCATTATCTACGCTATTGTATATGGACAGAGGCTATCTTGATCGATATCTCATGTTATGCAACTCATTATCCATTATATCCAATCATATAAATATGTACGCTTTTTCCTTCGCCAATATTTTATCCACAAGGGTGGTTTTACTTGGGAAGGTTTTAATGTGACATATCATATATGATTGGAGGTTGGATATCATTTGCTTCTTATATCTATATCACCGCTATATTTTTGACAACTTCCGTTTTGATGTACCACGGTATTCCTCCGCCATAAGTGAGGCATTATTATAATAAAATCAATTTCTTTTGTTTAATATATATATATATATATATTCCTTATTAAAAATTGGGGAGGAGAATCGAACTCGAGATCTAATGTTTTTCATGAATGGGATAAATGCTACTCAACCGCTAGATCTAATGTTTTTCACGTATATATATATTCCTTATTATCATATATATATGTGTGTGCGTGCATTTTACTGAGCAAAATATTTTTTTTCTGTTGGAGAAATTAGAATGGGTGAATGAGAAGTTAATGCTCAAAGTAGGGATAAAATAATTTGAAAGTCGGTTTTTCAACTGTAATTCAAATTTGAGAATCAGTTACTTAACCGTAATTCGAATTTGGAAAATCAGTTATGTAACCGTAATTTAATTTTAAAAATTGGTTATTCAAATTTGAAAAGCGGTTGTCTGTTATCTGATCTAACGATGGCAATTCGACCCAACGTTTATGGTTAAACTGTCAATTAACACCCCTTATACAATTTTTCCCTATAAGTAGTGGATAACCTGACCTCTCTGGTCATATTTACTCAGAATCCAATATTTTCCTCTCCTCCTCTCTTCTCTTTCTACATTTTGCATCAAGTCCGAGAAGTTATGGGCATCTTACAGGTTTGTAGAGTTCATACACTGCAGTGCCGCTTGTGTGAACTGACTTCCGTTGTATCCTAGAAGACGATTGTTCCATCCGGTTGGGCACAGTATACCGGAGTAATACGCCTTAAGGACAGAGTCCTGGACTCACCTCGGATCTCTGCTCAGCTGAGCTGTTGAGGTTATTACCAAGCTGAGCTCTGCTTTGTGCTAAGCTCTGATATTGTGCTTAGAACATTCGTTGTTCTGAAGCGTTGTCTTGCTGAGCTCTGGTTTGTGCTGAGCTCTGCTGTTTAGCTGAGGACATTCATTGTCTTGCAGCTCTGCCATGCTGAGCTCTACTAGGCTGAAGCAACTGAAAGCTCAACTTTCGTAGTTGTGCTGAAGTTCCAAGGTCAGTAGATTGGTGATCAGCCCAGAACATAAATACAGTTGCGTTGACTAGACTGATCTGATATGTCTGATCAGTCTAACTTTAGTTCAGATCGTCTGGAGGGCTGATAGCACAGAACCACTGTTTTGAAGTGCTATTCAGTTTAGGACTGCAGGTCGGCTGACAGTTTAGAATGCAAACTAATTTGCGGTATCTGAATTGTCTTGACTTAGCATATCTATCCAGCCTACCCTGAGCTCGACAGTTCGGCCACTGCTTTATTCCAAGAGCAAATTGTACAGAAGTCAATCTGACGTGAATTATTCCTAACAATTCTTAAGAAGTATCCGTTTTGATTCTGTTCTGATTCCTGTTTGTTTCTAACCTTGCAGAAACCTAATAGAGAATGTAATCTCTAGCTCGGTTCAAGACGTAGACGTACACAGTTCTGCCCCAATGGCACCAAATTCTGGGGTGCCGAGACATGCTCCTCTTGCACAGGGTCCTGCAGTGGCCCAAGTAGAGAAACCTGAGAAGTTCAGTGGGAGCTTCTTTAAGCATTGGCAGCAGAAGATGTTGTTCTTCTTGACTGCCATGGGGTTGGCTACCTTTCTGACCGAGGACCAACCTGTGGTTGATCCGTTGGAGGACCATGTAGAGAAAAGGGGGTTTGATTGATTTCAAAATAAAAGATTTAAATGAATAACATACACAAACGTGCATGATGTATACATATATGTATGATATGTTGCTTACTACTTGCCTTATTTAGCTTGTATATAATGTTGCCGCACTAACGAGCCATGAAGCGTTAAAGCTTACATCATATGGAAAACATTTGTTGTGTTTATACTATTTTCAGGTGCCACCATTAATGAACTAAACTAGTTCATTAAGTGAAGTACTTAGTTAATAAAACTAAGTAGTTCATTAAAGGAAGCCACATTTGGAAAAGGCACAAAGGCAACAAGCCTAAGGAAGGAAAGTCTTCTCCTCCTCCCCTCATTAATACATACACTCCATATACATATAATGCATATATTTTCAAATTTTTTGAAAAAGGCACATGCACATGTATTCTAACGTACTACCAACACGTTATATATTTTACGTACGTACGTTAACGTCACACCACTATGCTTAACTCATATTTATGAGTATATTCAGGTCTTATATCATATGATATAAGTCATGGTGATGACAAATTAAATACGACACGTTAAAAGGTTCTAAACCAAAAATTGTCGTATCGGGCGAATACCGAAATTTCGACAACGTGTCACATACTTGCCATAAATAGATGGCCAGACCCTACATCTCAAAAATCATCAAAAATTTCGTGGGGTTGAGAATATTTTCAGCCAAAAATACTTTCCATGTTGGCACACACAAATCACCCCACATTAAGGCCAAAATGTGAAGATTCCAATTTTAATTTTGACACATGTTAATGGCGCCACTTTAGACCAGCCAAGTGTTGAGATTTAAAGTATATATTATATATATTATGTGTAACATAATATATATAACATGTGCAAGAAGTTAGAACTTAATTAGAGAAAAATCGGGTAATCGATAAATATCGAAAATTCGGTTTTCTACGTACACAAAACATGGAATATTTGTGGCACATCATATGACACGTATCTAGACATTTTTTACATATGTTATACATCTTAAAGTGTTCTAGAAAATTAAATTAAGGGCTGATTGGAATATTACATGTGTGTATTATTAAATGTGCACTATTTTACAAAGTTAGCAAAAATAATTTTCAGCACATGTATATACATTATACACGCATATCACAGCTGAGATGGGGCTTATTTGGAGCCTTGTTGACATATTGATTGGTCAAGAATCAACCATACTATGTTGGTGAATTAAAGAGAGAAACTACAAATGGTAAGATTTCAAACTTTGTCTCACTCATAACACATGCTGAAAATTTCAGCAAGTTTAAGTATGGTGGCCAAAATTTTCATATTAAAAGGCTATATTTTATCATATTGAATTATGTGATTGATTGGGAGAAGAAATTGAAGTAATTTGAATATTTTTTAAATTCATAAAGTGTGATATTTTATATATCACACATGCTGAAAATATTTCAGCATGTGTAGCATGTATAATGGCCGAAATTGAGGCCATATGGGAGACTAAATTTCATTTCTAAATTCATCAAGATAATTGCTATGAATTGGTGATTCATTTTAATTAGAAAAATCAAAGAAAAATGGAATTATTTTGAATTGTACAACTATGTAACACATGCTGAAAATTCAGCATGGCAAATTCTCATTATGGCCGATTTTCATACCTAGTGTGGGAGAAATTTTGTCTTGCAACATTTATGTGACAATCTTGTGTATTATGGAATTAATTTTATGATTGATTTTGGCATATGTTTGAGTGATATATTCAGATTTTTCCAAGTCATCAATGATGACAACATTCAACCTATCATGAAGTGCCAAGTAAGCAAAGCTCAAATGATCATCCAATGAGAAGGTGACAAGTAAGCAAGACCATGTCACAATGATGTCTTACATTCTCCCAAGGACTTAGAAGATAATTTTCAAGAGGGGGATAGCACCACAGGGGACGGCCATATGACATTAAAAGGAAAGAAGATGAGCAAAAACAAGACAAACACAAGCATTGCAAAATCAAAGTGATCAAACGCCTAGCTCTTCCTCTTCTACATTCTCTTTCTTTCTTTCTTCTTGAAAGCCTATTGTATTCATATTTTTCAATCTTGAATAGGCTTGATATAGACCACCACATATTCCATATCTTTGTAAAAGATTGATCAAGGTGTGATCAATCTTCATTCTTGCAAGGTGGTGGTGTTCGTGTATATTGTATTCAACGTACAAGGTTTGTAAAGGGTTGGAGTTGGTGTATAACTCCATCAATCCTGTGGTAAGGTGTATTGCGTGTGTGTGACTAGTGTGAACCAAGGAAGGTGTTCCTTGAAGACTGGAGTAGGTTGTTTATAACCGAACCAGTATAAAATTCTTGGTGCCATTTACTTTCAGCATTTACTTTCTGTTACTACACAGTTTACTCTTTTTTTTGGCATTCGTAAAAATAGTAAAACGACTTTCAAAAATCTGGAAACATAGTCACACATTCTAGGGTTAATTTGGCACAAGTTTCAACCCTTTTGGATAAGTATAAGTCGATCAAACATCAAAAGTTCTGAGACTAGTGCAGTCTGATTTTCAGACTTGCAAAGGTTGAGACTTTGATTGTAATTGACCTACTTTCCAAAATAATTTTGCAAAACTGTTTCAACCCACTTAAATATAGTATATAAAGAGTTAGTGGTTAAATTTTCAGAGCATTTGGACTTACACACAGATAGGAATAAATTTTTCAAAACCGTCTACCGTTTCTGGCAGATTTGCGCAATCTGATCACCAACGGTTTTTGAAGGGGTTAAAGGTTGAATTTTAATTTGAAATTTTTAGGGGACCCTCATAACATCTGAGGCTAAGTTCTCTCAAAATTTCAGAATTTTTGGAGACCTATAACCTGGTTTAAAAATGTTTTAAAACTGATCCTGAAAACAGAATCTGTTTTCAAAAGTTGAGTTATTTAGTTTTAAACAAATTTTAAAAACCACACTTTCCGCACCACCTATTCAACCCCCCCTTCTAGTGATGCCTTGCAGATCCTACAAGTGGTATCAGAGCGCAGGAACACTCACTTCAAAGAATCCAACGATTCAGTGAGATGGCAACCACAAATCTCAAAACCGAGCAAGAAGGTATGTCGAGCCAAAGGCCTCCACTTTTTGACGGTGAGTCGTTTATTCAGTGGAAACTTAGGATGAAGCTTTTTCTTATGGCTATAGACATAGATCTTTGGTCGATAATAGAAGATGGTCCTTTTGTCCCATCTAAGTTATCTACCGTAGACGGAGTCACATTAGAAATCGTTAAATCTAGACAAGAATATACGAGTGATGATAAAAAGAAACTTAGTATGAATGCTAGGGCTATGCAATTTCTTTCAAACGGATTAATTAAAAGTGAGTCTAGTTATGTCTCAAACTGTTCGAGTGCACAAGAAATGTGGAGGATACTAGAAATGAAACATGAAGGCACGAGTCAAGTAAAAGAGTCAAAAATAAACATGCTTATGTCCACACTTGAGTCGTTTAAATTGTTGCCTAATGAGTCTATTGTTGATATGGATCTTCGTTTGACTAACATCTACAACTCTCTTGAGTCTCTTGGTAAAGCTTTTACCACGCAGATGGATCTCTTCTACTTTCGATCACGTAGATGATAGTGATTTTGAATCGGATAACGATGACCTAATTCTATTGGCTAAAGGCTTAAGAAAATTTATGAGAAGGTCATTTAGAAACAAAAATAAGGGTATTACAACTAAGAGAAATAAGAACAAGTCAAATGATAAAGATGTTAAATGTTATGAATGTGGCAAACTCGGACACTTATCATATGACTGCCACAATAAAGAAACGCAAACAACTAAATACCCTGACAAGGAGCGGAACAAAAATAGACCCGTCTCAGAACCCAAGCAAAGGAAACGTGCTCTAAAGGCCTCCACCTGGAGTGATTCATCGGATTCTGAAACTGAGACCGAAGAGGAGACTGCACAAGTATGCTTTGCATCCAAAGCATCTAATGAGGTGTCATCTGATTCTGATTCTGACTCTGAACCTTCTTATGATGATCTTTTTAGTCAGTATTTAGAATTGCCTAAATTCACTAAGACTCTCGCTAAGGAAAAGAAGCGATTAATTGAAGACAAGAAACTGTTAGAATCTTCTAACGAGAATCTTGTCGCTCAATTAAGCGATTCAAAGAAAGAGTCATCATGTGTCATTATTGCATTAAAGACAGAGATTTCATCATTGACCACTCAAAATAATGAAATGAAATCCAAGATTTCAAGTTTGAAATCAAGGAATACAGACTTAGAGAAAATCATGAAACAGTTTGATACGGCATCTAACATGCTGCATCGTATTATCTTATCTCAAAAGCATGACAGTGACAAAACGGGTTTGGGATACGTTGATACTAATGAAGTATCAATCAAACCAACCAAGTTTGTTGTGTCTAAGAAAGTAGACACCCCAAAGCCTCAAGTGGCATCTAAGATGACGCAAAAGCTGCCCCCTCCCTCATCACGCTCCAATTCCTCTTCATATCATGTGAAATATAACTTTGTACCATATAGATATGAAAAGAAAAGAGTGATGCATACATGACATCCATATCATCCATGTACTACGCACACACACACAAGGACATATCAAAAATGTCCTTCATTCAATGAGTATAAAGGAGTTCATGGGCAAAGGCCCAAAGTGCATGCACCACATGCCTACTATATCGCACCTTCATCTACATTCTTGCCATTTGATAGACCGAGAAGGATCACCCAAGTATGGGTACCGAAAGGTACTTTTACCCAGAGGTGATTAACTAACTCGAAAGGACCCAAAGTTAAAAGGGTACCTAAATCATCTTTGCACATTGCAGGGAGCCCACACATCGAAAGATACAACTATTAAGTGGTTCCTTGAGAGTGGATGCTCGAGGCACATGACGGGTGACCCGAGCTTGTTCACCAAATTAAAGAAGGTCACAAAGGGCAGATCCGTGACCTTTGGAGACAACAAAAAAGGCATGATCATCGGAAAAGGTACGATTGGAAATCCAAGTACTCTCCAAATCTCCAACGTCTTTTTGGTAAGCAACTTATCCTACAATCTTCTTAGCATTTCTCAATTTGTTGACAATGGTTTTAATGTGTGTTTTACTCACCCTTATTGCAATATAATAAATAAAAATGGAGAAATCGTTTTAAAAGGAAAACGAGAAGGTAATATTTTTACGCTTTCTATGGATGATGTGGTAGACGCTAAGGTTAAGTGCTTTATGTCAAATGAACCCAATGTGAATTTATGGCATAGACGTTTAGGACACATTGGTATCTCCACACTAGAAAAACTTCAACGAAAGAACCTAGTACGAGGATTGCCTGCGATTGATTTAGACAACTTTCAGTTGTGTGAATCTTGCATAAAAGGCAAACAAACACGTGAGTCACTTAAGCCTAAAAATGAAATAAGCACGGCTACAGTCTTAGAACTATTACATATTTATTTGTTTGGTCCTAGTCGCACTACAAGTCTTGGTGGGTGCCACTATGCATGCGTGATTGTTGATGATTTTTCTCGTTACACTTGGACTTTATTTCTTGCACATAAGGATGATAGTGCCATTGAGATTGCAAAATTAATCAAACAGCTTGAAAATCAATACGGTGTAAATGTGAAAAAGATAAGAAGCGATAGAGGCAGTTAGTTTAAAAACAAAGAAATGATTTCATTTTGCGAAGAAAAGGGAATTAAGCATGAGTTTTTGCCACCTAGAACTCCAAAATTAAATGGAGTACTAGAAAGAAAGAATCGTACATTACAAGAAATCGCTAGGACTATGTTATGCGAACATAGATTGCCTAGATTTCTGTGGGCGGAAGCCGTAAATTGTGCATGCTATATTGTAAATCGCCTATCTATAAGAAAGAAAATAAACAAGACGCCTTATGAGATTTTGAATGATCGCATGCCTAAGATTGACTTTTTCGTATGTTTGGATGCAAATGTTTTGTCTTAAATACAAAAGATAATTTAGACAAATTTGAATCCAAATCAATTGAGTGCATTTTTGTTGGATATTCTATAAATTTAAAGGCATATAGATGTTATGATCCTCTCACTAGACAAATCATGGAATCTATTCATGTGAAATTCAATGAATTTGGTGAGATTGATAAAGCTAAAGAATATGACGATGACTTTGAATTGAAACCCGTGCTGAATAAAGATGATGGTACATTTGATATGCATTATATGAATGACACACTAGAAATGCATGATCACATAGAAATGCATGATAACATAGAAAACAATCAACCAAGATGGCATAGAGATCACCCACATGATCTCATCATAGGCGACCTCACTCACGGTGTGCGACCACATAGAAGAATTACTTCGGACGAAATAAATGAATTTCATGCTATGATTTCTTAAATTGAGCCCAAAAATGTGCATGATGCTTTGAGTGATTCTTCTTGGATTGATGCCATGCATGATGAACTTAATCAATTTGTTAGAAACGATGTATGGGATTTAGTGCCACGACCACAAGATAAGACGATAATAGGCACAAAGCGGGTGTTTAGGAATAAAATGAATGAAGAAGGAAAGGTCATTAGAAATAAAGCAAGACTTGTAGCACAAGGCTATAATCAAGAAGAAGGAATTGACTACGATGAAACATTTGCTCCCGTAGCACGTTTAGAAGCTATACGACTATTACTTGCTATTGCTTGCATGAAAGATTTCAAATTATATCAAATGGACGTAAAAAGTGCATTTCTAAACGCATTTATACAAGAAGAAGTATACGTGAAGCAACCACCCGATTTTGAAGATTTGAAACATCCAAATCACGTGTACAAACTAAAGAAGACACTATACGGACTAAAGCAAGCACCGAGAGCATAGTATGATCGTTTTGCTACTTTCCTTTTAGAAAATGATTTTAAACGAGGTACTATAGATAGTACACTATTTTTGAAACAAGATAAATCGGATTTACTTATTATCCAAATCTACGTTGATGACATCATTTTCGGTTCTACCTCACATAGATTTGTTGAGGATTTTGAAAATTGCATGAAATCTGAATTTGAAATGTCTATGGTTGGTGAACTTAACTATTTTCTTGGCTTGCAGATTAAGCAAACGAGTAAAGGGATTCACATAAGTCAAGCAAAATATGTCAATGACATGATTAAAAAGTTTAACTTTGAAAATTTGAAACCATCCCCCACCCCTATGAGTGTCACTACTAAATTGGACAAAGACGAACATGGTAAAGACGTTGATAATGGCTTATATCGATCGACGATAGGTTCTTTGCTATATTTATTTGCTAGTAGGCCTGATATTATGTTTAGTGTATGCATGTGCGCACGATTTCAGAGTCAACCTAAGGTGTCTCACTATAATGTGGTAAAAAGAATATTCCGTTATATTAAGCACACGCCCACCTTAGGAATTTGGTACGATAAGGATTCCACATTTAACTTACATGCTTATACTGATGCAGATTATGGTGGCTGCAAAATAGATAGAAAGAGCACGAGTGGGACTTGCCAATTTATAGGAAACTCACTCATTTCATGGTTTTCCAAAAAGCAAGCAAGCGTTGCTTTGTCCACTACTGAGGCTGAGTACATGGCACTTAGCCTTTGTTGCACACAGTTGTTGTGGATAAAACAACAACTTTCAGACTTTGGAATTAACGTAAATAGAATTCCTATATATTGTGATAGTATGAGTGCCATTAATTTGTCTAAGAACCCCGTGTTACACTCTAAGGCTAAGCATATAGAAGTACGCTATAAGTTTCTTCGTGATCAAGTAAACAATGGTGATATCGTCATAGATCACGTACGCACAAAAGCACAAGTAGCGGATATTTTTACAAAAGCCTTAAATCAAGCCACGTATGAATCTCTTCGGTCTAAATTAGGCATGATTCCAGCTGATATGATATGATTTGACGTGATTTGATTTTCTTTCCTTATTTACAGGAATATTTTGATTTACTTTCCAAAATAAAGGGGGAGAGAAAGCATGATTTAAGGGGGAGAGAAACACTAATTGATACTGATTGCACAAATCAAGGGGGAGCCGGATTTGAAATTTGAAATTCAAATTTCAAATTCATGCATGTTTGAAGAGGGAGCGATAGCATTTAAATCATGTGCATAAGTTATTTTGAAAATCATCAAAAGGGGGAGATTGTAGAAAAAAGGGGGTCTGAGTGATTTCAAAATATATGATTTAAATGAATAACATACACAAACGTGCATGATATATATATGTATGCATGATATGTTGCTTACTACTTGCCTTATTTAGCTTGTATATAATGTTGCCACACTAACGAGCCATGAAGCGTTAAAGCTTACATCATACGGCAAACATTTGTTGTGTTTATACTATTTTCAGGTGCCACCATTAATGAACTAAACTAGTTCATTAAGTGAAGTACTTAGTTAATAAAACTAAGTAGTTCATTAAAAGAAGCCACATTTGGAAAAGGCACAAAGGCAACAAGCCTAAGGAAGGAAAGTCTTCTCCTCCTCCCCTCATTAATACATACACGCCATATACATATATAATGCATATATTTTCAGATTTTTTGAAAAAGGCACATGCACATGTATTCCAACGTACTACCGACACGTTATATATTTTACGTACGTACGTTAACGTCACACCGCTATGCTTAACTCATATTTATGAGTATATTCAGGTCTTATATAATATGATATAAGTCATGGTGATGACAAATTAAATACGACACATTAAAAGGTTCTAAACCAAAAATTGTCGTATCGGGCGAATACCGAAATTTTGCCAACGTGTCACGTATTTGCCATAAATAGATGGCCAGCCCCTACATCTCAAAAATCATCAAAAATTTCGTGGGGTTGAGAATATTTTCAGCCAAAAATACTTTCCATGTTGGCACATACAAATCACTCCACATTAAGGCGAAAATGTGAAGATTCCAATTTTAATTTTGACACATGTTAATGGTGCCACTTTAGACCAGCCAAGTGATGAGATTTAAAGTATATATTATATATATTATGTGTAACATAATATATATAACATGTGCAAGAAGTTGGAATTTAATTAGAGAAAAATCGGGTAATCGATAAATATCGAAAATTCGGTTTTCTACGTACACAAAACATGGAATATTTGTGGCACATCCTATGAAACGTATCTAGACACTTTTTACATATGTTATACATCTTAAAGTGTTCTAGAAAATTAAATTAAGGGCTGATTGGAATATTACATGTGTGTATTATTAAATGTGCACTATTTTACAAAGTTAGAAAAAATAATTTTCAGCACATGCATATACATTATACACGCATATCACAGCTGAGATGGAGCTTATTTGGAGCCTTGTTGACATATTGATTGGTCAAGAATCAACCATACAATGTTGGTGAATTAAAGAGAGAAACTACAAATGGTAAGATTTCAAACTTTGTCTCACTTATAACACATGCTGAAAATTTCAGCATGTTTAAGTATGGTGGCCGAAATTTTCACATTAAAAGGCTATATTTTATCATCTTGAATTATGTGATTGATTGGGAGAAGAAATGGAAGTAATTTGAATATTTTTTAAATTTAAAAAGTGTGATATTTTATATATCACACATGCTGAAAATTTTTCAGCATGTGTGTAGTATGTATAATGGCCGAAATTGAGGCCATGTGGGAGACTAAATTTCATTTCCAAATTGATCAAGATAATTGCTATGAAATGGTGATTCATTTTAATTAGAAAAATCAAAGAAAAATGGAATTATTTTTGAATTGTACAACCATGTAACACATGCTGAAAATTCAGCATGGCAAATTCTCATTATGGCCGATTTTCATACCTAGTGTGGGAAAATTTTGTCTTGCAACATTTATGTGACAATCTTGTGTATTATGGAATTAATTTTATGATTGATTTTGGCACATGTTTGAGTGATATATTCAGATTTTTCCAAGTCATCAATGATGACAACATTCAACCTATCATGAAGTGCCAAGTAAGCAATGCTCAAATGATCATCCAATGAGAAGGTGACAAGTAAGCAAGACCATGTCACAATGATGTCTTACATTCTTCCAAGGACTTAGAAGATAATTTTTAAGAGGGGGATAGCACCACAGGGGACGGCCATATGACATTAAAAGGAAAGAAGATGAGCAAAAACAAGACAAGCACAAGCATTGCAAAATCAAATTGATCAAATGCCTAGCTCTTCCTCTTCTACATTCTCTTTCTTTCTTTCTTATTGAAAGCCTATTGTATTCATATTTTTCAATCTTGAATAGGCTTGATATAGACCACCACATATTCCATATCTTTGTAAGAGATTGATCAAGGTGTGATCAATCTTCATTCTTGTGAGGTGGTGGTGTTCGTGCATATTGTATTCAACGTACAAGGTTTGTAAAGGGTTGGAGTTGGTGTGTAGCTCCATCAACCCTGTGGTAAGGTGTATTGCGTGTGTGTGACTAGTGTGAACCAAGGAAGGTGTTCCTTGAAGACTGGAGTAGGTTGTTTATAACCAAACCAGTATAAAATTCTTGGTGCCATTTACTTTCAGCATTTACTTTCTGTTACTGCACAGTTTACTCTTTTTGTTGGCGTTCGTAAAAATAGTAAACGAATTTCAAAAATCCCAAAAATTTCCAGAAACATATTCACACGTTCTAGGGTTAGTTTAGCACAAGTTTCAACCCTTTTGGATAAGTATAAGTCGATCAAACATCAAAAGTTCTGAGACTAGTGCAGTCTGATTTTCAGACTTGGAAAGGTTGAGACTTTGATTGTAATTGACCTACTTCCCAAAAGAATTTTGCAAAACTGTTTCAACCCACTTAATTATAGTATATAAAGAGTTAGTGGTTAAATTTTCAGAGCATTTGGACTTACACACAAATAGGAATAAAGTTTTCAAAAGCGTCTACCGTTTCTGGCAGATTCGCGCAATCTCATCTCCAACGGTTTTTGAAGGGGTTAAAGGTTGAATTTTAATTTAAAATTTTTAGGGGACCCCCATAACATCTGAGGATAAGTTCTCTCAAAATTTCAGAATTTTTGGAGACCTATAACCTGGTTTTAAAAACGTTTTAAAAATGATCCTGGAAACAGAATCTGTTTTCAGAAGTTGAGTTGTTTAGTTTTAAACAAATTTTAAAAACCACACTTTCCGCACCACCTATTCAACCCCCCTTCTAGTGGTGCCTTGCAGATCCTATAGACCAAACCTAGAATATGCAGAACAAACTTTCTGTTAAAGCATGGAACTTTAACAATTATGTTTGTTTGAGCCATATTCTGAGTTTTTTGGACAACTCTTTGTATGGTTTGCCTAACACGTACAAAACCGCAAATTCTTTGTTGCAAGCTTTAGAAAAGAAGTATCGTACGGAAGATGCTGGCACTAAGAAATTTATTGCCGTCAAATTCCTTAATTTCAAAATGTCTGATTCTCTCAATGTTCTTTCTTAAGTTGAGGAACTTCAGACGTTAGTTGCCGAGATGAAAGAGGAGGGCATGTAGCTCAGTGAATCTTTCATCGTGGCTTCCGTGATTGAGAAGCTACCTCTTTCGTGGAGTGAATTATGAAGCTATCTTAAACCCAAGAGAAAAGAGATGACATTGGAAGATCTGATTGTCTGGCTCCGCATTGAGGAAGACAGTCGTAGATCTGAGAGAACACTACAATCAAGCTCTGGTCAGGCCAAGGCCCATGTTGCAGAGGCCAAGAAAAAGAAGGGTCAACTCGGGGTGAGCAAGAAAGACAAGCAGATCACCAAGAAGTTCACCGAGAAATGCTACAACTGTGACATTCAGGGGCATGTCAGTAATGAATACAGAAAGCCTAAGAAGAAGCAGACCAAGGCAAAGGCGAACATCGTTGATGCCATGGATGATCTGAACCTCTGTGCGGTGGTCTCAGAGTGCAACACTGTGCGGAACATGCGCGAATGGTGGCTTGATACTGGCGCCACGAGATATGTTTGCTCCAGTAGAGAGACGTTCACGAAGTATTAGCCCAGGAACAATGAACAACTTTACATGGGAAATTCAGCCTCTTCGAAGATCAAAGGCGAGGGCAAAGTTGTTCTGAAGCTCACCTCTGAGAAGCATCTGACTCTGCAAAATGAGATGCACGTCCCTGACATTCGGAAGTAATTAGTATCTGGATCTCTTCTAATCATGCATGGTTTTATACTAGTGTTAGAATCCAATAAAGTTATTCTTTCGAAAAATGACATGTATTTGGAAAAGGGGTACTTGTCGAATAGGATGTTTAAATTGAATGTCATCACTATTGTACCCAAAAGAGATTTGCCTGCAGAGGCTAATAATAATGCTTCCTCTTCTGCTTACATGCTTGAGTCTTCTTGTTTATGGCATTTTCGTTTGGGACATGTTAATTATAAGTCAATACAACGAATGGTTAATCTTGACTTGTTTCCCAAATTAAATTTTGATAATAAAAAATGCCAAATATGTGTTGAAACAAAGATGGCAAAGGCGCCATTTCCTTCAATAGAAAGGAACACTGAACCTTTGGATTTAATTCATACTGATGTGTGTGATTTAAAATTTGTGCAAACAAGAGGTGGTAAAAAGTATTTCGTAACTTTTATCAATGATTGCACACAATACTGTTATGTTTATTTGCTAAGTAGCAAAGACGAGGCCCTTGATGCTTTCAAGGACTATAAAAATGAAGTTGAGAATCAACTTAGCAAACGAATCAAAGCAATTCGTAGTGATAGAGGTGGCGAATATGATACACCGTTTAATGAATTCTGTTCAGAACATGGCATTCTTCATCAAACGACTGCACCATATTCACCTCAATCGAATGGTATTGCTGAACGCAAAAACTGTACTCTAAAAGAGATGATGAATGCTATGTTGTTAAGTTTGGGTTTACCACAGAACTTGTGGGGGGAAGCAACTCTCTCAGCCAACATCATTTTAAATAGAATTCCATCTAAGAAGATGAACGAAACCCCATAAGAGCTTTGGAAAGGTCATAAGCCTAGTTACAAATACTTGAAAGTGTGGGTATGTCTGGCAAAGGTTGCTGTACCTAAACCAAGATAAGTTAAAATCGGACCTAAAACGGTGGACTGTATATTTATAGGATATGCAACTAACAGTAGCGCATATCGGTTTTTGGTGCACAAATCGGATATCCCTGACACACATAAAAACGTTGTCATGGAGTCAAAAGAATGCAGTGTTCTTCGAAGATGCCATTCCAAGGAAAGACAAAAATCAAGAAGAAACAAGAATTGGTAAGCAAATGCATGAGGCGACTCCTCGAGGGGATGAGGAGCTTTGTCAAAACAAGCGTGCCAGAATGCCAACTTTGCTTGGATCGTACTTTCTAACCTATATGTTAGAAAATGAGCCAAGGAACTTTTCCGAGGCAATGTCAACTCCAAAAGTTTCATTCTGGAAAGAGACAATTAAAAGTAAGATCGACTCGATTCTTTAAAATCACACTTGGGAGTTGGTTGACCTTCCACCTGGAAGTAAACCACTTGGTTGCAAGTGGATTTTCAAGAAGAAACTGAAAGAGGATGGATCCATTGAAAAGTATAAAGTCAGGTTGGTAGCTAAAAGCTATCGAGAAAAAGAAGGCTTTGACTTTTTTGGCACCTACTCACCAGTAACTAGGATCACTTCTATAAGGGTGGTAGTTGCTATTACAGCAGTCTATAACTTGGAAATCCATCAGATGGATGTGAAGACTGCTTTTCTGAATGGTGAGTTGGATGAAGAAATCTATATGGAACAACCCGAAGGGTTTGTGGTTCCAGGACAAGAGTCGAAAGTTTGTAGACTCGTTAAGTCGTTATACGGACTTAAGCAAGCGCCTAAAAAGTGGCACTTGAAATTTGATCAAGCTATGCTGGATAATGATTTCAAGATCAATGAGTGTGACAAATGTGTCTACATTAAGAGCATAAAGAATGCATGTGTGATAGTATGTCTCTATGTAGACGACATGCTAATCATAGAGAGTACTCGGGACATCTTCTTAAACACAAATAAGATGTTGACGAGAAACTTCGATATGAAGGATATGGGAGTTGCCAATGTTATTCTAGGAACTAAAATTTCTAGGATAACCGAGGGACTCGTACTGTCACAAACTCACTATATTGAGTATGTTCTAAAACGGTTCAATATGGTTGATGTGAAACCAATAAAGACTCCACTGACTTAAGTATACACTTAAGAAGAACCGAGGCAAGCCAGTAGCTCAATTGGAGTACTCGCAAGTAATCGGAAGTCTAATGTACATAACAAACTGTACAAGGCTAGACTTAGCATGCTCAGTAAATAAATTGAGCAGTTTTACAAGTAATCCAAGCGATGAACATTGGAATGCTTTGAATAGAGTAATGAAATACTTAAAGTATAGAATGAATCTTGATTACATTACTCAAGATATCCAGTAGTATTGGAAGGCTATTGTGATGCCAACTGGATATCTGATAGTAAAGATCCTAAGTCCACTAGTGGATATTTATTCATGGTTGGTGGAGGTGCTGTGTCGTGGAAATCCACAAAGAAAACGTGCATAGCTTGTTCCATAATGGAAGCGGAGTTTATAGCACTTGATAAAGCCGGGGAAGTAGCTAAATGGCTTCGAAATTTCCTAGAAGATGTGACCTGCTAGCCTAAGCCAATAGCTCATATCAGCATACACTGTGATAGTCAGTCGGCTATAGGAAGAGCTCGAAGCAGCATCTATAATGGTAAGTCTGGGCACATACATCGGAGACACAACACCATGAAGCAGTTGATCTCTAGTGGTGTGATTTCCATTGATTTTGTAAAATCAAAGGAGAACCTTGCGGATCCGCTTACAAAATTGTGAAAAGATCGTATGTCAATCTTGACAAATTGAATGGGACTAAAACCTATAATGCATGAATCTTTATAACGGTAACCCAACCTTGTTAACTGGAGATCCTAAAATCTTGGTTCAATGGGACATGTAAGTTATGGAGTTCAGTGAGCACTTACCCATTATGTTAAATAAAAGTGTTGTCTGCAGAGAAATGAGGGTAAGTTGAGGCTTTTAATGGTTCCTATATCTTGATATGTCAAGTGGGGTATGGCAGAATACTCTTGATAGGAAACACCTATGTAAGTGTGAAGTGTGGCCGCTTTTATGAGAATTTTGTAAGGCCAAAGTTCTCTAACACACTTTCTGAAACTAGGCGGTTCATGGTCAAAACAAACACAATCATGAGAACCAAAAAAGGTGTTAAAGGAAATGTTGTGTGAGTACTATTGTCTAGGTTCACACTAAAGGCCGGTTAGTTCAGGACATTACGTTCACTAATTAGCCGAACGGATCCGATAGTATATCGCTAAGAAAGGTTCAAAGCAGAAGCTACCTCTTCTGATGCAACATTTTCTTGTCTGACTTCTCGATAGAGTTTGCACAAACACTTGCATTAATTCCCATTCATGTGGGGGATTGTTAGAGAAATTAGAATCGGAATGAGAATTTAATGCTCAAGTAAGGATAAAATAATTTGAAAATCGGTTTCTTAACCGTAATTCAAATTTGTGAATCGATTGTTTAACCGTAATTCGAACTTGGAAAATCAGTTACGTAACCGAAATTTAATCTTGAAATCGGTTATTCAAATTTGAAAAGCGATTGCCTGTTATCTTATCTAACGGTGGCAATCTGATCCGACGGCTGTGGTTAAACTGTCAATTAACCACCCTAATCAAATTTTTCCCTATAAATAGTAGCCAATATGACCTCTCTGGCCACACTCACTCAGGATCCAATATTTTCCTCTCCTCCTCTGCACACACGTGCTTTTCTCCTCTCTTCTCTTTCTACATTTTACATCAAGTTCGAGAAGTTCAGGATATCTTATAGGTTTGTAGAGTTCATACGCTGCAGTGTCGCTCGTCTGAACTGACTTCCTTTATATCCTAGGAGACGATAGTTCCATCTGGTTAGGCACAGTATAACAGAGCAATACGTCTTAAGGACAGAGTCCTGGACTCACCTCGGATCTCTGCTCAGCTGAGCTGTTGAGGTTATTGCCAAGCTGAGCCATGGTATTGTGCTTAGAACATTCGTTGTTCTGAAGTGTCATCTTGCTAAGCTCTGCTTCGTGCTGAGCTCCGCTGTTTGGCTGAGGTCATTCGTTGTTCTGCAGCTTTGCCGTGCTGAGCTCTGGTCGGCTGAAGCGGCTGAAAGCTCAACTTTCATAGTTGTGCTAAAGTGCCGAGGTCGGCAGATCGGTGATCAGCCCAGAACGCAAATACAATTGTGCTGACTGGACTGATCTGATTTGTCTAATCAGTCTGACTTAAGTTCAGCTCGGGTGGAGAGCTGATAGCATAGAACCACTGTTCTGGAGTGTTGTTCAGTTCAGGTCGATAGTTCGGCTGACTATTCAGAACGCAAACTCATTTGCGGTATCTGAAATGTCTTGACTTAGCAGATCTATCCAGCCTACCTTGAGCTTGGCAGGTCGGCCACTACTTTATTCCAAGACTAAATTATACAGAAATCGATTTGATGTGAATTATTCCCAACATTTGCCACATAAGAAAAGACAAAAATAAAATACGACCGTAAGAAATAATATGTCTTAAGTTGTAACTCGGTGTCCATTTGGCCCGTCTAAAGCAATGTTTTCCCATGGGGGCATAATTTGGCAGATGAGTAAAGTTTGGATACATAAAGGCATCAGTAGATGACAGGCCTTAGGCATAAAAATAGAGTTTGTAAGATTTCAGGTTGTGATCTAACAAAGAGACTGGATACTGATCTGTTCTTCATAAAAGAGACAAGAAAAAAGAAAGAGAGAGAGAGAGACAGCATACTCAAAGGTTTTATTTGTTATTTTTGAGGTACCAAGTAAGAATTGAAAATAATTAGTCCAAAAATCAAATATACTGTTAGGTGATTTCTATGTTCTGTTTCATAATGGCTTGTGATCAAATTCTTGGGACTTCTAAATATGCTAACTCAATATATATATATATATATATATATATATATATATATATATATATATATATATATAATTGGAAGAGCAAATGTTTCATCCTATTAGTATCAAAGTCAAGTTTTTCTTATAGTTTGAGAAATAAAAGGCACAGGCCCGGTAGTTTCATTTTTGCCATCACTTCCTAAAAGTTTCCTCAAACTTTGCTCTGCATATACGTAAACTGTCTAGCTTTGTTACAAGCCATTCAAATATCTTTAAATATAAAGAGTAGGTTGATTATTTCTCAAACACAAAAAGACAGTATTCTTCCGTTCAAAAAATATTGTCATAATTAACTTTTCAACATTAAATAAATTACACATTGTTAAAAAGTAAATTCTTACAATACCTGAGGGGGTATATAACTGAGAATCTAAATATTGCCGTCTAAATTATTCATAACAAGTAAATGTCCAAAGGAAATAACCACAACCATAGCATTAAAGCTTAGAAGTATCAAATTTCAGGGATGTTGATGTCCTCCAAATTTGTAGATGCATGGGCTTAGGTCCGTAACACACTCTAGAGGAGGATGAATAGAGTGTTGAACAATTTTACAGAATTTTTTTGTTTGGCTCAACTCAAATGGAATTCAAAATCAATGCAAGAATGAGAGATGATAGACAATGAATGAATACACCGGATATAGAGTGGTTCGAATCGTAAGTGATTCTACTCCACTACCACTTTGTTGCGAAAGTTGAGTTTCAACAGCTATTGTTCTTATTACAGCTAATAAGAACAATCACAGCAATACTTACACTAACAACTTAGTGTAAGCAATCACAACAATAACTTCTTGCACAAAATACCTTTGTGCAACTACAACGACTACAGCTCTAAGCAAGAACAACTTCTTGCTACCTCGCAACTTCAACAAAGTTCTCTCAAGAACTTTCTCACTGTGGGTTAAAGGAAGTAGTGGCGATCACACTTTCCCACAAGTCTAAACACAAGCAAGAGATCAAATATTTATGATTCCTCGTGTTAGACTCACTATATCTCAATATACAACAATTAAGAACAAAGAAAAACTTAACAAGCTTTAAGCATTTTTACGCATGTGAGAGAAATATACAACAATGAAGAATGAAGCTTGATGATGGTGAAAGTGTATAGTTGTCTCATCTGAGCTTCATCCATTTATAGGAGGTGTTCACCACGTTTTTGGAGCCTCCACTATGTCTTCAACCCCATCAAATGTCAAGACAATGTCCAGTTAGTCTTTAGTCACCCTATGAAAGGATTTGATCCTCAATAGCCAATCTAGAATAGCTTAGACAAGGATATAATAGTCAAAGAAGCATGTATTATGTTAGAGTAAAGTTCACAAGAAATTTGAACAAGATTGGAAAGACATAACAGCATGAATCTCTTTTAGATTTTGTTCCAACGTTCATAAAAATTTTAATTCTGGGGAGGCATCGATCAATCGAAGTGCCTAGGCTGAGAGATCGATGTCCTCCAGAGAGTTTCCAGTTTTGAACCTGCTTGACATCGATCGATCGAAGTCTCCACTAGAGAGACTGATGTGACATCGATCGATCGATATCTCTTGGACTGAGAGATTGATGTTGGACAGAAACTTTCTGGTTTGAAACTGCCTGACATCGATCGATCCAATTCTCTCTTGGAGAGATTGAAGTGACATCGATCGATCAATGTCCCTAACTTTGAGGGTTCGATGTGTGACAGAGAGTTTCTGATTCTAGACATCTGTCACATCGATCGATCGAAGTCCCACCTTTAGAGACTGAAGTCACTTCGATCGATCGATGTCCCCTATTTTGACAGATCGATGTTGGACAGTAAAGTTCCAACCATAAACATTTTTGACATAGTGTATTTTACTCATTTTGCATCAAATCTCAAGTGTAAATTTCATTCATTTAAAACATCTTCACATCATCAAAACATTTTATATCTTAACAATATCTCCTTTTTTGATGATTTCAAAACCATGATTCAAAAGATTTTTTGCTTGAAAATTTACATTTGAGCTGGCTAAATATTTCAAACTTAATATTTTACACCTCCCCCTTAGTCCATGCTCCCTCATTACATAAACCATGTGAACATATTAAAAACTCTCCTCCATATGTAATCTTCCTATAACCAATGAATATGATGAGGATATCAAAATACTCCCTCTCAATCAAACCATGCATAAAATGCGAATGCATCATGTCATATTTTCAATTACTCAACATATGTGTCAAAAATTTACTCAAGCAAATATATTATGCATTGATATTAGCAAGCATACCAAAGTACTCATACCAATGCTAATCATTTTAATCACTACAAAGCATGCATACTAATATCAACTTCTCCAACATTGTAATCACATACCAATATCTTTCCATCATGCAAGCATATACCATCATTCATACCAATACTACCATCATTCATACCAATACCAAGCAAGCATACTAATATCAACTTCTCCAACATTGTAATCACATACCAATATTTTTCCATCAAGCAAGCATATACCATCATTCATACCAATACCAACTTCTCCTCTTTTTTGAAAGAATAAAAAAAAGTAAAAATAAAATTAATACAATATGAAGTTTGAGATACATACTTAAACTCAAGTTCTAAGCAATAGCTAAGAGGGAAATATGGGGAACTATGAGCTCTATTCTTCGTTAAAGGAGAAACATAGTCCAGATATGATCGCATTGAGTTTGAACTTGAGTTTTTAATACTTGGACTTTTGAACGTTGAGCTCTGTTTGTAGCATAGTGACTTGAGCGTTGAGCTCCATTTTTAGCGTCTTGACCCTCTTCTTGAGATTTTCATTGTCCTTCTCAAGATCATCAATCCGAACCTGTTCCTTGGTGAGATCATTCCTCCATTGATCCAATATATTATGTAGCACGTTTATTTCGTCCTTAGCATCAAATGGCAATTCAATACCACTACCTTCCTCTATCGGAGCTTTTCCCTTATCTACTCGAGAGGTAGAGCTTGGTTGTGTTTGGGGTTTTGAGGTTCAGTGGGAGGCTCGGTGAGATGTGCTAGAGAAACGGGTTCTTCAGTAGGAATGTTCTCCACCTCTTCCTCTTCGGGCTCATTTTGACCGCCCCGTTTTTGTTTTTCCTTTCGAAATTTATGGATTTGTTGAATGTTGGCTTTGGTGTAATAGTGTCTAGTGGTTATCTTTTCGTCATACTCATCATTCAACTCCACGTTTGACTTTCTTAGCAAACTATAAATAAGATTGTTATAAGTTAACGCTTTTGATTTCTTGGTTGCCGCCTCAAACATATTTGCAAAGACTATTCTTCAAAATTTAACTGCTCCCTCATAGCTATGCGATAAGCAATGTAAAAATCTAATTTACTGGGGAGTTTGGCCGACTTACCATTGACTCAAAAGGTGACAATGGCAAGCAAAACTGATATACCAAAGGCATATCGTTAGTGTTTCGGGTGGGATAGAAGCCAAGGAAGGTTTTAACTTCATCTTCGGACACTTTACACTTATAATTATCCCATTTCCAAGGATCAAAATTGTCCACACCCTCATCCTAAGAAGGTCATTTATGGTTTTCGAATCAAATGAAACAAGTTGACCATCTATAACCGAATTTAACAAAAATGGCATTCCATTTAGATACTCTATCAATAGGTTAGCATACAACAAGTGTGTATATCGAGTAGACATATAACTCATGTTCGAGACATCCCAAATACATTTCCATTTTTTATCGTCAAACCATTTGATGATCAGACTTAATTCCTCATTGCTCAAAATGTCTTGACTTTTGAACAATTTCAAGGGAATGGTGGACCTTTTCTGTTCTTCCCATTCATTGAATAAAGTTTGAGCCGTAAGTGAGATATGCACAAATTAACCTGGACCCATTGGCTCAGCTAAGGAACTCTCATATTCACCGGACTTGAGCCATGGGAAGTTGTTGACTACAAGCCGGCTCCTCACCTCCCTTAGCATGCTTTCTTGAGAAGTGTCTATTTTCTTCCGAAGTTCCTGTGTTCTAGACCCATTTGGGACTTGGGGATGGGATTGTTGAGGCACATTTTCCTCTTCACATGAGGTTATCTGCCTTTTGGAAGAACTTTTTGTTTTTGGGGTCATTTGGAGGGTTTGGTACAAAATTTGCGGAAAATGTGATTAAAGTTATGAAATTGATGAAGAAAATGATGGAATTGAAGAAAAATGAAGTGTGGTGCAAGCAATGTGTAGTTTGATGGTCAGATTTGGAGGCGGGATCGATTGAAGTTAGGGTTCGTTTGGAGAGGATGAAGAAATGAGTAATTTTCTGATTTTTGTAGCTTTTATACTTCTTGTGCCCGATGTCATCGATCGATCGATGTCATGGACTCCGATCGATCGATGTCTGGTACATAGATTGATCGATGTCTGAATTTTACTTCAGTCTCTCAGCAGCTACATAGATCGATTGGTGTATGTTAAATTCTAACTTTTTGTTAATTCTGACCCTCTAAACAATGTTTATCATCCCTAATCTTGTTCTAATGGATTCTAATGTCTCAGTAGGAAGGGATTTGGTGAAAATATCAGCTAGTTGGTCATTTTTTTGAACAAATTCAACACATACCAATCCGTTTTGAATACAATCTTTTATAAAGTGATGTCTCACTTCAATATGATTTATCCTACTATGGTGTACAGGATTTTGTGCTATACTTATGGCTGATGTGCTATCATATAAGATAGGAACTTTGTCAAACTTGATAATGTAATCATTCAAGGTGTTTATCATCCAAAGTAATTGGGCACAACATAAAGCAGCCGATACATATTCGGATTCCGCCGTTGAAAATGACACAAGCTTTTGTTTCTTGGAGAACCAAGAAACCAAGCAATCTCCAAGGAATTTACATGTCCTGGAGGTGCTTTTTCTATCGACTAAGTTTCTGGCGTAGTCGGAGTCTTTATATCCTCTTAAATCAAAACAACCATTTTTGGGATAAAATAACCCAAAGTTCAAAGTTCCTTTCAAATACATGAAGATATGTTTAATTGCAACTAGATGCGATTCCTTAGGCATACTTTGAAATCTAGCACATAAACACACAGCACGCAAAATATCAAGTCTACTAGCGGTTAAATAAAGTAGACTACTAGTCATACCCCTATATTTGGTTACCTCAACCGGCTTTCCTTTTTCATCTTTGTCAAGCTTTGTACTTCTGCTTATCGGTGTGCTTACACTCCTTCCATCCTCAAACTTGTATTTCTTGAATAAATCCTTCGTGTAGTTTGTTTAAGATATGTATACTCCATCTTGAGTTTGCTTGATTTGAAGTCCAAGAAAGTAATTTAGCTCACCCATCATGTTCATCTCAAATTCTCCTTCAATCAATTTAGCAAAATGACACAAAGAAAATCATTAGTAGCACCAAATATAATATCAGCCATATAAATTTAAACAAGTAATTGATGGTTTTCTTGTTCTTTAATAAAAAGAGTAGTGTTGACTTTTCCTCTTGAAAACTCATTTTCAAGTAGGAAGTTACTTCATCTTTCATATTATGCCCTAGAAGCTTGTTTAAGTCCATAAAGGGCATTTTTGAGTTTAAATACATGATTTGGATAATCATGATTTTCAAACCCCGATGGTTGAGCTACATACACTTTTTCTTGAATTATTCCATTCAAGAAGATGGATTTCACATCCATTAGATATAGTTTGAAATCCTTATAGCATGCATATGCTAATAGCATCCTAATGGATTCTAACCTAGCTACGGGGGCAAAAGTCTCATCATAGACTATGCCTCTTCTTGTCTATATCCTTGAGCTATTAACCTAGCTTTGTTTCTAGTGATGTTTCCTTTATCATCCATTTTATTTCTAAATACCCATTTAGTGTCAATTATGGGTTGATCATTAGGTTTAGCCACTAGTTCCCAAACATCACTTCTTTTAAATTGATTTAGATCTTCTTGCATGGCTAATACACAATTTTCATCATTTATAGCCTCTTTTATATTTTTAGGCTCAACTTGTGAAATAAAAGCATTTTCATTAAATTTTCTTCTAGTCAATATGCCTTGACTTGTTTCTCCTAATATCAACTCTCTTGGATGGTCTTTCTTATACTTATATAAATCCGATAAATTTGAAGTGTCTCCTCTCACTTCTTCATTTTCAACCTTAGGTTCATTTTCAATTGGATCAATCCTAAGGTCAAAAACAATGTTTTCTTTTGGATTCTCAAGTTTTTATATATGACTTAATTCAATTATTTCTTCATCATCATCATTATTTATGCATGGTTCATCCTCAAGAAGTTCATAAATTGACTCTTCAACTTTCATACTCCTTTTGTTATATACCCTAAATACCTTGCTATTTTGGACATATCCCATGAAAATTCTTTTATCGGCTTTGAAATCGAGTTTATCCAAGTTGTCTTTGGTGTTAAGTGTGAAACACTCACACCCAAATACCTTGAAATAACCAATATTAGGTATTCTACCTTTCCAAAGCTCATAAGGAGTCTTTTTGAGAGATGGTCTCAAGTAAACTCTATTTATTACATGACAAGCAGCCCAAAAATACTTGGGTAGCTCAAATTCATTTAGCATGGCTCTACTCATTTCTTGAAATGTTCTATTTTTCCTCTCCGCAACACCATTTTGTTGACGAGTTCTTGGAGCCGAGAAATTGCTTCCATACCCTTTGGATACACAAAATTCTTGAAACTCACCATCAAACTCGCCACCTCTATCACTTCTAATTTCATTAGCCGTGTCTTATTTTTGATTTTCTAATCTCCTACAAAGTTTTATAAACTCTTGGCATGCATCTTTCTTTTTCGCTAAAAACATGGTCAAAGTGTACCTAGAGAAGTCATCTACCACCACAAATGTGTAATGTTTTCCACCTAGACTTGCCGTACCAATATCCCCATACAAATCCATATGAAGCGATTGTAGAGGTTTGGTGGTGGAGATTTCACTTGTGGGCTTGAAGTTGCTTTAACAAGCTTTGCCTTTTGACAAGTGTCACATAAGCCATGGTTTTCAAAATTTAATTTTGGAAGACCTTGGACCTTTTCGTTTTTGCAAATCTCTTTGAAATTTTTGAAAATAATATGTCCAAGTCGTCTATGTCATAGTTGAGTCAAATCATTTTTGGAAACTAGGCAAGAAACCTTTTGTGATATCAAATCATGTGTGCTAAATTTATAAACACCATTTTTCTTTATAGCCTCAAAACAATTTTATCATTCTTTTTCACAATGCATTTTATTTTCACAAATTCAACTTGAAAATTAGCATCATATAGTTGGCTAACACTTATCAAATTATACTTAAGCCCTTCTACATATAATACATTATTAATAATGACAGAAGAGTTACCAATTTCTCTATGTCCAAGGATTTTGGTTCTCCCATTGCCAAAATGCATCGTTCCACCATCTTGGAGTTTGATCTTGGTGAACAAAGTTTTATCTCCGGTCATGTGTGTTGAACATCCGCTGTCCATAAGCCATTGGGTTCTTTCTTCTTTGGCTACTCCATTTATCTTAAGAGCCTACAAAACCAAGATATTTATGCATTGGTACCCTTTGATGGTTCGGTCCTTTAGGGTTAGCTTGTCGACCCTTAGGCTTCCAAATATACATACTATCAAATCTAGCTCTACATGCATTTTTCACATGCCCTACTTTGTTACAAGGAAAACAAGTGGGTACCTGCCTTGGTTTATAAGATGATGAGCCATGTTGTGTTGTTCTCTTATTTTGCTTTTTCTTTAATGCCTTGGGCTTAATGGATGAATGTGATGCATTAAATCCTAAACCGGATTTATCATTTTCAATCCTTTGATTTCCAAGTAATTTGTCTAGATTATTTTTACCATCGGTTAGTTTTTGTAAATATACTCTCAATTTCTCACATTCTTTCCTAATTTTCACATTTTCAAGACTATGGTTTCATGCATGGTGAGTATGATGTCATGATCTTGATACATCAAAATATTCTTATCATGCAAGATCTTGTTTTCTAATATTCATTTTTTAAATTATTTCTTCAAGTGTTTATATTTTAAATTCAGTTTTTCAAACTCATTGTGCAAATCTCCTATTTCATCTTATAAATTTGAAGAATTAGAGTTTACCTCAAGGTCGTTCTCAATTGCCACGAGACAAGTATGTTGTGCTTTTGGATTCTCAACTATTGCAACAAGTCCAACATCCTTGTCTTCACTTTCTTCTCCTTCTGATTCGGAAAGGAGATCATCCCATGAGGTTACCTCCGCATTTAGGGCTTTCTTCTTTTGAGGAAAGACCTTTTCTTGCTTTTGTGGCTCCTTGACGTGCCAATCGGCAATGCAGTGACAGGGTCGACCACATCTATAGCAATTTTCACTTGCTTCTTTATCCTTGGGTGGCCTCTTGAAAAACTTTCTTGCTTGGGCCTTGTTTCTTGTGGTCATTCTTCTAAATTTTCTCACTAGAGGGGGTGAATAGAGTGTTGGGCAAGTTTGTAGAATTTTCTTATTTGGCTCAACTCAAATGGAATTTTAAATCAAAGCAAGAATGGGAGATGAGAGACAATGAATGAATACACCGGATATAGAGTGGTTCAAATCATATATGATTCTACTCCACTACCACTTTGTCGCCAAAGTGGATTTTCAACAACTACTCTTCATATTAAAGCTAATAAGAACAACCATAGCAATACTTACACTAACAACTTAGTGTTAAGTTATAAATTGTTTTGATGATGGAAAGATGTTTTAAATAAGTTAAATTTATGTTTGAGACTTGATGTAAGATGAGAAAATTACACTATGTCAAAAATGGTTGAGATTGGAACTCACTGTCCAACATCGATCTCTCATACTGAGGACATCGATCAATCGATGTCACTTCAGCCTCTGACTTCGATCGATCGATGTCAGTCAGAAAGCTTTCTGTCCAACATCGATCTCTCAACCCAGAGACATCGATCGATCGATGTCACTTCAGCGTCTCCTCAGGGAGACCTCGATCGATCGATGTCAGGCAGAATACTTTCTGTCCAATATCGATCTCTTAGTCCAGGGGACATCGATTGATCGAAGTGACATCAGTCTCTCCCAGGGGGACTTCGATCGATTGATGTCAGCAGTTTCAAAAACTGCAAAGTTTCTGAAGGACATCGATCTCTCACCCCAGGCACATAGATCGATCGATGTCCCCAAGAATTCAAAATTTTCTTAACGTTGGAACAAAATCCAAGTAAGATTCATGGTATTTTCTCTATCCAATCTAGCTCAAATTTCTTGTAGACTTTAACCCAACATATTACATGCTTCCTTGGCTATTGTATGCATGTCTAAGCAATCCTAGGTTGCCTATTGAGGATCAAATCACTCCATAGGGTGGCCAAAGACTATTTAGGCATTATCTTGACATTTGGAGTAGTTGAAGACGTGGTGGAGAGCTCAAAAACATGGTGAACTTCATCTATAAAAGGAATAGGCTTGGATGAGGCAAATACACATTTTCACCATCATCTAGCTTCATTATTCATTGTTGTATTGATCTCTCACACTTGTAAAATTGCTTAAAGCTTGTTAAGCTTTTCTTTGTTCTTCATTGGTGTATATTGAGAGATAGAGAGTCTAGCACAAGAGGA
The DNA here is from genome assembly GCA_036186865.1 of Eustoma russellianum. NCBI lineage: Eukaryota > Viridiplantae > Streptophyta > Magnoliopsida > Gentianales > Gentianaceae > Eustoma > Eustoma russellianum. The sequence goes on along the minus strand of AP025048.1, from coordinate 9,523,447 downwards.
ACCATAAATATTTGATCTCTTGCTTGTGCTTAGACTAGTGAGAAAGTGTGAACCTTACTATTTCCTTCAACCCACTGTGAGAAAGTTCTTGAGGGAACTTTGTTGAAGTTGTGAGGTAGAAAGAAGTTGTTATTGCTAATAGTTGTAGTTGTTGTAGTTGCACAAGTGTATTTTGTGCAAGAAGTTGTTATTGTTGTTTCTTACACTAAGGTGTTACTGTAAGTGTTGCTGTGGTTGTTCTTATTAGCTGCTATAATAAGAGTAGTTGAAAATCCACTTTGGAAACAAAGTGGTAGTGGAGTAGAATCATTTACGATTCGAACCACTCTATATCTAGTGTACACATTCATTGCTTCTCATCTCTCATTATTTCTTTGATTTTGAATTTCTCTTGAGTTGAGCCAAACAAGAAAATTCTGCAAAAGTGCCAAACACTCTATTCACCCTCCCTCTAGAGTGTATTTCGGATCTAACACTTAGTGTAAGCAATCACAACAACTTCTTGCACAAAATACATTTGTGCAACTACAACAACTACAGCTCTAAGCAAGAACAACTTCTTACTACATCACAACTTCAACAAAATTCTCTCAAGAACTTTCTCACAGTGGTATAAGGAAGTAGTGGGGATCACACTTTATCACTAGTCTAAATACAAGCAAGAGATCAAATATTTATGGTTCCTCTTGTGTTATACTCACTATCTTTCAATATACAATGATTAAGAACAAAGAAAAGTTTAACAAGCTTTATTACACATATGAGATAAATATATAACAATGAAGAATGAAGCTTGATGATGGTGAAAATGTGTATTTGCCTCATCTGAGCTTTATCCATTTATAGGAGGTGTGCACCACATTTTTGGAGCCTCCACCATGTCCTCAACTCCATCAAATGTCAAGACAATGTTCAATTAGTCCTCAGCCACTCTATGAAGTGATTTGATCCTCAATAGCCGACCTAGAATAGCTTAGACATGGATATAATAGTCAAGGAAGCATGTATTATGTTAGATTAAAGTTCCGCAAGAAATTTGAACAAGATTGGAAAGAGATAACACCATGAATCTCCCTTGGATTTTGTTCCAATGTTCATAAAAATTTGAATTCTGGGGGGACATCGATCGATCGAAGTGTCTGGACTGAGAGATCGATGTCCTCCAAAGAGTTTTCAGTTTTGAACCTGCTTGACATCGATCGATCGAAGTCTCCCATAGAGAGACTGATGTGACATCAATCGATCGATGTTGGACAGAAACTTTCTGGTTTGAAGCTGCCTGATATCGATCGATCGAGGTCTCTCTTGGAGAGACTGAAGTGACATCGATCGATCGATGTCCCTAACTTTGAGGGTTCGATGTCTCACAGAGATTTTCTGATTTTGGACTTCTGTCGTATCGATCGATCGAAGTCTCATCTTTAGAGACTGAAGTCAATTCGATCGATCGATGTCCCCTGTTTTGAACGATCGATGTTGGACAGTAAAAAGTTCCAACCTTAACCATTTTTGACATATTGCATTTTTCTCATTTTGCATCAAATCTCAAGTGTAAATTTAACTCATTTCAAATATCTTCACATCATCAAAACATTTTATATCTTAACATATGGAAGAACCTTTCTCCATAGAAGTTGTTACCACTCGGAGCCCGAGAGTGGAGGAGGGCCGATGACGCATATTCTCTTCTAATCATTACAACTGCAGGTGTGTTGTATGCTTAGAGTTCGACAAATATGTGCATCATAGGGACTGTAGGTTACAACTGGGCATCCAACATCGGTAGGATAGCTATCGCCACTGCCACCGTCTTCTCGCAGGAATTCCTCAATTAAGGCTTGTCAACCGTATAGTGTTCATGGCTGCAACTATAAAGGCAACAGGCCACTGTTTGTCTGATGGGTAGAAACAATCATTCGTTTAAGAGAAAGCCTAACAAGGGAAGGTGCTCGCACAAGGATATTGTGGTCTCGAAGAAGGATTGTCAAAAAACACATTCTGAGGAATCTGTTGAGGAAGATCCTAGTGATTCCTTCTCATTTCAAGGAGATTCTGATGGTATTGGTGATTCTACTGAAGTTGCATGCTTATCTAAGGATCTTCAGCTGTAGGAAGTGGGTGCATGCAATATTGATGGCTTGCAAGTGGTTCTTCCCGTGCATGCAAGTTCTTCTTTGGTGCTGAGGGATAACGAGTCTACTCCAGATCATTTGGATCTAGGTGATGGCGAAGATACAAGGAAGGATGAAGGTAGATCTCGGATTGTTTGTGTGGTTCCTCCTCCAGATTATGTTGGAGGTAACCCACCTTCTGCTTTGAATACTCGGGAGACGGAGTTGGTTGGTGTAGATGTGATGTCTCAGAAAGTACTGTCTATTGTTTCAGAGAAAGGAAATAGGGACATATCGCATGGTGTGTCTGTGGACATACAGAACTCCCTTTTCATCTTGGATAAGGAGTTGGGCAATAACCAGTGGTCAAAGCCTTTATCTGGTGCATGCAAGGATTCTGAGAACATTGTCAAGATCTAAACCAAGCTGGAAAGGTTCCCCAGTTCAAGTCTTGGAACTCACTTTTTCCAACCAACAGGAAGGATGATTGCTGTATGAAATTGAAGGAGCAGGAAGATGTAAGGAATGGGGTGGTGCACTTGAATGTGGACAATTTGGTTCCTGACGGGGATCTTCAGACGAGCCTCATAGGCTGCTTTACTGGTCGATTCCCAGGTAAACAAGCAGTTTTCACTCTATCAAAAGCCTGGAAGGTAAAGCACAAGGTGGAATTTCATCCCTCTGGGTGGATTATTTTTAAATTTTAGACGGTTAGTGATTTGGAGCAGGTCATCTCTTCTGGTATGTATTTCATTTATGGTAGGGTCCTCATCCTCAAGAAAATGCCTCTGTTGTTTGACTTTGGGCCAGAGGAAATGGCGGTGGTTCTAGTATGAGTGAAGTTTCCTAATCTTCCTGTGAGCCTATGGAAGGAGGAGTATCTTTCAAGGATTATCCATCAGCTGATGAAGCCTCTTATGGCGGATCTCCTTACCACTAGAAGAGAAAACTGGAGCTATGCCAGAGTTTTGGTGGAGGTTGATCTAAGCAAGCAATTGCTTAAATCGATAGATATTCATTTGTCCAATGGGAAATGTCTTAAGCAAGAGGTGGAGTATGAGCGGTTGCCACTCTTTTGTGCTGCATGTATGCAAATTGGTCACTCTGACTCTGTACATTTGGCTAAGGAAGGTGAGTCTCTTTCTGTGGGCTTGGAGGCTGTGAAAGGTAAAAGGCATGCTCATGCTGCTAAGGATTCTAGACTTGGAAGGAGTGCTAGCAGGACTGAAGAATTGGTAAAGGATTGTAACCAGTCTACTCAGGATCGGGCTAAACATGATGGGCTTTTACAAAGGGATGCCTCTTCCTGTTTGACACAATTGGGGACCCCAACCCATCTTCTTCAGTCTGATGTTGCGCTTGACTCTTTTTTGGTTGCTTTTGATCCACCACTACCAATGGATTGTGTCTCTAATGGTCCCCAGCTTCCTAATGTTTATGATCAGCACCATGTTCAGAGACTAAAAGAACTTGAAAAGCATGATGATTTTACTAAGGTTTTCTCTAAAAAGAAGGCTAAACAACAGAGGAAGCAAGTTCCTGGGTATAGGCAGTTTGCTGGTGTCATCCATACAGGGAACCCCAGACCACAATCCTTTTAATGATTTTCAGCTGCTGGAACGTAAGAGGATGTAACAAGCCCACTAAACTAAAAGGTTTAGTGAATTTTGCTAGGAAGCACAGACTGCATTTGTTTGTTTTACTGGAGACTAAATTCAATTCCAGGATGCTCTCTCAGCTGTTGTTACTATTTAATGGGTGGCAGCATGCTGACAATTTTGGCCAACACCCAGGGAAAAGGATCTTAATTTTATGGGATCCTTAATTTGTGTCTGTGAATGTCATTACTACTTCTGCACAGTCTGTTTTTTTCTTGGTTAAATGCCTTGTTTCTTCTAGATCGCTGCATTGTACATTTGTGTATGCTTATAATTCTGTTTGTGACAGAAGATCCTTATGGAGTGAATTGGAATCTCAATGTCAGATTGCTAATTCCTCTTGGGCTATTCTTGGGGATTTTAATTGTGTGCTTAATGATGAGGAGAGAGTGGGAGGTCGGATGGTTACTTATCTCCATTTATAGGATCAGCTCAACTGTTTCTTTAATTGTGATCTTTTTGAGCTTGAATATTCTGGATGCAAGTTTACTTGGGACAATGGTTTTATAAAGTCTAGGTTGGATAGGGTGATGGTTAATCCTATCTTTTTGGAGAACTTCCCTAATGCTGATGCTACTTTTTTAAATTCTGGTTGCCTATCTGATCATTCTCCATGTATTTTGCGGTTATGGCCAGATGTGAAGGGATCTTTCACATTCAAATTCTATAATATGTGGGTTGAGCATGACTATTTTCTATCTATTGTTCAGCATTCTTGGCTGGATGGAGTTACTGGGACCGCTATGTTCAGGCTGTGGAAGAAATTAAAGAGACTTAAACAGCCTCTAAAGGTACTTAATAAAAAAGAATAATTATATCTCTGCCAGGGCTGAAAGAGCCACTTGTGTGCTTGACCAATTGCAAGATATTGGGAATGGATCAACTGCCCCTGTGGATATTGGAGAAAGGATTAGAAATCAGAAGAAGATTATCATGTCGTTGCTTAATGCTGAAAGACTATATTTTTCTCAACTTGTCAAAAATTCTTTTCTCAATCTAGCTGACAGGAATACAAAGTTTTATCATGCTATTATCAAAAGGAATAAGGCTAGAAGAAGCATTACATCAATTCAGTTGCCTGATGGTTCTTGTCCACTTCTATTGACCAAGTTATGGATCATTTTGTTACTTTTTATGCTAATCTCCTTGGTTCTGATTCTCATGTCTCCTCTATACAAGAATCTGTCATTCTGGATGGTAATCTCCTCTCAGACGCTAGTTCCCACTCCCTGCTGATCTCAATCCAAGATTCTGAGATTACTGATGGCGTTTTTCAATTCCTAAAGACAAATCCCCAGGTCCTGACGGTTATTCTGCGCATTTCTTTAAAAAGGCATGGCCAATCGTGGGCGAGGATGTCCTCAATGCAGTGCATGAATTTTTCAGGAATGGTAAGCTATTGAAACAGTTGAATCATACCATTATTTCTTTGATTCCTAAAGCTAATGTGGTCACTAGAGTTTAGGATTACCGGCCTATCTCATGTTGCAATGTTATATATAAAGTCATTGCTAAGATTCTAGCCAAAAGACTGGCTGCAGTTATGAGTGATTTCATGGATCACTCTTAATCGGGATTCCTAAAAGGTAGATCTATGTTGCATAATGTGTTTCTTGTTCAGGAGTTACTCAGGGACTATGGGAAGGTAAATGTGTCTCCAAGATGCATGTTCCAAATAAATATTCATAAAGCTTTTGATAGCATTAATTGGTCCTTCATTGAGCGTGTACTCTATGCTCTTAAGTTTCCAGCAATATTTATTAAGTGGATTATGCAGTGTATTGGTACTACTTCTTTCTCTCTATCTATCAATGGATCTCTAGCAGGCTATTTTCAGGGAAAGAAGGGTCTTATGCAAAGCTGTCTATTATCCCCATTTTCTGTTCGTTATTGGCCTTGAATATCTTTCAAGGACACTGAACCAGTTGAAACATAATCCTGACTTCAACCATCATCCAAAATGCAGAGAGCTCAATCTCACTCATCTTAGCTTTGCAGATGATTTGATGTTATTTTGTAGAGGAGACGGCATTTCAGCAAACATGATTATTAAGGTTCTCAATGACTTTGGACTTGTCTCTGGACTAAAACTCAATAGGGACAAATCAAGGATTTTTATGGCTGGTTGCAGTAATCTACTGCATGATCCTCAAATATCTAATTTCACTCCAGGGGTCTTACCATTCAGATATCTGGGGGTGCCTGTGGCGGGCTGTAGGCTGCAACTTCCCCATTTTTCTCCCCTTATCAGCAAGCTTATTCAGATTGTGAATCATTGGAAGAAGACTCATCTCACCTACGCTGGCAGACTGATTCTCATTAAATCAGTCCTTTCGGGTGTTCTTTGTTTCTGGCTCAATGCGCTTCTTTTTCCTTCATCTGTGTTGGATCAGGTTAATCGTATTTGTTTGTATTTCCTTTGGGGTAATAATGGCCATGGTCACAAAAGGGCCTTGCTATCTTGGAAGCATCTTTGCTTGCCAAAGGAGGAGGGGGGTCTTGGATTGATGCAACTCAAGGCTTGGAATAGAGCTCTATTAGTGAAGTTTTTGTGGGATCTTCATCTTAAAAAAGAAAATTTGTGGGTTAAGTGGGTACATGGGCGGTACAAAATCCAATCTTCAATATAGGATTTGAATAAGAGACCACATTTCTCTCCCTTGATTTGCTCCTTGATTGACATTCGGGACTATGTGGTCTCTAGTCAAGGCTGGTGGTTGGGTGCTGTCAATCTGATGGAATCATGGGTTCTGGTGGATAAGCTTCGTCCCATGCTTGCTTATCAATTCTTCCGGGACAAAGCTAGCAAGGTCCCGTAGTACTCCATGGTTTGGGACACATTCATTACTCCTAAGCATGGTTTTATTTTGTGGCTGGCGGCTAAAAACAGACTCAGGACAAGGGATAATCAGCCCTTCTTAAGGGATGATGGTTGTTTATTCTGCAGCTCTAAAGAGTCTTTGAGGCACCTTTTCTTCAAGTGTGATGGTATCAAGGCTCTTTGGATGAATGTCATAAGATGGTTGAACATGCCATCTTCGTTGAATTGCCTTCCTAGGATTCTTTCTTGGGGGCAGAGGTGTCTAAGAAAGAAGAATTCCAGAAACAAAGCGTGCAAGCTCTCCATTGCAGCAGCGGTCTACTTGGTTTGGCAATGTAGGAACAAGGCTATTCATGAAGGCAAGGCATTGAACATTGGGGATGTACTACATAGATTGCAAACACATGGATATAGTTCAAGTATATAGAGCCTTGAACTCTAGAATTTAGCTCCAGGAAGCATGGTTATGGGAGTATCTTTGCTCTTGTGACTATTTTGGCATGTTGTTCATTGTATGGGTTGCATCCCCTTGATGCTTTGATCTTGGTTAATACAATTTACATTTTAACCAAAAAAAAGGCAACAGGCCTTTCATTAATGTCATTCAATTTTATAATTTTTTTTATAAACCTAATAACTTATGTTTAATTTCACAATTATTTTTTGTAAAAATTAAATAAAAACATTGTATTGATAAAAGTGAAAATTCGACATATAATAAACCGACTATTACATGTTTCTGAATACTTGTATTTTGTAAATGACGCTATGAATTTACTGATACATTTTCCTAATAATATTATGAAGCTGAGAAAATGAGGAGAGTGGATACGTAAATGAAGAGGTGTGTCGGAAGTTTGTATCATTTTTCTCTCTTTATTTTACTCTTTTCGCCCAAAATATTGTGCTAGTTAATTTTTGACGCTAAGACAAAAAGTTTAAGACGGAGAGTACAATTTTCAAAGCCTTCGATGTTCAAGGCCATGAAGTTAAAGCCCTTTTGGAAGCCTACTCTTATCTTCTAAGGCAATTAAGATGGGTGGGTATTAGACAAGGGGTGAGATCTGAGGAGGCTGGAAAGGAGGCAAAATATGAGGCCTCGAATCACGTCTCGCCACGTGTAAAAAACATTGTCAGTGGTCCCACCACATTCAAATTTTTTTAAAAAAAAGGCAATTTTTTTACACGTGGCAGGACGTGATTGGAGGCCTCATATTTTGCCTCCTTTCCAACCTTCTCAGATCTCACCCGATTAGACAAGAGAATTCGCTATGGGTGGTTTTGTCTTAGTCAATTACATAGACCGAATAAGTTCCGAAGAAAAGAAAGACATTTGATTCAAAGTAACGATCTTTTCGACTTGAAGATATTGATTTTCTTTCCCGGCTCTTTGCAAAATCTTTTCATTTTTATCATCCTAAGCTGTCTGATAGATGCTTCTCCAAAAAAGAGAAGGTCATCTACATCTTTTTCTTCTTCAACTAAGACGGCATTCGCATACCTAGGATTGGGTCTTCGAATGCGTTCTGATCTCCTTGGTTGAGTAGGCTGCTGATTCTCAACACCTTGGTGTACCCCTGTATGCCATGGATTTTCACTGGAGCTTGATTCATGTTCGTTGCTCACCAGCTCCCCCTCTTCCAATTGAAGCTGAACTTGATGTTTTTCATCATCAACCAAACCTTCTGCTTGTTCCATCTCTTTGCCAGCCAACCACCAAGAGGATACTTCATCAAATATAACATTTCTTGAAGTATAGCACTTCCCTGTCAACAGATCACAACACCTCCACCCCTTCCTTTGTTCATCGTATCCCACAAAAATACATCTCACGGCTTTCTTGTCCATTTTGGTGCATAGATCTTCAAGAATAAACACGTAGCATACACTTCCAAATACACGAAAGTGTTTCACCGAAGGTATTTTGGCAAATAGTTTCTCAAATGGAGACACAAAGCCTAACCTTTGTTGGGGCAGTCTATTTATCACAAAGGTAGCCGTCCACATAGCCTCAGCCCAAAAGTGTCCCGTCACATTTTTTCCATATAGCATGCTTCAACATATTTCTACGAGGTGTATATTCTTCCGCCTGATACGACGTTCTACTGTTGAGTATTTGCATAAGTTGCCTTCAAATTTGATTTTGTCTCAGAAACTCATTAAACTCCAAAGGTAAATACTCTCCACCATTGTCCGAACGTAGGCAGCGTATTTTCATCCTAGTTAAAGCTTCAGCTTCCTTCTTGAACTCAATAAATTTGCTGAAAGTGTGGGCTTTTTCTCTCATGAAATACACCCAGGTAAATCGTGAAAAATTGTAAATAAATGTCACCATATATTTCATTCCCCCAACTGAAGCTTGTTTAACCAGTCCGAACACGTCTGAATGAAATAACTTAAGAGCCTCTTTGGCTTTGAATTTTGACTCAGTATATGGAAGTTGGTGAGCTTTGCCATATTAACACCCAACACAAATGGTGTATGTACGTACATTTAGGCTTGACAGGCCTCGTATCATCGACTTCTTTATCATTAAATCTAGTTTCGTATAACTCACATGGTCAAGACGATGGTGCCAAAGATCTACCATATTATTACGCCTTGTCTTATCTACATATGCTGCCTCTGTTGAAAGTACATAAATGGAGTCGACTTTCCTTCTCTTTAGAATAGGTTCTTCCTGAACTTCAATCTTGCGAAAGACCCGGACGTCTTGTGGACCAAATAGGACATGATGTCCTGAAGTAGTTAGTTGAGCAACCGAAATCAGATTTTTGCTCATTCTAGGAACATGGTATACATTCTGAAAGGAGATGGCTGAAGCTTCTTGATGAGGAGAGACTACTTTGCTTCCCACGTCAGCAATGGGCATTTCTGTATTACTTGCGGTATCCACTACTCTTCTACCTTTGTATTCTGACACTTCTCGCAATTTTTTCTTATCACCTGTCATGTGATTTGAGCAACCCGAGTCCACGATCCAATCAACCTCGTAGTTGACACGGCCTGAGGTTCCTGTGGTTAAAGGAAGTTCTTTCTTCCCAGCAACATGTTTCACTATTGTTTCTTCTTCAACTGCCAATAAGGCTTCCATATCCCACTTCTCATTTTTGGATGTCACTGTATTGCTTTCAACATTTTTCTTTTTGGACCAGCAGTCTCTTGTTTGGTGACCTTTTCTACCGCAATCATAGCATTTTCTACCAAATTTCCCTCGGTTGCCACCATCCTTGGAGCTTTCTCCACTTTCACATTTCTTATTTTTGTCATCTTCCTCCTTCTGTCTGGAAACATTAGGAGCTGCAACCTTGGATTCCTCTACTCTTGTTGGTGAACATTGCATGTTCCTCATTTCTCAGAGAAATCCCACTCTTTTGCTTGGCCAAGGCTTCTTCTCATGTTAAGAGATTTTTGAATTCAACAAGTGAGGGCTGGGTTGGCCATCCTTGTACTGCTATGACAAATCCCTTAAATTCCGGCTTCAAACCATGAATAACAATCCTTTTTATCCTTGCGTCTCTGATGGATGCATCAGGATCTAACTCCAAAATCTCACGGCAAAGAGTATTCACCTTGTGAAAATATTGGGCAATGGTTTGTATACCTTGAGATGCCGACAACAACTCACTCTCCAGTAGTTGTAGTCGAGTATTATTTCTTTTAGAGAAAATCTTAGCAAAAGTATCTCAAACCTCTTCGGGAGTTTTTGCATCTCGTATATGTTCAAGAACATCCTATTCTGCTGTTGTTTTTAATGCAAACATGGCCTTTCCTGCCTTTATCCTCCACTTTTGTAGTGTACCATTTTGATCCTCTGCTTCCGGTGGTAAAACTTCACTTCCATTAACTACTTCCCACAAATCTTGTCCCTGTAAATATGACATCATAAATGTGGACCATGAGTTATAATTTTGATTGTTTAGCTTCTTGATGCCTCCAATCACCTACAAATCACTGATCGTGTGGTAAAGTTTAGATAGAGATTAAGGAGTATAGCGAGACTCTGATACCAAATGTTGAAAATTAGGCACAGCAAAAGTGAGAAAAGAACTGTAGCACAATTTGATGGAAAAGCAATTTCTTTATTCATCATTGATGCAGTAGTTTAAATAGACAAACACTCAACAAAGCCGTGATACCCGACGGCCTACAACTAAGGAACCATATCTCCACAATTCCACTCACTACCAACTAATTTCCACCAAAACAGGAAACTTATTTTACCAACTAACTAAAAGATAATAATTGACTCAGTAAACAAACAACTAACGTTCCACAAAAGGTGGTGTTGCACATCTAACAACTGTGAAATACATAACCAAGGTAATAGATAGGAAAACAAAGAAAAAGGGGAGAAAAAAGAGTGAGGTACTTTATGGTTGTCACTTGCCAGTCATGCGTTTCCATTTTACAATAATCTCACGCGTAAGCAGTACTTTGAAAGCTTTTAATCGTACAAACATCAAGAATGTTCAACAGCATCTCATCACTAGTGCACCTAGGTGTCTTGAATTGGCTCAAAGCTCCTCCTTTCCTTATAAAATGCTCCAAAATCTTCTTGAAAGTGCCCTTCTCCACAATGCAAAGCTCAAGAGGGCCAATGGAATTGGACTTTCTTGAGACAACATAGCCATGATCAACAAAAGAAACATCCATAATAAAGCAACATTCTCTAAGGACACTTTCCTCAATGTCCCCATTAATTTCCCAGTAAATTACATAATGACCGGGTTGTCGTGACACGTCAGCATGGCTAGTAAAATCCACCAGCTCAGCGTTGACCTTGCTCATGAGTAATTGTGAAGCTTTTTCCACCACAACTTGAAGGTCTTTCTCTGTGTTCTTGTCAATGTTTACTGTTAAAATTAGTTTTCTTCTGCATACAAAATTCAATTTGGGGATCTTTTTGTAAAAACCAGCTACTTCTACAACATCTCCCAGTCTATATCTGTACAGCCCTGCAAGATATGTATGTAGAACCATAATTCAGAAAATCATGATTAAGGCAAAGATGCATAAGACTATAGAAAGGTTTAAATGCACATCGTCCCTACAACTTCTATTTTATTGGCACCTAGTTACATAATATTTTTAATCGGTCACGTTTTTGTTTTATGTTTTAACGTGCGTAAACTGAAAATTTTGTATGTAAAATTATTAAAACCAGATGTTACTTTTCTTGTTTCCACTCTCACATTATACATAACCTAGGATTACACTTGACTAAAATGGCATGTACCCACTTTTGTGTCCGAAAACGCAGTTATAATAAATCATTCATGCACAATTCATGTAGGTGCATTTGCATAAAGTATTAATAAAATATGCTTAAGCTTAAAAATCATTCCAACTATTTGTATGGTTCTACGTGAATTAGATAATATTGGCGCAATAATGCCAAAATAAGATTTTATTGCATGACAAAGCTTAGGTTTTTTTACGCCTAAGTCGTAACATGTGCATCCAAGGGACCGGAAGAAAAGACAGTTGCCCAAACGTGTGAATACATTATTTCCACCAATTACCTATATTTTTTCGGTCTCAAAAATATTATCATAATTACACTAAATGAAATTTACAATATTTTTTTAACTTTACAGTACTTTTGAAAGCAAGGAGTATCATTTTTCAACTTAATGCTATAAGTTTTACGGTTTTGATATTTCCACGTCTTCAAAGAAGTTTCAAGTGTCTGACTTGCCACGTTTCATTATTCTTCGCCAATCCATCCTTGTTTGATGTTAGATATTTTATTTTCTCTTTGATATGGACCAGGGGCGTTAGGTAGTTAAAGTCTTTAGGTTGGGAAAAACTCATTGGACGAATACAAGGATAAGTCCCCATCAAATGTGGAATCCAACATAGAAGTAACATAAAGATAATCCATAGTTGTCAAAGTCGTAATAAAGGTATAAAAGTGAAAATAGAAAATAAAAGGAGAGATGATTAAATAAAAACTACGAACACATTGAAAATGATTAATATTGGCATTAAAACTAATATACCAGCAGTTTTGCCTAATAATTCAAGAATTTCGTCTGATATTGTTTATTAATACATATTCTAATTTTTTTTCTTTTTCATTGTATCCTTATTTTTTTTGTTAGCAACATAAGGATTAGTCAAATCAACATCAAACAACGATTACTAAATATGAGTTTTCTTTCCCGTTACCGAGAGGGTATATGTATCAACGCCATGCTATACCAATAAGTTTTATGATACCATTTAACCAGATGTCGTGACATTTATGGTTCCGATCTGGGCCCTTCCAGTTATTAACCTACGTTTGTTTTTATTTTAATGTTTAATTTTCACATGAATCTGAAGCAACTCACTAGTTGATCAAGGACGTAGAAAAAGCCGCTGGTGAAAGAGGTGAAGTTTTATGATGATGAGTAAATCAGGTTGATCAATAATGATGATCGATGAGTAAATCAGATTGGTGTTTCATTAACCGATAGAAAACATAATAATAGAGACGAACATTTCTGTTTTGTAATCTTATCACAGTTGCATATGTGATTATTCATTATCTTATTCATTGATGAATGTATAATCGTTATTTAGTAAAAGAGATATACGCAATCATAGGATAACTAATTACCCACCTACCCATTCCCACCTCTTTTCCCCATTTTACTTTCCAGAAATTATAAGATGAAGGAATTACTAACCTGTGAAAGTTGTCAAGACGATTTCATATTCTTGTCCAGTCTTCACTTGAGATAGTGGCACTGGATCATCTTCCAAAAAGTCGTCAGAATTAGATTTAGCTTCTCCAATATTTTTCTGTCTATACAATGGTATGAACTCAAAGTAAGAAAAAGTAGGCACCACAGCAAAACTAACTTTCTCAGGAGGGCAATCTGGATCCAAATTCACCCCAATCCAACTTTCTGTGGAACCATAATCAGCACTCACTAGAGGCAGTCCTCCTGCATAATGCCTTAGTTTCTTTATATATGGCTCCATTGACCCTGTCATTATTGAATACACATACTTAGCATTTGGCAAAAGTTTAGGTATGAGACACATCCACTGATTCTCTTGTATTTCTTCACATATTGATCTAATCCTTGAGGCTAGACAAGGGTTCGGTGAAACTATGTCTAAAACAGCTCTTCTCACTTCTTGGCTGGTGATTCTTGAACTTATGGTGCCCTTTTCAATGTCATTGCAAATTTCTCCCCAAAGCTCTTCAAATGTTCTGAATGCTTGGATAATGCTATATGCAAAGGTTGAGGTTACGAATTCGATTTTATCGCAGAAATATAGTCCAAGAAGGAGATGGCAGTATGTGGATTGCTTGTGATCTCCACTTGATATTACTTCTTCAGGGCTACAAGTGAATGACTCTGTCTGTTGCTGTTTGATCTTGAACTCTTCACTAGCATAGTAGTGAGTTGTTGCAGTTCCTGCTATTAGTCCTCCTTTTGTTTTGAATTGTTTGCTACTATAGATGAACTCCAGAATTTTTCCTCCTTCCCTTATCGGATAGATCCTAAGACCACCAAATATATTAGAAACAATGCCTTCCTTGGAGTGAGGTGTTAAGATAGATACAAAATATTTGAATTGTAAATGATATAATATTTGATAGGTTGTTTGAGATTTGATTGTAAGGGATCATGATAAGATATGGTAACTAATTAAAACCATATCAAAAATCAAATCATTTCCTATAGATAGACTCGGCTGAGTATCTATAAATTGTATACACCCGTGATAGTGAGAAATCAATGAAAAGTATTCTTTCATTCGCAAAGTATTTCTAACATGGTATCAGAGAAGGTTTTCTGATCCGTGGACTCAGAAAAAATCAGTGTTTCATCACTGTCCTTCCTTCCTTTCAGTTCTCTTATCAAACAAATTAACAAGTGGTGAGCACAGTGGACTCAGAAAAAATGTGTTTTTTTCATCATTGATCCCAGAATAACTCAGAAACTAAGTGTTTCTTCATTGTGATATACCTTTCTCAAATCCTCTGATCAAAACCAAGACATAACCATGACAGACGCAGGCTCATCCGAATCTAAAGGTGACGAATTGGCCATTCAATTAGTCAACCTTTTGAAAACCAGTCTAGGAACAACAACTGCCAACACAGAAGATTTCTCGCTTGGCTTTAAATTCAACGGAGAAAATTACCCTCTTTGGGCAACTCTAATCAAGAAGGCAATAGGAGAACGAGGAAGAACGCAGCACCTAACAGGCGTTTCCCCACCACCGCAGGCAACAGACCTAAATCATGCTCAGTGGGAACAAATGACCAAATGGTATTTACTTGGCTGGTGCAAAACATTGAACCACGACTGGTCAATAATGTTTCACAATACCCAACAGCCAAGGCTCTGTGGGACGGTCTTGCTACAACATACGGGGTAGGGGGAGATGCTCTTCAAGTATTTGACTTACGCCGAAGGGTAAATACTATCAAACAGAATGGAGGAGGTTTAGAAGACTGCTGGAACCGTCTCCAGGGGGTGTGGATGGCTATTGATGGTAGGGATCCTAATCCCATGAAGGATCCCCTGGACATAGCCATCTACAATAAAGAAATCCAAGAACAACGGCTTTTCAGTTGCTAATTGCAGTAGATGACAAGTTTGAGAGTGTCAAGCGTGTCCTCTTAAAACGGGAGCCACTACTCACGGTGGAAATGGCATATGCAGCAATCCGGCGTGAGGAAGCCAGGATTGGAATCTTACGCGGAATACCCTCAGATTCAGAATCATCACTAGGTATTGGAACAGGTTTGAAGGCTCAGGGCCGAACGGACAAGGCAACACCACGCTCCCCACAATCATCGCGTGGTGACAAAGAAGATAAGTCAAAGCTTAAGTGTACCCATTGTGGGATGAAAAAACATACTAAAGAAACCTGTTTTCAGCTGGTAGGGTACCCAAAGTGGTGGGATGCTCCAGGAAGAAGACAGTCGGAGAAGAAAACTCCAAACTCCAGAAAGGGGGCCACTGCCATCAGCAGTGGGGGAATAGTTAGCGGCATCCCAGAAGGAGCCAGCATTCACCCCAAAGAGGGCAATAGCGAACCAGGTAAGGAAATTGTAAAATTGCAGGAAAGCGAAGAAGCCGAAGTAGATAGAGAAGGAAAGGAGGCCAGCGGGGAAGATTCTAGAGAATGGAAGAAAGGGCTGGCATTTAACCGCCAATCCTATCCTGCCCAATTCCAAAATTTGCCCCTCGGAGTTGCACAAATTACCCCCAGCCGCCCCACTGAGACAATTATTCCCTCACCTTTACAAAAAATTACCCTTGGCCCATCTCATGTCCAAAAGTCCCTCATACCCCTAACCCTTCCAGAAATTAACCCAACCGACCCACCTCAACCCGTGGCTAATGCCACAACTGCCCTAACCACACAAACAAACCCACACAACCCCTCCGATTGGATTTTAGACTGCGGGGCCACCGACACGATGTCGAATGATCCCGCCGATTTCTCCCACCTCACTAATCCGCATAAACACCAAATTGAAACTGCCAATGGCGAACTTATCAACGTTCAGGTCACTGGATCTATTTCTGTTTTACCTCACCTTACCTTGCATAATTGTCTCTATGTTCCTAGTCTTTCCTCAAAATTACTCTCCGTTAGTCATATTACCTCTGAATTAGACTATGTTGTCCTAATCTACCCTCGTTTTTGTTTATTGCAGGACATTCACTCGAAGGTGATATTTGGGCGTGGCACTGAGCGTGGCGGTTTGTATTACCTGAACGAGGTCTCTCAAACGGGTCGGTCCATGCTTGCTCAACGTACGGTCCAACGGCAACTATGGTTATGGCACCGTCGTTTAGGCCACCCGTCCTTTGGGTATCTTAAGACTCTTTTCCCTTCTTTATTTAGTTCCTCTAGACCTGCTTTGTCCTGTGAAACATGTATATCCGAGCAAAACAGCATAAGAACACGTATCGACCTACTAACACTCGTGTTGATACTATTTTTTCTTTAGTACCTTCTGATGTTTGGGGGCCTCCCCAGTCCCTACTCCCCAAGGTTTTTTGGTAATTTATTACATTTATTGTTGATTATTCACGTATGACTTGGGTTTATTTTCTTAAACAAAAGTCGGATCTTAGTACCTGCATTTGTGATTTCTTTAATATGATTCAAACACAATTTCAGACTTGTATTCGTGTGTTCCGCACTGATAATGGAGGCGAATACATGTCTATGAGTCTCCAACAATTCTTTACGACCCATGGTATTATACATTAGATATCGTGTCCTAACAGCCCCCAGCAAAATGGGGTCGCCGAAAGGAAAAATCGTGTTATACTTGAAATGACCCGAGCTATGATCTTTGAGTCCGGAGTTCCCTCTTCCTTCTGGCCGGAAGCGGTCGCTACATCGACATATCTCCTCAATCGTCTACCTACTAAAACCTTGGACAAACAAACGCCACTCCATGTGCTGTCCACCCAGGTATCTGTTCCCTTTATTTTTACCCTTCCCTCCAAAATATTTGGTTGCACTGTCTTTGTTCATATTCCCAAACATGAACGATCAAAACTTGATCCCTATGCCCACAAATGTGTCTTCGTTGGATATGCTACTAACCAAAAAGTGTACCCCTGCTATAATCCATCTACTCACCATCTTTATGTCACCATGGACTGTACTTTCTTAGAGTCAGCCTAATTCTATTCCCCGTCTTCCCAGTCTTCGGCCCAGGGGGAGAAGGAACAAAGTGAGCCGCTCGACTGGTTAAGTAACATAGTAGTGCCAAAGACTGCACAACAAGAACAAGTAGGTGGCGCCACCGAGATGACCCTGTCTCAGGTAGAACAACCGACACAATCAGAACATGTCCCAGAATCTCCTTCAGTAAATGATCCTTCGGTAAGTCAAGAACCTGTCTACATTTTAAATCCTTTATCAAATTTAGAAAATTCTTGTATTACATCTGAACTGCAGCCACATGTCCTACCATCGAGGGGCAACAGAGGGATACCACCCCAACGCTATTCTCCAGAACTCAAAGCCCTAAAGGCAAGATATCCGGCTGTTACTCAAGAAGAAGGGGCTCGTGGGCTAAGTGCTATAGCCAACGAAGTCAGATTACCATGAACTGCAAAGGAGGCTAGAGAAGTCAAGAATGGAGAGAAGCAATGGATGAGGAAATGAAAGCCCTAGAGAAAAATAGTACTTGGGAAAAGTGCAGTTTGCCAAAAGGTAAGAAAACTGTAGGATGCCGGTGGGTCTTCATAGTCAAACGGAAGGCAGACGGAACCATAGAAAGATACAAGACGCGATTAGTTGCAAAAGGTTACACTCAGACATATGGAATTGACTATGATGAGACTTTTTCACCTGCAGCTAAGATTGATACTATCAGAGTCCTTTTCTCAGTAGCCGTAAACAAAAACTGGCCCCTGCTTCAGTATGATGTTAATAACGCATTTCTACATGGAGAGTTAAAAGAAGAAGTGTATATGGAAGCACCACCGGGTTTCACCGATGAGTTCAGTGGAGAAGAAGTGTGTCGACTAAAAAAGGCACTCTATGGCCTAAAGCATTCACCACAAGCATGGTTCGGCAGGTTTATGAGTGTCATGAAACAGATCAGATATCGTCAGAGTAATGCAGACCATACCATGTTTGTCAAACAGAGAGGTAATCTCGTAGCTTGTTTAATCATTTATGTGGATGACATGATTATTACTGGAAGTGATCAGGAGGAGATAGAAGAGCTTCAACAGCAGTTATGTACCGAGTTCGAAATGAAGAACCTGGGAGACCTGAAGTACTTCTTGGGAATCGAGGTAAACCACTCAGAGAAAAGGATATTCATATTTCAACAAAAGTATGTGCTGGATCTACTAACTAAAGTGGGAGTGCTGGAGTGTAAGCCCTGTGAAGTTCCAACTGCAGTAAATCAAAAACTTAAATTCACAGAAGGAGCACCAATGGTTGACAGAGAACAATATCAAAGACTGGTGGAAAAGTTGAATTTTTTGTCTCATACAAGACCAGACATAGCATATGCTGTTGGAGTAGTAAGACAGTTCATGCACAAACCACAAGAGGAGCACTTGGAGGCAGTAATGCGAATAGTGAGGTATCTAAAGGGGACGTCTGGGCGAGGAATACTATTTAAAAAACATGGGCACCTAAATATAGAGGTCTATGCAGATGCAGACTGGGCAAGTAATCCAACTGATAGAAGGTCCATCTCAGGGTACTTTGCTTTGATAGGAGGAAATGTTGTCATATAGAGAAGTAAGAAACAGAAGGTGGTGGCGCTATCCAGTGCGGAGGCCGAGTTCAGGGGTATAGAAAAAGGCGTCATGGAGGTTCTATGGCTCAGGAAGGTACTAAATGACTTGGGGTATACGGTGACGAAACCAGCAAAGTTAAAATGTGATAACAAAGCAGCAATCAGCATTTTAGAGAATCCTGTGCAACACGATCGGACCAAACATGTTGAAGTAGATAGACATTTTATTAAAGAAAAAATTGAGGCTGGCATAGTGGAAATTCCGTTTGTGTGTTCAGAAGACCAGTTAGCAGATATACTCACAAAAGCTGTCACGAGCAAAGTCTTTGGGTCAATGTTGTGCAAGTTGAGCATTGAAAACCTCAATGGTCAAATTGAGGGGGAGTATTAAGATAGATACGAAATATTTGAATTGTAAAAGATAGAATATTTGATAGGTTGTTTGAGATTTGATTGTAAGGGATGATGATAAGATATGGTAACTAATTAGAACCATATCAAAAATCAAATCATTTCCTATAGATAGACTCGGCTGAGTATCTATAAATTGTATACACCCGTGATAGTGAGAAATCAATGAAAAGTATTCTTTCATTCGCAAAGTATTTCTAACATGAGGGGATCTGACCTGGTGTGTGAGTGAGGTCTAGACAGAGTAACATATTAAGTACGATTAATTTTTTGCAACCAAATTAAAGCAAGGAAGAAGAAGACCTTGATCTGTAAGCTGCAGCCAATTTGAAGATCTGAAGTGTTGTCTTGGCACTATGTTGAGTAAAAGGCACATACTTCTGTCTTCCTTCAGTAGTTCCAGAGCTGAGTTTAATAGTTTACAAACAACAAAAAAAAAAAAAAGTCAGGAAAAGATAAAATACACCTTTTAGTGAATTAAAAGGGGTTAGGTGGGAGGTTATTTTTCCCTTCAATGTAGTTATAAAGATACATTTTTGGTCAAAGATTGCAACTTGGGATGCCTTTTTTCCCCTTTCGTTACTTTTAACCATATAGGTGATTGATATATCATACTTGGATTTCGGACACGTCTAATCCAACAACACACTCCCGACTCCCCCACCCCCCCACACCCCACCCCGCTCCATCCTTAGAACCAATGATGATAAGATATACCTCAAGGAAAGAGTTCTGATTGGGCGTTGAGTGAGTAGAGGAGAAGTGTCTCCATCAGCAATCCTTTGAATGTAATGCTCCAAATCTGCATGGGAAGCAAGTGGTACCTTCGATGCATAAAGGGCTTCCATTTCATTTGTGTCCATTTCTTCAATCTTGATTTGTCCCAACCATTTCCTCAGGTATTCTACTTCATGGTTAAGTTCAATAATCTTCCTGAGTGTTTGTGCTTGTACAATATCGGCATTTTCGGCTATCTCTTCAAACCAGCAGATAGTGTCGCATCTGTCATTGCTGTTTGTAGCAATTGGTTCCATTTGGATTAGATTAACTATGCAACAGTGACACGCACCATGTATTAATGCCAAAAACTCCATTGAATTTAATTTTTATAGCAAGAAAACCAAGAAAAAATGAGAAAGAAGAAGTGTCCACGGCCTCGTATGAAAGATCATGTTGGTTCCACATGTGAGATATTGTATTTTCGTGAAGATCTCAACCAACTCCAGAAATAGTGATAAATTTTCTAGACCACTGGAGTATTCCCCTTCTGTCCAGTTTTTTGAAAAAGAGAGGAAGAGATTGAGACAAGATCAGGAAAATAAATGCAAACATTTAAGGTAGGAGGACCAATGTCAGTCCTATTTGCATGGTTCTCCCTTTTCTACGGTGATAGGTCGATCATAGAGAATCATAATATTTAGGACCAGCTAGTTATCCGATCTAAAAACTAACGTTTTATTTTTAGGCCCCCTTATAGTGTTGTACTAAGTTCCGTACGGGGAATGCATTTGTAGGACTCACTGTAAAAAGTAGATATCTCAGACTAGTTACTGTCAAAAAAAACATCGTTGCTTATCCTTGGTGCCTCTGATGATATAATAAGTCATGTATGCGTGACCATGGTTTATTTTTGCAGATTTAAACTATTGGTATCATTTTGTGAAATTCGCAACAACTATCACAATTATTCGTCTGGTAAAGGACCATGTTTGGAACCGATTACTATACAGAGGAGTATCGATGATATTTTTTCAATGCATGCATACACGTGAGTGGGCCTTCCTGAACATTCAAACCCCACGGCCTCACTATTATGATAACATTGATTGGCGGTATGTGTTTCGGGAAACCGTGGTTAGTATATGGTATTGGCGTAACCAAATTACGCATGGATGCAGCCCCAGCCTGCCAGATCCGATTTATGTTCAAAATGAGATACTTAAAAGAGCTAGTTTGCTACACTATGTACATAGAGGTAGATGTGGTAATGTAGAGGACACTTAGTGTGTTAGTTTGAACACGTTGTAATCGCTTTGTTACATTTTTTCAATAAAGATCCATTTTCCCAAAAAAAAAAAAATTTTGCAACAACTAACCAACTCAAACAATGCAAGAAGCATATAAGCACTTTGTCAAAGAATCTTGATAAAGTATGAATCAGAAAGTAAAAATGTACAGAAGAGAAGGAGAAATTGGAAATATGAGCCTTGATTTCTGAATATGTCAAAACGTCTAATGTGCCAGTATGTATACAAGGAGGAAGAAGAAAATAACTGCATATTAAAATTACACAATTACCCTTCTAACTAATACTGGACCATTACAATAAAAAAGGACAAAACTTTCATTTCATATGTTTTAAAACTTTCCCACGGTACTTGCTTCTTCTTCCTTCCTGCTCCCCACTTTGCAGCTGCACTCCTCCGTAACCTTCCTGGATCAACCTACTCCACATGCTTTCTTTACTTCCAACCAAAAGCTACCGTAGATTAAGACTTTAATCCAACGATCCTGCTTCAATTTGTCATGGATCAATCCCTGGATCATCAGCTGCAGCCTTATTCCCTCAACTATTGCAGGACTTGATTTGTAACACCCCCCCCCCTCAAGCTCAGCTTGATATATATATATTGTATGTTCCTAACATCCTGATCAACTCACCTAATCTCTCATTGTCCAATGCCTTAGTCAATATGTCAGCTAACTGGAAATGCGTTCTAACTGGCATCAATTTGATCACCTGATGTTGCACCTTGTCCCTAACTATGTAGCAATCTATCTCTATGTGTTTCGTCCTTTCATGAAACATAGGATTCTCAACGACACTCTTACTATCACAAAACAATTCTACAGGCTCTTGTTCATTAAGCATCAAATCCTTGGCCAATAAAAGTAACCATTGTACTTCACACACAGCTGAAGTCATTGCTCTATACTTTGCCTCTACTGAGGACCTGGACACCGTAGTTTGTTTTTTTGCTTTCCAGGATATTAAACTCTCTCCCAAGAATACACAATATCCAGTAACAGATCTCCTGGTTTCTTTGCACCCTGCCCAATCTGAATCTACAAATTCCTTCAACTTCAACTCACCAGTACTAGGCAATAAAATCCCTTGGCCAATAGAACTCTTCAAGTACCTTAAGACTCTATGTACAGCCTTTAGATGATTTGTAGTGGGACAATCCAGAAATTGACTCAACTGTTGGACAATAAAGGCAATACAGGCCTAGTAATTGTAAGATATATTAACTAGATTAGCCTTCTACATTCAATAACACTGTCCAATAAAGCTGAATCATTATGTACCAATTTCACATGACTCTCCATTAGTGTTCCCATAGGCTTAGAGCCTAAGAATCATGTCTCTTCCAGCAGCTCCAAAGCATATTTTCTCTGATTAAGCACCATCCCTTTGGATGATCTAGCCACTTCAATGCCAAAAAAGTATTTTAGGCACCCTAGGTTCTTTATCTGGAACTTCAGATTCAAGGCTCTCCTGATGTCCTCAATTGCCTACAGATCCTTACATGCCACAATAACATCATCCACATACACTAGTAACACCAACAAGGAACTGCTTGATAGCTTGGTGAACAATGTATAATCATTTTTTGACTGTGAGAAGCCTTGAGAAATTAGAAAGCTTGTCAGTTTGGCATTCCACTCTCTACTAGCCTGCTTCAAATCATACAGTGACTTTTGTAATTTGAAAACAACATTAGGATGTTCTGTCAACACTCCAGGAGTGGGAATCATATATATCTCCTCATATAAATCACCATGTAAAAGAACATTATTCACATCCAGTTGATGTACATACCATTCAAGCCTTGATGCCAAAGGCTAACACTAATCTCACTGTAGTCATTTTTGCAACTGGAGAAAATGTTTCTTAATAGTCTACCCCCAACTGCTCTGTATACCCATTTTCCACTAGCCTTGCCTTGTACCTCTCCATAGATCCATCAGGCTTGTGTTTAATTTTGTAAACCCATCTACATCCTATAGGCTGCTTACCTGGAGGCAACTCAGTAATCGTCCAGGTGTTGTTTGCTTCCAGAGCTACAATTTCACTGTCCATTGTTTTCTACCATTCAACAGAGCTAGATGCCTCTGCATAATAGTTAGGTTCTATATGCATACTAATATTTAATGCATATGTTTTGGTGCTAAAGAGTTCAAAGAGAAGTATTTCTGAAGTGGGTGTGATGTAGTGCCAGATTGTGATACAGGTAACATGTTAGAAGAATAATTTGATTGTACTTGACTACACTAATATTCTTTAAGGTAGGAGGGAATATGTTTAGTTCTTTGAGGTCTGTATATAGGAACATCAATGTGTATGGTGCTTACATGTATCTCTTGAATGTCCCTGGAACTGAGTTGATTATCATTTTCAGAGGAATGCTGAGGTGTGAGGTGCTGAGATGAAGAAAAGGGAGTTTCTGGTGAAACTACTGGAGCTGGATCAAATAATTTATGCAACTGTAATGGAGATGGGTCTTGTCCCCCCTAGATGTGAACTTGGCTAGATCACATCTTGTTGGTGAGGAAGGATCTGGAATAGAGTGTTCAGAATATAGAGGGAAGGAGGGAATGAGGACTAAGTGTTGTAGAAGAAGGAAGTACTGAAGCAAGTAAGGGTAAGGAAGGTACACAGGAAGGCTTAGACATAGGTTCATTGTTGGACTGGTAACGAAAGGTGTTTTCATGGAATATAATATCCCTGGAGATGAAGATGTGTTTAGTGGTCAAATCTTGAAGAATGCAGCCTTTTGTAATACGAGAGAGGCCAAGAAAAATGCTTCTTCTTGACCTGACAGAAAATTTTTCCTTGAAGGAGATGTGTTAGCCGCATAACAAAGACACCCAAACACCTTAAGATGACTGTATGTTTGAGTCTTTTTATACAACAGTTCATACGAGGTTTTATGATTTAGTAGAGGTGATGGAGTGATGTTGATAAGATATACAGCATGTTGGATACAAAAACCCCAAAAAGTAACTGGCATATTTGCCTGAAACTTCAAGGCTCTAGCTACATTGAGGATATACTGATACTTGCGTTCAACCAAACCATTTTGTTGAGGGGTGTATACGCAACTGGTTTAGTGTAGTATTCCTTTAGTCGTATAGAACTAATTCATTTTAAATCCAGCTCCATTATAAGTTCTGATGGTTTTGATGGATATATCAAATTGAACATGAACATATGTTCAGAAACTTTCAACAATGCTTCTAGTTTCAGAATTTGATTTCATCAGGTAAACCCAACTATATCTGGTGCGATCGTCAACAATTGTAAGAAAATATTGTTGTTTATATATTGTATGGTGTCTATATGGACCCCATATATCCATATGTACAAGAGAAAAGGGTGACTTAGAAACTGAAATGAAAATAGGAAAAGGGGCTCTTTTGTGTTTAGCTAACGGACATATGGTACAAGAAGAGGAATGGAAAGTAGCATCAATTTGAGGATCTGACTTGCTGTTATCTACCAATCAGGCTGAAGACAAATGTCCAAGCCTTGAATGCCAAAGAAAAGGATCTGAAGACTCAATAGCATAAGCTTGAGAAGAATGAAGAATAGATGAAATTTAAGATGAGACGCTGCCAAGCAGATGATACAGGCCTTGGTTCACTCTAGCTGAACCAATCATCTTCTTGTTCAAATGGTTCTGTATCAGACATGAGTTTGAGTGAAAGATCAAGTCTATACTACCTTTCTCCATAAGCTTACTCAATGACAGCAGATTGAAGGAAAATGAGGGTACATAACAGAACATTATACAAAATTAAAGATGCGCTAAGACAGACAGTGCCTACATGTGTCACAGGTGCAAGGACATTATTTGGAAGCTTGACAGACATGGATTTGACTGGGTGGTATGATTCAAATAAAGATAGTGAGCAACAGATGTGGTCTATAGCCGTATCATTTTATTGCTATGGTAAATCTCCTAAACCACTCCAAAGGTGACAGCTTTAGCATGTAAAGTGCCTTTTTGAGTCGACATACTTCTCCTCTTTGAAAACCATCAGAGTAGCCTGGGAGAGCTTCTATGTATACCTTTTCTTTCAAGTCTTCATAAAGAAATGTGTTCTTCATATTGAACTATAGAAAATGTTACAGGATAATCAATCCGCTAGTCTGTATATATCCTTTCGCTACCAGTCGGGCCTTATATCGTCCTATGGATCTATCAGCATTATGTTTGATCATGAAAATCCACATGCACCCAACTAGTCAATTTCCTTTCGAAATTTACATTTGTCCCACATGCCTTTTGTTCAAGCGCTTCCATTTCTATGTTCGACAAGCCTTCATTCTTTCGTTTGCTTTGCTTCTTGTGCATACTTTGGAACCTCCTGGTTATACAAACTTGCAATAAATGCTTTCACTGCATTTGGCATATTTTCCCTGACCAAATTTCCTATGATGTTTGTTGGCTCGAGATATACATTTTGACGACTACCATGTCGGTGGAACACCTCGATTACTCCTGCAAGAAAGAGCACATGCACTTATGCACTTTCTAAGGGCACTTCTGGATTAGTAGCATCAGCATCATCATTATAAACTGAGATATCTGAACTGAGAGTTATTTCACTTACCTCTTTTAGAACATCATCTAAAGATGGATCGGGGTTAGGGATAGAGGCGTTGGTCTCTAAAGTGATGAGTAGCAGAGTAGAGATGGTGTCTAGAATGAGAAAATTATCTAACAAACCTACTGAGTCATTAGTGTTCTTCCCCCTCAGCACCAGGTTGGGTAGAACAGTAAAAGTTTGTTTCAAAAAAGTCGCAGTATATAGTAACAAAAATGCGAAGATTAATTTGGTTGTAATATCGATACCCTTTTTGATGAAGTGCGTAACCCACAAGACACATTTAGTAGCACATAGGTCAAGTTCAGACCAAGCATGTCTTAGAACATTAACAAAGACATTACAGCCAAAACTTTATGGTGGAAGGGTTAATATAGGTGGGATAGCTATGATTTCAGGCCAAAAATATTTTGAAACATAGGATTAAAACATGATAGCTTTAGTCATTTATAGGGAATGTGATTTTTCTATCCCCGCAACTCTATTTTTTGGGACATATTTGGGCAAGAGGTTTGGCGTGTAAGGTTATTTTCTTAAAAAAAAAAGGTTCTCATTTCATGATTGATGTATTCGCCGCCATTATTGGTTCAAAAAATTTAGACTTTTTATTAAACTAAGTTTGAATCATTCAGGAAAAAATCCATGAATTTGGCATACGCTTTATTCTTGTATTTAAGTAAATAACCCTAAGTCATACGATAGTAATCATCACTAAATAAATTAAAATACTAAAACCCATTACCAGTAGGAAAGGGAAAGGTCTCCACATATCTGAGTGTATCAATGAGAACATAGAGTTAACTAGGGTATTATTCGAAGTGAAAGTAGTTCGTTGGATTTTTGCCAGAAGACACGTTTCACACAATAATTTAGTATCATTATTTTGAAATAAAGAAGTTGAAAGACGACGGAGATAGCTTATTGATGGATGCCTCATTCGTCGATGACGAAGCCAGGTTTTCTGATTAGGTGTCACATGAGAGATAGAGAAACGTTGTACCTTGTTGTGCCACTTCATCCACATAATAGAGACATCCACACTTTTTTATCACGCCCAATGATCTCCTTCATACGATTGTCCTGCAAAAGGCAAAACCGAAGATATATTAGCACTGTGCAGTTTAACTCATGTGTGGCATGTCTTACATATAAGAGTTTGCATGAAAATAAAGCAACATAAAGATATTTATTTAATTTTAATTTAAGAGGAATCGTAATTGACCTCGATCCTTTAACTGGAGCCAAACCCCCATTTGCAGTTTGAATATGAACTTTAAAAGGTCGTGTCGATTAGTGATATCAGACAAGTCGTGGATCATCATATTAGTCACCCCACAATCAAAGATCCATTATTGTATTTTATGTGGGTTGGTTTAGATGCGTTTATAACCCAACTCACTGGTGTGCATGAAATTTAGGGTTTTAAAACCCCATTCTTTTCCTCTTTCCTTCTTACTCTCTATCTCAATATTGTTTCTCCCTTGGCTCAAGGCGGCAACTCATGATTCATGGGTTCTTCACCGTTATTTTTATCATCGTCTCCATGCTCTTCACCACCGTCACTGCCTTGTGTGTCCACCAGGATGCTAGTAGCATGTGCTCTTCATGTCCCTTTCTTCTGGTTTTCTATCCACCAGTCTAGATATCGTACAATATTGAAGCATTATTCCTTCGTGTGTTTGTTTATCTTACAATTCATGCAATAAATCTTTGATTTATCCTCTCTTAGTGATGATTCCACTGCTTTTTAGTGGTTTATAAGCGATAGTCATGTTCTTGATCTCGTCTCTATTCTCTGGGTTTCGTCTTGGTTATCATCCCCTTTTCAGTTTTGCCCTATGATGAGATCGCATTATGTGTTGGGTTGGTTGTCGCTTTTAGAATCTGAAGTTTGGGGGACTCCCTCCTCACCAACATATAAGCCGACTCTACTAAAGGAAAGGTTCATATTTCAGGATATCTCTTCGAACTCCTTCGTATCTATCGTCAATTGCTGGCAGAAATTGAAACCACCTATGTTCGCCTGTGATTCTGTTAAAAATGGCTACACCCTCCGGGTCCCTCATAGGATTGGGTGTTCATCTATCGATAACCATTCAAATATTATGCAGATTTCTCCATAAGCTTTCCGACGTCTCTCCTCCTTGTTTGATTGTACAGGCCCTCCTGTGCAAGTTCGTAACCTTGAAAGGAATCCATACTGCTCCTGTATGTGACAGCCAAACCATTCCATAGGGTGCTGAAAGAAATGTGGTGAAGGAGCAGAGTGGCAGGAATAAAGTGAAGCTGAAGGACAAAGCAGAAGAGGTGTAAATTCGTCGAACACTTTAAGCATTGCAACAAACACTTGCAAGATCAATGATGGACGGCAAGAACATGGATACAGTGGATTCTGGCATGATCAGGAATTGAAGTTGAGAAGGAACAACCAAGGTGTGGGCCTTGATCCACGTGATCAGTTGGATGAAGTCACACGGAATGCAGTAGTGTCACAGCAGCGAATGCTAAAGGAAGAAGATGGCGGGAAGCAGTTTAAAAGGGAGTAAAAGACGAGAATGACCTTACAGTTATTTTGTTTTAGTTTTGTAAGGGAAGGACATTCTTGTAATTACAGGAGTTAGTTTTCCTTTTCTTGTACTTAATCGTTGTAAGCTGAACATTGAAAGCAAGAAGTTCAATTCTTTAATTTCATCTACAAATCTGAATTCTGTTTTCTTCTCTCGTTGACTTCATCAACCACATTGCAATCTGTTTGTTTGCTTCTTTGTTTCTTCATCTTAAGATCAAAGATTTTGACATGGTATCAGAGCGTGATTTCTTGATCTAATCACGCAATCTGCACTATTTGATTTCCTGGTTGATTTATCGATTCGATTAGTTGAAGTATGGCATCAACTTCAGTCAATGTAGCAATGGTTGATCCGTTTAAGGATCCTTTATACGTTCATCCGAGTGATAGTCCATCACTCGTAATTGCTAAGCCTCTTCTCGATTCACATAACTACCACTCTTGGAGCAGAACGATTAGACGTGCCTTGGAATCCAAGAACAAACTAGGTTTGGTGGATGGATCTGTTAAGACACCAGAAGGAGATGATCGCAGGTTTTCGGCCTGGACGAAGGCTAACAACATGGTGGTGTCTTGGATAATCAACTCTGTGGTTCCTTCGATTGCTCAGAGCATCATGTGGATAGATGATGCGAAGGATATTTGGAAGGACCTAAAGCTCAGGTATGGTAATGTAGACGCATTTAGATTGTCAGATTTGCAGGAAGAATTCTACGGTGTTAAACAGGATAATATGTCTGTTACGGACTATTACACGAAATTAAAGATCATATGGGAAGAGTTAACTGTTTTGAAATCCATGCCTTCATGTGATTGTGGTAGATGTGTTTGTAATATATCCAATCAAGTAACCAAGTTTGTGGAAAATGATTTTGCCATTAAATTTTTAAAAGGATTATCTGAGGACTTTGAGGCTGTTAAGTCTCAGATACTGCTTATGAGCCCGTTACCGGATGTAAATTCAGCATTTGCCATGGCTGTGAAGTTTGAGAGGAAGGTGATGTATGGAAATCAACACAACCTTAATAATGGTGCACCAACGGTTCTAAATGTGGGAGGTTCACGTTCTCAATCGAGTGGTCAAGGTGGATTTGGTGGAAAATCACAGAAGGCAAGTCAGCCTTCTGGAGGTTTCAAGCCCAGAGGAGGATTTGGGGGTAACAAGAAAGGAGGAGTTAACCCTCAAAGATATGGAACAGACAGCAACATGAGGCCTATTTGTACACATTGTGGTGCTACGGGCCATATCATGGAGCGGTGCTATAAGTTACATGGATATCCTCCTGGATACAAGCCTAAGGGGCAGATTAATTGTGTTGGTTATGAAGAGAATTCTGAGGAACAAGGTGAAGTGAGGCGTATGAATGGTGAAGGAGGAACCACGATGTCCATAGAAAGGGACAGCACATGGCCCCAGCATTAACTTCAGACCAGTACAGTCAGCTAATGCATATGTTGTAGGAGCATCAATTGAGAGGACAGAGGGATCAATCTGGGAGCATGCCATAATGTCCGCTCAGCAGCAGGGCACCAATGGTAAGTTGTCAGGTAATGTATCAAACAAGTACTTTAATGCGTGGGTTTTAGATTCGGGTACCACTGATCATATTGCTTGCTCCCTTGCCCTCTTTGATTCGTACTCTGTTGCATCAAATCTGAAAGTCAAGTTGCCTGATGGAAGCCTTGTTGAAGTCACCCACACTGGCACAGTTACCATTACTCCTCACCTAATCCTCACCAATGTATTCTGTATACCATCCTTTTCTTTCAAACTCATTTCTCTCAGCAAGTTGACCAGTACAAATGAAATCAACGTGACCTTTTGTAATGACCTCTGTGTTCTATATAAACAGAAGAGCATGAAGATGATTGGTTCAGCTAAGGCTATCCAAGGGCTATACAAATTGACCACCTCACAGAAGTTCTGCTTGATGACTGACACAAGCCATCCCATGTACAGCACCAGTCTACTTTCTTCAAACACCCATACTGCTGCAAACTTGAGTAGTTCACTCTGGCATTCAAGATTGGGGCATATGTCCCATTCAAGGATTAAGGATGTTCATAAACTAGATCCCGTTGTTTCATATTCGAGTGTCCCTATACCATGTAGTATATGTCCTCTTGCCAAACAAAAGAGGAATCCCTTTCCCATTTCCACGTCTGTGACTTCTTCTATTTTTTCTTTGATCCATGTAGACATTTGGGGTCCGTATAAAAACCCCACTATACATAATGAACGTTTCTTTCTTACTGTTGTTGATGACCATAGCAGATTTTGTTGGATTTACTTGATGAAACATAAATCTGAGACAAAGTCTATTCTGCAAAGCTTTTGTACTCTTGTTGATGTTCAGTTTGGTGTCAAAATCAAAACTATTCGCTCAGATAATGGACTCGAATTTAAGATGCCTTTGTTTTATGCCTCTAAGGGAATAGTTCACCAGACATCATGCGTATATACCCCACAACAAAATGGTCTTGTTGAGAGAAAGCAACAACACATTCTATGTGTAGCTAGAGCCCTGAAAATCCAATCTGATATGCCTACCAAATTCTGGGGGTATTGTGTTTAACATGCATTGTATCTAATTAATGTCAGTCCTTCACCAACCATAAACCTCAAGACCCCATTTGAAATTCTCTACAACAAACCTCCAGTATATCATAACCTGAGGGTGTTTGGATGTTTAGCCTTTGCACTAGACCACAGCCCACATAAATCAAAATTCTCCCCAAGATCCAAACGTTGTGTCTTTCTTGGCATGTCAAGTACGTCCAAAGGGTATATACTTCAGGATTTAGAGGCAAAGAATATACTGATTTCCAGAGATGTTCAATTTTATGAGCACATATTCCCTTTCAAGTCTCAGCTTGACTCAAATCTCAGTCAGCCACATAACATGCCTACTGTTTCAACTCCCATTCAGCCGTATAATGTACCAGTTGTGCATAGTCCTCATTCATTACCATCACCAGCTGATCATTCAAACTTTCAAGTCCCTTCTCAGCCATCACCAACACAGCCATCTCGTTCTGAAAGTATACATGACAATGCACCATTATTTGAAGGCACAAGCCCGTCCTCAGAGACTCATAATCAAGAATCTTCCTCTTTGCCTTCAGATATATTACCCCAATTAATCTCTTCTATTGATATTTGTTTGCCTATACCTTCGACGTCTAGATCTCCACATATAAGGAAGCCTCTATCTTACCTGCAGGACTACTGCTGCAATCAATCTCAAACCATGTCTTCTCCACATACCACTCCTCACCACCTAGACAAATCATATTCCATGGAGTCATTCATACCTGCATATAAAACTTATGTATTAAATACAAGTTTGCATATAGAACCGTCATCTTACTCTGAGACAGCCAGCTCCTCAGCGTGGCAGGAGGCAATGCAGGAGGAGGTTGCTGCATTGGAAGAAAATCAGACTTGGCAGGTTGTTCCTTTGCCACCAGGGAAAAATCCTATTGGTTGCAGGTGGGTTTACAAAATCAAATATAAACCTGATGGGAGTGTGGAGAGATACAAGACAAGGCTAGTGGCAAAAGGATACACTCAACAATATGGAGTTGATTACCAAGACACCTTCTCCCCTGTAGCTAAGATGACCACTATCAGAGTAATCCTTGCCTTGGCAGCTAGTAAGGGATGGTTTTTGCAACAGTTGGACGTTAATAATGCCTTTCTTCATGGGGATCTTCATGAAGAAATCTATATGATGCCACCACCTGGAGTGAAGCTCTCTCATCCAAACATGGTGTGTAAGTTGAGAAAGTCTTTATATGGGTTGAAGCAGGCTAGTAGGGAATGGAATTCTAAGCTTACTCAATTCCTTCTAGCCTCAGGTTTTGTGCAGTCTAAAACTGATTACACCTTATTTCAAAAAATAACCCCTAACTATAGGCTCATTTTGTTGGTATATGTGGATGACATTGTCATGACATACTCTGAGATGGCACCTATTCAGCAAGTTAAAGCTCAGCTTAATTCAACTTTTAAAATTGAAGACTTGGGTGACCTTAGGTACTTCTTGGGTATAGAAGTAGCCAGGTCACAGAGGGGGTTAGTGATTAATCAAAGAAAGTATGTCCTAGAATTGCTTGAGCATACGGGGTTTCTAGATTCAAAGCCGGCCAAAAGTCCTATAGAGATGAATACAAAGCTTCTGCATAATGATTCAGCTTTAGTGTCTGAGGTCTTTAGCTATAGAAGTTTGATAGGGAAGTTGATATACTTGACCATAACTAGGCCGGATATTTCGTTTGCCGTTCAACAGCTCAGTCAATTCATGGATTGCCCGACTGTTAATCGTTTGAGAGCAGCCCACAGGATGTTAAGATACCTGAAGGGAAGTGTAGGGCAGGGATTGATGTTTCCTTACAGAACAGATTTGAAACTCAAGGCCTTCGTAGATTCTGATTGGGGTGGTTGTTCTGAAACTAGAAGGTCTATTAATGGCTTTTGTGTGTTTCTTGGTAGTGCCTTGGTTTCGTGGAAGGCAAAGAAGCAGAATACGGTTTCTAAATCTTCTGCAGAAGCGGAGTATAGGGCTATGGCAAGCCTCACTTGCGAAGTACAGTGGCTGCTGTATTTGACAGCAGATCTTGGATTGGATGGTCAGATGCCTGTGGAAGTGTTTTGTGACAGTAAAAGCGCCATACATATAGCTGAAAATCCTATGTTTCATGAGAGGACAGAGCACATCGAAATTGACTGTCACATTGTTCGGGATAAGGTACAAGAAGGGAGGATCAAGTTGATGCCTATTCGTACTGATCTGCAGTTGGCTGATATATTTACAAAGGCACTAGATGCTAAGAGGGTACCTGAATTGATAGCAGCGTTTGGCGTTTGCAATATCTACTCCAAGCTGGGATTGAGAGGGGGTGTTGAAAGAAATGTGGTGAAGGAGCAGAGTGGCAGGAATGAAGTGAAGCTGAAGGACAAAGCAGAAGAGGTGTAAATTCGTCGAACACTTTAAGCATTGCAACAAACACTTGCAAGATCAATGCTGGACGGCAAGAACATGGATATTGTGGATTCTGGCATGATCAGGAATTGAAGTTGAGAAGGAACAACCAAGGTGTGAGCCTTGATCCACGTGATCAGTTGGATGAAGTCACACAGAATGCAATAGTGTCACAGCAGCGAATGCTGAAGGAAGAAGATGGCGGGAGGCAGTATAAAAGGGAGTAAAAGACGAGAATGACCTTACAGTTATTTTGTTTTAGTTTTGTAAGGGAAGGACATTCTTGTAATTACAGGAGTTAGTTTTTCTTTTCTTGTACTTAATCGTTGTAAGCTGAACATTGAAAGCAAGAAGTTCAATTCTTCAATTTCATCTGCAAATCTGAATTCTGTTTTCTTCTCTCGCTGACTTCATCAGCCACATTGCAATCTGTTTGTTTGCTTCTTTGTTTCTTCATCTTAAGATCAAAGATTTTGACACAGGGCCTTGGCTATGGGATGTTGAGCAACATTGATAATCAATGACGGTTCAATGTTCTGTACAATGTAGGTGAACTCAGACTCGTTCCGTTGTTTCCAACCTGCAAAATTCAGATCGGTGATTCCCAGTGGCACGCTTGTAAGGTGCTGCGTTTTGGCCTTTTCAGAGACATTGTCCATAACAAGTAGTTTTCATGATTGAGTTTAAAGCCAATCGAGAGACCTTTGGTGTTGATTTCAGTGGATGGTTGATTTTCTGGACGATTTATGAAGAGACTGGCAATCTACCATGTTAAATCGTGTGTGATGGTTTGGATTTTTGTGTTGCTAGGTTCTTCTTTTGCAATTATACTGTGGCTGCTGTTTATGAACTGCTTTAGTTTGTTGGTGGTTTTTGTGAATTTGTTTGCTTGTTTGGAACAGATAGAGATGATTGTGCGTAGTGGATCTGTTTTGATTTGGGTTGGATGGCTGGGAAGGGTTTTTTTTTTGTTTTGAACGAGGATGGAAAAATTTTTGATCCTCGAGCATCAGAATATCTGCTTTGATACTATGATAAATGAAAAGAAAATATTTTTTTCACTCATTCTTTTTTATACAATCTTGTTCCTAATATGATACATGGAGTTTCGTAACTATGGAAATGGTTACCATATAATTAAATGTTGTGCGTATCTTGATTGCTGATTTTTTTCACTATTGATTGATTGCTGATATTTCTCTGGTTGATCTCTTTCTTTGTTTCGCAGATAAGTCCTAACAAATCAACACAAACTCGCCAAAGAGGAGCACTGGTGTAAATGTGAAACAAATCCTACAACCGAATTTTATGGCAGAGACTGTCCGTTTGAGAATGGGCAGCGTATTAAACTGTGTAGTCTTCACTGGAAGCTTGGGAAATAACGAAGTCTAAATGAAACGTGTAACGCATCCTTTAACCAGAGACCAAGGCAGAGAACATCATTGTAGGAAAATGGACTCTGCACAAAAATGTACAGTCCTGAGTGGAAGGTTGAAGTCTGCAACATTACATGGAGCTGAAAATGCACATGCAGTACCCAACTCGTAAGAAACATCAAGAAAAACAAACCATTTGCATTGCTTCCCATACATAAACGAATAAAGATGTTACAATACTCAATAACATCTTATTGTTTGTTTACTAGTTATACAAAGATCACTGAGATTTTAACACATGGATGATTTGGCCACCTCTTTAATACGCTTAACTCCTCTCTTGTCCGATGAGTCAACTGAAACAAAAAAAAGCACAAAAAAAAAAACAAAATTCTTCTTACCCTCTTCTTTTTATTAGATACTATTTCTTTGATTGATTTGATCATGTGTCCATGTTGAAGAAGGAGTATGCAGAAATAAACAAAGTGACCAAGCCAAATTGAGGTGTCTAGCTGAAGTGAACAGAAAGTAACTAGCAAGCTGAGGTGCCTAGTTGAAGTAAAAGAAGGAGTACCGAGCCAAGGTGCCATACTGAGGTAAGGATCAAAGATAAAGATCAGAGGGTCAAGCGAGGTGCCATACTGTTGAGGATTGTGAAGAAGTCAAAGGAACACAATCTGATTGAAAGCCGAATTAAGGTGGAGAAGAATAAGTAGAAAACGTGATTCAGCTGGAATGAATGAAAGAAAAGATGAATTGCTGAATGAGCTAAAAGAATTGATGGAGAGAAGCTGGAATGAAGCATAGGGACAGAAGTTATAATCAGGAGCAGGTGAAGGTCGAAGGAGCAAGAAGAGATGGACGCGCGGGAGATTTTGAATAGGGTGAAAGGACAAGAATGTCCCTACTTATTGAATAATGGTTGTTCAGTTATGAAGGGCAAAATTGTAAATTCAAGCTAAAACTGTTTTCTGTTTCTCTTGTTGTACATGCATAAAGACTGCTGGTGCAGCTCTCCTTAGGAGCGGTTATGCCATTTTGCTCTATGAAATTTTCTAGTTGTTTTTCCTCTGCTCTTCGATTCTCTCTCCTCATTCATTTGATTGTGTTATTGCATTATGCAATTGTATTTGGATTCATTTGGTTGTTCATGGTATCAGAGCCATGTTCGTTGATCTGAGGCTTCGCCGTTGATTGATGTGTTGTGGTTGATGTAATTGATTTTTTTTGGTTGTTTCCTTTGTTGAATTGATATTCGCATTTTGAGTTTGTTTCTTGATACTCTTCGTTTCAAAGACTCAATGGTTCCAAATTCTAGTGGTTCGACTTCCAGAGGCAATCAGCCTCAATCAACTGAAAATCCCCAGCAAAATCTGTATTACCTTCACCCCAATGATAGTCCTGCGATTGTGTTGGCTCAGCCAGCCCTCACCCCTCACAATTATCATACTTGGAATAGGACTTTTGAAATGGCCTTGGTTATCAAGGACAAGGTAGGCCTCACAGATGGATCAATTGTGAAGCCATTACCAACAGATCCTGAATTTTACCTCTAGAGACAGGTAAATACTATGGTACAGTCTTGGATTATGAACTCGGTATCTCATTCTATTGCGCAAATATTATGTGTTTTGATAGTGCCTTTGAGGCATGGAATGATCTGAAGCTGAGATATTGGGGCACAGATCCCTTCAGACTATCAGACTTAATAGAGAAGTTCTATGGAATTAAGCAGGATAATCTTAGTGCGAATGAGTATTTCACAAAGCCGAAGGTTGTATGGAAGGAATTAATGTCAGTGAGGCCTGTCCCAACATGTGTTTGTAGAGGATGTAGGTGTGATGTTGGTGGAAAGATGAGACAATTTGTGGAGAGTTACTATGTTATCAAATTCATAAAAGGCTTGAATGAGAATTTTGATCCAGTCAAATCTCAGGTGTT
Source organism: Eustoma russellianum (assembly GCA_036186865.1). Taxonomy (NCBI): domain Eukaryota; kingdom Viridiplantae; phylum Streptophyta; class Magnoliopsida; order Gentianales; family Gentianaceae; genus Eustoma; species Eustoma russellianum. The sequence goes on along the minus strand of AP025048.1, from coordinate 9,486,716 downwards.
TATTATGAAACCTCTGCCAGACATGAATACAACATTTTCAATGGCTTTGAAGTATGAGAAGAAGGTCATGTCTGATGCAGGAGGATTGTCATTTGATGGGAATCCTACTACACAAATGTCTGACGAATAGATAAATGATGCAGTTGCTGGAAGTGTTCATTCAGGTAGGCAGGAATCTGGAGGATATAAAAGGGGTAATGGAAGGTTCTATGCAGATGGTAACAGACGTTTTAAATTCACATACTATGGGATGATTGGGTATACGGCAGAGAGGTGCTATAAGAAATATGGCTTCCCGCCAGGTTTTAAATCCAAGAGTCAGGCAAACATGGTGGAGCATGCAGAGACAGAACCAGAAACATGTCAACTGAAGCAACAGACAAAGGCATTACAGTATCTAATGCTCACTCCACAGCAGAATCAGAAGCTTATGGCATGGTTGAATAAGATGGATGATGGACAGGATAACAATGCAAACGTTGGGAGCCAGAGTACTGTCTTGTCTGCTAAGGTTGAGAAGGTGACAGTTAATTCTGTAACTGATGCTTCAAACACATGGATTTTAGATTCAGGAGCTACTGATCATATCACTCATAAATTGTCCTTGCTTACAGCTTCTGAACCTGTGAATTATATTTCTATAAAACTCCCCAACAATATGCATGTCCAAGCCTCACACAAAGGCATTGTAATAGTGCGTAGCTTGCTCACACTATATGATGTCATATATGTGCCCTCATTTGCCTTTAGTTTGTTGTCCCTCAGTAAGCTTGCATCTGATCCTAAACTAACTATCCACATAAATGGTCCTCTGTGTTTGATCCAAGATCAATTGTCCAAGAGGATGATTGGTTCAGTTAGGCTCTCTCATGGTCTCTACTATTTGCATACTGATGATTTGATGTTACAACATACTGCTTTTGCTTCCATGCCTGTTTCAAATTCAATGCTTTGGCATCTTAGACTTGGACATGCTTCACAGGCCAGACTCAAAGACATTCAGAAACAAGATGCCACAGTTGTTGGAGGTTGTCTTGACACTCCATGTAACATATGTCCTTTAGCTAGACTTCACAAACTTTCTTTTCCTTTGTCTGTTTCTATTTCTGATAGTACTTTTGATCTAATACATGTGGATGTCTGGGGCCAAATAGGCATCCCACTTTGTATGCTTAAAGATATTTTTTGACAATAGTTGATGATTTTTCAAGATTTACTTGGTGTATTTGATGAACTCCAAAGATGAGACCAGACAAATTTTGCAGAGTTTCTATCTGTTTGTTCAAACTCAGTTTGAAAAACACATTAAAATCATAAGGACAGATAATGCCAAAGAATTCAAGATGAATGAATTTTATATGCAACATGGCATCATTCATCAAACAAGCTGTATATACACCCCACAACAGAATGGCCTAGTTGAAAGAAAACATCAATACCTCTTAGTTGTAGCCAAATCACTTCAGTTCCAAGCCAGCCTTCCAATGTCCTTGTGGGGTTTTTCCCTGCTTCATGCTGCCCATTTCATTAACCTTCTTCCAACACCTGTGCTACATCACAAAACACCCTTTGAGATGCTATACAAAAAGCAGCCTACATATCAGAATCTGAAAGTCTTTGGATGTCAAGCATATGCTTATAATACCAATGTTCATAAGCATAAATTCTCACCCAGAGCTGTATCTTTCCTACACATGGGTATGTCTCCTCATTCCAAGGGATATATACTTCAAAATCTGGATACAAAAGTCATCTTTGTCTCAAGGGATGTACAGTTTCATAAACTCACTTTTCCATATTCTTTATCAGATACATCTGTCTCCAATTCGCATGACTCATCAGCCAACATCAAACTGTTTCCTCCAGCTGATTCTCAAAGACCAGCCTCATATGATGCATGCTTCCCTACATATCCTATACAACCACCTATTCAAAATCCACATGCTATTCCCTCCTCTGACTCACCTAGTCACTCAACACCTAGATCACCTTCTCGCCATTTTCCCACAGCACAACCACCTTCTTCGAGCTCAGACGTGACAGAATCACCTAAGTCTATATCACTTAAAGCCTCTTCTAAATTGCCAAACATACCTTGACATAGCTCTTCCACTTCCTCCTACTAGATCAGATCAAGCTGCTGAGAATTTCCTTTTTCTTGTCAACAGAATAAGAAAGGCACCTTCATATCTTAAAGACTACCACTGTAATTACATGTCAGTTTGCAATACCTCCACATGTTCTTCATTACCTGACATTCCCTATCCAATTCAAAACTCTTATAGCCTTGATCATTTAGCTCCTTAATATAAAAGATATGTGCTTAACATTAGCTTGCAGGAAGAGCCTTCCACTTATCACCAAGCAGCCAGGTCAGTAGACTGGCAACAGGCCATGAATCAGGACCTGGCAGCCTTAGAAGCAACTGATACCTGGAGCCTTGTTCCATTACCTGCTGGTAAGAAGGTAATTGGATGCAAGTGAGTCTATAAAGTTAAGAGAAGAGCAGATGGTAGTATAGAACGCTATAAAGTAAGGTTAGTGGCCAAAGGGTATACTCAACAACCAGGCATTGATTATGATGACACCTTCCTCCCCTATAGCCAAAATGACCACTGTTAGACTAGTTATAATTATAGCATCCGTCAAAGGCTGGCACTTGCATCAATTAGATGTCAATAATGCTTTTTTGCATGGTGATCTGTCCCAGGACATATATATGACATTGCTTGAAGGTGTTCCAGCCACTTATCCCAATGTGGTCCGTAATCTCACCAAGTCTCTCTATGGTCTTAAACAGGCCAGTAGGCAATGGAATGCCATGTTAACTTCCTTCCTCACCTCAGCAGGATATGTTCAATCTAGACATGACTACACTATGTTCACAAAGTCTGCTCCTGATTACTTCTTAGTGTTACTGGTCTATGTGGATGATAGAATCATGGCTAGTAATTCATTGTCTGCCATACAGTCTCTCAAGGACAGCCTTAATCAAGCATTTAAAATTAAAGATTTGGGACCATTAAGATTCTTTTTGGGTTTAGAGGTTGCCAAGTCTCAGAGGGGGTTAGTAGTTTGCCAAAGAAAGCACACTTGAGTTACTGGAAGACATAGGATACCTGATATCTAAGCCTTCTAAATCCCCCATGGAACAGAATCTTAAACTTGCACATAATGATTCTAAGCTCATCACAGATGTATCTATGAATAGGAGGCTAATTGGGAAGTTACTGTACTTGACCATCACTAGACCTGATATCTCATACACACTACAACAATTAAGCCAGTTCCTAGACACTCCAACTGAATCCCACTTAGCAGGTGCACATAGGCTACTGAGATATTTGAAGGGGAGCTCTGGCAAAGGTCTGCTATTTCATAATACAGGTTCTTTAAAACTGAAGGCTTTCTCAGATGCAGATTGGGGAGGATGCATAGAAAGCAGAAGGTTTGTGACTGGCTACTGCACATTCCTGGGTGATGCATTGATATCTTAGAAGGCCAAAAAGCAAACAACCATATCCAGGTCATCATCAGAGACAGAATATAGAGCTCTTGCCTCATCTACGTGCGAGGTTCAATGGATTCTGTATTTACTAAGGGACCTGGGATGACATATGATGGTTCAGTTGAGCTTTTCTATGATAATAGAAATGCAATATACGTGGTAGAAAATCTAGTCTTTTATGAAAGGACAAAACATATTGAGATTTATTGTCATATTGTGAGAGACAAATATCAAGAGGGGTGATTATACCAATGCCTATCAGAACTGAGTTGCATTTGGCAGACCCATTTACTAAGGCATTGGATTCAAAGAGGTTAGGCTTCCTGACTGATTCATTAGGGATGTGTGATACATTTGCACAATCGGGACTGAGAGGGGGTGTTAAGGATTGTGAAGAAGTCAAAGGAACACAATCTGATTGACAGTCGAATTAAGGTGTAGAAGAAGAAGTAGAAAACATGATTCAGCTGGAATCAATGAAAGAGAAGATGAATTGCTGAATAAGCTAAAAGGATTGATGGAGAGAAGCTAGAATGAAGCATAGGGACAAAAATTATGATCAGGAGCAGGTGAAGGTCGAAGGAGGAAAAAGAGATGGACGCGCGGGAGATTTTGAATAGGATGACAAGACAAGAATGACCCTACTTAGTGAATAATAGTTGTTCAGTTATGAAGGGCAAAATTGTAAATTCGAGCTAAAACTGTTTTCTGTTTCTCTTGTTGTACGTGCATAAAGACTGCTGGTGCACCTCTCCTTAGGAGCGGTTATGCCATTTTGCTCTATGAAATTTTCTGGTTGTTTTTCCTCTGCTCTTTGATTCTCTCTCTCTCTCCCTTTATTTGATTGTGTTCTTGCATTATGCAATTGTATTTGGATTCCTTTGGTTGTTTGATAAAATTCATCACATACCGAGGAAAAGATCAAAGACCAGAAAGATCAAAGGAGTGTCAAGCTGAGGTGTTAAGCCGAAGTAAGGGAGAAGAAGAAATACTGAACTGAGGTGTCTAGCCGAGGTGAGGTCAGAAGTACTTGGGCTGAGAAGAAGTGCTGAGCTAAAACAAAGCAGTGCCGAAGTGAAACGATGCAATGCTAAGATAAAGCTCCGAGATGAAAATTGTTGGAATCTAGACGGAGTCCCAAGCCAAATGAAGAAGTGTCGAGGTAAGCTGAAATGAGGAAAGACCGAGGTAATGAAGTATTTGAGCTAAAGGAAAGAATGCCAAATCTGAGGTGACGAAGTGAAGGCACTATTAATAATGGATGTCAAGCTGAGGAAACGAGGTAAAAGCATAAATAAATAGATCAAACTACACTGAGCAAAACAATAACAGTAGCAATAGAGACAGGACGAGCTAAAATACTTAGACAAATGAGAAACCTTGGAGACAGCGTTGAAGAAATAAAACGGAGGCACAGTGCAACAAAAGTATTTATATACTATACATACATCCACTAGTTCAGTGGGCCAATAAATAATTGTAAATAAGAATATATCTGTTAGAAATAGTTGTTGGTGGCTTGAGGTGTCTTACCTCTTCCATGACTTATAAAAGGTAAACACTTGTATATTTCCAGATAAGAAGTTCTGTGATGTAGAACTTAAGTCTGAATAAAATTTTAAAATATTCAGCCTCCAATTCTATCCTTCTATTTACAATTGTTCTTACAAATTATACAATATGTGCTACTCTAATGCTCTTCCAAATGCTTTAAAAAACTTGCTTCCGCTTCATACTCTCAACTCTGAAATTGCAACATGGTATCAGATCCATGAGTGCAGAAGAAGAAGAATAAGAAGAAGAACAAGAACAAGAACAAGAAGAAGACGATGTGAAGAGAATACGCCTGGCCAAACTTTTCTCCTTTGCTTGAAAAACTCTGTTTTTGAAAAACATACTTGGCCGAGCTTTCATCTGTTGCTGAACGCTTTCTTTGAAACTTTTCACTCTTCATCTTCATACAATTTTTCAAATGTTTTTTCTCTGGGCTTTGAAGAGCCATTGCCTCGGGCGAAAATCTTCATCTACACACATTGTTCTTAAAATCTTTTTACAGGCTATGAAGGGCCTTGACCTTGTGCTGAAATCTTCATCCACACAATTTTAAAAACTTTTGTTTATAACAGGCTAAAATCTTTAACTTTCAAATCTTTTTTAATAGGCTATGAAGGGCCTTAGCATTGAGCTGAAATCTTCAATCATGTAAGTCTTTAAAAGTTTCTGTTTTATAGAAGGCTGAGAAGGGCCTTAGCAGTTGTGCTAAAACCTTCAAACATGTTTTTAAATCTTGTCTTTTAGACAGGCTGAGGAGAGCCTTAGCCACCAAGTTGAAACTTTCTCAATAGGCCTTAAAAAACCTTACCGCCGAACTGAAATCGACATGGGTTATGAAGAACCTTAGCTGCCAAGCTAAAATCTTCCGAGACTTTAAGTCTCAGTTCTTGTAAATTCTTATTTCTTCATTACTGCACTAAAGCTTTTGAACAAGGAAAAGACATTCATATATCTCTGTTGCTTGGTAGGAACATGTTCAAGTTTCTCCAGCAGCATATCCTTCGGATGTCTTCTTCTCAGCTAACTTTGCAAATGTTTATAGCACTTGTAAATATTTTGCAAAAATCCGCTGAACTGGCTTTGAAGAGTCTTGGCATGTCCGAAATCTTCTCTTATTTAAATTTGCCTTGAAGAGCCTTGGTGTCATACTGAAATCTTCTGTTCTTGAAAAGGCAATAAGAGCCTTGGCCGCAAGGCTGAAATCTTAAACAAAGATCACATTATCTTAATATGATTCAACTTGTTATCCATACACAAGTTTGATTTCCTGTTCTTCAGAGATTGACCTGAATGCTAGATTGTATGAAAAACTGTATGTGTGTGTGTGTGTTTATGTGTGTAAATATATATATATATATATTACTTCAAGGTCGGCCTAAGTGTCATTTCTTAAAACTTTACATATAAAAAGTTTTTTGAGGACGGCCAATGTGTCATATCTTCAACAACCTTTATAAATAAAGATTTCTCGAAGTGCCACTTTCCAAACTCTTCCAAAGCTTTAGAGCTGAGGCCGTATTACTCAAAACTCTTCCAAAACCTTAGAGCTAAAGTTCGTATACTAATAAAGGATTTTATGCCTTCGAAAGCCAAGGTACCATTTCTTCAGTAGGCCAGAAGAGCCTTGGCTGCAGAGTTGAAATCTTTGTTTGAGGTCATCCATAGAGCCTTTGTCATAGTGCAGAAATCTATTTCACTTGACTTGGCTTGAAAAGCCTTGGCTGTGATGTCAAAATCTTCTTGAATTGCAAAAATGCCATTTTTGGAGGCTGCCATCAAAGGCTTTATTATTTTTTGAATTCATGACTACATCAAATTATCTTTCAGAAACATATAAAATTTTCTAAACTATGTTTTTATCACCAGTAAACCCTCTCTCTCTCAATCGTTTTTCTCTTCTTTTTGAAATTTGAAAAGGGGGAAGAAGATAAGTACAGAGGATAGAGAGAAGAAAAGTGTGATGTGATAGCACAAGTGGGAGTGACTTGTCTTAATCACAGCAGGCCACTTGTCCACTTGCACACTTAACAATGGAATTTTTAAACACAATATATACATATACATATGCTCTGAATTTTTCCATGAAATATAGGCTGCTGAACTATTCCACGCTGGAAAAATGCCATGTTAAAAAGCCAAACACATCAGGTGCAGTTCTCAGCTTAGCCCAACTACTGTAAATACTGACCGAGCTGAGCTGACAACAGGTATACAACTACATACTGCTGACAACTTTTCATCCATGGAATTAGGAACTCACTAGAAGCTTCTAGTCGACCACGGTTGGAAGCAAACCAAAAAGAAGTCAAGCGTGGTTGTATTCATGAATACACCAAGCTTTAGGGAGAGTGTTGAATGAAGTGCTGCAGACAATGTAAATCTTGGTTGTGCAAATACACCAAGTTTGAGAGAGAGTGTTGAAGAAGGAGTCTGCAAAAATAAACAAAGTGATCAAGCCAAACTGAGGTGCCTAGCTGAAGTGAACAAAAAGTAACTAGCCGAGCTGAGGTGTCTATCTGAAGTAAAGAAAGGAGTACCGAACCGAGGTGCCATACAGAGGTGACAATCAGAGATAAAGATCGGAGGGTCAAACCGAGTTGTCATACCGAGGCAAAGATCAAAGACCAGAAAGATCAAAAAAGTGCCGAGCTGAGGTGTTAAGCCAAAGTAAGTCAGAAAAAGAAGTACCGAACCGAGGTATCTAGCCGAGGTAAGGTCAAAAGTACTTGGGCTGAGAAGAAATGCTGAGCTAAAACAAAACAGTGCCAAAGTGAAACGATGCAATGCTGAGATAAAGCGCCAAGGTGAAAAGTGTTGGAATCTAGACGGAGTCCCAAGCCAAATGAAGAAGTGCTGAGGTAAGCTGAAATGAGGAAAGGCCGAGGTAATGAAGTATCTGAGCTAAAGGAAAGAATGTCTAAGCCGAGGTGACGAAGTGAAGGCACTAACAATAAAGGATGCCAAGCTGAGGAGACGAGGTGAAGGCATAAACAACTGGACCAAGCTGCGCTGAGCAAAACAATAACAGCAGCAACAGAGTCAGAACTGCCGAGCTAAAATACTTATACAAATGAGAAACCTCGGGGACAGCACTGAAGAAATAAAACAGAGGCACAGTGCAACAAAAGTATTTATACGAATATACTATATATACATCCACTAGCTCAATGGACCAATAAACAATTGTAAATAAGAATATATCCATTAGAAATAGCCGTTGGTGGATTGAGGTGTCTTATCTCTTTCAAGGCTTATAAAAGGTAAACACTTGTACATTTCAGATAAGAAGTTCTGTGATGAAGAACTTAAGCCTGAACAAGATTTTTAAATATTCACCCTCCAACTTTATCCTTCTATTTACAATTGTTCTTACAAATTATACAATGTGTGCTACTCTAATGCTCTTTCAAATGCTTTAAAACACTTGCTTCCGCTTTATACTCTGCAACTCTGAAATTCCAATAGTTCATAGGTAGATTTTTGAATGAAGGTTCTATGTGTAATCTTACATCACGGCTAACTATGAGTATAAAATAAATATAATCAATACAATATTTGGATTGACTTGATATTATTCTCTCTTGATTGGTGCTTTGATTTGAGCTATTTTCTATATTCTCTCTCAAGTTGAGTAATGGGATCATCCATCTCCAACGTGCACAATCTCGAGTCAAATATCCTCATGTTGACTGCTTTGGTAAAAATATCCAATAATTGATTTTCTGATCGCATAAAAGAAAGCTCAACCATTCCTTCTTTCATCTTCTCCTTTATAAATTATCGGGCCACTTCTACATGTTTTGTCCGATCATGTTGTACTGAATTTTCTGAGGTGCAAATTGTTGATTTCTTATCACATATCAACTGAGTTGGAGTTTTGAGTGGAAAACCAACCGATTGGATCAATTTCTGTAGCCATAAAATCTTCCAAATCCCTTTTGCAATGCCTCTAAAATCTGCCTAAGAAATGTTACCACTTTTTGCTTTTTACTCCTCCTTATACCAAGATTTTCTCTCACCATAGGGTGAAGTTTTTGGAAAAGAGGGATAAATAAAACATAAGAAAGGATAAGGACATAATTAAGAATCAATTTTTGGGTTGCAAATTGTTGAATCCCTCACTTTCGGAATCTAACTGTTGAAGTTTTATAAGACTATTTGAAAAATGTAAATAAGTTACTTTAACAGTCTCTTAGGTAGAGGAACATACATTCGAGCCCACAAAAAATATAAACTTAAATTAACAGAATCAAACTATCACATTGTAACTGTCAAAACTAAAACATGTGTCTCTAGAATTGAAATTCTACTATTTGGAAACTAGTTGAGGTGTGTCCTGAGAAATCTAAGAAGCAATTATTGAGCTATGCCGTGGAGCATTTAAAAACCATTTACTATCTCATTCTAAAAATATTGTTAAAGATGATCATATATATATATATATATATATATAATGTCGTAAAGTCGATTAAGATATTTTTAAGACATATGGGGTACTTCTTAGGAAGATTCGTCGACAAATAAAGAAGCCAATTTGTATATCTTACTAACACAACATGTCACACTCAAATAGAAGCATATACATATATGTGTGTGTATTTGTGTGTGTGTAAGCATGAATGCATGCGTGTATGTATAGATAAGTATGAGACCTTTTGAAATTTCCAACATTATATTGTTGTTCTTCATGTAATTTTTGAACTGGAGAGACATACATAACAGGGAATGTAAATTGCACGTTTGATTATAGGTTAAAAAAAAACCCGAAAGAAAACAAGTTCAACCACAAACATCAGAAGATTTAAAGTAGCAAATTGCAGGACCTCAATTTCCTCCCGATTTGTAGATGCATGGAAGAACTGCAATCAAACAGTTGCGACCCTAGTTAGGTAGTGTGTTGGGACCGGTGCACCCTTTTTTCTCATCACAAGTGCAATAGGTTTTGGTCATTGATTGACAATAATCAGCATCATAAGGACTGCAAGGAAGAGGTAGGCATCCCATATCATTAGACTCTGGTTCGGGTTCGCCATCGTCACCTAGATCATCACCATTGTCATCGTCCTCCTTATGGAGATTCTTCGACCTGACAACATTGCCACTGTTCTCATGAAGATTCTTCAACCTGACGCTTGTCAACGGCACACTGGTCGCCGCTTCAACTGTAAAATCAGACATGTTTTATCTAAATGTTTTCTTTTGTGTTTGTCTTTGAAGTTCAATAGGGATTCTTATATGCATGCAAAGCAAATATGTCTCTGCCAAAAACATTTACTCTCGCGGCTAGCTGGGTAGCATTTTTTCAACATCAAACATTTAAGTCTAGCAAAGTAGCATTTGTACCAGTAATTTTATTGTGGTCATGGAGCAACTAGTGGCTCAATAAAACGATGACAAATAAACTTTATCTATATGCAAGCAAGGGGGTGATTGGTCAAAACAAGGGACCTATAAATATTGTGTACATTTCATTAGTGATGGATAAACTAATCATACTTACTCATTGAACATTTCAAAATTTGTGCATTTTTACTACATCTTTATTCAAATCTGAATCCCCTCCCCAACTCTTTTTATCTTTCTAAAAAAAGATAAATGTCTCTCTCTTTGGTTTCTTTTCTTTCTATCTTCTCTCTCCTCCAACTTCAAGAATGGAAACACCTTTTATCAAGGGAGCTACTTAACTTCGGTTTTTTGAACTTCAAACAGTTGAAAAGAGATGAAAAAGAAGAGAGAGAGAAAACTTGTACACTCCTCCTTGCATGTCTCCACCCACCTCTCTATTGAACTTCAGTACAACTGAAGTTAAGACCTTTTTATCAATCATGAGGGATTTTTCCTTCATTAGACTGAACTTTAATATGCTGAATGTTTTGAAATAAATCATGTGTGCAGGAAACGACTTTTCAAGAAGGAAATGCGTACAAAAGAAATACCTGAATGGCTGTGTGATGCCAGATCTGCCATATGAATCCAAAGAGCAACCACTAGAACTGCAAGTATTAGCAAAGGGGATTTCATCTTCATGATGAATGGACTTCTCAGAGTTGGCAGTGGTAACTAAACCTGAAAGAAGTCTGATAATTGTGGAGACATAGAACTCACAATGACATCTATTTATAGCTCCAATACTTGCTTGAAAATTTCAGCTGGTCGAATTATTTATTAAACAAGCATAGGTTTCTCTGGAAGTTTTCTTCCATATATATGAATTACTCTTGGCACAATTGTTTTAGCCGCATTGTAAAGACTCAGTTTGGATCTTTGTGCAGGTATATGAACACAATTTTGTTTTTTTCCTTTGTCTCGTTTATTATTAGTGCATATTCACGTTTATGACTATTTTAATATCGGAAGATTTCTATTCGTATTTATTCTCTCACTAACAAACTAACACACCATATCTCTACTATTGTGTCATTTATACAGGTACATATAGAACCTGAGATCTCACTGGAAGCAAGCTATCTATCTTTTAAAATGGAATTATTGTTTGACTGTTTTTTATGCTGTCGTTGTAATATACTAGATATACTAGATATGATTGATTGATTGAATACGGTTGACAAATAGATTCCCATGTCTTCGCACACCCTGTGGATACATATTTGTTATTTCCTCTTTGTTTGTCGTGTAGGGAGGGGGTGGGGGCAAGTCTGGCAAAGCGTAGCTTAACGAGCCAAGTGTCACTTATACAGGGATTTTGTTAAGATTAGTATTGTAATTAATCAACAATAGCAAAATAAAATGTAGAAATTTGTGAAGACACGACCAATTCCTTACGTATTCCGGCGTAAACTTTATCTACCTTTCTGGAACCAAGTTTAAATCAATATGTACTATATGTATTCATACGTTATAGTCACCAATATGAATTATATCACATGAAGATGCATTTTTTCTTAATTTAATTTCTACTATTAACACCAATCTTATACAATAAAGTTAATCAAACAAGATCCACTTGTATAAACCTCCGTAAATTAACTCCCTCAGCTTCCACTTCAATAGGTGCCGGACATCTTCACAAACATGTAAAAATATGTTTAGATGAAAAAAAACTTTTTGTAACACTTGTCCTCTTCAACTTAGGGTGCAAATAAACCAAACATTTTATGAGCCGATCAAGTTTGTTTTGAGTTTTTATTCGACTAATTTGGTTTAATAAAATTCGAAATAAAAACTCGACTCGATTTAGAATACTTAACAAGTTAATTTTGAACATGTAAATATTCGATTCGTTAACTCATGAACATGCACTGTTGAAGTGACAAACCAGCGAGCTAGTGAGGGGCAAGTGAATGGTGAAGAGGGATCACACAAGTGAAAAGTGCAATTGTTGAATTAAGGTGTGCAGTTGGAGATTAAAGGGTCTAGATGCTGTATGGTGGGCCCAGGAAGAGAAATAACCGTCTGGTCACGTGGGTGCTGTCAAGATTTGTAGGAGGTACCGCGGTGAGCTGCAGCATGTGTTTGGAGAAGACGAAGTTGTTGGTGGCAATCAGTTTAAACGTGGAAAATGTCCATTTTGCCCTTGTTTAGTAACTGAGGAAGAGAGTTTAGTTAGGGGTAGTTTGGTCATTTTGCTTTAATACCGTTTTCTTTAAATAGCTGGCGGTTATTCCTTCTTCTCCAGAATGAAGAGCTGAGCTCCTTCCCCTCTTCTTCTGATCCCATTTTGCTCTCTCTACGATTTCCTCCTATCTCCATATGAGATTATTTGATCAATAAAATTGTCATTGTTTCAGTTGATATTTCTTGGTTGTTTGTTACTTGTTCATTTGTTTAGCTTCGTTAATTTCTTCACATGGTATCAGAACGTTTGTAGATGAACTTTGGATCGTTCATGGCGTCTAGTAGTAATGCTTCTCCTTCTGGAGTGAATATGCACTCTGCAATCAATGATCCTTCTGAGGATCTATTTTATATTCATCCTAGTGATAATCCTTCAGTGATTCTAGTTCAACCATTGTTGGATGGTAATAACTACCATGGTTGGAGTAGGTCGGTTAAGAGAGCGCTTGAATAGAAGAACAAGGTTAGTTTTGTGGATAGCTCAATTGAGAGACCTGCTGAAGGAGCCAGAAGATTCAAATCCTGAATTAAAGCAAATAACATGGTTGCTTCCTGGTTAGTCAATTCTTTGATTCCTAGCATTGCATAGAGTGTGATTTGGCTAGATAATGCATTTGACATATGGAGTGATTTAAAGTTTAGATATGGTAATGTTGATTAATTTCGCTTGTCTGATTTACAAGAAGAGTTTTATGGAGTTAGACAAAATAGAATGACAGTAACGAAATACTATACGAAATTGAAGGGTATTTAGGAAGAAGTGTCAATTTTGAAGTCAGTTCCTGTTTGTACCTGTAGGAGATGCACTTGTGATGTTAGTGGATCCATTAGCAAGTTTATAGAAGATGATTGTGTCATCAAATTTTTAAAAGGATTGAATGATGATTTTGAAGCAGTTAAGTCTCAAATTCTGTTGACAAGTCCCCTTCCTGACTTGAAAAACGCCTTTTCCATGGCCGTGAAGCTTGAGAGAAAATTGTTGTATTCTGGTACTCATTCTCAATCTATATTTGTTAATAATCTGACTGCTGTTATGAATGTGAATTATGGATCTAAGGGTAATTCAAATGGCTATAAAGGCTCAAGTAATGAAGGAACGAATATGAATACATTAGGAAATGCAGGCAGAGGAGTTAGGAGCGAAAATCCAAGGTATGGCAAAAATAACTCCATGATTCCATTCTATACATTCTGTAATATGTCTAGACACAGTAGATAGATGTTACAAAAAAACATGGTTATCCACCGGGGTTCAAGCCAAGGGGGCTAGTGAACATGGTGAGCATTGAAGGAGGAGACCAGCAGTTTAATGAAGTGACTGGTCAAGGAGAATTGAACTGTCAGGAGTCTTAAGCATTTGGATTTTGGACTCTGGAGCTAGTAATCATATATGTTCTTGTATACATCTATTTGATTCTTGTTCCCCAGTTTCTGGCATTTCTGTCATGTTGCCTGATAAGTCCTTTGCTTCTGTCTCTCATATCGGTATTGTAAGGGTAAACAATGATCTGACTCTTCATGGTGTCCTTCATGTCCCTACATTTAAATTTAATCTCATGTTCTTAAGTAAGTTGACTCAGTTTCACACCATCCAGATTTCCTTCTACTCAAATAAGTGTGTGATTCAGGATATAAAGACCAAGAGGATGATTGGTTTAGCTGAAGTTTTTCAAGGGCTGTACCATTTTGAAGGGACGCTGAAGGTTCCAACTGTTTCTTCCTCTCTCACTTTTCCTACCTCTTTTCAAGCCTTATATGTTCAGCTTTCTAATTCCATGATGTGGCATTCAAGACTTGACCATATGTCTACAACAAGAATCAAAGAAATACATAAATCTCATCCTGATGTACTGGTTCCAGACCATGACTATCAATGTATCATATGTCCTTTGGCTAAGTAGAAAAGGTCCCCTTTCCCTATCTCCCATTCTGTATCCACTTCTCCCTTTAATCTTGTACACATTGACATATGGGAACCTTACAGATATTTCACCATGTATAAACAAGAATATTTTCTTACAGTAGTGGCTGACTACAGTAGGTACTGTTGGATTTATCTGATGAAAAAAATCAGAAGCTAGAGCTACTATTCAAAGTTTCTGTCATTATGTTTCTGTCCAATTTAATACACATGTCAAGGTTATAAGGACAAACAATGGGCAAGAGTTTAATATGTCTTCATTCTATTCATCTCTTAGCATTATTCACCAGACAAGTTGTCCTCACACTCCTCAACAGAATGGCATTGTTGAGAGAAAACATCAACATATTCTCTCAGTGGCAAGAGCCTTAAGGTTTCAGTCTAGCTTACCTTCTTCTTATTGGGCTTTTGTCTCCAATACTTAATGTATCTTATAAACATAACTCCCTCCCATCAAAAAACACCTCATGAACTCTTGCATAATACTCTTCCCACTTACAGTAATCTTAAAGTATTTGGATACCTAGCCTTTGGGACAGATAATCAGCCTCACAAAGACAAGTTTGCTCCTAGGGCCAAGAGGAGTGTCTTTCTGGGTATATCACATACAACAAAGGGTTATGTGTTACAAGACCTCCAGACAAAATCTGTGTATATTTCCAGAGATGTTAATTTCTTTGAAGGAATATTTCCCTTTTCCTCATCTCAGGTTCCTGGACACTCGAATCATGATTTTCAGACTACTCCACCCTCTTCTATAGCTGAAACCCCAGACATCTACACTTACACACCTTCAGTGCTATATAACCCAGCCACATCATATGTGCCTAATACTGATCTCCCAACATTTACATCTCCTCATGGCACTTCACCTATCCAATCACCTAGCCAATCCAAAAAAACTCACGGTCCATCTATTCCAGTGACAGATAGCCCCATATATGCATCACAACCAGCACCTAGTAATATTGTGATTGACCTGCCTGTTTCCTTGCAACACATAAACCAATATTCCCAGCTAATCTCTTCTTCACCAGTACATCTGAGACCTCAGCGAACCAGACAACCCCCAGCTTACTTACAAGACTACCAGTGCAACCAAATAGTCTCCTCTGATACTCTTCTCGCTCATAAGCTCACTTACCCACATGGTTTTCACAAGTACATATCGTATGATTTCCTAGCTCCACAGTACAAAGCATATGCATTTAGTATTAGACAAGGTGTGGAGCCTAACCCTTATGCAGACGTAGTTAGTTCACCTGAATGGCAGGCAGCTATGGCAAAGGAGCTAGCAGCATTGGAAAGCAATCATACCTAGGATCTCATACTACTTCCTGAGGGGAAGAAACCCATTGGCTGCAGATGGGTGTACAAAATTAAGTACAGATAAGATGGAAGCATATACAAATACAAGGCCAGGATTATAGCAAAGGGTTACACTCAGCAGTATGGGATTGACTACCAAGATACGTTTTCTCCTATTGCCAAGATGACCACGGTGAGAACAGTCTTGGCACTTGCAGCCAGAAGGAGGTGGTGCATTCATCAGATGGATGTCAATAATGATGTCCTACATGGAGACCTTCATGAAGAGATATATATGTCTCCACCCCTGGTTTGAATCTCCCTAAGACAGGCATGGTGTGCAAGTTGAAGAAATCACTCTATGGGTTGAAACAGGCGAGCAGAGAGTGGAATGTCATTCTAACTGCGTTCTTGTTAAACCAGGGATTCATTCAGTCTAAGTGTGACTACACCTTATTCACCAAGCCAGCTGGCAATTCCTTAATTGTATTACTTGTCTATGTAGACAACATCATTGTTACATGTGATAATGTGGCACTCATTCAGGAAGTCAAGCAAGCTTTACATCATGAGTTTCAAAAAAAAGGATCTTGGTGAACTAAAATTCTTTCTTGGCATTGAGGTGTCCAAGGCTGAGGGGGGCATATATATCAATCAGAGGAAGTATACTATGGAACTCTTAGAGCAGCCAGGTTTTCTCAACTCTAAACCTGCCAAGATTCCCATGGGAGCACGTACAGCCTTGACACACAATGAATGACTTATTGAATGATGTGACTCAGTATAGGAGACTAATTGGGAAACTCATATACTTAACTATCACAAGGCCGGATATTGCATTTGCTGTTCAACAATTAAGCCAATTTCTAAACTGTCCAACAACAAATCATCTTAAAGCAGCATACAAGGTGCTTAGGTATCTAAAAGGTACTAATGGATAGGGGATAATTTTTCCAAGGACAGGAGATCAGAAGCTTAAGGGGTTTGTGGACGCAGACTGGGGGAGGATGCACTGAGACACGAAGATCAGTCACTGGATATTGTGTTGGGAGATGCGTTAATATCTTGGAAAGCTAAGAAACAAGCTACAGTTCCAAGATCTTCAGCTGAAGCTGAGTATAGGGACTTGGTTATGGTGACTTGTGAGCTGCAGTGGCTGCTATATTTACTAAAGGACCTAGGTGTGAGTGATCAAAGGCCAGTGGAGTTGTTTTGTGATTGTAAAAGTGCATCTATATTGCAGAGAACCCTGTGTTTCGTGAAAGGATGAAGCACATTGAAATTGATTGTCATGTTGTAAGGGATAAAGTGCAAGAAGGAATGCTAAAGTTAATGCCTGTCAGAACTAATCTACAGCTGGCGGATGTGTTCACCAAGGCTCTAGATAATAAGAGGTTAGAAGAGATTTTGAAGCTGTTGGGAATTCAAAATATATATGCCAAGCGTACTTGAGGGAGGGTGTTGAAGTGACAAACCAGCGAGCTAGTGAGGGGCAAGTGAATGGTGAAGAGGGATCACACAAGTGAAAAGTGCAATCGTTGAATTAAGGTATGCAGTTAGAGATTAAAGGGTCTAGATGTTGTATGGTGGGCCCAGGAAGAGAAATAACCGTCTGGTCACGTGGGTGCTGTCAAGATTTGTAGGAGGTACCGCGGGTGAGCTGCAGCAGGTGTTTGGAGAAGACGAAACTGTTGGCGGCAATCAGTTTAAACGTGAGAAATGTCCATTTTGCCCTTGTTTAGTAACTGAGGAATAGAATTTAATTAGGGATAGTTTGGTCATTTTGCTTTAATACCATTTTGTTTAAATAGCTGGCGGTTATTCCTTCTTCTCCAGAATGAAGAGCTGAGCTCCTTCCCCTCTTCTTCTGATCCCATTTTGCTCTCTCTACGATTTCCTCCTATCTCCATATGAGATCATTTGATCAATAAAATTGTCATTGTTTCAGTTGATATTGCTTGGTTGTTTGTTACTTGTTCATTTGTTTAGCTTCGTTAATTTCTTCATATGCTCAAACAAAAATTATATATGAAAATTGTGTATACTTTATACTATATCCTTATTTGATATTAACAATATGTTAAATCATTAATAATTATTGAAACGATAATCATTAAATTTACCATGTAAAAAAGTAATATTGGTGTAATAACATTAAATAGGTAAAAATGAATGTTTATTCTTTCATAAACTAAGTTTATGTTTGAAATTCTCTTTGAATTTGATTCGACTGGAAAGACGTTCTACATTAAAGTCCACTTTACAAAAGAAACCAAACCAATCAAAATCCAAACTAATCAAAATACTCTGACGAAAGAAACCAAAGCAAAAAAAATCTCACACTCATTCACAATCAAAATCCACAAGAGAAATTAAACCAATCCTAACAAATCTAACCCGGTCTCTCACACGGTTTATCTGCTGTTTTGGCAAATGTCGTCAAATAAATGCCTTTGTTCTGGAAAATAAAGAAGAAGAAAAAAAATTTGCCCTCAGAATGAAATTAATGTCCTGAAGTTCCAAATCGTAATATTTTAAGAATTAGTGCTGCACTTTCCACCAACCAAAAAGACAACCTGAAGATTGTGACTGATAAACCAGAATTAATCGTCGGTTAGTCAACCACAGTCAACGGTACAATTCCTACAGTTCAGCACCCAAGCATTACTGTTCAGCCTTGACTACACTTCGGTTGTGCCCCATGACATCCTTCTTACTATCGAAGAATAGGCCAAGGACTACACCTCGGTACCTAACTTCAACCTCAGCTTCAGCCTAAGTGCTACACTCCAGGTCACTTCGGCCAGATTCAACATTACACCTCGGCAAAGCCTGGTTTTGCACTTCGGCGAAAGAGTCAAGCACAGCATTACATCGTAAAACCATCAGGCCGAAGTGCAGTTCAAAGAAAGAGAACACGTCTGGCTATTCAGCATGTACACGCCAAAGTCACTTCAGCCGACCTACTAGTCACATCAGCCGGCCTACCGGTCATATCAGTAGACCTACTGCATCATAGGTATTTCTGCCCCAAGCAAACGTCCATTCCGGCGTCAGAAGCCGAGGACCAAGGGAGACCAGAAAGGGGGATCGGATCCATCGAAACATTTTCCTATCTCTTGGAGCTAATACATTGAACTTTCTCTTCAGCCAATACCTGTGAGAATTTTCTAACTCCATACACCAAACTATATTCTCAGTGAGAAATGGCCCAAACTGACTTGAGCGTCGGAGGGTTTTACCCGGGGTCATCCCCCCGGGACCTCTGATCTTTGCTTTCTTGTGCAGGACTTCAGGAAGTTATTCCAGCAAAATACCAACCAGCATCTGACGACGTTTACTCGAGGTCGTCGTACACCCTTGGTGAAGATTCGGCTTCATCATTTGGCGCTAGAAGGAGGGCCTGAACCTCGGTTCCTTAAAACAGTTACTCAAGGCTTTCTTAATTTTGATCAAACCCATCTATTGAGAGAAAGATGGATAAAAAAGATGAAAAAGGGTCCAAGCAACCTATGACATCTAAGAGAAGTCAGAGATCTTCTCAACAACAAACAGAACAGTGTTCTACGGAACCGGGAGAATCCTCAATCCTACCATTGCCTTCACATATG
This sequence comes from Eustoma russellianum, assembly GCA_036186865.1. Classification (NCBI taxonomy): domain Eukaryota; kingdom Viridiplantae; phylum Streptophyta; class Magnoliopsida; order Gentianales; family Gentianaceae; genus Eustoma; species Eustoma russellianum. Next base: position 9,467,239 of record AP025048.1, on the reverse strand, counting down.
AAGAGCATAGGCGAGCCATACGCTATGTGGCTCAAAACCCGAGTGTGTTCCAAGCTATAGTGAGGGAAATGAAGGGGAAAGCTTCCGCAGCAAGGTCGTGTGGGTCTCACTCCAGTAACTCTCACCCACAGAAACACCTGGAGTACTCTCCAACTCGGCCTGACTATCATCCCAGGCGTCAGGCAGAATTTATTGCTAAGGCTGGGCGTTCAGGACAAGGGTCTAGCCACCAGAGCTTAAAACGCATTCAAAAAGCATCTTTTCCATTCAAACATGGCAGAGAAGTTGATAACAAAGGCAAAGCCCCGCTGCAAGAAAGGTGCTCTGTCAAGATTCGGTTAGGAGGCCGAGGGAAATAAAGGAACTCTCTGCTGGCTTCAAAAGTCCATATTTTTTCCTACATGAGGAAGAAGACCCTTGCAAGGGAACCTCAGCCCCTGGCCGGACCGATCCACAAAAGAGATCACCGATTGTATTGCCTTTATCATCATGATATTGGGCATGATACAGAAGACTGTAGGCAACTTGGACAGGAAATTGGGCGTCCAATCGAGCTTGGTCACCTACATCGGTTTTACAATCCGAGGTCAAGGTTGCACAACAGGCTAGATTTTGACAGGCCTCCTCCGGATGAAAATTGCAGACCTAGGCATCCGTACAGGTCGCCAAAGGATGTGGATTCGGATTCTGATGAAAAGGGGGCTGCGGGTTCCTGGGCAAACAAGGCTGACCTGATAGTAAGAGTCCGTGATTCAAATGAATTAGGATTTATTTCCTCTTGCGTACATCCGAAATTTTTCAGCTCGACCTTACATTATTAAAGGATCAATCTATTATTAGACTCCCGTACAGCTCTGTTCGGCTTCACCATATGGTGAATGAAGAAACTCCCCTAGACAAGAGGAATATTTTACGCTTACCTGACATCGACTTTATAACCCGTAGTGGAAGTGGGGGCATAACTCAGCAGGACTGAGTAAGTTGAGCAGGTCTCAACATTTGGGACAGGTTTCCCTATATTCCACCTCAGCAGGACTGAGTAGGTTGAGCAGGTCTCAACATTTGGAACAGGTTTCCAACAAAATCCTTACCTCAGCAGGTTTGAGTAAGTTGAGCAGGTCTCAACATTTGGGATAGGTTTCCCTATATTCTACCTTAGCAAGACTGAGTAGGTTGAGCAGGTCTCAACATTTGGGATAGGTTTCCCTATATTCTACCTCAGCAGGACTGAGTAGGTTGAGCAGGTCTCAACATTTGGAACAGGTTTCCAACAAAATCCTTACCGCAGCAGGTCTGAGTAAGTTGAGCAGGTCTCAACATTTGGGACAGGTTTCCCTATATTCTACCTCAGCAGGACTGAGTAGATTGAGCAGGTCTTGACATTTGGGACAGGTTTCCCTATATTCCACTTCAGCAGGACTGAGTGGGTTGAGCAGGACTCAACATATTAGGACAGGTTTTTCTATATTTTACCTCAGCAGGACTGAGTAGGTTGAGCAGGTCTTAACATTTGGGACAGGTTTTCCTATATTCTGCCTCACCAGGACTGAGTAGGTTGAGCATGTCTCAACATTTGGAACAGGTTTCCAAAAAAATCCTTACCTCAGCAGGTTTAAGTTGAGCAGGTCTCAACGTTTGGGACAGGTTTCCCTATACTCCACTTCAGCAGGACTGAGTGGGTTGAGCAGGACTCAACATATTGGGACAGGTTTCCCTATATTCTACCTCAGCAGGACTGAGTAGGTTGACCAGGTCTCAACATTTGGGATAGGTTTCTCTATATTCTACCTCAGCAGGACTGAGTAGGTTGAGCAGGTCTCAACATTTGGAACAGGTTTCCAACAAAATCCTTACCTTAGCAAGTCTGAGTAGGTTGAGCAGGTCTCAACGATTGGGACAGGTTTCCCTATATTCCACTTCAGCAGGACTGAGTGGGTTGAGCAGGACTCAACATATTGGGACAGGTTTCCCTATGTTCCACTTCAGTAGGACTGAGTGGGTTGAGCAGAACTCAACATATTGTTACAGGTTTCCCTATATTTCACCTCAACAGGACTGAGTAAGTTGAGCAGGTCTCGAATTTGGGAGAGGTTTCCCTATATTCCACTTCAGCAGGACTAAGTGGGTTGAGCACGACTCAACGTATTTGGACAGGTTTCCCTATATTCTACCTTAGAAGGACTGAGTAGGTTGAGCAGGTCTCAACATTTGGGATAGGTTTCCTCATATTCTACCTCAGCAGGACTGAGTATGTTGAGCAGGTCTCAACATTTGGAACAGGTTTCCAACAAAATCCTTACTTCAGCAGGTCTGAGTAAGTTGAGCAGGTCTCAACATTTAAGACAGGTTTTCCTATATTCCACTTCAGCAGGACTGAGTGGATTGATCAAGACTCAACATATTGGGACATGTTTCCTGATATTCTACTTCAGCAGGACTGAGTAGGTTGAGCAGGTCTCAACATTTGGGATAGGTTTCCCTATATTCTACCTCAGCAGGACTGAGTAGGTTGAGCAGGTCTCAACATTTGGAACAGGTTTCCAACAAAATCCTTACCTCAGCAGGTCTGAGTAAGTTGAGCAGGTCTCAACATTTGGGATAGGTTTCCCTATATTCCACTTCAGCAGGACTGAGTGGGTTGAGCAGGACTCAACATATTGGGACAGGTTTCCCTATATTCTACCTCAGCAGGACTGAGTAGGTTGAGCAGGTCTCAACATTTGGGATAGGTTTCCCTATATTCTACCTCAGCAGGACTGAGTAGGTTGAGCAGGTCTCAACATTTGGAACAGGTTTCCAACAAAATCCTTACCTCAGCAGGTCTGAGTAAGTTGAGCAAGTCTCAACATTTGGGACAGGTTTCCCTATATTCCACTTCAGCAGGACTGAGTGGGTTGAGCAGGACTCAACATATTGGGACAGGTTTCCCTATAGTCCACTTCAGCAAGACTGAGTGAGTTGAGTAGGAATCAACATTCGGGACAGGATTCCCTATATCCTACCTCTGCAGAACTGAGATGGCTGAGTAGCACTCGATTCAACAATGTTCGTGATAGAGCCAACATGTGACTCATTCATCAAGTAACAGGTTTACTTATCTAAAATTTATTAAAGCACGGCAAAGTTGCATTTCAGTCAAGCTGCGTAACACTTTTGGCAAAGCCAAATGTTGAGGCTGAAGCTCAATACTTGTGGAAAAATCTAACGTAAAAGAGACTAAAAAGGACTTTGGTTGAGCAGAAGACAAATACTTGCTAGACTATAAAAATAGAGCAAGTAACCAAAAGACAAAGTCAGGAATATAGTAGCAAGCTGAAGAGTAAAAGTTGAAGAAAGTGAAATTTTTATTGAAGAGTGTATTTATTACAACTACAAAAATTAACAAAAAGAAAGGAAGATCCTATTATACTCTTCATCATCTTCATCACCCCTGAGATCTGCTCTATTCTTAAGAAGCTCTAGCTGGTTCTCAAGTAAGCTTCCAGTCTCAGGGTTGTAGAGTTTAGCAATTTGAGGATGATTTTTATCCAAGTTTGGGTAGATTTCAGAGCAAGTGTCGATTGCCCAAATCTGTCCAACACTATCGCTGAGCCTTGTATCTTCAAGAAGTTACCAGTGAAGAACTCAGACCGTTTGAACGCAGCAACGGCAGTTTTCTTAATCTCCTTAGCTTGAAGTTCAAATTGAAGGAGGAGATCAGCTTTGCTTTTCCTTTCTGCTTCCAATTGCTGGTTCAGTTTAGCTTTGCTATTGGATAGCTCTTGCTCACAAGTCTTGAGTTCCCTCTAGTAAAACTCCAGCTCAGCCTGGGTTCTGGATGACACCAATTCAGCACTGGCTACCATCTCCTTCAGCTCAATCACTTGGGAATTTGCAGTGGCCAGCCTAATATCTGAATCTTGTTTCTCTGCTTGAAGTCTGGAATTTTCTTCAGTGAGAACGGCCACCTCAGAATTCAGACTGTTCACTTGAGCTTCCAGCTGGTTCAATCTCAAATTGCTGGGTATTGCCACATCTGCCAACCCGTCATAGGCATTTTTAAGGTTGGCATTGATCTCAGAGAGTTGGGCAAATTTGGCACGCAACTCTTCAGCCCGTTTGAGTATGTTATACTCTTGAACCCGGTACTGCAGAAATCAGGTTGGTTAGAGAAAACATAAGTGATCAAGCTAAAAAGATGGAGAATATCGTGAAATTTTACCATGGACATATTGGTTGCAAATGAATTCATGGCAGTGTCCCAGTCTAGACTGCCATAAAGTTGCCAATCGCTGGGTAACACTGACATCTCAGTTACTTTCCAAGCTACACTAGGATTTGCAGCAATGTTAGCAAAAGAGAACTCCAACGTCCTCATGCCTCGGTGGTTTCGTAGGGAAGACTCTTCCTCTGGCGCATTTACCCCGGAAGTTTCTCCTAAGAGTTCAGTGGAGGGAACAGCCTCATAAGAAACCCACCTTGGTTGAGGCACAACCTCCTCTTCGGCAACTTGAGAGGAAGGAATCAAGATGGGGGCATCAATTCCCCCAATTCCATTGCCTGGCTGAGCTGAAGCTGGGGTAAGGACTTGAGCTTCAGCCCCGAAGGGATTATCAGGAGTTCCAGCTGAAGAGAAAAAAGGTCAAGTGATTAAATGGAAACAAAGCATGTTCGAAACCAACATAGGGCAAGACTTCTACCTGGAACTTTGGTCTCAGCTGAGGCCAAAACAACAGGAGTAATCTGCACCTCAGAAGGAGCTCTGGCAGTAGCATGTCCCGAAGAGGAAGGTTGTCCTTCAGTCATTTTCCTCTTTTTGGGGACCAAATTCTTTAGTCTGTCAAGGGTATCAGACACCATGACTCCTGCAGAATTCAATGAACAAATCAGTCAAAACATAGACGCAACATCAGAACCAGTCAGAGATGTTCAAAAGGTTGCTGCGTACCCCGAACTATTTTTAAAGCAATGGGGATGAGGGGCCGAAATCTATGTTCTGGCCACAAGTGTTCCAGGTCGGCAACCTTCACAACCGACCAGTCCACTTTTTTCCAATCCACGGCCATGGACAAGTGTAACAATTGGGAGGCTTCATTGCAAGATTGCTCGCTTGGCCTCCTGTTATTTGCATTGCAGGATTTCCAAAGAGTTCCTTCGGGTAATCCTATAGCCTTAACAAAAAAGAAATGTCTCGACCAATTTTCAGTAAAAAAAGAAGGTTTACAACATAAAAGTTTTCACTATTTGGATGCCTCGAGTATTTTCCTCCCTCGGGTACTGAAACCGTCAAAAAAATAATGATGAGGCATTGGAATTGACGTGTACATTAAAAGCGGCAATTACGGTGCAGCTAAGAGGATAACTGACTTAATTAATAGGGACACGTCACAGACTCATTAGAATAGATTTGTCCGTCCTCACAGGTCAGCTCGGCCACACAAAATCTGGGGGCAAATGATAAACCAGAATTAATCGGCTGTTAGTCAACAACAGTCAACGGTACAACTTCTACAGTTCAGCACCCAAGTATTGCTGTTCAGCATTGACTACACTTCGGCTGTGCCCCATGACATCCTTCTTACTATCGAAGAATAGGCCAAGGACTGCACCTTGGTACCTAACTTCAACATCAGCTTCACCCTAAGTGCTACACTCCAGGTCACTTCGGCCAGATTCAACATTGCACCTCGGCAAAGCCTGGTTTTGCACTTCGGCGAAGGAGTCAAGCACAACATTACATCGTAGAACCATCAGGCCAAAGTGCAGTTCAAAGAAAGTGTACACGTCTGGCTATTCAGTATGTACACGCCAAAGTCACTTCAGCCGACCTACTAGTCACATCAGCTGGTCTACCGGTCATATCAGCAGACCTACTGCATCATAGGTCTTCTGCCCAAAGCAAATATCACATCCGACGTCAGAAGCTGAGGACAAGAGAAAAACTAATAAAAGAAAGCCAAGGAGACCAGAAAGGGGGATCGGATCCATCGAAACATTTTCCTATCTCTTGGAGCTAATACATTGAACTTTCTCTTCAGCCAATACCTGTGAGAATTTTCTAACTCCATACAGAAAACTATATTCTCAGTGAGAAATGGCCCAAACTGACTTGAACGTCGGAGGGTTTTACCCGGTGTCATCCCCTCGGGACCTCTGATCTTTGCTTTCTTGTGCAAGACTTCAGGAAGCTATTCCAGCAAAATACCAACCAGCATCTGACGTCGTTTACTCGAGGTCGTCTTAGACCGTTGGTGAAGATCAGGCTTCATCAGTGACGTCTAGTGACCTGTGCAGAATTTGTAAGGGGTATATACACAGAAAAGAATCTTAGTAAAATTTTTGACTAGGAACAAAAGAATCTTAGTAAAACTTTTGACTAGTAGCAATTGGTTATACCTGTAAATTGACAACAATTAAAACATGTTAAAACTTCATAATATACATAAAATTTAAAGCAAACTTAAACTATTATCAATCGAAATAAAATTACAAATATATATATATGTATGTATGTATATAAACAAAAATACCTGTTTTTTGGTACCGAAATTCCAACAGCTAAATGCTGCGTTCTTGTAGTGTAACACGACTTGTTTTTAAGCTATGCTTTATCTAGACATATATGAAAGCCTTTACGTCACTCCAAGCGATACTATATGCCATGATGTTCTATAAAGATCAACATACAAACCTTTCAAAAAGGAAAAAAAAATATCATAGAAAAACTAGACGTGTGTTCTATACATCATTGTGAATGACTTAGATCAATGGTTAAAGTAGAAATATGAAGATTATGAACTTATATAGACACATACACAGATATACGTACACATATATACCTAGATATACATACATACATACATATACATGTATATATATATATATAGTATGTATGTGTCTGTATATATATTTATGTATGCATGTGTGTATGTGTGTATGTGTGTATATCAAATATAATTATACCTCATGTTGTTAACTATGTTTAAATTCTTGTCATGTTTTCTATGTGCGTGTGTTTAAAATAAAAATAAAAACAGAAGAAAAAGATGCATTCCCCCACCTCAAAAAAGGGGTGAGATCAGAGGAGGTTGGAAAGGAGGCAAAATATGAGGCCTCCAATCACGTCTCGCCACGTGTAAAAAATATTGTCTTTTTTTAAAAAAAAATTGAATGTGGTGGGACCACTGACAATGTTTTTTACACGTGGCGTGACGTGATTGGAGACCTCATATTTTGCCTCCTTTCCAACCTCCTCAAATCTCACCCCCTCAAAAAAGAAACACAAAGTACACATTTGAAGGGGCCGTCTATTAATTTTGTCTAGCTAGGCTATACTTTAACGTGCAGGCATAGTTTAAGAAGTATCGCTGCAAAAGCACTGTTTTGATGGATGGTAAAAGCTGGATAAAGAAAGGCGGGTACAATGTTAAGGGCCCTCTCGTTCGTAAGGCATAGCTCAAGTGGTTTCGGAAAGGCAGATTTGATATAAGGTGTAAGTTTCGAGTCCCGCAGCCTGTAGTGTGTATGTAACATCTTCAGACTCTAACTATATCGGGCCGCTGAGTAACTAATTTATATCCTCCTAGCTGCTTCGTCGGGCCGGGATGTGGGAACCCTTATGGTTTGAGAACAACCTTTTTGCTACAATGTTAAGGGATGAGATCTCCTCACCCTATATTTCCTCACCCCACTCATAACCGCGCGACACATGGCAGCAGTGCGGGGTGGTGAGGCTAGATGTAGGTGTCCCTCATCTAGCCTCACCACCCCTGCTTGTTGTCACGTATCATGCGGTGACGCGTACGATGAGAAAAAGTGGGTGAGGAGATCATATCTCCACTGTTAAGGGTCCTCTGGGTTCAAGTACAAAATTTTGCAAAAAATAAATGTCACGGCGGCAAGGCATATGCAGAGACTGTAAGAGTTTAGGCTTTTCGAAGTATTTGGTCATTATTTTAAGAGCCATATAAGCTATGAGGTGCCTGTTTTATAACAGCTTGTGAAAAGCTTGTATGCACTAGATAGGGGACTTTTTCCATTCAACGTTCACGGGAAGGATATATCCAAACATAGAGTGTAATCGGTACTCAGGACATGACCCAATGGTTCTGGTGGCGAATGCTCGAAAGAATAGCGAGAGTTCGATTCTTCTCTCAAACAAGATTTTTGACTCTTTTTTAGGTAAGCGTATGATATTAGATCTACATTACTTGCAGTGGGCTCTTTGTGTGAATGTCTGAGCAGTCCAAACTCTGTCATAACGGATCTTGGACACCTAATTTTAATCTCTATCACGTTGTGGGACAGGGTGATAAGGTCTGGTTTGGATTTCCAGTCATAAACATAGAGTGTAATCGATCTTGAACTATATTTCTCTCTCCTTCCCTTTAACTTTTTTTTTCTTTTAAATTCAGTTGCGTGAATGCAAGAAATTCCTATGATGCATACGTATTTGGCCTGTCTATGCTATAGTTTACCATGGAGACATAATTTGCCGGAGGAGCAGATGTTGGATACAGAGAAGCATCTCTGATCACGGACGAAAAGGCATCTTATGTATAGTTTGTAAGGTTTGACGTTGTGGTCTAGGAAAGAGACTACGTACTTAAACGTTTTATTCATAATTTTTATGTTATAGTAAGGACTGTATTCCAAAAAGTTGCTACCTTATGTTTCATCATGAGTGTTGAATAATTATAATGGAATTTATACAAAATATGTTAGAAAATGAAATGTTTTGACGAAGTTAAAAGATGTTTGAAAAAAGATTAAAAAGTCATTTTATACTCTAGAAATGAAACAAAAAGAAAAAACACATTATGAGAAATAGATCTCTTACATAGATGTATGTATGTACACAACAATCTCTAAGATGAGATATTTATCGATCTATGCAGGAATAGTACAAAAATGAGACCGTATTGTACAACATCGATCTCTTAATTTAAAGACATTGATTGATGAATGTGTAAATTAATCTCTTAAAAAGAGACATCGATTGATCGATGTATGTAAGGTGCAAAACTTGAAATCACACTATAGACATTGATTGATTGATCGATGTGACATCAATCTCTAAAACATGAGACATAGATCGATCGATGTAGCACAGAATTCAAATTTTTATAGCTATTGAAACAAAATCCAAGAAAGATTTAAAGTATTTTCTCTCTCCAATCTTACTCAAATCTCTCGTGAACTTTCCTTCTATATCTATAATGTTTTCCTGACTATTCTAAACATGACAAAGATATTCTAGGGTGGCTATAAAGCACCAAATCCAATTACACGGTGCCTAAAGACTATTTGGACATCTTCAAGATACTTGACTGAGTTGAAGACTTATGGAGGCTACAAAAATTGTGGCTCACACCTTCTATGAAGCTCAGATGATGCATTAACGTATTTTCATCATCTTCAAGCTTCATTCTCCATTGTTGTAAAAAAAACTCTCAAATGTGCAAAAGTGCTTAAAGTTCATTAAGTCCTTGTTGCTTGTTTTCATTGTTGTATTGTGAGAGTACAAGTCTAACACAAGAGGATTAAGTATATTTGATCTCTTGCTTGTGATTTACATTTATTTGAAAGTGTAATTTCACTACTTCTCCAAAACCCATTTAAAAAAATTTATTTGGTATAGCTTTGTTGAAGTTGTGAAAAAGCAATAAATGGTTCTTGCTTGTAGCGGTTGTTATTGATGTTGCACGAAGTATTTGTGCAATAAGCTATTGTTGTTGTTGATGATGTTGCACAGAGTGTAAGTATTATCATTGTTGTTCTTGTTCCTTGTTGAAGGTAATAAGAAAAGTTGATGTTGAAAATCCACTTTGTCACTTTGGAAACAAAGTGGTAGTGGAGTAGAATCAAATAGATTGAAACCACTCTATATCGTTTGTCTTCGTCCACTTTTTATCATCTCTTTCTTTCTTTCATACTTTGTATAATATTTGAGCGAGCTTGAACAAAATCGAGAAAAACCCAAAAGAATAGCTCAACAATATATTCATCCCTTTCTAGAGTGTTTGTCATGAGATCTTCATCCCATGTAGTAGTAACAAAGTCAAGTTTTTGTTCTAGTTTTGTTAGTCTTTTTTCTTTTTAATATTGTTTGTTAGTTTATATTATATTCAGTTTTATTTGTTTTGAGGGGAAGAAATCATCTTGCAAAGAAGTTATTTACAGGTGAAGAATTTTCTGACACGTATGTGCGTACAAGAATTGTAAGATTTACTATATCATGTCATGAAATAGAAAAGTAACGCCTTTTGAAGCCATCCGTTTAAGATTTCTCCATTGCGTAATTTCATCTCAAAGAGGATATAATGGATCCATACACAATCTGAATTACGATATGTATTCCATTAAAAAAAAGGTCCCAAATACCAAGACCTTTTTTTCCGAAGAAAGGGATCTTTATTGATATATATCAAATTACAGCAACGAAACATTTTCAAACATCTAAGGAAATATCACCTAGTCTATCACGTATTCTCTGCGCATACACATTGTCTAAGGTAATAACTCTATCTAGGATCTCCTTGCAAACATGTACTGGCGGAGGGAAATTTAATATAAGGTGGTGTGCGAACTGATTACGCCAATACCACAAAGTGTGCACTGCCTGACGAAATATGTACCGCCACTCAATGGACGTGAGGAACTTGGGCCACGACGCGTTCATGTTATCCATGATCCACCCCTGTGGCTCTGAGATGTGAAAAAACTTGGCCCTTCCGTTTGGATGTATTAAGCCATACCATACCTCTCGCATCCAACGACAATCTCATATAGCATGAAGATTGTGATCGTCAACAAAACCACAGACAACACAGTGACTGTCCTGGCTGATCTGGCGTCGGAAAAGAATAGTCCCTGTTGGAAGGCCTGACTGCGCCACTTGCCAAAGCAGTAGGTTCAACCTTAACGGCCCTTTCATGCCACATATTCTTTCCCATTTATCTTGATTGGATTTTTGCATACCGGTTGAGAAGTATGCATACGCGCTGGCCACCGAAAAAACTCCAGACTCATAACCTTTCCATCTAACTTGAAACTCGTTCCCGGCTATCTGCGACATCTCCATGCCTGTACACAGTAATGGAATGGCTGTTCGAATAGATCGCCAAACAGTAATGGAATGGTTGTTCGAATAAATATTTACACCGTAAGATCTGCACCCATAACTTATCATGGCATGTAAGCACTTGCCATCCCAGTTTCGCTAACATTGCTGAATTCATGTCGTGCAAATGTTTGATTCCTAGCCCTCTGGTTGATAATGGTTGGCATATTTTTTTCCAATTACACCAATGCAGCTTGGTATTGCCTTCGATTTCACCCCAAAAGAACCGTCTAGATAATCTCTCCACTTCTTCAATTAATCGAGCTGGTAAGCGTACTGTTTGCATTGCATATGAAGGCATTGATAAAACCACTGTCTTCACCAAAAGACATCGCGCGGCCTGTGATAACACTCTAGCTGTAGCGCCCCGCTCCCGAGCCCTAGCCTCAGGAACAGTGCACCCGCCATATCTCACTAAGGAGAATACAAAGAGTCGAATCAATCTCTTACTTGTCAGAAATGACGTAAAAGTTTTTGCGGAAACGTAAATCATAATTTAAATTAAACTCGAATAATTGTTATTACATCACTAAATAAAAAGAAGTCTGACAATGAAACAATAAAGAAGCCTGCGAAAATCCCCAAAGATAACTAAGAACAGTCAGCTGCAGAGTCCCATCGTATCCTAGATGTAGCTATCAATCAGCCCACTCTACTATGTCCTTCCCGTCCTCAACGAAGATGCGCTCGTAGTCCTTATCCGGCTCACCTGGGAAGTAGGGATGAGTGACAGAAATCACCCGGTAGATGCCCGCCTCAAACAAATACAAGACGTACATACCGAAATGATATAGCCACATAGCACATTGATATGATATAACCACATAGCATATAAATATAAGATAAAACCACATAGCACATAAATATAAGATAATATGCATAAGATAAAGTAAATGCGGTAAGTAAAGCACTCCACATAAAAATGCGCAAGTACGTGATGCATGCTCAATCAACGTGTCACACGCAACAAGAATCATGTCATGCAATATGCCCCTAGACCTATATGCAATGCATGATCCCGGGATTAACTGGATGCATGTAGCCCGTACACTACAATCCACCCTTACCGATGCCCGTGGCCCGTACACCACGATCCACCACAACTGATGCCCATGGCCCGTACACCATGATCCACCATGATCGAGTACACATGGCCCGTACAACATGATCCACTCCACTCGAGCGTCTAAGACCCGTACATCTCAACCCACTCCAAATGCAATGCACGTGCCATGAATGCAACAACAAAGTCGCATGGGGCCCGTACGCCCAACCTCACCAACTCCGGCACTCAATATTTAGTCGCCTGGGGCCCGTACGCCCATCCTCACCATCTCCCGCACTCAATATTTGGTTTAGTAAATTTTACAAATATTGAAAAGTTGTTATCTAGCATCCCCTTATTTTTCTTTAACTTGTATTAATTTTCTAAAATTTTCTACTAATTTTCCCTATTTTTCCCTTATTTAATTCTATTTATTACTAATTATTTTTAATTACTTGAATTTACCAAAATTCAAAAATTGAGTGGAAATAATTTAATTTTAACCTTTTATATTTTCTGGAATTTATTTAGAATTTTCTAATAATTAAATATATTTTTCTGGAATTTTAAACTAATTTTAATTAATTATTTATTGTTTAATCATTTCAAAAATTAATTTCAGATTTTTTTTTTTAAATTTTTGGTCTGGGCCGGCCTGCTGGCCTGGTCCGGTCCGCTGGCCATCCGGTCCGGTCCGGCAGCCAGACCGGTCCAACAACATTTTCTTTTTTTTTATTTTTTTATATTAAATTATATTTCCTTCTAACCTTCATAAAATCTTCGTTTTAACTCCGATTGACCTCAAACCAGTTGCGTTGGACTCGTTATAACGAGACGCAACTTTTACGATTGGACACGTCAGCACGTGTCCGGACGCGCCGACAGGGGCCGCGCGTGGGCCCCACGCGCCACCCCATAAACGCGTCCATCAGACCCGTTTTTTCGACTTTCAACTCAATCCCAACCTATTCCGTGCTAGATGAACTATTCTAAGGCCAAAACGCAAATTTTAAAGAACCCTAAGTGTGAAGATATTCAACCTTTTGTATCTGAATGACAACAACCATCAATTTCAATACACACGCACATACACATACAGCCATAAACAACACATCTCATGCTTTCTCATATAAAACAAGACAAAATTCACATATTAAACAAATAAAAACAATGAATCACATAAATATATCATCAAAGCATGCATGTATTATACCCGTTTGAGAGAGAAAGAGGCACCTACCTTTTTGGCGGATATAATTCCTATGCGCGTTCCTCTTCTGCTTCCTAACCTCGCTGGCTACGCAAGGCTTAGAGTTGTTTTTTTTTTTTGAATTAAGGGGCGGCCACGAATTTGGTTTGGAGAATTTTGATTCACTTTTTTTTCTTTTTGTGGGGAGAGTGGCGGCAGGGCTGGGAGGGTTTTGGGTTGCATTTTTTTTTCTCTTTTTTTCTTTGTATTGCGCGTGTAAATATATAGTGAGGGAGAGTTAGGGTAGATTTTAGGTTTTCCCATTTGATTTTGGTTTAGGTTTCCTAATGTAACTTTAATCACCATTTAGTTTGTACTTATCTCTATTTTTATTTTATTATTATTTTATTTAGTATTATTATCATTATTATTTTTTTTGTTGGCTGTAACATCCTACCCTCCTTACAAAAAGTTTCGTCCTCGAAACTTGACGTACCTTATTCGAAAAGCTGTGGATATCTCTCGCGCATATGCTCATCAAGCTCCCAAGTCGCCTCGCACTCGGTGTGATTGGTGCACTGAACTTTAACGTAAGGGATGGACCGATGTCTCAATACCTGGTCTTTGCGATCTACGATCCTAATAGGAGTTCTGGCCGAATCCTCAACGGTAGTGCATCTAAAACATGGCTCGGATCCGGAACATATCTCCCTAGTTGAGAGACCAAGGTATCAACCCTCTCGAGCACCTCGTATGGACCAATGTAGTTAGGCTTCAGCTTACCCTTCATACCAAATCGTGTAACCCCCTTTGTAGGCGACACCCTCAAGTAAACCTTCTCACCCACAGCGAACTTTAGAAGTCGTCTCTTTGGATCTGTCCAACTCTTGCTCCTGTCTTGAGCAACATTGAGTTTATCAGGTATCAACTTTTTTTTTCTAGTCTGTTCCACCAACTTAAGATCGGTAATAGTACACTCACCAACCTCGTCCACATGAACAGGAGACCTGCGCTTACGTCCATAGAGCGCCTCAAAGGTTGCCATGCCGATGGCACTAGGGTGCCTATTCTTGTAGGAGAACTCAATTAACTTGATCATACCATCTCAGTCCCCCTTCAAGTACAACGCGCAGGCTCTCAACATGTCCTCTAAAGTCTGAATGGCCCTCTCAGACTGCCCGTCTGTCTGCGGATGAAAAGCGGTACTCAATCGTAGCTCCGTCCTCAACCTTCTCTGACAAGCCGACCAGAATCGATAGGTGAACTTTGGATAACGGTCTGAGACGATACTAACTGGGACTCCATGAAGGCTAACAATATAATCAATATGTAGCGTCATCAATCTCTCCAAGTTCACATCACTAGGCACGGGTAGGAAGTGAGCAGTCTTCGTCGATCGATCAACAATCACCCAGATCATGTCATTGTTGCTTCTTGTTTTGGGAAGCCCTACAACAAAATCCATTGTCATATGCTCTCACTTCCAATCCGGTATCTCCAACGGCAACATCAAACCTCACAGCCTCTGATGCTCTGTCTTAACCTGCTGACAAACGAGGCATCTCTCAATAAACTCCGCGATGTGTCTCTTCATCCCACTCCACCAATAATATTTCTTTAAGTCATTATACATCTTCGTATCACCTGGATGAATCGACAACTTCAAATTGGGTGCCTCCTTCAACGATTCCTTCCTCAGGTACTCATTATCGGGCACGCACAACCAATCATGATACCAAGTACTGCCATCATCATGTATCTGGAAGCCCTCGATCAGACTGGTCAATATCCTCTCTCGAATATCTCTAAGTGTCACATCATCCTTCTGTGCCTCCATAATCCGCTCAACCTAAGATGGTGCAATGATTAAGGCTGCCAGAACATTTGTAGTGGAATCAACAATGTCAAGATCAAACTCTGCCTTCTCTTTCTCAAGTGGCGTCCGTCTGGTGTGATTTGACTTTCTACTCAAGGCATCTGCAACTCGGTTTGCCTTCCCCCGGATGATAACTGATGGTCAGGTCATAGTCTTTCAGTAGCTCAAACCATCTCCTCTGACGCATATTCGACTCTTTCTATGTGAGTAAATACGTCAAACTATTATGATCTGTGAAGAATTCGCACTGAACACCGTATAGATAATGGCGCCAAATCTTTAATGCAAACATCACCGCTGCCAGCTCTAGATCATGACTCGTGAAATTTTGTTCATATTGCTTCAACTGCCTCGAAGCGTATGCACTAACTCTATCTCTCTGCATTAACACGCACCCTAGCCCATTCTTCGAGGCGCTGTTTTAGATGACAAACCCTTCAGTGTCAAAGGGTTGTGCCAATACTGGTGCAGTCGTCAACCTTCGCAAAGCTTTTCTCACACTCGGAGGTCCATAGGAATTTGGTCTTTTTCTGAGTCAGTCGACTCAGAGGTACTGCGATACTCAAAAACCCCTCCTCGAATTTGCGATGATAACCGACAAGGCCAAGAAAACTGCGTATCTCAGTGACATTAGTAGGTAGGAGCCATTCTTTAATCGCCTCTATCTTCTTGAGGTCAACAGAAATGCACTCCTCAGAAATCACTCGGCCTAAGAAAGTCACACTCTATAACCAGAACTCGCACTCGCTGAACTTTGCATACAACTTTTTTTTACTTCCTGAGAGTCTTCAATACCTCCCGCAAGTGTTCAATATACGTCTCCTCATCAGGTGAATACACCAAGATGTCTCAAAGCACACTACTACGAAACGATCCAACTGCTCTCTAAACACTGTGTTCATCAAATCCATAAAGGCTGCAGGTGCATTTGTTAGTCCACAGGGGCATTACAAGAAACTCTTAGTGCCCGTATCGAGTGTGGAACGACGTCTTTGCTATATCATCCGTCCTAATCCTCAATTGACGGTAGCCTGATTGGAGATAAATCTTCGCGAACACTCGGGCACCCTTCAACTGGTCAAATAGACCGTCGATCATCGGTAGTGGGTATTTATTCTGTATCGTGATCTTATTTAGCTCACGATAGTCGATACATAACCTTGTACTATCGTCCTTCTTTTTCACGAATAACACTAGTGCTCCTCAGGGAGAAACACTAGTCTTGATAAACATCCTGTCCAGTAACTCCTGCAACTGCTCCTTAAGCTCTTTTAACTCTGTTGGTGCCATCCTGTATGGTGCCTTCGAGATCGGCTCAGCTCCGGGTATGAGGTCGATCTCGAACTCTACTTCCCTACTCGGTGGTAAACCTGACAGCTCGTCAAGGAAGACATCCTTAAAATTTCGTACCACTGGAATATCCTCAATCGATGGAGTCTCAGCACTGGCATTTAGAACATACACAAGGAAACCCTCGGCTCCTTTCTTCAATGCCCGAGAGGCCTGCGCTGCAGTCATGTAGATTTTTTTCTGTTCTGGATGACTTTTTCAATTTGACATCCCCCTGGAAGATAGTCTCTCGTTTATCCAGTGTCTGCATACTGACATGTCTCTGATGGCAGTCGATAGTAGCACTATATCTTTCCATGAAATCCATGCCCAGAATGATGTCAAAATCCTGCATCTGGATCGGGATCAGGGTTGAGGAGAACTCAAGCTCATTAATCTCCAAGTGACATTTTTTTGTACTGATAGTGGGATATAAGCACCTGGTCGCTGGCGGTTTGAATACGATAAAGGATCTCAAGATGTTCTAATAGAATACTCGTGTTCTTGGCGAATCTCCTGGCAACAAACAAGTGGCTGGCACCACTATCAAATAGGACGTAGGCTGGGACTTTGCTAATTAACATCTCACCTATAACTACGTCCCCGACCCCCTCTACCTCAATGTCCGCCATAACATGCACACAAGCGTTGGTCTGCCCATTTACTTTCTATTGCATTTGACTTGATGATGGAGAGGGTGCTTGTGCTGGTGTAGGGCACTCTCTGGAATAGAGTGCTTCAGGTAGTCCTCCTTAAACTGGGTCCATGTAGGCGATGGAGTCAGCCTGCATGTCACACACTGCTACCCTTGCTCGGTATCACACTCTAAGAATGGTACAACCACATCAACCTTTAGGCCATCCGAAACTTGCATTAACCTCAACTGCTTATACACATTCTTGAGCCAGATCTCTACTCCTCTGGTCGTGTTGTACTTCTGAACATAGGTATCTGGCAGTTCTGCATCTTCTGGTAGAAAAATCGAAGTCCCCTGGGGTGGTGGTGCTGGTGATGGCTGCTGCTGCTGCTGTAGGTGAGCCATCTGTATCTGCTGCTGGGCTATCAATGTAGTCAGCGTGGCCAGAGTATTTGCAAGGACCTGAGGAATGGTCCCCCTGACCCTGCTGATCATCGATATCGTGTCCTCCGTTTCCAGCTGGCGGCTCGAGTCGTGGAGGCATTATCCGGAATTTGAGTTCATGAAACGATTACAGATTTGTCGATAATAAGTTGAAAGGTGGAACGCGGATAAATCGATAATTAGACAAGAAAAGCTCACCATTGACACACACCTCCCACAACCCCATCATAACTTAGGTCTAAAATCATCTCTTAAGTCTACTTCGTTTACTAGGGGTAAAATCATCATTTTTCAAAAGATCGTAATTTACGTCTAGTGATCTAGTTAATCCTGCGTTTCCGAGGCGGATCTGAAGCCTCGGCTCTGATACCACCTGTAGCGCCCCGCTCCCAAGCCCTAGCCTCGAGAATAGTGCACCCGCCGTATCTCGCTAAGGAGAATACAAAGCGTCGAATCAATCTCTTACTTGTCAGAAATGACGTAAAATTTTTTGCGGAAACGTAAATCATAATTTAAATTAAACTCGAATAATTGTTATTACATCACTAAATAAAAAGAAGTCTGACAATGAAACAATAAAGAAGCCTGCGAAAATCCCCAAAGATAACTAAGAACAGTCAGCTGCAGAGTCCCGCGTATCCTAGATGTAGCTATCAATCAGCCCACTCTACTATGTCCTTCCCGTCCTCAACGAAGATGCGCTCGTAGTCCTCATCCGGCTCACCTGAGAAGTAGGGGTGAGTGATAGAAATCACATAGTAGATGCTCGCCTCAAACAAATACAAGACGTACATACCGAAATGATATAGCCACATAGCGCATAGATATGATATAACCACATAGCATATAAATATAATATAAAACCACATAGCACATAAATATAAGATAATATGCATAAGATAAAGTAAATGCGGTAAGTAAAGCACTCCACATAAAAATGCGCAAGTACATGATGCATGCTCAATCAACGTGTCACACGCAACAAGAATCATGTCATGCAATATGCCCCTAGACCTATATGCAATGCATGATCCCGGGATTGACTGGATGCCTGTAGCCCGTATACTACAATCCACCCTTACCGATGCCCGTGGCCCGTACACCACGATCCACCACAACTGATGCCCATGGCCCGTACACCATGATCCACCATGACCGAGTACACATGGCCCGTACACCATGATCCACTCCACTCGAGCGTCTGAGACCCGTACATCTCAACCCACTCCAAATGCAATGCACGTGCCATGAATGCAACAACAAAGTCGCCTGGGGCCCGTACGCCCATCCTTACCAACTCCGGCACTCAATATTTAGTCGCCTGGGGCCCGTACGCCCATCCTCACCATCTCCGGCACCCAATATTTGGTTTAGTAAATTTTACAAATATTGAAAAGTTGTTATCTAGCATCCCCTTATTTTTCTTTAACTTGTATTAACTTTCTAAAATTTTCTACTAATTTTTTCTATTTTCCCCTTATTTAATTCTATTTATTACTAATTATTTTTAATTACTTGCATTTACCAAAATTCATAAATTGAGTGGAAATAATTTAATTTTAACCTTTTATATTTTTTAGAATTTATTTAGAATTTTCTAATAATTAAATATATTTTTCTGGAATTTTAAACTAATTTTAATTAATTATTTATTGTTTAATCATTTCAAAAATTAATTTCAGATTTTTTTTTAAATTTTCGGTCTGGGCCGGCCTGCTGGCCTGGTCCGGTCCGCTGGCCATCCGGTCCGGTCCGGCAGCCAGGCCGGTCCAACAACATTTTCTTTTTTTTTATTTTTTTATATTAAATTATATTTCCTTCTAACCTTCATAAAATCTTCGTTTTAACTCCGATTGACCTCAAACCAGTTGCGTTGGACTCGTTATAACGAGACGCAACTTTTAGGATTGGACACGTCAGCACGTGTCCGGACGCGCCGACAGGGGCCGCGCGTGGGCCCCACGCGCCACCCTATAAACGCGTCCGTCAGACCCGTTTTTTCGACTTTCAACTCAATCCCAACCTATTCCATGCTAGATGAACTATTCTAAGGCCAAAACGCAAATTTTAAAGAACCCTAAGTGTGAAGATATTCAACCTTTTGATTTTATTCAAGGGTGTTTCCAATCCGAATGACAACAACCATCAATTTCAATACACACGCACATACACATACAGCCATAAACAACACATCTCATGCTTTCCCATATAAAACAAGACAAAATTCATATATTAAACAAATAAAAACAATGAATCACATAAATATATCATCAAAGCATGCATGTATTATACCCGTTTGAGAGGGGAAGAGGCACCTACATTTTTGGCGGATATAATTCCTATGCGCGTTCCTCTTCTGCTTCCTAACCTCGCTGGCTACGCAAGGCTTAGAGTTGTTTTTGTTTTTTTTTTAATTAAGGGGCGGCCACGAATTTGGTTTGGAGAATTTTGATTCACTTTTTTTTCTTTTTGTGGGGAGAGTGGCGGCAGGGCTGGGAGGGTTTTGGGTTGCATTTTTTTTTTCTCTTTTTTTCTTTGTATTGCGTGTGTATATATATAGTGAGGGAGAGTTAGGGTAGATTTTAGGTTTTCCCATTTGATTTTGGTTTAGGTTTCCTAATGTAACTCTAATCACCATTTAATTTGTACTTATCTCTATTTTTATTTTATTATTATTTTTATTTAGTATTATTATCATTATTATTTTTTTGTTGGCTGTAACATCCTACCCTCCTTACAAAAAGTTTCGTCCTCGAAACTTGACGTACCTTATTCGAAAAGCTGTGGATATCTCTCGTGCATATGCTCATCAAGCTCCCAAGTCGCCTCGCACTCGGTGTGATTGGTGCACTGAACTTTAACGTAAGGGATGGACCGATGTCTCAATACCTGGTCTTTGCGATCTATGATCCTAATAGGAGTTCTGGCCGAATCCTCAACAGTAGTGCATCTAAAACATGGCTCGGATCCGGAACATATCTCCCTAGTTGAGAGACCAAGGTATCAACCCTCTCGAGCACCTCGTATGGACCAATGTAGTTAGGCTTCAGCTTACCCTTCATACCAAATCGTGTAACCCCCTTTGTAGGCGACACCCTCAAGTAAACCTTCTCACCCACAGCGAACTTTAGAAGTCGTCTCTTTGGATCTGTCCAACTCTTGCTCCTGTCTTGAGCAACCTTGAGTTTATCAGGTATCAACTTTACTTACTTTTTTTTTCTAGTCTGTTCCACCAACTTAAGATCGGTAATAGTACACTCACCAACCTCGTCCACATAAACAGGAGACATGCGCTTACGTCCATAGAGCGCCTCAAAGGTTGCCATGCCGATGGCACTAGGGTGCCTATTCTTGTAGGAGAACTCAATTAACTTGATCATACCATCTCAGTCCCCCTTCAAGTACAACGCGCAGGCTCTCAACATGTCCTCTAAAGTCTGAATGGCCCTCTCAGACTGCCCGTCTGTCTGCGGATGAAAAGCGGTACTCAATCGTAGCTCCGTCCTCAACCTTCTCTGACAAGCCGACCAGAATCGATAGGTGAACTTTGGATCACGGTCTGAGACGATACTAACTGGGACTCCATGAAGGCTAACAATATAATCAATATGTAGCGTCATCAATCTCTCCAAGTTCACATCACTAGGCACGGGTAGGAAGTGAGCAGTCTTCGTCGATCGATCAACAATCACCCAGATCATGTCATTGTTGCTTCTTGTTTTGGGAAGCCCTACAACAAAATCCATTGTCATATGCTCTCACTTCCAATCCGGTATCTCCAACGGCAACATCAAACCTCACGGCCTCTGATGCTCTGTCTTAACCTGCTGACAAACGAGGCATCTCTCAATAAACTCCGCGATGTGTCTCTTCATCCCACTCCACCAATAATATTTCTTTAAGTCATTATACATCTTCGTAGCACCTGGATGAATCGACAACTTCAAATTAGGTGCCTCCTTCAACGATTCCTTCCTCAGGTACTCATTATCGGGCACGCACAACCTACCATGGTACCAAGTACTACCATCATCATGTATCTGGAAGCCCTCGATCAGACTGGTCAATATCCTCTCTCGAATATCTCTAAGTGTCACATCATCCTTCTGTGCCTCCATAATCCGCTCAACCTAAGATGGTGCAATGATTAAGGCTGCCAGAACATTTGTAGTGGAATCAACAATGTCAAGATCAAACTCTGCCTTCTCTTTCTCAAGTGGTGTCCGTCTGGCGTGATTTGACTTTCTACTCCAGGCATCTGCAACTCGGTTTGCCTTCCCCCGGATGATAACTGATGGTCAGGTCATAGTCTTTCAGTAGCTCAAACCATCTCCTCTGACGCATATTCGACTCTTTCTGTGTGAGTAAATACGTCAAACTATTATGATCTGTGAAGAATTCGCACTGAACACCGTATAGATAATGGCGCCAAATCTTTAATGCAAACATCACCGCTGCCAGCTCCAGATCATGACTCGTGAAATTTTGTTCATATTGCTTCAACTGCCTCGAAGCGTATGCACTAACTCTATCTCTCTGCATTAACACGCACCCTAGCCCATTCTTCGAGGCGCCGTTTTAGATGACAAACCCTTCAGTGTCAAAGGGTTGTGCCAATACTGGTGCAGTCGTCAACCTCCGCAAAGCTTTTCTCACACTCGGAGGTCCATAGGAATTTGGTCTTTTTCTGAGTCAGTCGACTCAGAGGTACTGCGATACTCAAAAACCCCTCCTCGAATTTGCGATGATAACCGACAAGGCCAAGAAAACTGCGTATCTCAGTGACATTAGTAGGTAGGAGCCATTCTTTAATTGCCTCTATCTTCTTGAGGTCAACAGAAATGCACTCCTCAGAAATCACTCGGCCTAAGAAAGTCAGGCTCTATAACCAGAACTCGCACTCGCTGAACTTTGCATACAACTTTTTTTTTCTTCCTGAGAGTCTTCAATACCTCCCGCAAGTGTTCAATATACGTCTCCTTATCAGGTGAATACACCAAGATGTCTCGAAGAACACTACTACGAAACGATCCAACTGCTCTCTAAACACTGTGTTCATCAAATCCATAAAGGCCGCAGGTGCATTTGTTAGTCCACAGGGGCATTACAAGAAACTTTAGTGCCCGTATCGAGTGTGGAACGACGTCTTTGCTATATCATCCGTCCTAATCCTCAATTGACGGTAGCCTGATTGGAGATAAATCTTCGCGAACACTCTGGCACCCTTCAACTGGTCAAATAGACCGTCGATCATCGGTAGTGGGTATTTATTCTGTATCGTGATCTTATTTAGCTCATGATAGTCGATACATAACCTTGTACTATCGTCCTTCTTTTTCACGAATAACACTGGTGCTCCTCAGGGAGAAACACTAGTCTTGATAAACTTCTTGTTCAGTAACTCCTACAACTGCTCCTTAAGCTCTTTTAACTCTGTTGGTGCCATCCTGTATGGTGCCTTCGAGATCGGCTCAGCTCCGGGTATGAGGTCGATCTCGAACTCTACTTCCCTACTCGGTGGTAAACCTGACAGCTCGTCAAGGAAGACATCCTTAAAATTTCGTACCACTGGAATATCCTCAATCGATGGAGTCTCAGCACTGGCATTTAGAACATACACAAGGAAACCCTCGGCTCCTTTCTTCAATGCCCGAGAG
Source organism: Eustoma russellianum (assembly GCA_036186865.1). Taxonomy (NCBI): domain Eukaryota; kingdom Viridiplantae; phylum Streptophyta; class Magnoliopsida; order Gentianales; family Gentianaceae; genus Eustoma; species Eustoma russellianum. Next base: position 9,443,961 of record AP025048.1, on the reverse strand, counting down.
GCCTGCGCTGCAGTCATGTAGATTTTTTTCTTTTCTGGATGACTTTTTCAATTTGACATCCCCCTGGAAGATAGTCTCTCGTTTATCCAGTGTCTGCATACTGACATGTCTCTGATGGCAGTCGATAGTAGCACTATATCTTGCCATGAAATCCATGCCCAGAATGATGTCAAAATCCTGCATCTGGATCGGGATCAGGGTTGAGGAGAACTCAAGCTCATTAATCTCCAAGTGACATTTTTTTTTACTGATAGTGGGATATAAGCACCTGGTCGCTGGCGGTTTGAATACGATAAAGGATCTCAAGATGTTCTGATAGAATACTCGTGTTCTTGGTGAATCTCCTGGCAACAAACAAGTGGCTGGCACCACTATCAAATAGGACGTAGGCTGGGACTTTGCTAATTAACATCTCACCTATAACTACGTCCCCGACCCCCTCTACCTCAATGTCCGTCATAACATGCACACAAGCGTTGGTCTGCCCGTTTACTTTCTATTGCATCTGACTTGATGATGGAGAGGGTGCTTGCGCTGGTGTAGGGCACTCTCTGGAATAGAGTGCTTCAGGTACTCCTCCTTAAACTGGGTCCATGTCGGCGGTGGAGTCAGCCTGCATGTCACACACTGCTACCCTTGCTCGGTATCACACTCTAAGAATGGTACAACCACATCAACCTTTAGGCCATCCGAAACTTGCATTAACCTCAACTGCTTATACACATTCTTGAGCCAGATCTCTGCTCCTCTGGTCGTGTTGTACCCCTGAACATAAGAATCTGGCAGTTCTGCATCTTATGGTAGAAAAATCGAAGTCCCCTGGGGTGGTGGTGCTGGTGATGGCTGTTGCTGCTGCTGTAGGTAAGCCATCTGTATCTGCTGCTGGGCTATCAATGTAGTCAGTGTGGCCAGAGTATCTG
>AP025048.1:9374618-9443031 GCA_036186865.1 Eustoma russellianum | reverse complement strand
GTAGGTAAGCCATCTGTATCTGCTGCTGGGCTATCAATGTAGTCAGTGTGGCCAGAGTATCTGCAAGGACCTGAGGAATGGTCCCCTGACCCTGCTGATCATCGATATCATGTCCTCCGTTTCCAGCTGGCGGCTCGAGTCGTGGAGGCATTATCCGGAATTTGAGTTCATGAAACGATTACAGATTTGTCGATAATAAGTTGAAAGGTGGAACGCGGATAAATCGATAATTAGACAAGAAAAGCTCACAATCGGCACACACCTCCCACAACCCCATCATAACTTAGGTCTAAAATCATCTCTTAAGTCTACTTCGTTTATTAGGGGTAAAATCGTCATTTTACAAAAGATCGTAATTTTCGTCTAGTGATCTAGTTAATCCTGCGTTTCCGAGGCGGATCTGAAGCCTCGGCTCTGATACCACCTGTAGTGCCCCGCTTCCGAGCCCTAGCCTCGGGAACAGTGCACCCGCCGTATCTCGCTAAGAAGAATACAAAGCGTCGAATCAATCTCTTACTTGTCAGAAATGACGTAAAATTTTTTGCGGAAACGTAAATCATAATTTAAATTAAACTCGAATAATTGTTATTACATCACTAAATAAAAAGAAGTCTGACAATGAAACAATAAAGAAGCCTGCGAAAATCCCCAAAGATAACTAAGAACAGTCAGCTGCAGAGTCCCATCGTATCCTAGATGTAGCTATCAATCAGTCCACTCTACTATGTCCTTCCCGTCCTCAACGAAGATGCGCTCGTGGTCCTCATCCGGCTCACATGGGAAGTAGGGGTGAGTGACAGAAATCACCCAGTAGATGCCCTCCTCAAACAAATACAAGACGTACATACCGAAATGATATAGCCACATAGCACATAGATATGATATAACCACATAGCATATAAATATAATATAAAACCACATAGCACATAAATATAAGATAATATGCATAAGATAAAGTAAATGCGGTAAGTAAAGCACTCCACATAAAAATGCGCAAGTACGTGATGCATGCTCAATCAACGTGTCACACGCAACAAGAATCATGTCATGCAATATGCCCCTAGACCTATATGCAATGCATGATCCCGGGATCGACTGGATGCATGTAGCCCATACACTACAATCCACCCTTACCGATGCCCGTGGTCCGTACACCACGATCCACCATAACCGATGCCCATGGCCCGTACACCATGATCCACCATGACCGAGTACACATGGCCCGTATAACATGATCCACTCCACTCGAGTGTCTGAGACCCGTACATCTCAACCCACTCCAAATGCAATGCACGTGCCATGAATGCAACAACAAAGTCGCTTGGGGCCCGTACGCCCATCCTCACCAACTCCGGCACTCAATATTTAGTCGCCTGGGGCCCGTACGCCCATCCTCACCATCTCCGGCACTCAATATTTGGTTTAGTAAATTTTACGAATATTGAAAAGTTGTTATCTAGCATCCCCTTATTTTTTTAACTTGTATTAATTTTCTAAAATTTTCTACTAATTTTCCCTATTTTACCCTTATTTAATTCTATTTATTACTAATTATTTTAATTACTTGCATTTACCAAAATTCATAAATTGAGTGGAAATAATTTAATTTTAACCTTTTATATTTTCTGGAATTTATTTAGAATTTTCTAATAATTAAATATATTTTTCTGGAATTTTAAACTAATTTTAATTAATTATTTATTGTTTAATCATTTCAAAAATTAATTTCAGATTTTTTTTAAAATTTTTGGTCTGGGCCGGCCTGCTGGCCTGGTCCGGTCCGCTGACCATCCGGTCCGGTCCGGCAGCCAGGCCGGTCCAACAACATTTTCTTTTTTTTTTATTTTTTTATATTAAATTATATTTCCTTCTAACCTTCATAAAATCTTCGTTTTAACTCCGATTGACCTCAAAACAGTTGCGTTGTACTCGTTATAACGAGACGCAACTTTTAGGAGTGGACACGTCAGCACGTGTCCGGACGCGCCGACAGGGGCCGCGCGTGGGCCCCACGCGCCACCCTATAAACGCGTCCGTCAGACCCGTTTTTTTGACTTTCAACTCAATCCCAACCTATTCCATGCTAGATGAACTATTCTAAGGCCAAAACGCAAATTTTAAAGAACCCTAAGTGTGAAGATATTCAACCTTTTGATTTTATTCAAGGGTGTTTCCAATCCGAATGACAACAACCATCAATTTCAATACACACGCACATACACATACAGCCACAAACAACACATCTCATGCTTTCCCATATAAAACAAGACAAAATTCACATATTAAACAAATAAAAACAATGAATCACATAAATATATCATCAAAGCATGCATGTATTATACCCGTTTGAGGGGGGAAGAGGCACCTACCTTTTTGGCGGATATAATTCCTATGCGTGTTCCTCTTCTGCTTCCTAACCTCGCTGGCTACGCAAGGCTTAGAGTTGTTTTTGTTTTTTTTTTTTGAGTTAAGGGGCGGCCACGAATTTGGTTTGAAGAATTTTGATTCACCTTTTTTTTCTTTTTGTGGGGAGAGTGGCAGCAGGGCTGGGAGGGTTTTGGGTTGAATTTTTTTTTTCTCTCTTTTTCTTTGTATTGCGTGTGTGTATATATAGTGAGGGAGAGTTAGGGTAGATTTTAGGTTTTCCCATTTGATTTTGGTTTAGGTTTCCTAATGTAACTCTAATCACCATTTAGTTTGTACTTATCTCTATTTTTATTTTATTATTATTTTTATTTAGTATTATTATCATTATTATTATTTTTTGTTGGCTATAACACTAGCTCTCCAAGCTGAGAGTTTATCTTTAACCTTATCAATATTAATGAAACCATATGTATTTTTATTGATCTTACTGTGGATTAGCGACATGCGTAAGTATTATTGATCTTACCTTACCAAGACCCTTTCAATACATAAGGGCAGATCCCAAAACTGATGCTTTAGTAAGAGATTCATGAAAGAAACGGGAAAAAAATTAACGTAAAAAAGTAGTATATGGTACGTAGAAGATGAATAGTTACCTTAAAAATTAGAGTTTGGATCCCTTTACCACAGTTCCCTCACACCTCTCCCCACCGCACGACAAGTGGCAGTAGAGAATGGTAAGGTTAGATGACAGATGAGCGATTTTGACGTCATTCTCGGGATGGATTGGTTGACCAAATATCACGCCAACATTGACTTCCGCCAGAAGCAGGTGACCGTAAAGGATCCCAACATGAAAGAGATTACCTTCCAGAGAAATTTTAAACTGGAGAAAGTACCCAAGCAGGTATATCTGATGGCAACCCAGGCGTACAAGGCATTGAAGAAAGGGGTCAGGGTGCTTGCGTATGCAGTGGATGATGAATAGGAGATACCATCGATCAATAAGATACTGGTGGTTAATGAATACATGGACGTGTTTCCAGACAGCTGTCAAGTATGCCACCGAGTCGAGAAGTTGAGCTCAAAATAAACCTAATATCTGGTGCAGAACCGATTTCGAAGACACCCTATCGGATGGCCCCAGCGGAGCTGAAGAAATTGAAAGAGCAGTTGCAGGAGTTATTGGATCAGAAGTTCATCCGACCCAGTGTCTCACCATAGGGAGCTCCGATGTTGTTCGTAAAGAAGAAGGACGGAAGATTGAGACTCTGTATTGATTACCGAGAACTCAATAAAATCACCATAAAGAATAAGTATCCGCTACCCAGAATAGAAGACTTGTTTGATCAGTTGAAGGTAACACTTAAAGTTTTGATGCAAAGTATCCCAACTTCGTCTAAGTCTTACCCAATTGTAATTGTACAGGGAGCAAAGGTTTTCTCTAAAATTGACCTACGATCAGGATACCACCAACTGAGAATTTGAGTGGAGGACGTAGCAGAGACAGCCTTTTGTACCAGATATAGACATTACGAGTTTCTAGTGATACCGTTTGGACTGACCAACGCCCCAGCTGCATTCATAGACTTGATGAACACAGTATTCAGGGAGCAGCTGAACAGATTCGTGGTGGTATTTATCGACGACATTCTGATATACTCACCAGATGAGGAGTCACACGTTGAACATCTGAGGATAGTCCTAGAGATTCTGAGACAGAGGAAATTGTATGTCAAATTCAGCAAGTGCGAATTTTGGCTAAATAGCGTGACTTTCTTGAGTCACGTAGTATCAGAGGACGGAATTTTAGTGGATGCACAGAAGATAGAAGCAATCAATGACTAGCCCAAGCCAACAAATGTGACAGAGGTGAGAAGTTTCTCGATCTAGCAGGATATTATCGGAAGTTCGTTGAGGGCTTTTCTATTATTGCAGTACCACTAAGCAGGCTGACTCAGAAGAAAATAAAATTTGAATGGACCGCAGAATGTGAGGAGAGTTTTGCCGAGTTAAAGAGGAGACTGACCACGGCCCCTGTATTAGCACAGTCCTCTAGCTCCGAAGGATTTGTTATATATAGCGACGTGTCCAAGAATGGAGTAGGTACATGTATTTGATTTCGTAATTATGATTTCATATGCATGTCAACTGTGGTCTAACTTCTCTGTTGCAGGATGTGTCTTTATGCAAGGAGGCACGGTAATTGCATACGCCTCGAGACAGCTGAAGTCGTATGAACAGAACTATCCCACGTATGACTTGGAATTGGCAGCGGTGGTCTTCGCACTTAAGATTTGGCGACATTATCTGTACGAAGAAAAGTGCGAAGTATTTACGGATTACAAGAGTCTGAAGTATCTTTTCACTCAAAAGGAGTTAAATATGAGGCAGAGAAGGTGCTTGGAGTTTATAAAAGACTATGACTTGACAATCAGCTATCATCTGGGAAAGGCAAACAGAGTAGTAGATGCGTTGAGCCAGAAGTCAAGTCATGCCAAGCAGACGTCGTTAAAGAAGGAAATTAAAGAGTTTGGTTTGGACATTGTAGACTCTACGGCGAATGTCCTTGCGACATTGGTTATTATGCCGACTCTGATTGAGCGAGTTAAGAAGGCTCAGAAAGAAGATGTCACACTTAGCGATATCCGTGAGAGGTGGATGATTGAGCAAGTTGACGGATTCCAAGTCCGCGACAATGAAAGCTTGTGGTATCAGGGGAGACTGTGCGTGTCGGATGTTGAGGAGCTTAGAAAGGAGATACTGAGAGAGTCGCACAGCTCGAAGATGTCGATCCATCTAGGCGCCATGAAGATGTACAACGATCTGAGAAGGCATTATTGGTGGAGCGGTATAAAGAGACATATTGCTGAGTATGTTGCAAGATGTCTTGTCTGTCAGCAGGTGAAGGCAGAACATTAGAGACCCGGGGGCCTAATGTTGTCGTTAGAGATATCAGAGTAGAAATGAGAGCACATCACGGTGGACTTTGTTTCAGGGCTCCCAAGACGAGGAACGACAACGACATAATCTGGGTGATTGTTGACCGATTGACGAAGTATGCGCACTTTCTGCCAGTATCCAATGAGGTGACCATGGAGAAGCTAGTGACAATGTATATTGATAATATTGTAAGCCTCCATGGTGTACCAATAAGTATCGTTTCCGATCGTGACCCGAGATTTACCTCCAGATTTTGAACTACCTACCAAAGGGTCATGGGGACTAATCTGAGATTGAGTACAACATTTCATCTCCGGACAGACGGTCAGTCAGAGAGTACAATTTAGACCCTGGAAGATATGTTGAGAGCATGTGCACTGGACTTCAAGGGGAACTAAGATAATATGGTGAAGTTGATTGAGTTCTCCTACAACAATAGTCATCATAGCGCCATCGGCATGGGACCATTTGAGGCTATTTATGGACGTAAGTGTAGGTCCTCTGTATAGTGGGATGAAGACGGCGAGCAAGCTATCACAGGACCAGAGTTAATTGAGCAAACGCGAGAGAAAATAAAGATTATTCGGGATCGATTCAAGGTTGCACAGGACCGGAGTAAGAGCTGGGTGGACTCCAAGAGTCGAGCTCTAGAGTTCGTAGTTTGAGAAAAGTTTGCCTAAAGGTGTCACCAATGAAGAGCGTAATGAGATTTGGAGAGAAAGATAAGCTGAGTCCTCGTTGCATCAGTCCCTATGAGGTACTCGAGAAGATTATGACATTAGCCTATCGATTAGCGCTACCTCCAGTATTGTCCCAAGTGCACAATGTTTTTCATGTATCCCAGTTGAGGCACTACATATCTGACCCAAGTTATGTATTAGAAGCTCGACCATTGAAGGTGAGGACTGATGCAACTTACGAGGAGACTCCGATACGCATCATAGATCAGAAGGACCAAGTTTTAAGGATGCGCGTTATTTCATATGTCAAAATTTAGTGGTCGAATCACACCGAACGAGAAGCGACTTGGGAGCTCGAGGATGAGGTGCAGAAGAAATATCCACACCTATTCAACTAAGGTACGTAAGTTTCGAGGAGTAAACTTTTTGTAAGAAGTGAGGAGTGTTAGATTCTATTTTTTTTAATTCAAAAGAAGACGAATTTAAGTAGTTAAATATGAATAAATACTTATCCTAAAAGGTTAAGATGGAAGGGCTAAATTGATTGGAAGCCATTAAGCTTCATTCATTAGGAAGTTTTCTAAACATAACAACCCTTCTTATATATATACATATGTAGTAACTAAAAAAACCAAAAAAAAAAAAAGAAAAACTTAGAATTCTACCCGCCACCCCCAGCCCCAAACAAAAGGAGTAGAACGGCAGCCTATTTCCTTCAAAATTGTAGCATTTAGCCAGCAACAACTTAGGAGAAGGAAGAAAAATATGCGAATACAACCCCACCCGAAACCACGTACGGTATAGTGTATATGAGTTGAGGTAAGTATCCATCCCCTCTACTTAGAATTTCTATCACTAATTTTATGAAGTTTATATTTGTTTCTTGAATGAATTGTTGATTGAACGCTTGTGGGTTGATAGGCATATGAATGTGTATATGGTGTGTTATACGTGTATAAATATATAGTTGATATTGTGAATTTCGGGTTTAGACATTTGCAAGATGCAGGTATCGGAAAGAAAAAATGTGTGTAAGAAAAAAATCAAATTTTACAGTCACCCGGAAACTTTTCATGTTTATATATTTATATATATTTGGAGTATGATTCTCAGAATTACAAGTAAATATGTTTGTAGTCTCTGGAGGGGAAAAAAATTATATGTGGGTGTATAAAGCTTTGGCCACAGAGGTGTATACATGTACATAAGCATAATACCTTAGAATGATATATATACTTAGGTATGTAAAAGTAAAATAAAAATAAACATACCGATTCTATAATTTTATATCCACGTGAATTTACTGTTTCGGAGTGTTATGCTAATTAATCATAGAAATCTCGTTTCGGAAGTTTTACAGTCATTCACATGGTTGCTGTAAGAAGGAAAAAAAATTTATGCAGGCGAAAGTATTTACTGGTGGACTTTGGTACTACACACATATATATTACTACACTGTTTTTTTTTTTTTTTCTCTTCTTCTCTTTGAATTATATATATATATATATATATATATATATATATATATATATATTGTTTTTTCTGAAAGTTTACATTTATGTGTTCATATATTATTGTTGGGTTTTGTGTGTGTGTGTATATATATATGTGTATATATATATATGTATATATATATATGTATATATATATATATATATGTATGTATATAAATGTTGCCACCAGGGCTTGACTACAACTAATGATACAACCGGTTTAAATTTCCGTAACCATTATCATATACATGTAAGTTCTGTTCTTCTAGAAATTTGGCATTTTAAATTTATTGATTCTCTGTTCATTAAATATCGGTACACCTCTTAATGTCTTGCAATTTTCAGATTTAGTATAAAATTTATGTAAATAAACTGTTTTATGGTATCTCGGATATATATACATACATAAATATATATATAAATGTGTGTATGTGTGTATGTATATGGCATGTTTTCGGATTCACGAATATATGTAGATATAGGAATTATTTTCGGATATGAGTTATATATTTGTAGTATTTTCGGACTTAGAGAAAAAAATAGAGTATCATATTAAGCGATCGAATAATTGTGGTGAAATAATAGGAGTAATGCAACGAGAAGGAATATGAGAGTTATTGCATCGCATTCATGACATGGCACCTGTATTGCATGGCATATCATGTTTAGAGGGGAATGAATGTCGGATTATGATGTGTTGTGGATACATGTCACAGGCATCCAGATGATGTACTGTGGATATAGGCCACGGGTATCCAGATGATGTAGTACGGATATAAGCCGCAGGCATCCAGATGATGTACTAGGGATATAGGCCTCATGCACTCATTTAGGACCTGGTTCATGCATAGCATATCATGTTTTGAGAAATGTGCATATCACATAGTGTGGTTTGACGTTGTTGCGTGTGTCATGATTTTCAAATGAGCATGCATCACGAGAGCATGAATGGAGATGTTTGGCTTGTCGATTTACTTGGATTGTGTGATGTTTTATTGCTTAAGTTTCTCTTAGGAGATATTAACTATTTATGAGCAGATACCGTGTATGTTTTTTTTACTATTATTGTATATTTGTTTATTTTATTCCCGTGTTCCTTTTGCATATGTTTTTGGGTTCTAAATATTGACGGGTATTTACTGAGTGACGCTCAATCACTCACCTCTTTTATTATCCCTCCCGCAGACAAGCCGAAGTATTACTTGATGTTTATTAAGGACGGGGATGAGGTTTCACATCGGGAGATTTAGGCAGCTGCAGGATCATTGATATTCCTAAGGTGACTTGAGGATTCAGCTTGAGATTATTTATGCTTGAGACTTATCGATTCGATTTGACGTTGGCTGGGGTCTCGTCAATCCCATACTTTATTTATTTTGGTCATGGGATTTGTTTTAATTAATAAGTTTTGAATTTTATGTTGTTTATGCGTATTGATTTCTGCGTCAATAGATGACGCGAAAGAAATTTATTTCGACGCCTAGTAGTTCTTGTAGTAGACTACGGCAAGTGCACCGTTTCTGATGCTAGGGTTCGGGATCCGATGCTATAGCCTCACCACCCCCTGCTGCCACATGCCGTACGGTGGAGAGAGGGGTAAAGGAATTGTAGCTGAGGTGATCTTGTCTCTAAAAACAAATTATACTTCAAGATGACCTTATATAGACAATGCTACTGATCTATGATTCCTATATTTATGAGGGTTGACCAAATGGTCATAGTCATTCGGGGTTTAAACATGAACTTTGATCCTCCAATTTTCAGATGATCTGTTATGTGTTTCGATCTTTGATTTTACTGATAATTGTCCAATGCATATTGTTAGTACTTCTCTAGGCCTTCAATTCTTAGGAGGCAACTTTGATTACCCAAGATCCGACTTTTACAATTTCACCCCCAGACTTTCCTATTAGGTTGGAGAATAGTCTTGATGATGCAATTTGTTAGCCGAGCTTTAGCAAGCACAAAATCAGATCGCCATAAATTTTTGAACTCGCGACTCAAATTCGATCCTACAAAGCTCTTAAAATCTAAACCTAAACTCGGTCTAGAAAGTTTTCAGCCGAGTTTGGGACCATCCAAGTTTACATTAACACTTATACTAACTTATATATTAAGAGCAAACTAAGAGACAAAAGACCAGATGTTCACAAAATTTCAAACCTTAAAGATACTAATTTGGTTAACTACAAGTCTAGAGCAAACTTAAGTTGTCATGCGGATTCATGACTTTCACACACAAAAAATTTATAACCCTAACTACCAAAATCTGAAATAGAAACTTGTGTCAAGTGAAATCAAAGATCCTAATATGTTTAATTTTCATTCCAGCGAAAAATAGAGAAGGATTTTGAACATAAAATATTGAAGATGAAGATGGATTTGCTGTTCTTTGTGGTATCGACTTCATGGAGACGACTTTCACGTTCAGTGAAAAGGGACAAGAGAAAATAATATCGATTTACATTAAGAATTATTTTGTCAAATAACTCAATTTATATAATATTATATGATATACATGTATACATATAATAAAAATAATTAAGAAACATTGGGCCGGGCTAAATGGCCTGAGTCTTACCAATCCCAAGCTCGCTCATTGTTTGTTCGAGTCCTGAATTTCGGCCCAAGTTTTTTCGGCTTACAGTATAGTAAAGATGCGTCCTTTATTTTTCGGGCTAAACAGGCCAGGTTCTGAGTCTGGCTCAATCCATTTGACAGCCCTAAATATAAAGGTTCAAAATGATTCAAGGCTGTGAAAAGTTCACTTTTTTTGGAATTTGCTTTGTGACCAAAACCTCAACCGATGTCCGCCTTTACATTCATACTTACATGAATATCTTGCACATAAAAAAGACAAATGTATATAATATTTTTAAACAGATATAAGAAATAAGCAAGCCGATTCATGAACTTACAAGTTGAATTTAAGGAGGCTCGCATTCGCCTCATTCGAGTAATATTAAGTCATATTCTATTTTAAACTGACATGAAAACTTGAATTGAACCTTAAAACTTCTACGTATGGGACTTTTCCCAGGGTAGGAAGCATGCTTTATTTATTTGCTGGTCGTAATTGTTGATGTTTTAGCTGGATGTTATCTATACTTTACAGAATTCAAACATATACTACATCTCCTTCACTTCTCTAGATTCTGCATCTAATTCTTCTTTCTACTATTTCTCTAGCCTTTTCCATTATGCCTATATATGTTCGTATTAGTTGGTCCGTGATATGTGGAGATCTCTTATAATGTCAATCACCAAGGGATATATAGCATTTCCTCTTTACATGGTATTTTCAAATTGAGTCAGTAATTAGTGCTTTTGTTATTAAAAAAAGAATTAGTGCTTTTCAAATTGAAGCATTAATTGATCTTACTTTCTAGAAAACCAACATCAAACATCTAGTGAATTGAACTTATATCCAAGTAAGCAATATGTGATCTGAGGAGGTGAAAGAGTTTGAAGAAAAGTAGAGTTTTGAAGAAAAGTATATTTCATTCCACACTTTCGTACATGGCTTTACAAAGGTATATGTAAGCTACCCTATTCTCAAGTATTTTACTGTAAGTAAAATATTACAAGGATAAGAGATACAACAAAGAATATTAACAACCATTTGTTAGGATGGGAAGTTAACTATTTAAATCTAGGATAGACTAGACTTTGGTTGACAACCAAATTGGTTGCCAACCGAAATGTACTCGGCAGCCAGCTAGAGCCGTGTAACTCACTGCTCTTTTTCCTTAACACGCCCCCGCAAGATGGCGGTTCCGTCGGAGACGCCAATCTTGGACCGTAGAGAAGTAAACCGATCCTTCGGAAGTGGTTTTGTAAGGGCATCAGCTAGTTGGTTGGAGGTTGGGACATGCGAAACCATAAGATCTCCGGAGGCAACTTTCTCACGAACAAAGTGATAATCAAGAGCAATGTGCTTCATGCGACTATGGAAAACCGGATTAGCACACAAGTACGTAGCACTCAAATTGTCGCAGTAAATGGTTGGGGACTTAATAAGTGGCACGCCGAGTTCATGGAGAAGGTGCGTGACCCACGTGACGTCAGCTGCAGCGGAGGCTACGGAGCGATACTCGGCTTCAGTCGACGATCAAGCAACGGTACGTTGCTTTTTGGAACACCAAGAAACGGGGTTGTTCCCAAGGAAAATAATAAAAGCAGTGGTAGAGCGATAGGAGTCATAATCACCTGCCCAGTCGGCATCAGAAAACACCCGAAGGTGGAACGGTTGATGATGGCGTAGGACGATACCGTGGTTGATAGTATGCTTAAGATAGCGGAGAACACGCTTTGCCGCAGTCCAATGAGTTTGCGATGGAGCATGCATGAACTGAGCAAGTTTATTGACTGCAAAAGCAATATCTGGTCTGGTGAGCTGAAGATACTGAAGAGCACCAATGAGACTTCAATATTGAGTGGCATCGGTTGAAGGTGTGCCGTCATTAAGAACCAAGCGTGCGCTAGAGGACATAGGTGTAGCAACATCTTTCACGCCTGCTAAATGAAACTTATCAAGTAGATCACGAATATATTTATGCTGAGATAAATAGAGTCCATCAGTAGTGAAAACAGCCTCAACACCCAAAAAATAATTAAGCGAACCAAGATCCTTAAGAGAACCGTGCACCTAAAGACTGAACAAAATCCCGAATAGCCGACGAACTATTGCCTGTGACAAGTAAGTCATCAACATATACAAGAAAAAAGATGACAGTGGCGTTGTATCGATAGATAAATAGGGATGTATCAGGCTTGGAGTTAGAAAAACCATAATGTAAAAGATACGCCTTCAACTCATTGTACCACGCACGAGGAGCTTGCTTAAGACCATATAAAGACCGTTTTAAATGACACACATGCGATGGGTTGGCCGAATCTACAAACCCTGGAGGCTGGGACATATAAACGTTTTCCACTAAGTGACCATTCAAAAAGGCATTATTAACATCAAGATGCGAAATAGACCACCCATAGAAGAGTGCAACGGATAAGACAACGCGGACTGTAGTGGGCTTAACGACCGGACTGAACGTGTCATTATAATCAATACCAGGGCGTTGGTGAAAACCCTTCGCAACCAACCGAGCTTTATAACGAGCAACAGACCCATCGGGGTTACGTTTGATACGAAATACCCATTTACACCCGACAACTGTATGATCCTGTGGAGGAGGAACAAGAACCCAAGTATCATTGCGACGAAGAGCAGCAAGCTCGTCATCCATCGCAGCACACCATTTGGGATCACGAAGGGCTTGCTTGACGGTAGTGGGTTCAGGAGAGGGAGGAATAGGGTGTTTGGTTGTGTGATGTAGGGTAACGTAGTCAGGGAATTTTTTTGGGCAGAAAATTTGATTACGGGCTCGAGTGATGATTGTACGACCAGGGGGAGACGGGGAAGAAGGGGTTGGGGCGGGCAGGGAGATGTTGGGTTGGGACGCATCATGCGAAGATTCGGAACTGGATGACGGGGAGGGCATAGGTGAAGGAGTTGGGACAGCCGAAGTTACTGGAGAGGGGGGTGATGCATCCAAAGAAAGAGGAGAAGTGGAAACATACCTGGGGGCCGCAGGCGGGGGAGGGGTGTGACGCATGGGAGCTGGGGCCGAAAGTTCAGCAGGGGGAATGAAGCCACTAGTGCAGGAGACATGCACCATTCGGATGAGGCAGCCAGCGGCACCGTAGGGAGCGTGGAGTCTGCAAAAGGGAAGGTATGTTCGACAAAGTTAACATGCCGAGAGAGATATAGCCAGTTGGAACTGATGTCAAGACATTTATACGCGTGATGAGTATTAGAGTAACCGACAAACACACAGGGTTTGGAGCGAGGCGCAAGCTTGTGGTCAGAGTAGGGTCGCAACCACGGATAGCAAAGACACCCAAACGCACGTAAGGTTTGATAATTAGGAGGTTTGGAAAAGAGGGATTCGTAGGGAGTCTTGTTGGAGAGAACAGGAGTGGGTAACCGATTGATGAGATAAACAGCAGTGAGAAATGCGTACGACCAATATTTAGTAGGCAGTTTGGAGAAATGAAGAAGAGCCAACCCGGTCTCAACAACATGACGGTGTTTACGTTCAGCAGAACCGACGTGTTCGGGAGTGTAAGGTGGGGAGATTAGATGTTGAATTCCAGCAGATTCAAAAAACCCTTTGAGACTTTTGTATTCAGTACCCCCATCAGTATACAGAGTAACAATAGAACGACGAAAAAACTTTTCAACCATGCGCTTGTACTGCGGAAAGATGGTAGAAACATTACTTTTGTGAGACATGGGAAACAACCACACATACTTAGTACAGTAATCAATAAATAAAACGTAGTATCGAAAATCATCAACAGACTCAACTGGGGAGGGACCCCAGACATCAGAATATATTAGATCTAGCGGGCCTCGACTGCTTACAGAAGTTTGACGAAAAGGAAGTTTATGACTTTTATTTCTTAGACACGACTCACAAAAAAACTTGCTAACAGCAGAGCTAGACGACAAAGAAACGTCTTTATTTTGACTCAACCACTGAAACACACGAGCGGAAGGATGACCAATACGGTGATGCCAAGTAGCCACATCAGTCTTAGTGCTGGCAAGAACGATCTTGGAGGAGGAAGGGTTCGGCTGCCTTGGAGGTAACACAGAGGACCGCATATCCCATTCGTACACATCACCCTTGGTCCGCCCGTGAGCAAGCTGCGCCCCCGTTTTGAGATCCTTCACAACAAACGAAAAAGGAAAGAATTCAATAGATGTGTTGTTGTGCTGACAAAATTTGGAAACAGAAATTAAATTTTTAGTGAGAAGAGGCACATGTAAGACATTCGATAAAACAAACGGTTTAGAAGGGGAAGGAAGGATAGAAGAACCAGTGTTGGTGATGGTGAGTTACACGTAATGTTGGTGAGTTTCTCCTTAAGATTCAT
Source organism: Eustoma russellianum (assembly GCA_036186865.1). Classification (NCBI taxonomy): domain Eukaryota; kingdom Viridiplantae; phylum Streptophyta; class Magnoliopsida; order Gentianales; family Gentianaceae; genus Eustoma; species Eustoma russellianum. Next base: position 9,428,606 of record AP025048.1, on the reverse strand, counting down.
TATGCGGGAACGAGATGTGTTCGCATATAACTTATGAAGCCTGGTCCAGGCCTCACGTGATGTAGTAGACGTGGCAATAAGGGGTACCACAGTCTCAGCGACAGATGCCAGAATAGCGTGAAGGAGCATCTTATCTTGACGTACCCAGATAGCATAATCTGGATTTGACTGTGTTGTGCCCTTTTTATCCGTTGTGTGCTTAGAACGACACGACACTTTTCCATCAAGAAAACCCATGAGATCATAACCATATAACAAGGCATCAAACTGTGCCTTCCAAGAGGGAAAGTTATTTTTGTTCAATTTGAGAGGAAGCTGAGCTGCGACGTTGATAGCAATGACTCCATCAAGGGCGCCATGCTTAGTGGATGTGGACTCGGCCATGTGAGCAACCGAAACAGGTGAAGAATAACAATAAACTCGTTGGAGTCGTTTATTGCTCTGATATCATGAAAAAGTTTGAAGAAAAGTAGAGTTTTGAAGAAAAGTATATTTCATTTCACACTTTCGTACATGGCTTTACAAAGGTATATGTAAGCTACCCTATTCTCAAGTATTTTACTGTAAGTAAAATATTACAAGGATAAGAGATACAACAAAGAATATTAACAACCATTTGTTAGGATGGGAAGTTAACTATTTAAATCTAGGATAGACTAGACTTTGGTTGACAACCAAATTGGTTGCCAACCGAAATGTACTCGGCAGCCAGCTAGAGCCGTGTAACTCACTGCTCTTTTTCCTTAAAAGGAGGCCTCATATGAGGCAAAATATGAAGTCTCCAATCATGCGACGCCATATGTACAAAAGGGTCTTTTTTAAAAAGGAAAAAGAAAAAAGTAAACAGCAGGCCCTTTTATATACATGGCGTCGCGTGATTGGAGGCCTCATATTTTGCCTCATATGATGCCTCCTCTTATCTCATCCAATGAACCGAATAGGTGTAACTCGTTAACAGCCCACCACCACATCACATGGTGGTTGAAACATGAGTTATTCAATGCAATTTGTTAGAAAAGGGAAACACACCAAACTGAAAAAGGACATAAATGCTATAGAGCAAGACCAAGAAAAAGTCGAAAGCCAGCCACTGAATTTTTCTAACTCATAGAGCTGTCCAGTCTATAAATCAAGAGCAAAAAGCTCTCTGGGGTCCTCATATTTACAGTTCCAAAAAACTCGTTATACAAATCAGGAGTCTAACGGTCTCTTAGATTGAGTGAGATCTTACGCAGTGACCTACACAAGGTGTCCTCCCACAAACCAGACCTTCGGCCTAGCACCAGAGGAACACTCACACATCGTGTCCCTGAAATCAAACTCTTGACCTCTTAAAATAAATCTCAACTCGTGTATCAACTGGACTATGCCCTGGAACGTATATAAATCAACCTCATATCCCCAATGCTAGACTCAATCCACAAGGCCACAACTGCTCAATATCTGTGAACTACCCTTTTCTCTCACCTCCTCTTAACGAAAACTTCCTACCAAAACAATGGTATGCTTCTGCTTTCTAGTTGATCAAACCAAAAAAGTGAGGAGAACCAAACCGGCTGCCGGAATCTGCTCCCGGTGCGGTGGAGGAGCTCACGTAGCCGACATGAAGACATCCACAAGGTTCTGCCACGTGCCCTTTTACTGGACGTCTTGGAGAGCCATCATTTGTACATTTTGTGGTGCCATTCTCAAATCCTACAGATGAACAGCAACTGCACCCCATGATTCTTTCATCGGTTTCTTGACCAATTTATGCTACTCCAAATTTAATAACCGGATACTGTACCCGAGTCTTGATTAATCTATGCTGATGCAATTGAAGTTGGTTAATAGTGTTCTTAGAGATATTAAACTTTGAGTTCGTCTAGTTTCTGACATGGTTTCCTATCTAGTATTATCAGCAAGATACGAGAAATTTGAATCTGGTTGGCTTTTTTTCTAGGAACGTGTTGTGTAAAGTTTAACGATGTTCTATCATCGTAGTATGTTCATTTGATTCGATGAATTAAATATTTTGATGAGTATGCATTTTCTTCCTCTATGTAGTCTGTACGACTTTAAAAATTAGCTAGCAGTAAAATATCTTCTATTTCATAATTGACTTGCTAAAATTGTTAACCGGGTTTTCAGGAAAAAAGCCCAAAAATAATATAGTAAGAAAGATATACTTTTGATATAAATTGAAAAAAATTCTTATACAACAAGTACTTTTTTTTTTCTTCCAAAAAGCCACATGAGGCATTTTTAACAAAGAGGTCTCATGACGAAAATGAGACGTAACGACAAAACGGCCGCACCTAAAACATTGATGTCAAAACGGACGCATTTAGTGGTGGCTACCTCCTAACTCTGATTAGGGAGGAGAACAAAGAAAAGCCAGTTGGGTTTAGTGAGGGTATCTTCTAGTTGCAGGAAAATGCATATGGCTGGTGTAAAGACTTCGCTGCTACTGCGGTGGTTGTCTTAAGAAAACGGATGCTAGGTTTAGGAGAGAGATTTTGGTGTTGGATGAGGGGTGGAGTGGCAGCGGTGAGTTGTTGTTATAAGAATTTGATGGTGGTGCACGGAGATGAGAGTAGAGGAAGAAGGGAGAGGAGGGCGTCGATCTTTCACTGAGTTAGGAGCTGGAGTTGTGATGTGCGATTTAAATCAAATAATTCGTAACATGATTATATTGAAAATAAAATTATTATATCGAACTTATTAAGTCATACGATTTAAATCAAATTGTTCTAAATATGATTATAATGAAAATTAAATTTTATGATTACAATCTATTTCAGAATGCATTCTGCATATTCAATTGTGGAAAGTAAATGTATTTACTGAAGTCTACCAATCGAACATTATTTTCAACTGTTGAAAGTCAATGTATTTAATGAATTCACTCTCTTGGATTTAATTTAATAAAATCATGAATAGGACCGTTTAATCGAATTCATGGACAAATTAACAAAACGCGGAAAATATACTTTGCTCCATTGTTGTTGTTAATCTGAACACGTGCGCTGCAATTGATCCGGCTGATGAAGAATCTGGCGTGATCCAAGGATTCACGACCTCCCACCAATTGCTGATATACCCTTTGAACGGATATACCCTTTGAACGGAATCAATAATTCACTGCTTTACCAGGCTAGGCAATGTGGGCTTTATAGAACAAGGTTGGCACACCCTTCCACTTTTCCCTCGCCGTTTCCTTTTTGATGCTATATGAGGAGGTGAATGCCTCCTCCTTTATATAGAGGGAGAAAAAGAAATACTGATTGGCATATTTCTTAATAGATAGAGATTCATTTATCTCAGATACCTGGAATATACTTGATGCTAACATCAAGTTTATCTTTATCCATTATCCAATAGGAATTCTGAAGGGCATATTCCTTTATGGATAGAGATTTCATTATTCCAGAAACCTAGGATATACTTGACATCTCTATCCATTATCAAATATTATTTAATACTTTAATCATAAACATTATTTAATATTATTTAATATTTAATTATTGTACCAACAATTATCTACTAGTCACACGTGGGTTGTCGCCCGTCGTAACTTTATGGTCGTTACACTTTGACCCCATCCATCGCGGTCTCTGACCATATGACTGTCTACATATTCGGGGTTTCCATTTAGACCACACTATACATCCACGAACATACCTGATGATCACTTAACGTGTGGATGTTTTACGTAATAATTAGTATTATTACGTGACATATGTGACATATAATATTATCATACATAATGTCTACCTTATGATCAATTCGTATAAACTTTATCAACGTGTTGCGCATTACACGTATCTCGAATTAATCCCAACACACTCATCTTTGTGTCTACCAATCAAATTTTTACTATCTTAAGACATGAAATAATAATGTAACGAAGAAGATATACTTTACTTGAGCACTTGTCTAGCTGGTCTGCCACGACGAGTCTCCATATAAAGTTTCATGCTACGATGGTGATTATTTTCCGTAAATTGCATCAAACAAATAAATCTCTGCATATACAATCGACTGTCAAAAATTACAAATAAAAAAAAAAATCCTAGTACAATGTCAATAAACCATGACATGTAAGGTGCGAAAAAGATAATTTCTTTCTGTAGTGTCCAAAAGTGCAATCTGCACTCATATTTGTCTATGAAATTGCAGCAACTCAATAAATAGATGAAGTCGAATTTCAAGTCAAACCATTGAATGCAACCATGTTAAAAAGGGTAATCCATAATAAATTCCCATCACCGGTCACCCTTAAAAAACCCACTCCCACGCCACCCCCACCTAGGTCCCTTCTTTTTATCCCCACCGGCAGGGCAACAAGGTGGAAAATTTTAAAAAACAATATAGTTTTAATAAGAAAAACCAAAAATAGATACGGATTGGAAAAAATTCAAAAAAAATAGGTAAAACGTCATTCTAAACAGGGCTTCAGAAGAATGATGTCTTAGAAAAAAACAACCTTTCCACCCCTGAAAACTCGGGGTGGGAGGCAGAATACACCTACAACATGCAAGACATCGTTCTGACAGATATCATTGGTACCAGAATAGCAGCCTAAAACGCCTTAGATGCTAAGCATCATTCATAAATCCACTCCGACTTTAGGCCAGATTTCGCCCCAACGTCCGAAAATTACGTGGCTTTAAATATAATCTTTTTTGCTGTGCATAATGATTTCATGTTTATGAACGTTTTTATGCGTGCGTTTCTCTATCGCTGTTTTATCGATGTCGCTCCTCATTTTAGGCCCAGGCCTTGAAGAGGACCATTGTTGGGTGCTTTCGCGAATACAACCATCTCTTTGGTCCTAGGCCTTTGAACACTTATAAGGAGCTTGTAAAACTTAGGGAACTCGCGGATAACTGTGTCAACGAAAATGAGGATCTGCTCTTTACGAATGTAATTCGTAAGGACGAGTCTGCTTCTCTTTTCTCTAAGACAAATCATAAATTCGTCTCAGGCCTCTACCAGCAGTTTCAAGGATACTATGTCGGAGGAGATTCGAAAGAAGTCCCGAGCCACGGGACCTAAGAGTATCAGCTGGATCAGCTCAATAAGGCTCTCTTACATTTGTCGGAGGATGCTCACAAAAGCAGGCTAGCCCTTCAGCATCTAGTCGCAACGGACAAGGCCTTAGATGATAAATACGAAGAGCAGAAACGAACCTTGAAAATGGATCTGGCTGCTACTCGAAAAGCCCTCGAAGATTGCCAAAGCTATTACTCAGATTCAGATAGAGGGGCGTGCAAAACATGGCAAGGCTGTTAACTCTCAAGCTCTCCGGATACGAGAGTTGGAGGCCCAGTTGGCTCAGTCTCAGCAGGCCACCCAACAGCTTTATGGGCAGCTTACCCAGGCTCAACAAATAAAGATGCAGAAAAAGTAGCATATTTTTCAAAGCGATGAACAAAGGTGTAGTTTGCCTTTGGTGGTTAAGGGTGTCAGTGCTTGAAGATTAAACAGACATCACCTCTTCACCTGCAGTGCAGATCCTTTCTTCATTTTCCACAATCTAATACGCAGACTACAGTATGTGTGTTTATATATATGCATACATATACACGCACATACTGTAGTCTGCACACGAACAGCCAAAATCATTTGTAAACTGGTTACAAAATATCATTTGTAGTCTCCACATCTTGGCCTAAATGACAGAGAGTTTTAAATACAAAATTAAGTTTTTGACGACGTGGAAAAGTAATTAGTTTATATAAGAACGAAACTGAACAGAAAAAGCACTACCTTAGCATATTAAAAGGAAGGACTCCTCCCAACAGGGGTAACCAAAAAAGGAAGGACTCCTTGAAGGGCATGGAGTAGCTAGCCTTCAAGTCGAGAGTATATTTCGATTTATAACAAAGAAAGTGAATATGCAGGAATAATTCATCAGAAAACTATTTACATGGAGATCAACATAAGCAGAGTCTCAGGATTCATAACAAGGTGGGAATCAAAGCCTAAGTTCAGAAACGTAAAGTAACAAGGCCACTCAATCTCACCTCTACAAGAATAAAACTTGTTTGGAAAGATCTCTAGGAAATGACAAATCATGTAGCCTCTCCGGAACCAAGGCTGAAACTGAGGTACTCTTCGATTATCTTTTCCTGCGAAAGGTCGGTATAATATCCCTTTCCTGCAACCAAGTTCTCTTCTTTGGCAAGCCGCTCAACCTCCAGCTGAACTTGATTGCCTCCAACTTTGTTAGGTTCTAGCAAGTTGCAAGCCACCTCAATGACACCTTCGCCATGAACAAGCGCCATAGACTGCACCGAGGGTAGTCCACCTCCTCTTCCACTCACCCTCTTTGCTATTCTTCGAACAGCAGCTATGTCAGAAGAGAATATTGGAACATTGTAATTATCAACCCATCTTGTCGCTCCGATCACAATCACACCCTTTCTATGATCATTTAAATTAGAACCCTCATCTGGTACGAGTTTAGAAGACTGAAATTTGGGGCCACCTGTCCATTTGTTTCCATCAGAGTTGGGCCTAAAATATCCCAGCTCCCTCCTGATTGAATCAAGAGATTTTCCTTCCTGGTGAGCTGCTCCATATAAAAATGCGGGAACTGCAAGCTACGTTTACAATTATCAGCAGTAATTAAGCAGTACCCAAAACTGAATGAAAAAGCATCTGCAATTCCTTATGTTTTATGCAAGATAATGCATCCCCGTGACACACCGCACCTAATAAGAGAAAAAAAGAACTGAAAGATAAGCTGTTCATATCAGCCATCGGCCAAACAAGCAGAAGGAGATTTGCATGCTAATACATCGGCATTATACAGATGCTGGCCAAATTTGGTCAGACAATTTCTCTTGTTTCTCTTTATGCCGGAAAGCAACAGCTTAATTTCTCAGCTATACCAATCACGTAACATGGAAATTTAGTCACAAGGGCCCAAACTTATGCTTAAACAACAAGACCAATCACGTTAATCGCTCAACTATACCAATCACATTACAAAGAAATCTAGCCATAAGGGCCCAAGACTGTGCCTAATCACAACTCAGCAAGTCAGTCGACTACACTATTATATGTTTTATCCAATCAAGTAGGAAAGAAAAAAAGGAGAGGAAAAGAAAAAGGATGCATCAACTAAAAATTTCAGAGCTGCCCAGAACACATTTGTAGTTCAGATACCATATGAGAAGGTGGCAGTACCGATTAGTTGTTTAGGTCGTGCATATGATTTAGACAAATCACCAGAGCAAGTAATAATAACACTATTTAAGTAATTAAATACATAAGATATATAAAGATTCCTGTAAGACAAATCTCTAGAGGAAGTATGATAACAATATTAAGCAATTAAACACACAAGATATATACAGACTCTTATAGAACAAATCACTATATCAAATTATATTCGTTCCTTAGTCCATGAAACATACACTATATATAAACCCTTATAAGACATCACTCTTCGTACTAGCAATCGTTACTCTTTCACTGGCTTCATAACGGCACACAATCCCTCTAACATAATCTACAATTCATAGCCTGTAAAAAAGGTGATTCCACCGGGCGCCCATATAAGTGCCCAGATTATTAAACCCAATTCAAATGAGTTGCACAAAAGTATTCCATCTACATTAACTGGCATGGTTTGAACACCCAGAAAAGTAAAACGAATCAAGGAACAAAACCTTGAAGATTAAAGCCAACTTCAGCTGCCAACGATTTAGCGGTATCAGCAACTAATTCCAAAGAAGTAACAGTACCCAAAGGATGGAAACAGATATGATCCACAACACCCAACCTAGGGTGACTACCAGAATGCGAACCAAGATCAATGGCTTCAAATGCAGCCTTAACCATAGAAAAGACAGCACATTTCAAGTGACGAAATGAATCTGAAGATGGGTTTTGACCCATTCTCGAAACAAGAGTGTATCCAACCCTGTTGTAAATTTCATCTTCAAATCTGTTAACGATTGGAGCTTCAGGGAAAAGCTTTGCTGACCTTTCGATTGCCTCAAGGGCTGCCCTGTTCCGACTTTCTGATATGTAAACTTTGCAGCAAGCTAGCATCAATTTCAACATTGCAATCCTATCTTTTTGGGAAACATCAGCAGAATAATATGTGGGTTTGTTAGAGAATTTACAACACAGATGAATTTGTGGTCATAATTCTTGCTGCCTGACCCCATTTGCTTGCCATGGCTAAAGAATGAGGCCTTTTTTTTTAATAACCCAAAACAAGAATGAATACTTGAGGATTACCACTTAAATTTGAGCTACCATTTGCCACTACATCAATCTCTGCTTTAGTTCGTTTACATTGTTGCGTCACATGTACGTAGTTTTTATGCATAAATCTAATTACTAATTGTATTTCTTGAATTCTATTTTACTTAAGATAACAAATAGATTTTATATACAAATTCAAATTAACACAATATTTTTATAATTAGAGAGCATATAACTACGGGAACAGTATGGAGAAACAAAGTTTCTCTTGTATCTATGGTTAAATAAACAAGAACATTTTTTTTATATACTAATTAAACTATATGTATGGCGTGCAATAAGATATATAATTTCTTATCGCGTATATGTTTGCCTATTTCTTATTCTGTTTTACTTTCTACCTTTGGTCATGTCCATATTGATATTTAGAAAGCCTTATAGTCATCGTACAATGTATCTTAATGGATGACTATAGTAGATTTCCTTGGATCTATTTGCTCAAGTCAAAGGCTCAGGCCAAGCACATTATCAAAAGCTTTTATCATTATGTGCATATGGAATTTGAAAAATACGTCAAAATCATTCAATCAGATAATGCTACTGAATTTGCATTAAATTCTTTTTATTTTAAAAATGACATATTTCATCAAACTAGTTGCATATATACTCTTCATCAAAACGGCCTAGTAGAAAGAAAACAACAATTCATTATGTGTTGTAACCGTAAATTGTTTAAAACATTTAATTAATTAATTAAATTAAGTTAAAATTTAAATCTAGAATTTTAAAAAAAAAAGAGGATAATGAGTTAATGGGGCCATTAACCACCCCTATTAACCCCCACTATCTCTTTCCTAATTTCCCTCCCCATAACCTAATTGATATCATGGGTTCTTAAAAAAAATTAACAAATTAAGCCCATAAAAATGGCTCAGACGTTTTACCCTCAACCCACATTCACACACCATCACTTTTCAATTGGAAATTTCGGTTGAGAGCAGGGAGGTGCCAGAGAGAAGAAAAAGAGAGAAGAAAGGAAGGGGTATTGGTCACCCACATCAAATTCCATTTTGTTTTTGATCAGTGAAGTCGTATTCAAAAGGTAGGTTACCTCCCCTCTATCGGATTGTTTTGGATTCCCTTGCATTCTGTTTTGGGAATCATTTGATTATCACTGCATGTCTATCTTTTAAATGTTTATCATGATTTCTTTATGTTTCGGTATAGAAATTTCGTGTTTGGCCTTAGATATAAATCACATAGCACGGAAATAGGTTGAAATGGGTTTAGAGCATCGAAAAACGCACCAAGAGACGGCACGTGTAGCACACGCGCGGGTGCAGAGGGCGGCGTGTGTGGCCCACGCACGCCCTTGAGCGGCGCGTGTGAGTCACGCACTGACGTGTTCAGCTTCAGTAGGTTTGTGAAGTTAAAAGGAGTCCAATGGAATTGGTTTGGGGTTAATCGGATTTAAAATGAAAAAGTTATGAATTTTTGAAAAAAATTAGAATTTAAGGAAATTAAAAAATACATAAAACGAAAACAAAAAGGAGAGAGATAGAAGGCCTGGCGGCCGCAGGCCAGCCTGCCAGACCCTAGCTGGCCAGTACAGCAGCCGGCCCAGACCAGATGTAAGTAAAAAAAAGGTAAAGAGTGCCAGCGGGCCGAAGGAGGCAGGCTGCAGGATGTAGTGGGCTGGACTTGCGCGTAGAAAAGGGCCAAAGCTGGGTAGGGCGGAATTTTGAAAATGAGGGGCCACTGAATAAGAAAAAAAAGTAATAATATATATATATATATATATATATATATAATAACTAGAAGAAAGTAAAAGAAATAATAATAATAGTAATAAAACAAAAAAATAATATAACCTAGAAATGGAGGTGCTGTGCCGAAAGGAAAAAAAAAGTATAAATAATAATAAAGTGAAATTAAAATGAAACGAATAAATGATTAAATAATTAGATAAAAGATATTAAATTGATGTCAATAATATTTAATAAATAAGAAAAATTTAGAAACCCATTAAATATATTAAAATAAAAGAAATAAAAATAGTAGGGGAAGAGAAAAATAATTAATTAAAATATTTAAGTGTTTGATAGCCTAGGAAAAATAAAACAAAGTGTAGAAACCTAAAATAAAGTCTAAAAAGATAAAATAACGGTAGAAGATAAAATTCAGTAATGAACCCCACGCAACATAGGGTAACTGCGCAATATAGGTAATACGCAACATAGAACGGAGCATGCAACATAGGACAAACGGAAGTGTGCAAGTGTGACGCATTCATGGCATGAGCATTGCATTTGGCATATGAGTCGTGTGGTCCTACAGGACGTGTGGCCCGACGAGGCGTGTCATGGGTGTTGGTAATAACGGTTACCTTCATCTAATAGGACCCGGGACATGCATAGCATATCATGGAAAAGAAAGAGCATAACGTGTGATATTAACTGATTGCATGTGACACGGAGATAGAAGTGAATGCATCATGAAGTTGCGCATTGCATTTGTTATTGTTGTGATTATTGATGACCTTGTTGATAAGTTGTTTCAGTGCTACGCTTTGGGATACGCATCGGTCGGGTATGTGCTATTTCTTTGTTTATGCTCTATCTACTTTGTTTATTTATCTGTTTATACTTTATGTGCTTTATGTGTTTATCTGACTCAGTATGTGACAGTCCCTTTTTGGAAGAGACGGGTAATCTACGAGTGACTTCCATCACTCACCCCCCACCTCCCCTCCACAGGTGAGCAGGATTAAGAGTATACATGTTTAGCAGGATGAGACAGATTACGCAAGCTAGGACGAGTGAGCTGGACTCAAGAAGGGAGCTTGTTTCTTGGATAGTCAGATAGAACTCCACCTAATTTTATTATTTGATTTTAGTATTTCATATTTGACTTAGCGGGTTTCGTCAACCCTTGTACTTAATTTTATCTTGATGGATTTAATTCAATTGAGACGTAAATTTCTTTTATTAACGTTTCCGCGAAAAATTTCTACGTCAGTTCTGACGTGTAAAGAAGTTGAACGACGTCTTGTAATTTTCGTAGTAGGCTAGGGCGGGTGCACTATTCTCGAAGCTAGGGTTTGGAAGTGAGGCGCTACAGGTGGTATCAGAGCCGAGGCTCCAGATCCGCCTCGGAAACGCAGGATTAACTAGATCACTTAGACATAAGTTACGATCTTTTATTAATTTGACAATTTTAACCCCAAGAAGCAAAATAGGACTAAGTGATGATCTTAGACTTAAGTTATGATCGGGTTAAGGGGTACGAAGGTGAGTGATTGTTTCTTTAATTAATTACCATTCTGCCCTAACTTTTAGCATGAATTCTTTAAACAACAGAACTTCCCAAATTACCCCTGAACATTTGCATGCAACCCCTAAGTTGTTAGAAATTTCCGAAATACCCCTCTAACTTAGCATGTATTTAAATAAATATATTTTTGACCGTTCTAAATTCCAGAGAAATACCGACAAGATGTGAAAAAGGCGATAATAGAGGAAATGATGGGGAGAACCACTAGAATCAAGGGATCAAACACTTGAGGATGTCATGGTTACCATGACCAACACCTTAGCACAGTAACATCAGCTGTTGAACTAGCAGGCACTACCTCCACCACCGCACTCGGACCGAAGATTCTTCGACAAGGAGATGTGGAAGAGTGGTGGCACAGCACAACTAACACCACCGATCACCTGGATCTAATTTTGGAATGATTTCAAGTGGTACTACACTCTGAGAATACTATCTTCAAAGAATGATTCTAGATCTATGGGGAAATGTAGATTTAGACCATGATATTAGGAATTAGGTTACGATTTTGCTCCTAAGACACAATCTTAGACATAAGTGATGATTTGAACATAAGCGATAATCCTGAACATATGTCACAATCTTAAACATAAGTAACAATTCTGATTAAGAATTGACCTTAGACATAAATACTGAAGGTAGTCATAAGTGTTGATTATTCACTAAGCATGATTTTAGAAATAAGATATAATATTAGACTTAAGAAATGATGGTGCTAAGAATAATCCCAAAAATTAAGTTATGACTGTAGACTTAAGAAGACGATCGGTTACAAAAACCGTATACCTATGGTATACCATACAAGTTTACTTACTTAACTCAACTAAGTTTGATAATGACCCTTTAAATAACCCATTAGTCGTGACTGTAATAGCTTTAAGTGAATAATTATATAATTAAAGTACATAAATAGCAATGCGGTACAGGGTGCTCTACCTTAAGGGCTAATTGACACATCAGTTTGAATATGTCAGGCGATTTTGGGCTGCTCTATTACAACAGCAGCATGGGACTCGGTACCATTAAGGTAAAGTAAAACATGCCATATCCCTACTTGGACGGTAGCATCAGAGCAGATTTAGGTTTAAGTTGAGATAATAGCTACTAAGAAATGAATTAATATAGTATAATGGATACTAAGAGATGATTTATAGAGAAATGATAGAAACTAAGTGATGATTCATAAGCGTTATAATCAGCAGCGCTTAGTAAGAGAATTATACAAAGGAATTTATAGTCTAGGGTTAGGATGATGAAATTTAGATTTATTAAGTAGGACGACGATATTAGCCTTATTAGAAATATTGATCGGTAGCAAAAGGCGCAAACCAGCTATAACAAGTACATGGGAACGATGAACAGTTACAAACTTTTAGTTGAGTGTTGATTTATAGAAATGTCGAAGTACTTGACTTGAATTTAGTAGGCTTGAACTAAAATAGATCGGGCATGAACAAGTAAAGGTTGCTTTTATGAACTATAATAAAATTGATGGTTCAAATAATCAAGCAACGAGGTACACTGGATCAGTGTGGCGTGCGGAAGCATGGTGAATTAAAACAATTTAGTCGATCAATAATTAGTGTGCCATGCTGTGATTAGGTTAATTTAAGTCAAAGATTTTATCATGAGCAGACAAACGTTAGACTTATAAGAAATGGTACATAAGAGACCTTATCCGAAAAAAAAGGATGACCTCTGGAATTATACGAAATAGTGGACTGATATATTTTTTAAAAAAAAGATAAATATTTTATATAATCACGTACACCCATGTATGACCATATTTTAACAAGTACCTTAAATGTTGTCTTCGAAAATACCTTATTGAATCTCATTTTTTTTATAGCCTACCAACCTTTACAAGAAAATTTCATTTCCGAACTTGTATGCCAACATAACAAAATTTTTAAATCTTTTAACGACCTTAAAAAGTGGAAAACTTTTAAACTGCTGATGTTCTTCAAAAACGACATGTTTATATATATTCCTTACATAAGATTTCAAATTTTCGTTTCCTTACGTCTATTTTAGTCAAAATTAATTTTACCTGGTGACTATCGATATTGCAAGCAGTTTATCTACTAAGGTGTTTTTGAAGTTATTTATCTGCTTGCGATAACCTTATTTAACTTTTATGAAGACAAAAAAAAGAGAGAAAAAAAGAGTAGCTTTCAAAATATATATTCTTTCAGAAAACGAAAGGTACTGCATTCAAATTGTTTGATAAATCCTTACGTTATCACATTTTCAACTGTTTTAATGTCATTTCACCAAAATACTTTGTGAGCAAGTTATATCATCGTTTTTATAAGAGGTCATTTGAAACACCGCTTTGTGAAAACGAGTATATTATTTCGAATCCTGTTTAAAAAAATATAGGAATAGTATTATTTTAAAACAACTGAAGTTATATTTCAAATTATAGCCACGTAGGTCACGCTTTATTAGAAGAAAAATATGTTCGTACACAAATCTCGTATATTAGGCTCATGATATTTTCAAAGAAGTAAGGACATGATCATTGAGTTAGATCATAAGTGTATAAGAATTGATTTTGGGACCGTCTTTGCGTAACAAGTACCATATTAGCGTACATCAAGGATATTAAATGGTCAATTTGCTAGGGAGATGAATCACATATAGTGAATTTAAGAATCCAAAGTTTTAGACTGCGATAAGTTGAATGATGCACGTCAAGCGGTATAAGTGGAAGTATGTACATACTAATTATAGAGAATTAAGTTAAGGATTGATCCTTATAAGGACTAGATCATTTGTAGAATGCTAGCGTAACTAAATCGAAACATATTAGAGTAAAACGTATTCGTAAAATCCATATGATTCAAGAAATGATTATTGTGAATAAAATGTTAAGTCAAGGATTGTAGCACACCTAAGAACTGATTTACAAGGGTTATTGATGACCATAGAGATAAGAAAATTATGGACCGATGATGAGTTGTAGAACCATTAGTTATGATGACAATACACTTAAGATTGATTCGATAACCATAGATAGATTAGACAATGATTTTAATAAGAAAAAAGGACAATGGATCATAAATTTCCCTATTGGTGTACAAGGAATGATTTTAAGACCTTATCGTGTGATAAAGAAGTGAAGTGTTTAGCATCTTGGAAAACGGAAGGGATATTAGCTTGATCGTTATCTAGGTGAAAGGATCAAGTAGAACTAAATTAAGCGTTGACTATGTAATACGCAAGTTTCGAGGACGAAACTTTTTGTAAGGGAGGTAGGATGTTGTAATCGTAAATTGTTTTAAAAAATTTAATTAATTAATTAATTAAATTAAGTTAAAATTTAAATCTAGAACTTAAAAAAAGAGGATAATGAGTTAATGGGGCCATTAACCACCCCCATTAACCCTCACTATCTCTCCCCTAATTTCCCTCCCCATAACCAAATTGATATCATGGGTTCTTAAAAAAATTTAACAAATTAAGCCCATAAAAATGGCTCAGACGTTTTACCCTCAACCCACATTCAGACACCATCACTTTTCAATTAGAAATTTCGGCTGAGAGCAGGGAGGTGCAGAGAGAAAAAAAAGAGAGAAGAAAGGAAGGGGTATTGGCCACCCACATCAAATTCCATCTTGTTTTTGAACAGTGAAATCGTATTCAAGAGGTAGGTTACCCTCCCCTCTGTCGGATTGCTTTGGATTCCCTCGCATTCTGTTTTGGGAATTATTTGATTATCACTGCATGTCTATCTTTTAAATGTTTATCATGATTTCTTTATGTTTTGGTATTGAAATTTCGTGTTTGACCTTAGATATAGATCACATAGCACGAAAATAAGTTGAAATGGATTCAGAGCATCGAAAAACACGCCCAGAGGCAGTGGTGTAGCACACGCGCGGCTGCAGAGGGCCACACGCGCCTCTAAGCGGCGCGAGCAAGTCACGCGCTGACGTGTTCAGCGTCAGTAGGTTTGTGACGTTAAATAGAGTCCAATGGAATTGGTTTGGGGTTAATCGGATTTAAAATGAAAAAGTTATGAATTTTTGAAAAAAAAAAATAGAATTTAAGGAAATTAAAAAAATACATAAAAAAAAGAGAGAGATAGAAGGTATGGCGGCCGCAAGCCAGCCTGCCAGTCCCTAGCGGGCTAGCAGGACAGCACAGCATCCGGCCCAGACCAGATGTAAGTAAAAAAAGAAAAAGGGTAAAGAGTTCCAACAGGCCGAAAGAGGCAGGCTGCAGGGTGTAGTGGGCTAGATTTGCGCGCATAAAAGGGTCAGAGCTGGTGAGGGCGGAATTTTGAAAATGAGGGGCCGCTGAATAAGAAAAAAAATAAGTAATAATAAATATATATATATATAAAAAAGAATATATATATATATATATATAAAATAACTAGAAGAAAGTAAAAGAAATAATAATAATAATAATAATAATAATAATAATAATAATAATAATAATAATAATAATAATAATAATAATAATAATAATAGTAATAAAACAAAAAAAAATATAACCTAGAAATGGAGGTGCTGTGCCGAAAGGGAAAAAAAGTATAAATAATAATAAAGTGAAATTAAAATGAAACGAATAAATGATTAAATAATTAGATAAAAGATATTAAATTGATGTCAATAATATTTAATAAATAAGAAAAATTTAGAAACCCATTAAATATATTAAAATAAAAGAAATAAAAATAGTAGGGGAAGAGAAAAATAATTAATTAAAATATTTAAGTGTTTGATAGCCTAGAAAAAATAAAACAAAGTGTAGAAACCTAAAATAAAGTCTAAAAAGATAAAATAACGGTAGAAGATAAAATTCAGTAATGAACCCCACGCAACATAGGGTAACTGCGCAATATAGGTAATACGCAACATAGAACGGAGCATGCAACATAGGACAAACGGAAGTGTGCAAGTGGACGCATTCATGGCACGAGCATTGCATTTGGCCTATGAGCCGTGTGGTCCTACGAAACGTGTGGCCTGACGAGGCGTGTGATGGGTGTTGGTAATAACGGTTACCTTCACCTAATAAGACCCGGGACATGCATAGCATATCATGGAAAAGAAAGAGCATAACGTGTGATATTAACTGACTGCATGTGACACGGAGATAGAAGTGAATGCATCATGAAGTTGCGCATTACATTTGTTACTGTTGTGATTATTGATGACCTTGTTGATAAGTTGTTTCAGTGCTACTTTTTGGGATACGGATCGATCGGGTATGTGCTATTTCTTTGTTTATGCTCTATCTGCTTTGTTTTTATCTGTTTGTGCTTTACGTGCTTTATGTGTTTACCCGACTCGGTATGTGACAGTCCTTTTTCGGGAGAGACGGGTAACCTACGAGTGACTCACATCACTCACCCCCCACCTCCCCTCCACAGGTGAGCATGATTAAGAGTATACATGTTTAGCAGGATGAGACAGATTACGGGAGCTGGGACGAGTGAGCTGGACTCGAGAAGGGAGCTTGTTTCTTGGGATAGTCAGATAGAACTCCACCTAAGTTTATTATTTGATTTTAGTATTTCATATTTGACTTAGCGGGTTTCGTCAACCCTTGTACTTAATTTTATCTTAATGGATTTAATTCAATTGAGACGTAAATTTTTTTTATTAACGTTTCTGTAAAAAATTTCTACGTCACTTCTGACGTGTAAAAAAGTTGAACGACGCCTTTTAGTTCTCGTAGTAGGCTATGGCGGGTGCACTATTCTCGAAGCTAGGGTTCGGGTGCGGGGCGCTACATTATGTGTGTAGCTAGGGCCTTGAAGTTTAAGTTGATTTACCTGTATAATATTGGAAATTCTGTATGCAACGTGCCACTAAACTCATCAAATTAGTTCCAATACATTGTACCTCCTATACACATCTGAAAATATTTGGCAGTCAAGCCTTTTCCTGTAATACACTGCCGCATAAATCAAAGTTTGTCTCAAGACCTAAAACTTATCCCTTTTTGGATATACTACATACAACTAAAGGGTATATCTGGCAGGATTTAAATTTGAATGATGTGTTTTTTTAAGAGATATATTCTATAAATATGTCTTTCCCTTTTCTTCCACTAATACAATTTCTGGTCCTCTTCTTTCCTCTCCTTATCCTATATCTTCTTCTTTTCAATCTTATTCGCCATCTATCTCTTTTCCCACTTCTCCTGATGAACACACTTTGGTAGTTCAACTATAAGATCATTTTAAGTCATCTACATCCGCATCTCAACTCCTCACCCATGCTTCCCCTTTGATACAACCATCTTCCCTCCTCCATCATTTTTCAGTCATAGTCTTACACTTACTGAATCAAGCCAAAATGTTCCCGCGAACATTTGGCCAATTAGGACCAAAAAAACCTCCTTCTATCTACAAGACTACTATTGTAGTCAAGTTGTCACTAAACCTGACACTTTTTTAAGGCCTATTTGTCATCTCATTCATCATTCTCTATCCTTTAATTCTTTGAATTCTCAGTACATATCATATGGTTTAAATATCAGTTTAAATCAAAAACCTATCAATTATCAAGAGGCCTCTAAGTCTGAGCACTGACAACATTCTGTACAACTTTAAAATTGTGGCCTTAGGTGCCAAGAACACTTGGCTTTTGGTGCAACAACCAGAAGGCAAGAGTGGGTATACAAGATCAACTACAAGGCTGGTGGTTCTGTAGGAAGAACAAGGCGAGGTTAGTGGCTAGAGATTATACACAATAGCTTGGCATAGACTACATTGATACTTTTTTACCTTCATCAAAGAACCATGTTCAGACTTGTCTTGACACTTGTTGCGCACTATGGCTGGTTCATGCACCAACTAGATGCTAATAATGTCTTCCTTCATGGAGATATTTCTGAAGACATTTACATGGAATTTCTACTGTGTGTTTCTTCTCTTTCTCCCAACATAGTTTGCAAACTCAACAAGTCTTCTTATTGCTTAAAACAGGCAAGCCGCTAGTGAAATGAAAAGTTGATTCAAGCTTTTACTCTTCAAAGATTTGTTTAGTCTCACCATGATCACACATTGTTTACTAAAAGCACATCTAATTCGTTTCTCATTCTCTTAGTTTATGTAAATAACATTGTCGTTGCAAGTGCAAGCTTACTTGCCATCCAATAATTGAAAGCATATTCGAATAATATGTTTCAAATATAGGAGACCTACGTACTTCTTGGGCCTAAAAGCAACTGGGACACAAGGGGACCTCGTGTCAAAGGAAATATACAATAGAATTATTAGAAGAAATATGCTTCCTTGAGTCCAAGCCTGTCAAAAATCCTACGAAGAAAAACTTGAAGTGGTAGCACAATACTCCAATATGATTAAAGATGTTTCTGCTTATAGGAGTTTGATAGGGAAGTTACTATATTTGACAATTATAAGAACATACATCAACTACACAGTGCAACAAGTCATTCAATTTGTGGATTCTCCCACTTAACTACATCTCAAACACCTCATAGGTTGTTGAGGAGCTTAAAGGAATCTATAAGACAAGACATTGTTTCCAAAGAAAGTTGACTTGAGATTGAAGGCATTTGCTGACCCATAATGAGCAGGATGTTTTGAGACAAGGAGATTAAGAACCGGCTTTGTATGTTCTTGGGTGATGCCTTAGTGTCATGGAAGGCAAAGAAGCAAATTACCGTGTCAAGATCCACATCACGTACTGAGCATATAGCTCTAACAGGAGCAACTTGTGAAGGGCAATGGTTAATATATCTATTACAAGATATAAAGGTGAAGCAGACAGATCTTATAAAGTTATTTTATGATAACAAAAGTGCAATGTACATTGTGGAAAATTCAGTTTTTCATGAGAGGCTAAGCGTATTAAAATATATTGTCACATAGTCAGACAAAAGTGTTAAGAAGGGGTGATAAAACCCATGCAAATCAGGATGGAGCTTCAGTTGATCTTTCTGTTTACTAAGGCATTGGATGCTCAGAGAGTGTACAATCTGACCATGACTCTTGATACGTGCAATATTTTTAGCCACTTAGGTTTAAGGGATGGTGTCAAGACTGTAACAGGAAGCAGGACAGAGCAGCAGGCAATATGCAAGACAAGTGATTTTGATGGGAAAACTGTCTTAGTTGACTATGAAGGACAACAACCTAAGCACAAGGAAAGGAAATCTGTAGAAATTCTAAGGGAGCAATTGTCATAAAGGAATTAGAGAAGAGAGAAGCATCGGGAAGAAAGAGAATATGAAATGCAAGCAACGAACTGAAGAAGGAGGAGAAAGATGAAATGAAGACAATCAAAAATACAAAAGTTGAAGAAGAATCAATTTATTATTGATTTCTTCCTTAGGAGTAAAACCACAACTATCCTACTATATATACAAGTATGGAAGAAGAGCTTCCATTTCACAATGGCTACTTTGTACACCAACGGCTCTATGTACGACTCCATATATTTTGTATCTCTTTTTATTATATGTACAACATATGTATAGTATGCGTACTTTTCTACACCCCCCCTCAAATTTAGTGCATAGGTAGATGAAAATAAGTTTGGAACATGTATACTAATATTTCTTCCATAACTGCAACATCTTTAATCTTCAATGTTCCACTTCTGTTGTCTTTCCACAACTGCAACATCTTTAATCTTCAATATTCCACTTCTGTTGTCTTCATATGTATGTTTTCTTGTTCAAATAAATAGCAACCTCAGTCTAACTTGAGCATCTACACCTGCAAATAATCACTCAGTTGCTTTCTTGAATGCTTGTGTAAAATATTGCTATGAAACTCCTGGCCTTGTTACACATGCGAAGAAAAAAAAACTTTGATCCTGCAAAACAAATGTTAGTGTATAACTCTTGATATTACTTCTTGAACATCTGCAAGAAAATTACATTTTCCATCATGTATAGTAGTTGTTAGTAAATAGTTCTGGAATCTCCTGTATAAAAATAATGACACATACCATAGAAACAATAACAGGTGAAGTTTTAGATTACCATTGTATTACAATCACCTTACTTAAAGGCTATAAGAGAGATAAACTAGGTTAGAAATTTAGTACGAAACTTAGATATCAAAAATACATACCAGGAGAAACTACATATGAGTTTGATATCATATAACAACTAGTAATCAGAGATATAATCACGGCAGAGGATAATGCAAATAAGAGTGAACATGTCATCACAAGATAAAGTTCGTAAAAAAAAGGTTTAGAACAGCTAGCAATTTACATAGATTAAGCATGGAACAATAAACATTAGTATTAGCATGACATTTGACTTGTCAAAGATCATATAATAAGAACAGTTGATAGACACTCATGACAAATGTAGTTAACTTAAACAGGATAATACTAGGTTATCCAAGTAACTAAAATAATAATTTTGAAACATATTTTATTCAAACAGATATTTTGAGATGAATGAAAAAAAGATATAGACTTAGAGAATAAAAAGATATTTATGAACGACAGATATATTATAACTTATCAACAAGTTATACAAATCACATAGTAGATCACAAAGATCCATTGAATTACTGATAGAATTGAACAAACAAGATATCCTTAGAGAAAAACAATGGAAAAACAGTTCACAAGGTTACCAGATTAAACAATTAAACAACATACATGAAATCCCATGGTTTGTTATTTGGTTTGCACAATCACAATATTTTATCATCCAAATATAGATACTAAAAATGTTATTGACAATAAAACCTTGGTATTTAGGACACAACATCTCACAAGTGATACAAGGATCATGCATGACACCAGGAATAATTACGAAGATTTCAGCTCTGCAGCTAAGGCTCTTCTAGCCTGATGTATAATGGCTCAGAGGAGTCCATGTCTATGACTCAGAGGAATAATTCAAGATTATCCGTGTTCATAGCTCAGATGGACTCTTGTCCATTCAAATAATAGTGGCAACAATGGCCACCATATTAAACTGAATGCCCAGATAAATGCCTTATATCAACATGTAAGACACTTCTAATAGTTTTAGCATTTATGATCACATTTCACTTGATATGCTTTTACAATTCAAATATTTATTCTCAAGCCATGTCAACAATAATCAACATTTGACCAAATAACTTGCCAATATTATGCAATTTTATTAAAGAACTTGACTTAATTTAAAAACTGATCCTAATATATAAATCAGTTTGTAACCCCACAACTTAGCATCACATGCTCATACGAGATAAATATAACTCCAAGATTTCTAAAAACAAAGCATGACAACCATTTTAACAGTGATGATCCTCTCCTATTCCAGTTACCAACGTCTTACTATACCTTTATTAATAACAGTTTCAATAGTCAGACCCAACGAAAACGTATGATAATTATCGACTATTGCACCAAGAAACTTATTAAGAACACCAGGAAGAATCAGGAACAGAGGAAATAGGTTCCAAACACGATATGAACCAAATAACCAACATAGCTTGAATTATCAATTGACTAAACATATTCCTCTAGTTGATCATTAGACACAAGGATAACAATATCACAATTGATTATGGAAGATACATTTATACATATAATATTCATTCGATAGATGCCAAGATATCACTTGGAAAGAGAACACTTGCCCACAACATTGTGTTGATCATAGCACATGCTACCCCTCAAGTGATATCATGGCCAAGATTCTAATTATATCGCATCATACTCGATACAGAATTATTACTAGCACACACGAAAATATGAGAAAAAGAAATAGAACCTGGTTACTTGGCACTTTAAAATCGCGAATCAAACACTTGGTCCGCATGTGGTTAAGTTACACATCCTGCCAAAAAAATTTCTACCAAGAAAACTTTACCTTCAACCAAAAGAAAAACTTGAATAACCCAAAAGAATAAAACCCAGATGCTATTGAATTAAATTTTCACGATGAAATTAGAAAACATATTTTTCAGGTACATCACTTTCTTAGCAGATCTAAATCAACAAAAAAACATTTCAAAAAAAGAATTCTCAGATCATGAGTAACAAAGTTAAATATAAGCAATACTCGAAAAAGATTACTTTTCAGAATCAATCAAGAATCAGCAACATGCAATCAAACGTTTGAATGCATAACTTTGATTTCGAACAAAGACAATTTTCCCAACAAATCAATTTCTCAAATTCACACAGATTCTTTTAATTGTCGGAGGAAAATTTCAGAATCATAGATGGCATGTAAAAAAAACTTCAAATTGATTTTGAGCAAAGAACAACTTTTCAGGTCAGAGAAACTTTCCAGGAAATCTATAACCACGGATTCGTATATGAGCACCGAGGCTCTTCCAAACAAAGATTTCAGCTATCAAAGATTCCTCTCTATAGCCAAGGCTCTTCATAGCCCATCCAATGAGAAGATTTCGGTTGATGACCAAGGCTCTTCATAGCCTTTTGGAAGTTTATAAATTTAATGGTCTTTAAGGAAAGATTTTTGCTTAGTCAAGGCTCTTCACAGCCTCTTGGAAGTTTAT
This sequence comes from Eustoma russellianum, assembly GCA_036186865.1. Taxonomy (NCBI): domain Eukaryota; kingdom Viridiplantae; phylum Streptophyta; class Magnoliopsida; order Gentianales; family Gentianaceae; genus Eustoma; species Eustoma russellianum. The sequence goes on along the minus strand of AP025048.1, from coordinate 9,405,592 downwards.
AGAAATATAGATTTTAAGAAATGGCAACTATAGTCTCTAACGAATTTTAGTGATGGCACAATGGCCTTGAAGACGACCATATAGCCTTAGAAATTTATAACTTTTCATTGAGAGGTAGATTGAGAAGATTTCAGCATATTGTCGAGGCTCTTTATAACCTATTGAAAAATTTGAAACACCGTGAGAGCCATAAATATTGTAAGAAGTTTGTTAGTTGAAGAGAGATTTAGTAGAAGCATTAAGAATCTTAGCAACATGACCCGAAAATCAGCCACTCAACATAAGTGCAGCTTTAAACAATGCATCTTTAAACAACAGCTCTCCCTTAGCTGACTACTGGAAACTTGTTTAGAACATATGTCATGAGCATGCATAAAGAAAGGTTTAAAGAAAAAATTGTCCTGTAAGCAAGACCAAAAGAAGAAAACCAACAAAATAACTTCCCTTTGAGGTAAGACCGGCCATCTGGAAAATGTTGCTGGCTAAATACTTCACGTTGCCAACACAGAAACTATCAAGTTTCTTTTCAAATCATTTAAAAAAATGAACAGTTAGGAAAAAATGTACCCTCAATTCTTTGTAAATCAGGAAATAATAGTGAAACAGCTTATAATTTTGGATTTGAATGATTTAGAAGAATCGAGATGAAGATCAACCAAGTGGAAAAAGAAACTAGAGAGTGGTGGAAGATGATGATTGAGAAAGAAGACTTCTCTGGGAACAAAGAAAGAGGATAGAAAAGAAGAAAAAATTTGATGTAAAAGAGCGACGTGAGAAACGGCAGTGTGATGGGTTGGAAAAGAAAAGTATTATCTGGAAGAGTAAAGCAGTAAGAAAAGATGACTGTCGAAGTGAAGCCTAAAGAAAAATGGAAATAGGTGGAAGGCTATGAAAGAGACACGTAAAGGAGAGAAATGATATTTTTGCAAGTGGATGTGCAAGTGGACCGCTTGCAAGTGGGTGTACTCACGTGTACAGAACAACACAATGAAATAAATAAAACACTTTTGATAAAATCCAAAATTTTATGTAAATAAAATGTCCAAGTGGACCGAGTTAGTGGGACACGTGGAGTTCGATGACTGGAGATGGTAACGGTCCAAAAACTATACCGTTCTCTTGAGAATTCTGGATTCTATGAAGTATTTGAATCCACAGAGAGAGTCAAAGAAGATGAGGAAAAACACGAAATAATGGGAAGAAACTGAAGATCGTGGTGATAAGGTAGATACCAATCTTAAAGATGGAATTCAATAGAGAAGAAACACCACAATTCAATAAAGTCTTTGATAAACACATAGGAAACTGGAATTACTCAGATGAAGTTCTGGAAATCGACGTCAACGGACCAGCAGTGCAGAAATATGAAGAAATATGGTTCATTACCACCTTGATTTGTGAATCAACCAACATGCAGATTATCTTCATGCAGAGATAAAGCAACAATCTTGAACTTTCTGAACTATGATTTGGAAAAGCCTTTCGATAAAATCAAACTCCTAGTAGTTTAAATCAAAGATCAAGATCAGAGAACAGGCAGTAGTCAGATATCTCTGATACCATGTAGAAATTCTAAGGGAACAATTGTCATGAAGGAATTAGAGAAGAGAGAATCATCAGGAATAAAGAGAAATACGAAATGCAAGCAATGAACTGAAGGAGGAGGAGAAAGATGAAATGAAGACAATAAAAAATACACAAGTTGAAGAAGAATCAATTTATTGTTGATTTCTTCCTTAAGAGTAAAACTACAACTATCCTACTATATATACAAGTATGGAAGAAGAGCTTCTATTTCACAACGGCTACTTTGTACCCCAACGGCTCTATGTACGGCTTGTTGGAAAACTGCAAAGAATATTGGCAACACAAAATTGTAGAACAGCCGAGACGTGACGGATTGTCACTGTCCTTAAATCAATTTTTCCTATACCAAAGAGCAAGGTATACTTCTAGCAAATGCTTCTCAGGATATAACGGCTTACTTCCTTTCTATTGCTCTTAGAGAGAAAGTATTGAGCTTGTTTAGTAGAAGAGAATGATAGTGAAAGGTAGAAGAAGAATGCTGCAGAATTTTTTTCACAAGAATTCAAGAGTTTTTCATGTATTTTTCATATATATTTTGAAGATAGCAAAGCCTACTATTTATAGGCTCTGAGACAAGTTCAAAAGACCCTTTTTCTGCAGATTTTTCCTCCATGGATCGGTTATGGACGTTCAATATGAAAGGAGATGTCATTTGGAGAAGAAGATGCATCTTTTGTGAACAGTCGGGTCACATTAGGCGCTTCATGTGACATCGAACGACACATTAGGCGCTTCATGTGACATCGAACGACACATTAGGCGCCTAATGTCACTTCGAACGACTGTACAAAATGACATTAGGCGCTTCATGTCACATTGAACGCCTATACAAGGCATTCGAAGTGTTCTGGAAGTGTTCCCGAACACTTCGAACGCCTACATTAGGCGCTTCAAGTGTCTGGAAGTATTCCAGAACACTTCGAACGCCTACATTAGGCGCTTAAAGTGTTTGGAACGCCCCCATTTCCTTCCATTCTTCATAAAACACTCCAAACTTCATCCAATCTCCTATCAATAGGTCACATAACACTATACAAGGTTGGATCACAAGATTTAAAGTACTTTTAAGTACTTTTCCAACACGGCTCCATTTATTTTGTACCTCTTTATATTATATGCACAACATATGTATAGTATACGTACTTTTCTAACAAAATCTGACTACAAATCTGTTACATATCAGCAGTATGAAGGCACTGTGGCTTATGGAAGAGGACAGCAGAGGAATGTAGCTGCACAACAGAGAAGTATGGCTCCATCTTGGCAGGATGAATCAGCACGTGATGAAGGAGTCAGTTAAGTTAAACCAGCTGATGTGCATTGTTGCACAATGATGCAAGTAGCCTAGACACGTGACAATAGTTTATTTGCTTAGAGTAGATATTTCTGTTGTTTAGGTTAGCTATTTGAGAAAGGGAGTTCTTCATTTTTGTAAAGATTTTTGGTGAATGGAATCAATCATTCCTCTCTTCTTTGACGGTTATTTTTCTATTCGTAGTTTGTTGTTCACTCTTCTCTCTCTCTCTCTTCTCCAACTGAGTGTACCAGCTTCAGTGGCGGCTATGATTCCTTAGTTGATTTTAGGGATAATTAGTTTTGCCCCCGTGTTTGGCATAATCGCCAATACCTTCCTTAATGTTTAAAAATACACCTTTACCTCCTTTAATGTTTGAACTAAAAGGTAAAATGATATTTTAAAACCTAAAACTAAAACATTTTAAGAAAAAGTCAAAAATACCCTCACCTTTTTTCCTATTCATCATCTCGTTTCAACCAGCAAAAAAGAAAAAGGAAAAAGAAAGTACAACGTGAAGAATTCTAAATGGATGCTGAAGAAGAGGAAAAGCAAGATCTATAGAGACGAACAATTGATAGTTTATTAGCTTAGAAAGTTGCACCTTCACTATTCCTATTGGTTCTCTCAATTTGTATTCTTCCTGCTAGCTCAAGAGTTCACCTGCGTCTTTTGGTAGCTATAAATTAATCATGAACGCTTTTTCAGAGAGGAGAACAAATTAAAATAGTTCAACGTAAAAAACCGAACTCGCAAATCCTATGGCGGAATAAATCCCAAAGACTCCTGTTCTGTTTGGCGCCTGATCTGATAATCGATGATATCGGTACTTGGGATTTCGATGGAAAAGATCAAGGCTTTCTGGCACTCCCAGGTTCACGACGAAGAAAAGTGGGCTCTTAACATGAAATTAGTTCGGGCTGTCGGGATGTTTACTGGTTCAATCATTTTGATGCGGCAGTATGGTGATCTCATGGCTGTAAGAATTTGAAAATAATGGTCTGGCAAGCCTTTTACTGGTCTCAAGTGTTAGGACTGCGTAGATTGCTGGATCTTCTTCTTCTTAAACTTTCGTGATGTTGCACTCATATGTTAATTAGTACCATCAGGTTGAGTTTGATGTGAATTTCTTTCACATATTTTTATTGGCCCTGATGGGTTTGATATAACAGGCATAGATTTTGAGGTTAATCAGTCTGTTTCTTCTATGAGTGCCTATAGCGGAATTACAGTTTCAATGTTGTTTTACTGCCTTGGGCTCGTTGTTGGCTCCCTACATTCAAGAGCTGACTTAATGGTGTGTCGTTTTCAGCACATTGTTTGCTAACCCTACCAAATCTATTTAAGATACTGAACCATAGGGATTGCAGTAGAATCAAGAGCTGACTTAATGATATCAACATCAATGGCCAACAATCAAGAAGTCAATGACAAATTCAACGGGTATGTTAGTGAGATAGCTGAGTTGCAATTGTTAGTTTCACTATGCAGCTTTTTATTGGTGATGGAAGGAGGCGGAACAAGGGAGAGAGAGGCGGCGGCTGGGAAGAGGGGGTGGCAGTGGTGGGCAAGAGTTAGAAGGAAGAAGATGAACAGGTAGGGGTAAAATAGGCAATTCATATTATATATATTTATATAACATTTTTTTAATTAAATCAAGAGGGGTAGGGGTATATTTTTCAAACATTAGGAGGGTAAGGGTGTATTTTTAAACATTAAGGAGGGTATTGACGATTATGGCAAACACTAAGAGGTAAAAGGTAATTATCCCTTGATTTTAACAAGTTCCAAAGCGCATTTTGAATGAACAACCAAACGTAATCCCCGTGATTCAAGACACAATTTATTCAAATAATATACACTTCTCCTCTTTTTATCCTTGAAGATTAATTGAAGGATATCTGGAAAAGTTCAAGGATTATTGATCTTTTCTCGACTTTAATCTTTTGGAGTTGCGGGAATCCTATATGTATATATATATATACATATACATACTGATGAAGTCGGATCTTCACCAGGTGGATCGGAGACGATCCTTGTGGTATGGCGTCAACTTCCGTTAGGCTCCGTTTTTGGAACCTGAGAAGGAAAGGTAACGTTAGAGGCCGAGGGTCAATGCCCTGTGGAAAACCCTCCGACGTTCAAGTCAGTTGTGGGCATTTTAGTGTGTAGCTTATGCTGTAACCAAAGGTTGTAATGAACCTATTTAAACTCTCCTTTAGAGAGGGTGACTGTTTATATGGCTCGGCTGAGGCATAGCTTTGGCCGAGACGAGATCAATTGAGTCTGGGGTGTCACTTAGACTTTGTAAAAGACTTGAGGTACTGGAGAAGGACTTGATTCTGCTTCTGCTGATGAAGCTCTTATTTATAGTTGTTGAAGCTGAGAACTGCGTGTCCCAAAACGGAAGTGGTGATGACACCAAGCTGTCTAGGTGGTAGTTCTGGTTTGCATAAAAGCCACGCGGCAACTGAGGTTCGCTGGTGCTGGCAATTCCCCTTTGCATGATTGACATGTGGAAGTGAGTGGCTGAATCACTGTCAGTCTTAGCTTGCATGAAGGCCAAGTGGCGCCACATGTCAGGCTGAGAGGCCAAGTGTGTTGCGTGGCAGGACTCTGCTTAGGTATACTGCGGCCGAGCTGAGTCTGTCGAAGCATACTTTTATCCGGGCCGACCTGTGTAGTTTAGCCGAGGAGATAAGAGTAGCTTGCCGAGATGAGCAGAGAAATTCGGCCAGAGCCTTTCGGTCTTAGGTGTTGATCAGATAAGGTGATGACCAGGCTGACTGAGGCCCGGTCTCTGGCCGAGCTGAGCTGCATGGGCTGACCAGATCAGGTTAAACCTTGTGTACTTCGAGCCATGGCTACTTTCTCGCGACATAGGCCTCTGGCCGGGCAAACTTGTGCCGAGGCAGCCCTTAGGCTGGGCCAAGGTTTACCAGTCAGTCAACTAGCTGAGCTTGAATTACGTTGACCGATATTGGCTAATTTGGGGATCCATGCATCAAGGCAGCAGAGGGAGACCTTATGGTAATGGTTTTGGTGTTTGCATTTGGAGCTGCACTTTTGATTGGTGTAATAATGTTTCTTCATAAGGTTAAAGAAAGACGAATCTTTCATCTCATTCTCAAAGAGAAACACTCCCATCTTACCTTCAACTTGCACATCTCTCTCACACACACACGCAAACACTTGCACACACTCATGTTTCTGTTATATGTTTGTGTGTGAATGATCAGGTGCAATGAAGGGTTTTTTTTTTGTATTAGAATTAATCTACCTCTTCCTTTTCTTGTTTTGCATAATTTCATGGCAGCTTGGATATTTTATACATCTATTGTTTATGTATCTATCATAACTTATCAAACCAAACTAAAAATATAAACATGGACACGCGACGATATGTAATTACAAAGGGCATCTGAGCTAGAATTTTTCCTCTTATTCGTCTTCTATATCATTAGTGTTGAGAGGACGGATCTTAGAACAACTGGTAATGTTATTGTTTTGTGATTTCGAGTTGCGAAAACAGTGTCTTGTACAAAGTGTGGGATAAGACTGCGTACATCAAATCGCGAAGCGATCCGGTACCTCTCCGGACCCTGCGCAAACACGGGAGTCTAGTGTACCGGAAACGTCTTTTAATATCATCTAGTGCTGATAAATTTTAAAGTGACCAATAATACTTTATTAGACCTCCTAGTAGTTAGGATAAGAGATTAATATATGGCTTCAACGACATGACAACAATTTTTTGTTGGTTAAGGAATAAGTATTTTTTTTTTAAAAAAAAATATAAAGATGTTTATTAGCAATTCCTCGACCTCGATAAAATTACTGAGAGAATCTCACTTATTAGCCTAAGGTTTGGCGCATTACTCAGTTAGCAGCCTAACGTTGACGAAACTCACTTAACACCCAGTCTTTGTCGATAATGACTCAGTTATTAGCCTGGTGACACGTGGCAAACGGTTGACTAACAGTTGACTTTCTCAGACCAATCAGTAGTCGCCACGTGGCGACCATTTTCAATTTAAAAAAAATTGTATTATTTGAATAAATTGATTAAAAAGAATTTAAAAATTCTAAAAAGTGTAAAATTTAATTAAAAAATATTTTAAAAATCGAAAATTTAGGGAAAAAAGATAAAAATAAAAAAAAACTACCCCCAACGCCCCAACCCTCGCTCGACCCCCTAACCCCCACCCCACCTTCACCCCCACCCCCGCGCCCCAGGCCAAAAAAAATTTAAACTTTTTTCTAACTCATTCATAACTCTCCGACCACCCTCGCGTGCCCTCTCCCACCCCCGCTCCCACCCAAAAAGAAATTTAAAATTTTTTCAACTCACCCACAATGCTCCGACCACTCTCTGGCACCCCAAACAACCCAATTCCCCATCCCAAAAAGAAAATGACAATGTTTTTTGTCAGGTTATCATGGAGCTAAATTTTCTAAGAGAATTTCTTCTATGTATTGAATGTTGGAGGATTCCAAATGACGATGTGCATGAACATCTACAATATCTCATGCACAATATTGGAGATGCTTTTGAAATTATGCCCGGGGGTGGGGGTGGCACGAGGTGTGGAGAGAGAAAAATTTTTCCTGAATTTTCTTTTTAAACCGGGTGTTGGGGTGCAGAGGAGGGGGCATTGTGCGGGGTTGGTCGGGGCATTATGAGTGAGTTCAAAAAATTTTAGAAAAAAACTTTTTGGCGGAAGGAGGGGGTGGGTGGGGTGGGGTGGGGTGGGGAGACGCGGAGTGGTCGGAACGTTATGGGTGAGTTAGAAAAAATTTAAAAATTTTTTTCCCCTGGGGGCGTGGGGGTGGGATGGGATGGGGTGGGTGTGGGTGGGGGGTTAGGGGGTCGAGTGAGGGCTGGGGCATTGGGGATATGTTTTTTTATTTTTATATTTTTTTCTAATTTTTTGATTTTTAAAATATTGTTCAATTAATTTTTACACTTTTTAGAATTTTTAAAAATTTTTAATCAATTTATTCAAATAATACAATTTTATTTTTTAATTAAAAGAGGGTCGCCACGTGGCGACTACTGATTGGTCTGAGATAGTCAACGGTTAGTCAACGGTTAGTCAACCGTCACAATGCTACTAACTGAGCCATTATCGACAAAGACTGGATGTTAAATGAGTTTCATCAACGTTAGACTGCTAACTGAGTAATGCGCCAAACGTTGAGAATAAGTGAGATTCCCTTCAAATTTACTAGACAGCCTTGGTCAACTGATGGTTTTACATTGTACACAACTGATGCTCTAACTGATGAAACTTGGTCTACTTGTCAAAGTTGGGTCTTCGGTTCGATTTCTTTCAATTGCAGATGCTTTCTCTTTTTATATCTTATAATAAAGAAAATTTAGACATATCCTATTTGTGAGTTTAATGCAGGATAAATTAATTTGTTGTGTCTTGGAAAAGGAAAAAAAAAAAGAACAAGGGGCGTTTATTGACAATTGATTCACATGACAGAGTGTGTGAATGTTAGATATACATGTACTGACACTGATTCCCTAAAGATTTATTATGAATTCTTTCAATGTCATGAAAATTTAATATGATTTCTTAAAACTGTAGTTGCAAAACGAATTCATATTGACATGATTTTGATTAGATTAAAAGTTGACCGTTATTTATGAAAAAGATAGCAATTACAGCACGCATTTTTCTGAGAACAAACATGGGAATTTACTGGCTCCAAAATGGAGATTCGATTAGTGAAAAATTGACAGAGAATAAGAAACTATTAGGCTAGAAATTGAGGAGCGCAAAATTGGTTGGCTTTTGAGGTACTAACCAAGAAAGAGGGGAAAAAAAAGACTGTGTGAGTTTCTGGTTGAAAATGAAAAACGGATAAAATCAACAACAACATTACCACATTACGAGACTCCGGTCTATGGCGGGGTATAGAGGGTCGGATGTACGCAACCATAGACATGTGTTAGAAACACATGTTGGTTGTTTTCCGATGACCCATAATGAAAATTGCGTGTCGATCAACTGCTACTGCACAATATAAGAAGCGCAAACAAGTGAGTCATTTTACTTTATTCGTTTTATTCGTTTTACATCATTTTATTATGTTATTCGGTACTGTATACGGAAACCCGATTCGCTTTGATGTTTCCTCCATGTGTGTTAGATATCTTCTTTGTTCAAATTATCCCATCATTTTATTTTTTCAGATATGTTTTTATTTTACTTTATTTTATTGCATCATTTTATATAAGAATGAGTTTTCTCAGTCTATGGAGCCAAATGGATAAAAGTATGGGTTGTAAACTAACCGAACCGAATCAAATAGCAAGTTTTCTCATTTGTATTAGGTAAAAAATAGTTTGACTCAAACTCGTCTATTTTAACGAGCTTCAAAATTTGTCCGAATTTGGCTAAAAACACTATAATTCTTTAAACGAGCCAAACAATTCAGAAACAATGCAACTCATTTTAATAAACAAATCCAATTAGATATTCGAACTTGGCTAGTTTAACTAAAATTAAAGAACAAAATCGAATCAAATACGAATCGAATTGTTCATGACAGTTGGGTTCGTTGAACACCCCTAAATAAAAGCATGTAAAGAGTATGAAGCCGGGGAAAAGAATTGGTGTAAGAAATTTTAAATCAAACAGTACTAGTTTTTGCTTTCCAAATTTGAATCTACAAAGCTTTGCCAGTAAGCAATAGAAGCTAAGCACATCCACAAAGCTTTACCAGCGGGACAATAGAAGCTGGCTAGGGGACAATCATTTTTTTAATATTAAAATCTAGGTTCTACTTGCAGCTTCATCTTCACGAACCTTTTCAGACAAGAATATATAGTATTGTCCCGTGCCTTGTTATTAACCTGATTGTACATGGCAAGGTAGCTCAATCTCACATATTTCAAATATCAACTTGAGATTGCCCATGTCAAATATTGAGCCGGATTGGCCAGCCTTATCTCTTGTTGTTGAAGCATTTAAGTAACATAATGCATGCATTTACTTATCAACTCAAACATTTACGTAAGATATTAATTCAACACATAAATCACATGTTGTATGATACCTTCAAGACATGGTGCCCACAGCCAAGAGTCTGTGATGCAAAATGTCAATACCTCGACTCCAAAAGCTCCATTGTCCCAACCCAAGAAACTTCGCGGATGATGTAAATCAGGTTTTATATGCATGATCTATTAATCAGGTTGTCCGATCCTCTGGATGTGTAAAGGCACAGACGAGGTTTAAATATTTAATAACCATGATTATCCATGGATCGATGCCATTAACTTCATTATCTCAGAAAGAAAGAGGGACTACCAAAGAAGCTAAATGGAGGATTGCAGACATGAGGGCAAAGTTCTTTTTTTTTTTTTTTTGTATTTTCTATTTCTGCAGCTTGAACCCGTTACATGAGGGCAAAGTTCTACACCGTCCGCGCACAAAAAAGAGAACTTGACAAGAGAAACTTGGAAATGCAGTCTACAATATATTCCTTAAAAGAAAGAACAGAGGATAATCGAGTTGGCAGTTGGGGAAAAGCAGAAAAAGATCAAGGAACTGAAGAGAGAAGCATATAGAGGCCGAGAATCAGGTTCCTCGAGTTACAGCTCCATCAGAGATCATAAGACAAGGAAGCTGAGATTGAGGATCTAAAGGCGCCAGCTTGAACCGACCGCCAAGGTCCGATCAGTGAGTATAGATGATCCCTCAAACGCAGCCTCACATCAACCAGTACATGTGACAGAAACGGATGAACAGGCGGGAACAAGATCAGTGAATTTGGAGGAGAATTAAACAAAACCACTTCCAACAACAATGGTGAAAATTCGGATCTGCATACATTCGCGAGTAGAAGAGAATATGCAAACCACCAAACTGGTGAACGATCAAGAGAAGACAATGATAAAGTAGGAGGAGGACATAATGATGACCCATTTGGAGAGATGTCAGAGAAGACTCAGTTTTCAGAACAAAGTGGTTTATAACATGGGAGTGCCAACATTACACTGGTGGAAAAACACAATGATAAACCTCAAAACGAAGATAATGAAAAGGATGCTGCCAAAACTGAGGATGGTGTTAACTACAAGAGATTTCTGATGGATGAAGATGAAGGGCATTCCAATGGCAATGAGGTGCTTGTAAAAAAAGCGATAGGCCAGATAAAACTTAAAACGGCACATGCTGGTGAAAAGCAAAGATCCGGTATACATGATGAAGATGGAACCAAGTTAGAAATACAGCAAAACTTGCGGATTGGCTCGAATAGGATTAATAAAAACCATGGCTCCTCAAGAAAGACGATAAGAAACGGCAGAGCTCTATGCATCAAAATTGGAAAAACAAGGGCATGCAGGAAAGCAACGGAGTAACAATGAGAAGAGAGAGAAGTTCAGCTGAAAGAGTATCACAAAATGAAGGGAAACCACAAACCTCTGACCATAAAGAAGCTCGCACTTTAGGGGATCCCAGCTTCAAGACATCTTATGCACTTCAAAAACGCAAATTTTAAAGCAGGCAATCACTGAAGAAACTGAAGAAAAAAAAAAAAGAAATAAAAAAGCATCACGAGAGGCCTACTGATGTGAAAGTCAACCAAGAAGAAAATAACACAGAAACCAATCACAATTTCCAGGAGGAAATGGACTGCCAAAGACTGATATGCTCGCAAGCCAAGAAGAAGATCACAAACGGTCTGCAGAGAATGAATCCACCCACTTACATCTAGATGGAAGGGAGATAACAAACGACATGAACAGAAGCACTGAGTTGCCTCGTGCTCCCTGGAAGGATATTTCAACTAACATGAAAGACAACATTAAAGAATCACCAAAAGCCACATCAGAAGCGCAACATGAAACCGAGGTGCAAATTCATAAATAATGGGAAGCCAGATCAAAAGTGCAAAATAAAACGGAAATTCAGAATCAAGCCAATGGTATACAGCAACTAGCAGAGAAGGTAGATTATCACAAAGACAAAGTGCACGAAAAAGCAAAACCTGGTGAGACAGATAGAGACACAGCTGACCAAGATGATTTTCAAGGGACAGAAACAGAAAACTTTAAAGAATCAGCAAATGCTTTTGAAGGAGGTGATGAATAGTACAGGGAGTTTCAATCTAGCCTTCGCTGTTGCCCATGATTTCATGCTCCTGCTTGTATTTGTCCCTCATCCTAGTCTGAAATTTCCAGTCATCTGAGCTTTACATTTACACCCATCCTCCTAGTGTGAATTTTCCGGAAAAACGAATATTTGCAATTTTTATGCTCTTATTGCTTTTCAAATGCCTCTAGATTCTGCTTATCTACTGCAAATCAAAGTACCAACATGGAGGGAACACATGTCAAGAGAAAAGACTTTGAAATTTGAGAACTGGGTCCTCCTGATGAAGCTTCATCAAATGGGACAGTAGTCTAGCGTACTACAGCTTGAAACATAAACAAGAAGAAACACTAGGAAGCTGCACCAACAAGGAGTCAAGGACTAAAGGCTACTTTAATCGACTGGTGCTTTGATTAATCAAATATGATACACGGATTTCATAATTTATACACAAGAATCTTGCACCAAGTTTTGGCAACCTCCGCAACCAACAAATATCAGACTTCTATCAATGCTTTCACATGACTGAAAGGTCTATTTCCAAGTCCCATAGAATGAAAAATAAATATCTACAAGACTATAACTCAAGTGAAGGTAACAGAACTTTCAGAAAACCTATGTAGCAATTGGAAAACAATAAAATAAACACGCATATGAAAAATATCAACAAAATTTCTTATCTATTGAGCCAACTGTTCATTGTGAGTCATCATAAAATATTTCAAACCAAATTTCAGCTCAGCTACTCAATGTACCCAATCTAGTACCATGCTATCAAGTACAACATTTCAAACTTAAAGCTGATGAGGAATTTCATTTTTGCCCTATTAAGGTTTTATCCTAAACCAAACACTTTGATTTTACCTCATTTAATTGTATGCAAACTTGCCCTTGTCCCAGAGTTCTTATTTTACCAAATGTAATCAGGAGCAAGCCTATCCTTCTGGGGGCGCATTAAAGAAATTGTTGACTTGCCTGCCTTGGATGGAGGTACTGTTTACATGGCTCTTACCCTCTCCAGACCCTAGTGATAGCTTTTGCTGTCGTTGGGATGTACTGGGCATGGTTTTTGTTTTTTGTTTTGTTTGTTGAATATCATAAAGCAATAGAAAATAAACTTCTTTTGGGTGCCTACAAACTTCAGCTGTAATGGATCATGGTTAACTTGCCTTTAAATTGATCATATGCAACAATCCAATGAAGCAAGATGACATATCTGTGTAATTTCACATGCGTACTCCACACTGTACTCGTGCTAATATATGCACACATAATATTATGATTTAAATCCACATCATAACTTAACCCAAGATGCACAGAAAAACAGTCCTTAATTCATTCATGTTGTTTTTCCACTAAAAGCATTTGATGTGTCAAAATGCTGTAGTTATATTGTTAAGGAAACCAGAAAGCCTTCATCTCCTAGTTCTGTGAAAGAAGTCTAAATATTCTGTCTTACAATGATGACCACAAAGCGTCATTTCCTAAAACAGTTCTTTCTAGAAATAATTTGTAACATGAGAAGGAATTCAACTTTAACAGTTTTCTTGTTGTGATCCTAAAAACTCAACAACACTTTTGTAGAAAAGTGAGTTCATGAAGAATAATAACCGGGGATGCACTCCAGAAATTTCATAGCTTTTCAACTGGTAAAGAAACGTAGTACAATACTTGATGCCATCAAAACAAGTTAATCAATAGGTATCACACATACATCTCAATACTCCAGGTAAGTAAAATAAGTAGTGCAGAGATACTTCCACAATCATGCCAAAAGCTGCAATTCTAAACGAAACACAATACAGTCCAATGAAGACAAACTACGAAGCAAGTTATTATGCAGGAGCTAGAGGCAGAAGTAATGAGCAAAGTGTTGTCTTATACCAAAATGACACAGCAACCAAAAAACAAAAAAGAAAGAAAAAGGATGAACACACCTGCTTCATTGTTACTGAGATTCCATTTGCAAAATGCAACAGCAAAATAGACTTGAAAAGCATAGCCAAATTGAAGGAAAAGAATTTATTTTGCAACATGTGTCTACTACATGTAGTTCAATTCATTTGCCAAAGAGGAACAACCCATGCAACATAATGTTCCCAAGGAAACGTAAAAGATGAATAAATCTTCTGTCAGAAGATATTCTCGGACAGCTAACTGAGATTGTATCCATCTTACTGAGAAGCTTCAACAATGATCTGCAGTTATAAGATCAAGTTATTATTGCTGCATAAAAAGTAGCAGGCATTTAAAGAAATATGTTCATGGCAAAGCAATTAGGTGGTTGACCTTAGGATGATTATCCTTACATTTGAGAAGTAAACAAAGTGGTTAGCAAGAAATTAAATTGCACATCTCAGAAGCCAAAATGTAGAAATAGAGCAAAAGGGATTCCGATGCATAAGGTCTATCTCAGGCATTTTCATTTTATGAACAAAAATAATATTAAGTACCTTCCACTTTTACTTCAGTTAAAAGTACGTAGAAGTCAGAGGGATTAGCTCAATTAGCGAAAACCCAATGGTAGTCGGAAATTTCCTGAATGAAGATTAAGCCTGTTGCTCATAGCTGCTTTTGTAGTTGTATTCAGAAGGATTTGACCGTGTACTAAATGCTAATCTGGCAAGTTTCATTCCACATTTCAGATATTACCAAATAAATCCAGTTGATACCTTGTTAGGCCAAATCTTTGAGATATGTAACATTGAAGAAATAAGGAAATAAACAAATTTGCAAATGTTATTTGTCATTAGAGAAAAACAGAATAAGCTCCTTAGTCCAATGGCACAGAGGCTAACAGCACTTCAAGAAAATCACCCTTGACAGTGACACCATAAGGTTAAGAAAAGACAAAAAGAAAATCTTCAGGAAATAAATGATTACCCCTAGAGTCTCTTTCTGGCCTCCAGTGAACAACTTATAGGCGCCAGTGAAGAGCAAACCCCAACCAGATAAAGAGACAATGACAAACTGCATGATCAAAACACACGAATCAACACTTCCCACCATTTTTGCAGTAGCCATACATCAAGATGAAGTTTCAAATACAATTACAAGAAAAGTGAACCTACAACAAGATCACATCACAACTGCATTAAAAGAAATATGCAAAAAGAACTGGCTACTAAATAAAGAATGCGAATTTTACCTTTATGAAGATAGACTTATTATAGAAATATGTCAAATCTTATCAAAAGATACATAATCATTCAACCGCCTCCACATTATTCTAGGAATACGGTTCTAGGTAGTAATACAGTTACAGTGGAATGGATATTCCACTCAATAACTTTCATGATGGAAAGATCTTTGGTCAAGCTGCAAAATTCCGAACCTACCCTTTCAATTGAAGTACCAATATGGGAGAAGGGGTGGGGGTTGGGTGGGGTTAGGGAATGCGGAGTGGTGTGTTCTTGGTGCGTCGACTGTTAAAACTCAATTTGGACCTAATTTTACAGGATTTTCGTAATTTCCTGAATACTCGATTCAACCAACTTCCTTCCAGACTATACACCTTGCTTTACTAACTTCATGTAATAAAATGTAAACTTAAAAAACCCAATGCAATTTTCAACAGGATCAACACAACTCTACAAAGAAGGAGGAAGCAATAAAATCATAAACTTTATGCTTTGGAGGAAAGGATTAATTGTACTTGGTATTCATTCTTTTCCACAAATTTTTAAGTAGCATCTATACTTTTATTTAATTCGCTTAGCAGCCATACTTATTAAGAAAATAGGCACCTGACATCCTTGCTAACGTCATAAAGGCAATTTTCATTTTTTTAAAAAAGTTTAGAGAAAAAATAATTCAAAAATAAAAAAAAAAACCCCACCCCCAGCCCCCAGTCCACCCTCACCATCGGCCTCCCTCCCGACAAATCCATCTTCATTTTCTTCCTCCATCTTTATCTTCTTCCTCCCCATCTTCTCCCCTACTAATCTCAAACCACCTCCATTTCAATCCCATGGACTGCCCTACTCAACTCTGTCTTTTACTCATTCCCACTTTAATTGGTTGTGGCTGAACAAGCAGAAGCAACAGTCGATTGGATATTCTGAAGACGGTGGTGGCTGGAGGAAAAAGTTTCAAATAGTAACTCAGATTGCTCTTAAAATGAGTTTTATAGGGTGTTACTGGGCATATTGGGAGTATTTGAGTGCATACTTTTGGTGCGATTGGGAGTATTTGAGTGCATACGGTACTGATCCTCCTGCTCTGTTGTGGGTTCTGCGTGGTAATCTGAATGAAGCGCAGAGGAGGCAAAGTGCTAGTTATAGTTGTTTCATGCTGAAATTGGATGAACAGTATTGTCCTCACCCGGCCAACATATTCCATCTCTCCTACACAATTCATTTTGAGAATCAAACTGCATATCGACCTCCTATAGATTACTCTGAAGAATTTAGAGTGCCTAAATACACAGGAATATTTAAGTAGACAGAAATAGTGAAAAAGTACACAGATTTGATGGGAAGAGAGAGGCTGAAAAAGCAGGTGGGCTGGGAGGCGTCTGAGATGGGTGTCCGGCTGGCTGAAGGTGAATGGAAATGGTTTGAGATTCGTAGAGGAGAAGATGGGGAGAAAGAAGATGAAGGTGGAAGAAGAAGAAGATGAAGATGGATTTGTATAGAAAGGAGGTCGATGATGGCAGTGGCGTGGGGTGGGGTTTTTTTATTTTTGAATTATTTGTTCTCTAAACTTTTAAAAAATAAATGAAAATTGTATTTATGACGTCAGGATGACAAGTGTCTATTTCCCAATAAGTATGGCTGTTAAGTAAATTAGATGAAAGTATAAATGCCAGTTAAAACTTTATGGAACAAAATAGATACCACTTGCAGAAATATAAAAACATTAAGGAACTTTCTTAAAATCGTAAAAGCATTAATAAACTCTATCAAACAACCAAAAATGCTAGGTGAAAATAAAAATGGAAATACTGGGGACTTACATGCTCCTCTTTCCACTTGGATGGACTCATTGGATCCTTCCAGAAATTCACCTTGGCTGGACCATGATGATCTGAATTTAAACAAAACCAAAATATGCAGCATATACAATCAGAGGTGACCAAATCGAAGAAAAACATTTATGTAAGCTGAGAATCGTACCAGCAGCAGAGGCGAGGCCGCGCCGATGGAGAAGTGAAGCTGAAGGAGAAGGAGATGCGAGCCGAGTCAGATTTGTCGCTCGGCGAACCGCCATTAAAGCCAGTGAAGAGGCCATGTGGATTGTCGACCAAATCAGCTGTTACAGTTCGTTTTTCGGTGGAAAATGCTTTGGTACTTTGACGCAGTGGGTCGGTCAGACCAGTAAGATCCGACTAGCTTCTACGGTTTGGCTTAATCCAATGAACTAAACCGATAATTTAACTGTCTATCCGCCCGGTAAACCACTAATTCGTTAGCCGATCCATTAAACTTAATTGTACGATTTAATTTCGTCAATGAAATGTTAAACTTTAAATTCTAATTATCAAATCTTATAGAAATTTTAACATACCAATGGGTTTTTAAATGAATAGACATATATTACATTATTATTTAACATAAATATTATGTCAGATTTTAATAGGGGTTAATAGGAAGTCATAAGGCTTCTCATATGTTACATTCGTTTATTGTTATTCTCTGTCTGAGAACTATTTAGGGAAGCTCAAACGTTGGTTCTGTTCATGTGCGTAGTGGTATAAGCCTGCCGATGGGAAAATACCATTTACTATTGGTTCCATCTTACAGCATAGAATATAGAGCTTCTTGGGATGTTGATGAATGAAGGATTTTTTAGGAAGTTCATGTCGAATGCTCCGTCACATAAGATACATTTACTCAAAAGAATCCTTTGCTTCGAGTCCTAATTTCGGTTTCAATAAGTGTTTCATTACATATATTAACAGCTTATAGTAGCTATAAAGAAGAATTTGTATTTCTAATGGAGTCAATGACATACTATTCTTTAATTTTGGAATATGATAGAATAAAGCAAAATGACTCACTAAATTGGTTGCGCTTCTTATATTATGAAGTAATAGTTGATCGACACAGATTGCCGCAATTTTTGTTATAGATCATCGGAAACAACATCTGTGTATTTCTATCAGTGAAGGATCCTGAACCGCAACCTTGAACGTTGCGGTTGGCTGCATTTGAACTGTCAAGGACCTCAAGCTTTCCTTCAATGATTTTAACTTTCTTCAGGACCTCAGAAATGTCCGAGTCTATCTCCTTCATTGTCTTGGCATTGTGGACTATCTTGCTTTCTTCATTTGCTTCTGGTGGCAGCTTGTATAGCCTTTAGACGTCTTTCATACCATTCGAGACATTCTCGACTTACTCAAAGAACCTATCCAGTATTGGCGACATTGTCAATCTTGGTTGTATAAATACACCAAGCTTGAATGAAGTGTTGAAAAAGAAGTCTGCAGAAATAAACAAAGTGATCAACCGAGCTGAGGTGCCTAACTGAAGTGAGCAGAAACAACCGATGACTAGTCGAGCTGAGGTGCTTAGCTGAAGTAAAGGCAAAAATAAAGGAGTACCGAACCAAGGTGTCATACTGAGGTGAGGATCAAAGATGAGCGCGGAAAAAGATAAGTGTTGAGCTGAGGTGCTAAGCTGAAGTGAGACAGAGGTAAAAGAAGTGTCGAACCGAGGTACCAAACCGAGGTGAGGACAAAAGTAAAAGTACTTGGGCTAAGGACAAGCACTGCCGAGGTAACAGGATAAAGCGCCAAGGTGAAAAGTGTTGGCCAAAATAAGAAGTGCAGAGGTAAGCTAAAATAAGGAAGGTCGAGGCAATAAGTGTTTGAGAGGAAGGAAAGAATGTCAAGCCAATGTAACGAAGTAAAGTCACTAAAGAAGAACAACAACGACGGAATGCCAAGCTGAGGAGACGAGATGAAGACATAAAAACAAATGTATCAAGCTGTGTTGAGCACAACAACAAAGATATTAACAGCGGCAACAAAGACAGCACTGCCGAGCTAAAACACTTAGACAAATACAAGAAACTTTGGAGGCACCACTAAAGATATGAACATATGAACAGTGCAACAGAAGTATTTATATGTATATACTGTACATACATCCACTAGCTCAGTGGACTAAATAAATAATTGTAAATAAAATATAGCCGTTTGAAATAGCAGTCGGTGGCTTGAGGTGTCTTACCTCTTCCAAGCCTTATAAAAGGCAAACTCGTGTACATTCAAAGATGAAGTTCTGTAGAAGAACTTAAATTCTGAATAAAATTTTATACTATTCAGCCTCTAAATTTCTACTCTTCTATTTTATAATTTATTCTTCTATATTCTATAATGTATGCTCTTCAAAATGATTTAAAACACATGCTTCCGATTCCATACTCTGCAACTCTGAAAATCCAACATCTACGTCCTTTCTGGATGCAATATTCTCAAGTTCATCCATTTCGACCTGGCGCTTGAGGTCTTGACACTTCTTAAAAGAATGCGATAATAAATCATTCATTTTCTCTTCTCTCTCGCTAGTATAACTTACCCGTTCAGAATTCCTGATTCGTTCTCTTGGAAGTATATGATGTTTGTTTGTGTCTGTCTTAACCTTTTTCTTCTCCGTCCGTGATAAGAAATTGATAGCTTTTGGGGAAGGAGGAGGAGACAAAAGCAGAGCCTTCATTAAGAAATGGTCTGAATTCATCGTGAAAGAACTATTATCATTGCTTTTGGATCCTCTCTCCTTCAATCTCATGTTATTATCATCAAAAGTCCTGCCAAACTAATTTGAGGACAATGGTTGATGAAGCCGGATCTTCACAAGGGTTTAGACGACCTCAAATTTGGTCCGTCAGTTAACGTGAAGAGTTGTTAACTGGGATCGAGAATGCGTAGCTGGAATAGCGCCAAATATCCTGCACACAGAAGCACAGGTCAGAGGTCCCGGGGGGTTGGCCCTGGGAAAAACCCTCCGATGCTCAAGTCAGTTTGGGTCATATCTCACTGAGATTTATAATTCAAAACATGTATACTCCCTCTTACTCAGAAGATCTGAAGGATGACTGTGAGGTCCAATCCTTCTATGAAAAATTTGGCTCTGATGGAGACAACCGTCCTTCAAGGAGATCATGCCTTACTGGCGGATCCTCTTTGGTTACTGCCATATCCTTCGTTTTAGTACCCCTGCCATCTCTTGGTACGGGTCCTCCTTTAACATATCCCTTTCCAGCAAAGGATTCATTTTGATGTACTTCAAACATGGATAGGTCAAATAAATCAGTCCCTTCTGCAAAACAAGCATCCCGCTCTATGGTTACATGGCAAAGCAAAACTCTGCTGCCATCATATCTTTGAAGATGGCCTGCGAAGAATGTAATCGCAATTGTTTCTTGCTTCACTGGAAGAAGAGGGATTTGTGTGATTGATGCCTGTCAAGGAATCTGTCCTGATCTGGATAAGGAGCATTCTGAGCTTGCTGACCTCCATAGTCCTAAGACTGAAGCTGTAGTTGAAAACCGAAGTGCTTAGTCCCGAAGTGGAATTGATCTCAGAGAAGATGAAGAAGTTGTAAAGTAGAATAGGATTTTTCCTGTAGTTGTAATAGATTTTGTATTTCAATGAAAATCCATTTTTATCCAACTTTTGCTCTTCATTTTCTTCCAGTTTCTTTAACTGCCTTTATCTTCAGCATGTGAAGTTTTGTTTGCTTCAAGACAATAGTAAATATTTGTCCTCGGCTCTGCAGAGTTTTACTTGCTCTATTTTTGATAGTTTGCAAGTATTTGTCTTCAGTTTTGCCGAAAGAGTATCTTTTGTATGCTGAATTTTCGCCGAAGTAATAAGCTTCAGCTTTCGTACTTGGCTCTTTAGCTCTGCTGGGTCTTGATGAATTTTAAGATGTGGGAAAAAAACTTTGTTCCCTTCTCATCAATCCTTTTAGCTTTGCTGAGCTAGAATATAGGCAAACTTGACTCATTGTTGAGGCTTGCTGAATCCCTCAGTTCTGTTGAGGTGAAAATATAGGAAACTTATCCCGTTGTTGAGACCTACTCAACCTCTCAGTCCTGCTGAGGTAAAAGTATGGGAACTTATCCCGTTGTTTGAGACCTGCTCAACCTCTCAGTCCTGCTCCCATTGTTAAGACCTGCTCAACCTCTTAGTCCTGCTGAGGTGAAAGTATGTGAACTTATCCCGTTGTTGAGACCTGCTCAACCTCTCAGTCCTGCTGAGGTGAAAGATATTGTTGAGACCTGCTCAACCTCCCAGACCTGCTGGGGTAAGAATAATGTTGAGACCTGCTCAACCTCCCAGACCTGCTGGGGTAAAAGATAATGTTGAGACCTGCTCAACCTCCCAGACCTGCTAGGGTAAAGATAATTTTGAGACCTGCTCAAACTCCCAGACCTGCTGGGGTAAAAGATAATGTTGAGACCTGCTCAACCTCCCAGACCTGCTGGGTAAAGATAATGTTGAGACCTGCTCAAACTCCCAGACCTGCTGGGGTAAAAGATAATGTTGAGACCTGCTCAACCTCCCAGACCTGCTGGGTAAAGATAATGTTGAGACCTGGTCAACCTCCCAGACCTGATGGGGTAAAAGATAATGTTGAGACCTGCTCAACCTCCCAGACCTGCTGGGGTAAAGATAATGATGAGAGCTGTTCAACCTCCCAGACATGCTGGGGTAAGAATAATGTTGAGACCTGCTCAACCTCCCATACCTGCTGGGTAAAAGATAATGTTGAGACCTGCTCAACCTTCCAGACCTGCTGAGGTAAAAGATAATGTTGAGACCTGCTCAACTTCCCAGACCTGCTGGGGTAAAGATAATGTTGAGACCTGCTCAACCTCCCAGACCTGCTGGGGTAAAAGATAATGTTGAGACCTGCTCAACTTCCCAGACCTGCTGGGGTAAAGATAATGTTGAGACCTGCTCAACCTCCCAGACCTGCTGGGGTAAGATAATGTTGAGACCTGTTCAACCTCCCAGACCTGCTGGGGTAAAGATAAATATGCCCCCACTTTCGTTGTGGGTGATGGATAGACATAAATTATTGCTCCATGCACCATATGGTGACTTAACTTTCCTGGCTGAATGCCAAATAAGAATATCCAGTTGAATATAAGGAATTGATCCTCGGATTACATAAGGCTGAGCCAGAAGATACCGGATGAGCATAAGAAGAGATGAACCATGATTCGATTGAATCAGGGACTGTTGCTGTTACGTTAGCCTTATATGCTCAGGAACCTGTAACCCCCTTTCATCAGGATCTGAATCCTCATCACTTAGAAAACCTTGATGAGGCCCAGGTTTACAACTTTCATCTGGAGGAGGTCCACCAAAGTCTAGCCTTGTGGAGCCTAGACCTCAGATTATAAAAATGTTGCAGGTGACCCAGCTCAATAAGATGCTCAATCTCTTGCCCGAACTGCCTACAATCTTCTGTATCATGGCCAATATCATGATGATAAAGGCAGTACAGTCGATGGTTTCGTTTGTGTATTGATCCAGCCAGGTGCTGAGGTTCTTTTGCCAGTGATTTTCTCCTCATGTAGGAAAGAACATGGGCTTTTGAAGCCAGCAGAGAGTTTCTTTCCTTTCCTCGGCCTCCTAACCGAATCTTGACAAAGCACCTTTCCTGCAACGGTGCTTTGCCCTTATTGTCAACTTTTCTGCCATGCTTGAAAGGCAGAGAAACTTTTTGATTACACTTTAAGCTCCGGTGTCTAGACTTTTGTTTTGGCCGTCTTGCCTCGCCCATAAACTCAGCCTGTCGCCTGGGACAATAACCAGGCCGGGTGGGAGAATACTCCATGTGCTCCAGTGGGTGAGAGTTATTGGAATGGGACCCACTGGACTTTATTGCAGAGGCCTTCCCCTTCATCTCCCTCATTACTGCTTGGAAGACCTCTGGGTTCTGAGCCACATAGCGAATGGCTCGCCTGTGCTCTTCATATGTGAAGGCAATGGGAGTTGAGGATTCTCCCGGCTCCGTAGAGCATTGATCAGTTTGTTACTGAGAAGACCTTTGGCTCATCTTGGATATCATAGGTTGCTTGGACCCTTGACTATCTTTTTTACTCATCTTTCTCTCAGTAGCTTCCAAGGGCAATTAGAAAGGCTCTGAGTAATCGTTAGAAAAGCTTTGAGTAGCTATTTTCTGGGTTAAGGGACTAAGGGGCCCTCCTTCTAGTGCTAAATGATAAAGCCGGATCTTCACCAAGGGTCTAGACGACCTCAAATTTGGTCCGTCAGTTAACGTAAAGAGTTGTTAACTGGGATCGAGAATGCATAGCTGGAATAGCGCCAAATATCCTGCACACAGAAGCACAGGTCAGAGGTCCCAGAGGGTTGGCCCCGAAAAAAACCCTCCGACGCTCAAGTCAGTTTGGGTCATATCTTACTGAGATTTATAATTCAAAGAGTGAGTTAGGAGTTTCTCACAGTGTATGCCGAGGAGCAAAAGATATGAATTTGCTCTTGAGTATGAATGTATGAATTCCGGATTTAGATCCTGGGTCTTTCTTCGTCTTGGTTGGCTTACTTTTATAGACTTTTCCTGCCTTTGGCTTCTGATAGTAGATAGTGGATAGGACGTTTGCTTGGAACAGAAAACCTAAGGTGCAGTAGGTCTGCTGATGTGATTAGTAGCCTGATTGATGTGACTAATAGACCGGCTCGGTTGATGTACCTTGGCGTGTTCAGAAAGAATACCCAGCTGTAAGAACTATATTTGAATCGCACCTCTGCTTGATGGTCCCACAAAGTAATTTCTTGCTTAGTTCATTTGCTGTGGTACACAGCTGAACTCTGCCGAGGTGCATGACTAGGCATTGCCGGAGTGCATGACTAAACCTGACCGAAGTGCATGACTTGGCCTTACCCAGCTGAAGCGGTCTGAAGCGCCTTATTGGGACATAAGCTGAAGTTGGCGCTGAGGTGCAATCCTTAGCATATTCTTCGATGTTATAAGGGCGTCATGTTCCCTTGCCGAAGTGCAGCCGAGGCTGAACTGCCACGTTTGAGCGCTGAGCTGCTGATCTGCAGTACTTCGAGTGTTGAGCTACTGGAGCTAAACCATTGACCGCTGTTGACTAACAGACGATCTAATTAGGGTTTATCAATGGTTAAATGTGGAGAAAATTACTGGTTTCTTGTTTTTCAAATGCATGGCATAAGAGAACCTCAATGTTAACTTCAATGTTCACATTTACCTGGTCTTTGTTGATTAGAAAACATAAATTTTACTTGTCATTTCTTTAAATAGGAAATATTACTTGAAAATCCAACATGGACGAAAACAGCTTAGTATTAACATTAAAAGCAAAATAATAAACAGCGTCCTCTTATGACACATTACTGTATGTTGAACATTGATCAACTTGAAGCTGAATTACTACCTTGCCTTTCGGAGCCTGAAACCTTGTGCAGGAAAATGTTGACTGAAGACGAATTGATGAGGTCAAAGAAGCGTAATTACAAAAAGAAGTTATGCAGCGGGATGGAGTGAGAAGACTACGTTAGAACAAAGACCGATCGGATCTTTTACATCGTCAAACACACAGCTACAGGTTTCTTTGTTCTAGTTCTTATTTTCCATTCTACCCATTTATAATCTCATATTGCACACAAACACCATCACAAAAAATTCTGTTCGCACCAAAAACATACATCCGCATACAAACAGTCTGCGTTCTTTTTGTTTTCATCTTTTTGATCGTCTTGAATTGGATTCCTCCTTAATTGGAATGTAATCTGCATGATCTTCTTGCATATGAGCATCTAGTTGTTTTCAATCAGCGTAACTAAAAAGCTTGCTACTTTGCATAATTGCTGCCATGTCTTGCATTAATTCTTATTGTGTGAAGCTCTTAGTTGAATTTTGGTTGTGTTTGTGATTAAAACTTGTGATTCTTGATGAAATAATTTGCATGATTACATTCCCATAAACCCCCAACCGAAATTATACAAAAGAAGTAATCTTTCGACTCAAGAACACTAAGAGCCCTACCTTTCGACCCCTTCACAGAAGTCCCTAATTGATCCTCAAACCGTATACACCATATTCCCAACATACAACACCTTTCAAATCACAAAATTCATCACTTACAACCCCTAAATTTCACATAAATCAACCCCCAATAGTCCCAAACAAAAGGCAAAACAGAACTTCACAAACTGAGCAACTTGTGCAAGGAAAGGTTTTGAAAGTTTGCAAGACAACTTTCTTCAAGAAACATCAAGAAAGAAAAGATTTGGATTCCTACCTCAAAATGAAACTGTCTCATAAAGCACCAAAAATGGGCCAAATTCAAATTTGTCCTAAAATGCCATATACATATTTGTAACGCTTTTGTGCATATTAGACCAGTAGGACTGTATTGTTTGATTGCATACGTGACCAGGTTTGGCTAAGGATTGCCCGAAGCAACCCTTTAGTGATTCTTAAGTTCAACCATACTATATCACTTTTAGTCTCTTGTATTCATTGAGTCTTAGTTATCCTATTCATGTTTTAGTCTTGTCTGCCTCGATTGCCATCTATACTCCCTTCTCTTGATTATATTGCTATAGCATAACCTCCATTTGAAGAGAAAAAGATTGCACAAGCTGATTTTGAAGATCACAACGTGTTTGCTCGACTTGATATTGTTTCTAATTTGTTATCTTGAGAAAAACACAAGAAAGAATCGAATAAAATTTATACACTTTTTGTCCAAGGGATGCCTAGCAAGGTTCTTCCTTATGTTCCCTTTAATCCTTGATTAAAACTAGATTCTATATCAACGTCTTGAGCAAACATTGTGGGGGAATCGAATCCTACCAACTTGGAGACATGTAACAGGGGTGAAACTTCATTCTTAGATGATGAACAAGCTGCAAAAGGTAAATATTACTCGGTCCAAACAAGAGGCACACGTCTAAGGATGGTTTGAACCGTTCTTGTCATCAAACAAGGCATCTTGTGGAAGACTCGGTTTAGAACGAGGAAAGGTTGAAACTTTTTATGTCAAAAACGCATCAATTTGGTATCAGAACATGGTAAGAAGAAGCGATACAAGTTCATCAGAAGATTGAATATAAAGAGAGGTTTTTGTAAGGAGATTAAATTTCAGTCATCTTCATCGTATATATGTTGTACCATTTTTGTATTTGATTCGGGTGGGATGGAATAAACTAGTCATGTTAGTCTAAATTGTTTATAAGTATATAGTGGCTAAAGTCCCTTCCCCTAGTGCAGATTTTAATTCGAGAACGAATCCTTTCAAGGTTAGAGGAAATGACGAGATCAAAGGAGCGTAATTACAAAAAGAAGATGTATGGCAGATGAAGTGGGAGGACTACGTTAGAACAAAGAACGATAGGATCTTTTGCGTTGTCAAACACGCATCATGAATATATCAAGAGAAGATCTCTGACGGGTGCAAATGTGCTATACACGTACACATACACACACACATGCATACACATACACGCATATATACACGTATCTTTTCTCTACATACACGTGTACCGAGTATCACCTATGTATGCATATATATTGACTTGAGTAAAATTTTCTAATTCAGAGTGGAGTACATTTCCATTTAAACTAGGCTTACCCTATCTATGACTATAAATATTATTCGCACATCAGAAGCATGGCCATAGAGTTCACCAGAATATCAAGTTACAAGAACATTTATTCCCTGGTTAGAAAGTGCCGAACAAGCAAATACCTTAAACGCAGCTAGCAATGATCACTGTTACTGTTACAGCTTTCTTGCTGTCAAAATACGCATAACCTAAGGACACATGATAAGGAAAGCAAAAACTTTCTTGGTTTGAGGTTTCCGGGATAAACTGTATTCTGGTTATCTTGAAGTCTTGAACCAATGCATTACTAAAACAAAGACATTGATTCACTCAGATTCTAGATACTATACTTTGGCATGCAGTTCTTTACATGCCCTGAGAAATTTATGGAGATTCAGTCATCTATCATACCTCTACACAAAAATATAATTACACATGGAGAATGCTAACTGAAGATTTCTAGATGCTCTTGATGGGGTTGATGCTGCTCCTCTGTCCTTAATTTTAGTTGCAGAACAGTACACTTCAAACTCGATTCTTGGACCTGCAACATAAAACCAAAAACAAGTGAGCAAAAGAAAATTTGTAATTTTTTCGAGAAGTCCTTGTACTGTTGTTTATCCATCCGAGTATGATTAACTTCATAGGAAACAAGACCTACGTTGTGAATGATCAGTTAATAGAATAGTTTTATAACGCGGCGTTTGGTTCGCACTTGGATATCGGAATCAGAATCGGAACAGGTATGACAGAGTATGAGTTTGGAAAATATGAGTTTGGGTTTAAAAGTGATAGTTGTTTGGTATTAAAGTGGGAATGAGTATCATAGACATTGATGGTGTTTGAAATGTATCGGAATTGAAATGAGTATTGAATTTAGGCGGCCGGGAAAATGGCCGGAAATATTTGACCGTCCGGAATAGTGACCGGCCGGCGGCGTTGACCGGCCATATCCCTCATTCCTCTCATTCTCCCATATTGATAGACAATGGGATAGTATATCAAAAAACGATATCAATTACCACATACTTGGATATCAAAGTGATACTCGTACCCCCATTTCTCTAAACAAACAACTTCAATGGGTTTAGATTCCTCCAAACCCATTCCATTATTCCCAAACCACCCAACCAAACACCACCTTAAAGTTACATGCAGGAATGTCCGGTAACATGAAGCAGAGCTAGTTGGAGCATATGAAACATGGTATTTGCATGTATGGAGAATATTACCTCTAACGCGGAGATGGACTTGAAGAGCTCTAAGCATTCTTCTAATAACAACTTTTCTTGACTAACTAAGCCTGCCAATTCTGAAAATGCTGTAGCATTTTGCTCAGCCTGCACAGGATTGCAAAATGTCCTAAACATTAGTGCTTGTAACAGATGAAAATTGGTGGAAGTAAGTCTTGAAAAAAACCCAATAAATGTTACATTACCATTGGAGGGAAATCTGAGAGCAGCAATTGGAGGGATGCAGTAAGATCTGAAGCATCTTGAAATACAATACCGATAGACCGCGGATTCACCTGAAGTAAATTTTGCATTAGTTTATTATGTTTTGATTCTTAACTTGAAACAAATATGTATCAGATACTATAAGTATGTTTAGCACCCTGACAATCAATTCATTGTTTTATTAGAATCTTGATTTGTTCCCCATTGTGCATATCTGGTGTTAACCCTTTAACTGTTTAAACTTTAAAATTGGTTCTAGTTCGGTTCGATAACCCTTTAACTGTTTAAACGAACCGAACAGTCCGCAAATAGTTCGGACCTTTAGTAAACGAACCCAAACATCTGTTCGAAATTGGCTCGTTTATCGACCACTATCGAACGAATACAAACCGAACACGAACTAAACTCGAACAGTTCGCGAGATGTTCGGTTCGTTGAACAGCACTACACACATCGATGGCATCATATCAATACTTCATCAACATAGAGTGAAACAATTTTGCTATATATCAATGTAGAAGCAAATCATTTTGTAAAATAAATATATTTTTAGTACCTTGGCTCCGTCAACCAAAGGGATACTACAAACGACTGAATTTAAACAATCTTTTGTCATGTTCACTGCTGATAGGTGTCGCCTTTCTGCATCATTCCATTCTTCTAATAGCTTCATCTGCAAACCAATTGTGTTTCAACATTACTATGAGCATAAAGACTTGAAGAATGCCGTCAGTTTTTGGTACGGTTTCCAAAGTAATGGAAGAATAAAGAGGATGTTTGGTCTTTTACCTGGGAATGAATTATGTAATTTAGCTTCATATCCAATTTCTCTTTCTGCAATTGCAACTTCTTAACTCGCACAGAATGCTGTAATTTCGTCAAGCTGCCCAGCGCCTTCGTTAAGTTGCTCTGCAATAACGCACAATATTGATTAATAATAAAAACTCAATAAATTGGATGATCTTATTTTCTTGTGAAGTAGCAGTTGATTGACTTGACACAACTTTTATTATGAGTCATCGGAAAATAACATTCGTGTGTTTCTAACACATGGGTATGATTGCGTACATCTGACCCCCACATACCCCGTCATAGACGGGAGCCTCTAAGGCAATGAGATATGTTATTGTTGTAATCAAAACTAGGACTCTGGGGGGACAAAATTTTGTGGATCAATCTCATACGCTGAAGGTTTTATAAAGGTTCAGTACATGAATCATCCAATGTACTCATGGATTATATGTTTAACTTCTGTATTTTGCTCAATACTATGTATCTTTGTCTTTAGATACATAAACACACTTGAAAAAGGCAACATAGAGAGCAAAATGTACACAAAAACGTGAAAAGCATACAAAAGAAAATCAAAGATGCAAAAGGGTTAACTGATTCTATAATTCTATCGAAACTGGGATACCAAGTCAGCAGATTAACTTTGTTTTATAAATGAAGTTTAGAATAATAAGCTTACTGACCTCAACTTGTTTAACAGTGTTTCTCTGAATAGCCTCGGCTTTAGCATTTGCATAGCTCCATTGTGCATGTCTATTATGCATCAGCCTTAGCTGATGCACACTCTCCCCTATACCTAGACCGCGAGGCGATGGGCCATCGGAAGAAGATTTCTTCCCCTTCAACAATTCCAGGCCTATTGTTATCAAATTCCCAACCCCCTTTGTCACTGAAGGGCTAGCTGGAGGCTTCGTAGTTGAAGATGGCATTGTTTTCCCCTTATTGTCCTCCGTCGGTGATCCGGGCCTTCCAGGAGACGATCTCCATCTTGATGACGAGTCATTAATTGGAGGGTTATTATTTATCAATGAATTCGATCTGTTCATGGTCTTCAATGAATTCTTCTTAGGAGAATTATCTCCTGATGCTCTTTTGTAAAGAGGGCTTGATTCCGCGCTCCATCTACGCGGCCTGTGTGGACCATCGTGTGAATTCCCTGACATCATTGAGCTTACTGTAGGTGCCATATATGATGCTGGAGAATTTCTCCCAATATCAGGGGATCCAAAGCTTGTTGCTGAATTTTCTGACTCTGAATCCACAGCTATATCAGCTAAGTAATTCGATTTCCGCCCCGACAGCCGTTTCCTGAGTGCTGTTTCATCAACTGATAGTCTTCCAGGTGCTATGTTATTTCCATGATCATCTGGCAACTTGGGGGATAATCTTGATTTTGATGATGACGGTGATGATGACGACTTTCCAGGGAACCTGAATTTGCCTGTGTAGTGCATCGAAGCGCCAAACAGGGGTTTATGGTTTTCTTTCACTAATTCTCTTTCACTCTCATATCTATGGCTCTCTGAATAGCTGGATTGTCGAGACAGGATCGTGGGATTCACTGTTTTTTCTCTGTTTTTGTGATGCACAATGTGATCCATTAGTCTCTCATTTCCTAGGTGATCAGCAAGAGTGTCTCGGGCGGCTTTCGGGTTTGGTGATGCCTGTGATGATGATGTTGTTGATGTTGCTGATGCTGATGGCCATAATCCGCGAATGAAGCCGGATTTTTCTTGGCTTTTCGGCTTTCTTGTATCAGTTGTGGATTTGGGCTTTTGCCTGAGGGGAGAAAGAGTTCGGCCAGGTGATTGAACGGCATTTTCAAAGGAGGATGATGACGGTGTGTTGGAATGTAAAGGTGACTGAAGAAATCTTGAACTGACTTCTCTTGACTTTGGCTTTCTATGCTTTGAAGATTGAGAAAGGATTGCTGTGTCTTCCCCTTGGAAGCTCATGGTGGAGAGAAAAACACACACACAAAACACACAGTTTGGAGAATGGATAAAGAAAAAGAGAAGATTTTGATGATGATGAGGATGTTATTGTTGGAGATGTTTGTGGGATTTTTATTTAGTATTTGTTTCTCAGTTTGTTAGCGAGGGATATTGAGCAGGAAAAACCAACGTTTGAAATGTGGAAATTAACCTAGTCAAAAAAAAAAAAAAAAAAGGGGG